>RSEF01000002.1:56900107-56920913 GCA_003993805.1 Himantopus leucocephalus
TAGGAGAGAAATTAGTCCTGTGTCGCTCAAACCAGGACACCATTCAACCTCAGCGCCAGCCATTTCACTTTACAAATCTGCTTCTGTTATGCTGCACTGCTTGCAAATGTAGGCAAATGAAGAATTTACCCAGCGACCCCTAAAGCAGTGCAAGATTGCCTTGATTTTGCATTGCACAAGGTTGGCCCAGCCCTATGGAAAATTTCTACAAACTTTTCAGTGAATCTGTTCTAGTTAAGTACATCAAAACTGGATAAACTTGGCTGGTGACTGAATTTCAGCTGAAGAATAAGCCCTGTGATTGCCTTGAAGCACTGTTATTCACATTGTAAGGGGACACAGCCTCTTCCAAGGCTGCAGTTGGTCTGTTTAATCACCTTTAAGAGGCAAAATTTCTGCCCCCTTGGATTCTCCTTCCTTCTGTTTGCCACAATGCCTAGGCTATGCTAGAGGCATTCAGCATGTAAGACACTTTTGAAAATTCCTTGTCATGGATTTGGGAACTCACATCCTGCTGACATTTGGAGTCCTTAGGCATTTTCACAAGTCCCACTTGCAGTCAGCAGATGAATAACTGCACTGTGTGTCTACCTCTGACAAAATTCTCTGTTGTAGACAAGGCTAAAGTTGGCACTTTTCCCAGTGCCCAGACCTACCAGTTCAGAGTTTTGAAATGGGCATCTCCTTCCATATTTTATCTTTTTTTGGTTTTTTTTTGGTTAATCATTAGATGCTACTGTTCTCAGTCACATATTCCTTTCTTTTCAGGAACTCATTATTTTCGGGGCTTTAACAACAACAGCCAGCCTTGGTGCAACTGGAATGGACGTAGAAAACACGGATTAAAACCAATCAACCCTACAGAAGAGGGCCTAGCAAGCATTCACAGTGTCCTGTTCCGCAAAGACCCTTTTCTTTGGAGGGCTGCCCTGCTGTACTACACAGTGTATCAGGCTAGCCAAATGTCCTTCAGTCAGCTTTTCCAGGACGTGGGGAAATTTGTCAAGGACCCCAATACTAGGTGGGATTACTGTGTACGAGCCAAGAGAGGATGGACTGACACATCACAACCAGGTGGGTTCCCTATTTGTCTTCTCTATTTTTGTACTTCAGGGAGGTTTTCAGAACCTGCACAGAGCTCCTTCATCATGTCATGCAGTAAAACCTTTGCAAAAGGGAGAAGTGGGAGTCTGCACTTTCTGAAATGAGGCAGCAGGGTTTCTGTTGTTGGAAACAGGGCTGAAAATGCACATCCGTGAGACTTTCAAACTGAACCAGTAATGGATTTTCTTTTTGTTGCAAGTGGGAATGTAAATCGCAAAACTGTGAAAAAGTTCATATTCACAGTTTGACCTCCTTTCGTGTTTATTACAAGAGATGTAATGTTGCTGTGGATATTCACAGACACCATCTTCTGTGTTTGATTTCTTTCTCTGGCTAGTGGGTTTAGCCATCTAGTTAGCTTTTGGGAAGCTTTTCAAAGTCTGGAATATAAATATCTAGTTTTTTAAAATAAAATTGTTCTGCTTATAATGGCTTCTGAGAATATGCCTTCATCAGACCCTGAGAGAGTGCAATGTATCTTGATTCCTTTTAGGCTGTTTCAATAAGGATCAGGTATACTTGGATGGCATCCTCCGAATCCTGAGATACAGGGAGTCCATTGATTTCCATCTTCTGACAGCCCTCGGAAAGGTGAGTAGTCTCATTCTTACCAAAGGGTACAGTTTTATCATTTCAGCAAGCCTGCTTGTAAAGAGCTATGAGTCATTGTGCTCTGTTTTACTTTGATCTAGACATCTCTGTTCTGTACAGTGCCTTGTATTACACAATGCAAGTTACAAATATTTTGAGGTCCTAAAAATTTCTACCAGCTTTTCCTCATTCCTCACTTATCAGATAAAGATTTTATGGTCATGTTTCTCAGACTTCCCTTTCCTCCCTTTACAGGGTACTTACTGCCTGACTTGCAGTACAATGGACTGCCTTGGGCAACCGGGAAGGGTGCTACATAAGGTGGTGGTCCTAGTAGAAAACGAAATTAACCATTTGATGCTAACGCATCCCCTTCCACCACAACGAGTTTTCCATCTCAAATTACTCTCACTGATGTCACCTCTGATGTTTTTAAAAAATTTGGGGTTTTTTTTTCCCCCAGAATACATGGTATTTCTACATTCACAGAACATATTTTATGTCCATTCTAGCTGTCATTGCTTGTTTGTGCTCAAAGTCATGCTAAGAAGCACAGAAACTTTGACACACTTCCTGAACCAAATCCTTGGATTGCTAAGTTTCCACAGTTCATAAAGCAGGGTTCATACTCACATGAACCAGGATTCAAACTGATGTTGTTATGCTTGCGTTTAGAGCGGGTATACCAACATTTCTGCCTACTTGCCAACCAATGGGTGATAAAGGGAAGTGGCATATTATGATAGAGGGGTTTGGTCCACATTTAAGAAGTTTTGCCTTTAGAGTCAGAAACATCCTTATTGGTGAGCAGAGCTATTTACGTAACTGAACCAAGTTAAGAAGTTCTGTAAAGAAAATCGCACTGTCAAATAAATCTCTGCAACTTTATTCTCTGAAACTCCTTTTGCTTTAAGCCTGCTTAACTCCACACAGTTTCTGCCTGCTAAACTACTGAATCCATACTGTTCCTGCGCTGCTTTATCCCTTTCTCTCTTCAGGAAGTCTGCAGGATTGTCAAGCCACTTCAAAAACATAATAAGTCATTGCTCATATAATTACAGATTCCACTGTAATCCACATGGCAAGCCATCCACGTTAAGGTTCTACATGCAATTTAATTCTAGCTGTATGATAATTTATAAGTACTTGACTTTACAACTTCTAAAATCAAGGGATCTTAAAGTCTACTCTGAATGTTTTTGCTGTATACATCTTCTGCAATCAAATTGAAAATTTTTATATAAGAGCAGTATCTGCTCTCAGCATCACAGATCAGTTGAGGTGTGCAGGGACCTCGCAAGATCATCTAGTCCAACCCCCATGCTTAAGCAGGGTCCTCTAGAGCAGGTTGCTGAGGACCATGTCTAGTTGGGTTTTAAATATCTCCACTGATGGAGACTCCACAACCTTTCTGGGCAAGCTGTGCCAGTGTTTTACCACCCTCAGCATAAAAGTGTTTTGTGTTCAGACAGAATTTTGTGCATTTTAACTGGTGCCCATTGCTTCTTGCCCTGCCAGTGGGCACTACTGAGAAGAGCCCAACTCCCTTGTCATTCCTTCCCATGAAGTACTTATACACACTGGTAAGATCCCCCTGAGCCTTCTGTTCTCGAGGCTGAACAGTCCCAGCTCTCTCAGCCTTTCCTCATAGGAGAGATGCTCCAGTCCCTTAATCATTTTAGTGACCCCTCACGGGGCCCGATCCAGTATCTCCACATAGTCTCAGGAAAAACAACTTCTGTGACCGTAGAGAAATATGAAACTTGCACTGAGGTCTACCCTGTCGTTCTTATAAATTTATCACCACTCTAAAGAGTGATGTATTTGTTTGTTTAGGGAGGAATAGGAGGATCAGGTTGTTTCAAAGGGAGTATTAAGCTCGGCTGGTGTGTCTTCTAGGTTAGAAGAAAAAGCACAGGATTTAAACGTAGGGAAGCCTAGCATTTAGTGGGAAAATTTTCAGTGCCTTTTGAAGATTCTCAGTGTTCTTGTATTGTAACCAGTGAGCTCACCTTTCTCACAGCATGCCTGCCTTAGGCGTATTTTCATTGCAAATAAAATAAAGGTATGAACATAATAGGAAATGAAAGCAGTCGGCTATACTGCTGACAACAAATTGTGTCTGTGCTTTGGTAGGTAGTTAACACAGTTGTAAAATCAGAGCACTGCTTTCTCATGGGAATGTATTTAAGACAGAGCCCTGCTGAAGTTTCTGTGTCCTCTGTTCTCACCTGAGTGCTAGAAATTTTGCTGATGGAGGCAGCTGTGCTTTCCTGATGCTTCTGACATTACTTACAGCGTAGAGGAGAGCAGTGCTTGGAAACAGAAGACATGCAAGCTGTTCAGCATACCTAGAAGTGACTAAAGAAAGAGCTTGAAGCCTGAGAAAAGATGCTTTTGGGAAGGAGCAGTTTTAAAACTTTGCAGGAAAGAATCAAATATGGGAAGCACTACAAAACATTCATGTAATAATCGCGTGCAAGTAATATTGAAGACAAATAGAATGCAGATATTGGGTGCACTTCAGTATAGCATAACTACCAGAGGGAAAAGCAGCAAAATGTCACCTACTATTGTGTTTCTCAAGAATGTGAGCACATTACAAACAGCCTAAGTAAGCCCGTTTTAGCCTCAGGTTTTTTTACCTAGTACAATGATTTTAATTACACGTAGTAAGGAAGACAGCTTGTTGCCACAGGAGGATGAGATTATGTTTTTAATCTCCTTGGGACAACTTTTGTCATTTTCTAGCAATTGCAAGGACTGGGGCATCCCATTCAAACCATACCTCTGATCACAGATACTTGTTTCTTGGTTGCAGCAGTAAGAGAAACCCCTGAACATAAATATAAGGAGGAAAGGGACCATTTTCTTTCCTTTGTTTGGGAGGAAAAGAGGTAGAATTTCAAGTTGGGACAGGAGGGAAGCTCAATATTTAATCTCATTTGGTGCTGTGTCTCCTATTGAGAGGAGATGGTATGATTTTGTATCCTCTGTAGCTCCTCTGTATCTACTTCTAAATACGTTAATCAGGTGTAATGCCACACCATCTTCAAACGGCAGTATCCTAGTAGCATCCGTAAGCCTAAGCATGGGTGTATGTTCTTTTTTTTTAAATCAGGATGCGCCTTGTCATTGCAGCTAGAAAAGCACACGTGTACTCAGATGTAAATTCTTTCTCTTTGCGGGCTTTGTTCCCATTATCGTCAGCAAGCTTTGCACCCCGTGTCTGACCGCCTGCATGGATCAGTCTTAGCAATCTGGCTTACACCATTCTGTATTTCCAGTGAGCCCTTCCATGACCCTTACACATTGGTGGATCATGCGTGCTCACTTTAATCTTTTCCGAATAGAAACCGTCACCAGCTAAGAGGGCAGGCTGTTTCCAGGGAACCCTGACCACACAGTGCTCGGCTCCTTAGAAGAAACATGGGGGAAAAAGGTTGGAAGGAGCAGGCTGCACTCTCAAGCCACCTGGCACAAACCTGCTGTGAGGAAATAGGATGCGCCAGTTAGTAAGCACAGCCAGGCTTGTGGGTTTTGCCAGTACATATGCTTCTGTCTGTAGGGTGCCCAGAACACGCAGCTTGTAGACAAAGCGGCAACCACATAAATTCCATCACTCTGGCTAGCTGCCCAAGGAGCCCTGTTTGGTGCTTGCAGGGCAGCTTGTGTAGCTATTGCACAGCCAAAGCATTCATCCTTTCGGGACCATCATTCACAACACCTTAAGCTACGGTAAGCTCAAGACTTGAAGTCCTAGCTCATAGAATCATAAGACTATGGAGAAAAATCTCAGCTTTCATTAGAAAAAAAAGTAGTAGGCCGTGTAGTAGCTGGAAAATGTTTGAGAGTGTCACACCTATACCCAGAAGGCTCTGATGCCAAGAGGCAAACCCAATCTCTGCCCTGCTATTGAATGGGGAAAAAAAAATTGAAAAATTGGGATGCTTAAGGGTTGCCTGTATTGTAGTTAGTTACTACAGTTGCATTTGAATTTAGCTTTGCATAAGCACATTTGCTAGCAAAAATGAAAACATCAGAGTTCAGGTCAGCTGGCACCATGCCTTTCCCAAAGCCGGAGCCTGCTGGCTTCCTGCGCCATGCCCGTCCTGCACTCCCTTTCTAGTTCCTCAATCTTTGGCATAGTGTTTTTTCCATTCTCATGTCAATCTTTCCACCTCTTTGAGAAGAGACTCCTTTCCCTCTCTATTGCTGCAGCTGGTGTAGGTCAGTCTCATTCTCATTCAGGTTCCTATGAGTCTTTTCACTCATTGAATCAAAAGCAGAATCAGGAATTATGGAGGCATTTGCTAAAATTACATTTTTTTGCATCTTGCATTGACGCACACGGTTACTCATGTTTTCAAAGGATTCTCACAAGCTTTTAACTCCCCCTGCTCTGAAATATTTTCTCATCTACAAAAAATAATTTAGAGCCACAGCAGGGAAGTAACAGGGCTATAGTGTGAAATTAACCCATGTCCTTCCTTGCAGATCTCTTATGAGGATGTGGACCGCCTGAAGGGATTAGCTGTGATTGAGAACATGAGGGTACCCCACTTTTTGCAAGACCATGCCCGGTATATGGAGCACTTGGAAAAGATCATGGAAGTCAATGAGCTGACTGATGAGGAGCTCCAGGATCTCATAAATTAACAGTATCAGCCCACCATTCACTTATTCTGTGCAAGTGAGGATGTAGAACCGGACTTCCCAGAGCTTGCAAAAATGGACTTATGAGGGGTGGGGCGGGAGGAAAGGGTGGCCGGAATATGTGGAATTCAGAAGAAGTCCCTTTATGTTCCTTTTGTGTTGTGATTATGTACTGATTATTTTTTAAAGGGTTGGTGCATTTTTTTTAAATTTGGCTTAGGAATTCCTTTGCAGCGATCTGTCCAATCATCTATTTTGTTTGTATGCTAGGTATAGTGCTTGACACTGTCTTTTGTAAGATACTGCCTTTTCCCACCCATGTTCAGAGGTGGAGGAGAGGAGAAAGAGGAGAAATTCCCCCTTAGTTCACTTGTGTTTTCCCTATCTTTGGTCATGGTTCATAGAAATAGAACTGCTGTAGATTATGCTACATAGCTGTCTATGTAACTCTTTCCCATTTGGTCATCATTGCAGTGAAAACAAGAAAGTTTAAAAACACAGTGCACAGAAGCAGGTCTTTGTGCAGATCAAAGCTCTGTAATGCTATACAAAGTTTTGGGATTTTTTTACTGGGAGACTTAGCATTAAAAAAAAAAAAGAAAAAGATAGGTATTGGTGTTTTAATGACTGTAAGCAGGTAGAAAAGTTATCCCCCTTTATCCCCTCAAAAAGTTACACTGTTCCACATCTTTGTCTGTATAGTACATGTTTCAGGAAACTAAGTAATGGAAAGGGTCTTCCTTCTTAGAGGACCACCATAGCATGTCTAGGAAGTTCAACATGGCAATGCTTTGGAAGAAGCATGGGGCAGAACTGTGATTTCATGACTTAATGTGTTTTAAATAAATACAGGAACACAGGGACGTGATTCAGCACAGCGGGCAACACCCACTTCTTCTCTGGGTCACCTTAGCCTACAGAGGGTCAAGTCAACTTTTTGAGCAGTACCTCCATGCTACAGCAAGCTTGAGCTTGGAGAGCTCGTTGAAGAAAAGAGTTGTGAATGGGGGGAAAAGAAGGCTCACAAACGCCCTATTTCTGTGTTCCAACAGAAGTGCTGCACTACTCTGAAGCAACCTTACCTCTGTTTTAACTGCCGGTGCTATATCCAGAACCAAGAAGAGAGAGCACCTTACTGTAAGGCACGGCTACTCACATGATAAATAGCTTAGATGGCACAGGAGAACTTCCTACATAAACTACATTTTCTGATTCCAGAGTATTATGGAATCATTGACGCAAATTGAGTTTTGCACCTATAAATATTCTGACAAAGGGGTTTGTTTTAGTAGACGGCATTTTACCAGGGCCTCTCTGAAGTCCTGGGAAGCAGCTAGGGTAGGAGAGGCTGGGCAGGAACCAGTGAGAGCCTTGGACTGGGCTTCTGCCATTTCCTCCCCTTCTGCCTTGGCCCACTGGTAACATGCCTGGCTTTGGATAAGGCAAGTAGATGGAGCCAAGGTTTCCTCCACACCGCATTTGCATGGACCTGAGCCCTGGTATCCCTCCCTCCCCACTTACCCTGCTCTTTAATGAAACGGATGGAACAACCCTCCCATCTTATTTTACACCCAGGACATTACCAGCCACAACAGCAAAGTCTTGAGAACGCATTTTCTGATCCATAGAAAAATCTTCGAGGAAAAGCTCTCCGCTGGCTAAGAGGTCTGAAGGTTTTTTAATAATCCCATAAAAGCAGCTGCCTTTTAGATAGTATTGCAGGTGCATTTGCAGCAGCGGCTGGCTGGCTGACTGCTTTAGAAAAGAAAACGCGCTCCACAAGCATAAATTTACTAAATTTGGGTATTTTCAAGGCAGGGACCAAGAACTGCTCACAGCAGCCTTAATTTTGTATTGTCAGTGCTGTTCACGAGCTGAAAGCCTTTCAGCCTCTGTATGCTGAAATAAAAGCCCTTTTTGCCTCTCCTTCCCCCCTTCAGGCTGTGTAGTTTGATCACTGGCAACTTCGCCTGCCCAGTTTTGTTTTAGAGCCATGCCGAGTAGACATGGTGTTGCAGCAGCCTGATGGGAACCATTTGCAGACACGCACTCACGTGCTCCAGGTTTTGGCCAGGAGCAGGAAGAAAGCCACACACGGCTGAGGTCAAGTCAAAGATTGCAGTCAAAAGCTGCCTTTGGAGTAAATCGGGCAGAGATCGTTTGAGCTATGCCATGGAAGAATCTGGCTCACTCTGCTGATCCAGGGGTACGTGAAAGGGCCAGTTCTTTATACAAGGGACAAATTTGAACTGATTTTTTTTTTCTTACAGGAGAGAATTCCCTGTCTTCCAGTGATTTCTACGTAAACAAAGTGCTTTTCCCCCCTCCACCTGTAGTAATGTCTCATAATCTAAGTGTATGTGCATAACGCATCCTTGAAAGCAGGAGACTCTGCTGGTCGCCCTGCTTTGCCACAAAATGCTTTGCCTACAGCCCTTCGTCCAACAGCCAGTTGACTCTTTTACCACTCTGTAGCCATCAACGCCACTACAGGTCTTTTTGCTTTCCTCGAAGACCTGCATCACATTTTCTTCAAAGCAGTAGGTGCCATTAAACTTCTGTTCTATGTTATTCTAGAAATAGATTTGCCTTGTGTGAGGCTGGAGTCTGGAAGTGGTCAGTATCAAAGTAATACCGTAACAATACGTGGAGCTCTCAGCTTCTGGTTTGGCATCAGATTTGTCCTTCCTCCTTTGTAAAAGTGTTTGAAATTTTGAAGCTTCTGTAAATTTTCCACTGTGAAGAGGCTGTCACGATACTGAAGTTCTGTAATAAAGCGTATGGACAGCAGTGCATGTGAGCTCACGTCACTACGCAGTTTCATGACATCAATGATGTGATGACAGCCTTTCCTAGCTGTCTGGCTCAGCTGCTTTCCTGTGTATCCACGCGTCGCTACTTCTACGTTATTCCTATACAGAAACCTGGTCAACATTGGAAAAGCCTCCCTGTTTCACCAGACCAATTTTAAAAGGCATTTTATACAACTTTTACAAATAAAGTTAAATGAAAGAATGAAGTGTTACATCATGTTGTGTGAGAGCATTACTCTCTTTCGACGGCATCGGCTCTACAGCTGGTTGGACAGCCCAAGCTGTACTGGGAAGAGACGGCTTTCTGATGCAGTTTTGAAAAACATCACTTGGGGTTGGAGTCATGAAGGGTCCGTTGAAGTTTCACATCAGAGTAGGGCTCCCTCTGCTCTGTCAGAAGGCCCGGCTGCTCACGAGGGAGTTACCCTCCCTTTTTCTAGGATGTGACCTGAGGCATCATCGGAGCCGCTTGGCTGCGATACATTTCTCAGCGCCATCCATGTGGGAAACGGCAACTCCAAATGTTCCACTTTGATCCACCCCCTCTCCCCCCCGCTGCTTCATTTCAGGGCTTTTTGTCCCCTCTCACATTATAAAACGTGCTTGTTTATCCCCAGGGAGTCCTGTCATCTCCATATGGTTCAGCTCCCTTGTGTATAAGTAAGGGTAACATTTAAGGGTCGTGGGTTCTTTTTAATGGAAGTACTTTAAAAGTCATTAGTTGATGTGCTTTGCAAGATAGCTAAATACCGTTGCATTACATCCCCCCTCCCTTGCTAGCTAGTTCGGAAAACTCAGCCCAAAATCTTCCCCCTCTGCAGGCTCCCAAATCACTGTTCTCCCTTGCCCAGTGCATCCCAGATACCCCTTCTACAGTGTCAGCAGCGTGAAACACAATGCTTAAGCTTTGCTGGGCAGATATATTTCAGTAGTGAATACATTTCACACTTGTTACAGGTGATCTGCACGACTACTGCAACTCTGAAATCCTTTTTTCCAGCACTCGAGTGCCAGCCTTGTGAAGCTGGACGCCCTGCAGTTTCAGGAGCGACTCGAGCACCAAGGGTCCCAAGTGATGCTCCTGCCTGCCTGGTGAGGAGAGAAAGCTGGAAATCATTTACGCTGGAAACCAGGAGTCAGGGTGGAAGTTGAGAGAGGCACTGTCCAAGCCAAGAGAAAAGCAAAAGGAAACAGCCGAAACAATTGGGCTTTTTTTAAGGAAGCATTCATTTAAAAGTGTCTTAGTAGTTCTCATAATATATTAGCACCAAATTAAGTAGTTGAGTTCTTTTCAGCTTGCAGTTTAAAATGAGATTGTGTATCTTTAATATACAGAGGGGAGAATGTATTTCAGCTTCCCTGAACAATTATGGACTTTTCACAACTGAAAGTCTATATTAGATTAAATCCAGAAAATCTGGATGTTGAATTTTAATCCATTCATTTACATTGATTCAATACTACAAAGATGCCATCGGGATTACCTTTCAATGCACGGCCATACCCTTCCCATTAAAGTTATCTAAATTCATTTCTTATCGTGCTGCTGAAGTATTTTGTATCGTCCCCAATCGCATAGTGCCTCCGAGACATTTTAAGCCCCTTTTCCTGAAGTTTCTATGGCCACGCAGGGCAAAGTACAGCATTATTTCAGCTCTTTAGACAATGAAGAGACCAAGGCTGAAGTTACAACTACACTGGCCACTATACAAAGCAGAAAAGAACACGGATGGAGACCACACAGGTAGGGCTCACGCGAGTGAACAGGATTGGGTTGGATAGACATGGTTTTGAAGAGAAAAAAAATTCCAAAGAAAACTCAGTGGCGGGAGAAACGCAGCTGGTGACACAGGAGTGGCTCCAGGCCATGGTACTCCTCTCGTGCCACAGGGTCAGAGCAGGGTGGATGCCTCCCCACAGGGACCCTCTCCACTGGCCTGTGCGATGCTGTGGGGCTTCAGAGGAGGAACAGATGGCACGTACCAACACCAGCCCCCGCCCCCAGCTACTCTGATACAGCAGAGCTGGGCTCATGTTCAGGCCCTGTCCCAGAAGCGCCCTGAAAATTGTGCTTGGAAGGTCTCACCTGTACACATTAGGACCCAACTTCCATCTCATGCCACATCCCAAACAAGAGACCAGTCAGGCTGTCTCCTCCAGCTCACTCGCTTATTTCTCCTGCTTGGATTTTTGCCCTGGTCTCTAGCACTCATCCTCCAGGCTGTGTTTATTTAATCCCAGTCCTGCGCCTTCCTTTTTATCTCAAAAATATGTTCACTACCACATCATCAGCCCCTGAGCCAAGAAAGGAAGTCCCACCCACCAAAAAAATCCGTATGTGATCTCTGAGTCAACCTCTTCTCCTCCCCCCGCCCCTTGCAATATTTAAAAGTTGATGTCCCCTGTATTTTTGATCTTCCTTTGCAGCTTTCAGAAAAGAAGCTTTTCCAGGTTTGGGCATAATTTGTCACCAGACACATAGGACCACGTGGAGAAGCCTCCAGCTGTGATTCACTTCTCCATCTGCTCTCCCATCTCCTTCCTTCCTCCTGTCCCAGCCCCTCTCTGCCCCATGCTCCTCCAGCTCCCAGCATCCTTGCTCAGACATATCTCCACCCTTCTCCTTAGGACCCTCCATGTTGCAGCTATGTCCTAGACGCGCGTCACTTTGGAGAGCCCCCATGCCATTCCTACCTGTCACTTCCCATGCTCATGCTATCCCCCCCTCCCTGCGTGTTTGCAATCTCTCACACCTCCCTGACTTTCTGAGGCTCCTTCAAGGGTCCTCAACTATCCCAGAAGCAAAAGAAATCTTTTTCTTTCTGTTTTGAAGTGAAAAACACAGTTAAGTGTAGCACTGGTCACACCTTCCCAACCCTGAGCCCTGGCTGCAGACAGAAAGGAGCAGCGGCGGGTCCCCAGCCTGGTGGGACAGGCTTATTTCTAAGCATAAAGCATGGTGCCACAAGCAGACTTCCTACTCTCTCCGTCCCAGAGGTGATGGACAGGGAAAGGCACGGTGTGTATCACCTGACCAGTACTGCTACCCTTCAGGTCTCCACATATGTCTCCATGCGTCCCCCCAGGCACGGGGCAGAAGGAGGGGAGGAAACCTAGCACAAGCGCTTCACCTCTGGCACGTTCCTGGCCCGAGGGAGCACATGGGTGGATGAAGGCAGGTTGAGAAGTCCCTTTAAAGCAGCTGGGGAAACCTCACGCGCAAAGAGGAAGAGTAGCATGACCACAAAATTACTAGGAAAATGAATAATAGTCCTACAGTTGAAAGAATCAGGTTAAGGTTCCCCCAAAGAAGAGTACAGAAGACTACCAAGATGACCAGCCAGGCACATACTGTGAGTGATCTTCACAGGAGCAGGCCGATAACTTCAAGCAATAAGAGAAGGGAGATGTAAAGTAACCACCCAGCTGCAAGGCAGCCCCTCTCATCTACCAGTGTGCCAAGGAATGAAGGAGGTCTGAAGGGATGGTCTGGAAAAGGAAGAACTTCCTTGAAGGTCACTCCCTAAAAACTGGTGGCGAAGTGCTCTGATTGCTCAGTGCTGGTGCTCCTCGTCTTAACCTCTTCACACAAATTTTGAGCAATATTGCAATTCAAGTCTGTGCACATTCCATTTTCTGTTTCAACAAGGTCTGTGCTTTCATACAGCTCATAAAGAGACACCTTTGGGTGTCCCTCAGGCTGGGAACATCTCAGCACGCAGGGTTACGAGATGGCCAGAAGGATGGGTCATCAAAGGGTCACCCAGCCACATATTTCCTAAGCGTACATGCAACCTGTGGGTACTCTGGAGTAAGTCCTTTTAGCTACTTTGATTTTACCCAGGAGACTTTTTTTACTTGCAGATACAGAGGTAAAAATTACTTAAGGCTTAAAAACCTGCAAAAAACCAACCAAACAAAATAACCTCATTTTACGTTATAACTTGATGAGGCAATGGTACGGTTGAATGTGCACATCTTTATATTGTATACTATCCTACATATGGATTAGCTCCGAGGAGACCTTATAGCGGCCTTCCAGTACCTAAAGGGGGCCTACAGGAAAGATGGGGAGGGACTTTTTACAAGGGCATGTAGTGATAGAACAAGGGGGAATGGCTTCAAACTGGAAGAAGGTAGATTTAGATTAGATATTAGGAAGAAATTTTTCACTCTGAGGGTGGTGAGGCACTGTCACAGGTTGCCCAGGGAAGTGGTGGATGCCCCATCCCTGGAGGTGTTCAAGGCCAGGTTGGATGGGGCTTTGAGCAACCTGGTCTAGTGGGAGGTGTCCCTGGCCATGGCAGGGGGGTTGGAACTAGATGATCTTTAAGGTCCCTTCCAACCTAAACCATTCTATGATTCTATGCGTGGCCTCTCGTAAGAGGCACCCGATCACAGACTTGCAGCCTCCTGACATTGCTTAGAACCAAAGCAGTAACTGGCAGCAGCCAACGTGTTGCTGGGAACAGCAAAAGGTTTGTACCAACACCTCATACAAGGTATGTTCTCAGTGGCTCCAAAGTTATAAGCTGTTGAACCTTATTATCTCCTAAAGCATTTTAACTGGGGGAGGAAACCCAACCCAAACCCATGTGAATGAGCGGAGGAGCCGGGCAGTGGCACAGGCTGGGGTAAACAGCCGAGGGCTTCATCTGCAATTGCGGTGGGACTTGGGACACAGCCCAGAAATGCTGAGTGGTGACAGCGAGAGCTGTACAGCCTGCTGGCAAGGCGCTTCAGTCGCGCCCTGAGAGCAGCGGATTCACAAAGAGTCACTGGTGCATCTGTTCTAAGGATGAAAAAAGCTGCTGTAGGCTACGTTTCCCACAAGAACCCTGCTTCAGAGTCAATGTGACCGCTTGCACGGGGGGGAACTTTGCATTTTGCTTCGGAAAACCAAATGAACATGAGCCTCCTGAGAAGTTTTTCCCATCTAGAAACTGTATGAAAGTGTGAAACCTGGAAAGCCAAAGGCTGGGAAATGCCTGCATGGCTTTGCCTTGCTTCCTGCAGCTAAGGAAAAGCTCATAACCTAAATATGGGACATTTCCACCCAATTTCTGAGTGCTTGAATTTACAACCTGAAGTGCCCACAGGGAACAGCAGCTGCTGCCCTGGGAGCTCTGCTTCCCATCGCGTCCGGCTCCTGCCCATGGCCAGCACGCTCCTTCCAGACACCAGTTTCAAGACCAAAAATCAACCTGTTCTGAAAAGAAGGAATTTAGATGTCTAGGAAAACCTTCAAATCCCCTGGGCTGATCCTCTTCTGACCTCTTCTAGGAACGCTGAGCGCCAGTTCCTGCGAGGGCTCAAGAGTGCCAAGACCAAGGCTGGTTACCTTGTGTCATCAAGCTTCCACCCCTGCTGCACCAGGATTCATTCAACCCACTGCTGCCATGACCTGGTTCTTGGAAGTTCATTTCCAGGACAGTTATTTAGTTGTGTTTGATCCTCAGAGGTTTTTAGCAGCTCTCAAAAATACAAAATATTCCTCCTGTATCGCAACTCCTTTATTTTAGGCCATTTGCAGCACTGCTTGGTGCAACAACACTGCAAAACCAAGTGACCAAAAGGAGATTTGCCAAATAAATCCTCCTAATGAGCCCACAGGACAAAGCAGAGGCTTTGTACTGAAGGTAACAGGTCAGAGGAAATAGGAAAGGAGAATAAATTGGCTGCAGTTATTTTAAAAGCCTTCACCATGGGGAGCAAAGAGGAGAGGCCAAACACCAGACGTACCTCCCTCAGCCTCATCAAGTGGGGTACTGCTTTAAGCTTTTATTCCAGCAGGTGCTAAAAGGTAGAAACTCAACTTGAACACTCATCTGTGCCCCACCAGGAGCCACCTCTCCTCTCAGAGGCTGCCAGGAGGAGGCCAGAGCTCCCCTGCAGAAGCCACCGCTGCGGGGTCTCACCAGCCACAGCCACCACAGGGACCACGAGCTGCACATCAGCTGTCACCATAGCACCTGGCCAGGGGAGGTGTGAGGCTGGCACATGTCAGGAGGTGGTAAGAGGCAGCGCTTAGTTGGAAGAAAGCGGCCAGGCTCCACGTGCAGTGGTCAGGGAAGACCTCCACCACCCTTTGCTGCGCACAGGTGAGCTGAAGTACCTTCCAGAAGCGACTATACTTAAGAAAAAATAAACCTGGACCAAATCAGTCTGTAGCTGTGGGTGACATTACTTATGAAGCAGGACCCAGCCTCACAAAATTTGGGCTCTTGAGGGGAGCCCAAAACGTGTGAGGTATAAAGCATGTACCAGGCCTTTTGCAAGGAAGACTCACTGTTTCTGTGCCGCCTCCATCGTTGCTGCCTCCCTCGGCGCCGCCAGGGCAATACAACTACCGAAAGCTGGGCTAGCCCAGCTTCCACTATAAGCGTCTTGAAATAAAATTACTATTCAGGTTCGCTCCCACAGGCACAGGAGAAAGCCGGCCACCACTTCAGCTTCTGAGCCACCATAACATGGCAAATGCTCTTGGGAACTCCGTAATTCATCAGGCTCACAACCACTTCATCATACTCCAAGGATGTCACACACACAAAAAGCAAAGCAAGCTTTTTGAAACCATCAAGACCATCAGGCACTGCTGATTCCCAACATGAAGTAACCAGGCACATACCTTGTACTGATGCTCCACGCAAGCAAGTGGAGACCTGTAGGTTCCAAACTCCGCTATCCTCCTCCCTCTGACCCTGTAGGATTCCGAAGCATCTTTCTATACACCAAATAATCACCTTTCCAGAGCTCCCCGCTTCCTCCCAGCGGGCTGAGCAACCTCTGGGCTACAGACCCACCTCATTAACCTTCCCTACAGCTCACACACAGGTTACAAGAGTGGCTAAGCTCGTTTCCCTTGCCGGCAGCCCGTGCTAATTGGCAACTCATCAGCCAAAGCAAGGGCCCCTCCTGCAACCGTGAGGGCTGTTGCTTGCAAACCACCACCCAGACAGAAGACCGCAGGTGCTTCTCTAGGCTTTGGTGCCTCTGCATTTATTCACACCTGCAGCAGATTAAATGGGATCCGGCCTTTTCAAGTTTTATTTCTAGCGCTATAATGTCATTTCAGCCTCCAAACATATTTATAGCAGGGAAACACTACCAAGTGCTAGTTGGTACAGGAGAGTGGGTGTGTTCTTGGGAATTTTACTGCCCCTCACCTCATGTGATATTAATTCAACTAAGACCACTCTATGGCATCCTCACCTCTATTTTGCAGCGGTCCAGTGAGGGTTGCTTGGGGGATCTGGTGCCACTCCAATTAAGAGGGGGGCAGCAAAATCGTGCCTGGTGGAAAAGGAAAAAGCAGCAGCAAGGATCCCGAATGAAAGCTGGAGCCAAGCTCTCCCACTGTCTTCTTTAATGACCAGGGACAAACACCTGCACCTCCCGTTTTCACCAGGGAATGCTGAGCAACTAAAGATACATTTTTGATCTGATGCTCTGAACTCTTAGTCATTCACTTAACCTCTTGAAACGTCAATAAAACCTCCCTCAGTCTGAGTCTCACGCCTAGACTATTCCACCTTCCTGCAGGTTTAGTTTTGCGTATAGTCAGAAAAGCTGTTTGAAATACTCAACTGTGTGAGTTTCCATGTGAATTTATTCAGTTGTCACTACCTGAAATGAGATGGTATTTCAGAAAGTTAAAGTAGTGAAAATGCTACAAGAACATGATACTGTTTTGCTCTAAACCCCTCAGTTACAACATCTCCTTTGTTGTGGCACTGCTGTCAGGAGTAGTTTTCCCTTTATAGCCCGATGAGCCGTGCCAGAGAGTTTTCCTTTCCACTCAGCAGCAAAATGTGTGGTCATCTGCAGTCCGGAGCAGGAGGCACTCGGCTAACGGGCAGCTCAGCACCTTTCACGCTCAACCTATTGCTTTTGCAGATGCTGAATTGCTTTTTTCCAGTCCTTGTATGTTTTTCTTCGAGGTCACCGTTTATTAATTGCTACTCGAAAAATTTTATGTAGGTAGCAAATTTACTGCTCCCTCCCCGGCACTGTCACGGCAGCTTGCTGACTGAAGTCCTCCCCACCCAGGACACGCACAGACACCAACCTCCTCAGAAGCGGACCCCATCCCCGCCATATGCACAATGACCATACACCGCATTCAGGCTCCCTGTTGGGGTGCCCGGACCAGGCTTACGCAGCAACGAAGCTCAGGAAATTGATGCATAAATGCCTGGTCTTCCAGAGGGAGAAATTAAAAACCCCTAAAAAAGCTGATGGGCAGAGGTCTGTGCAACACGTGCGTCAGCTTTTGCAGTGATCACGTGAATGTGGGCTCATCTACAGACCTCCCACTGACGTACGACCTATTTCTGCCTGATGCAGAGCCCTGCTCAGAACACCGACTCCTAGACAAAAGACTCGGGGCTACATCTCCTCTTTGATGCCAGTTGTAAGGTCAGAGGACAAGGGCTGCTCCTGCCAACAGGGAGCAAAGCAAAGGGCACTGGAGAAGTGGACCAGGTTCTGCAGAGGGACAAGTCAGTGGTTTCCCAGCTCCTGAAGGCTAGCGTGCAGGAAGAAAACAACACTGAATGCTGCACGCCAAACAAAAAGCCAAAGCCAAGCTCCAGGAAGCCCTTCTGGGGCAAAATGCACCCTGCCAGGAGCATAAAGAGAGAGGAAGGGAAGGACAAGAGGCCTCCCCCATCCGCATGGGGCTGTGGAGGAATGGGGGGCCAGAGGGACGGCTCAGGCCTCATTTCAGGTCACGTAGGGACCAGCTCCGGCAGCTTTTGCCAGTGCTGAACAGCATTTGCAACTTGCCAAGAATTTCCACAGTGTCTCTCTTTTTGGGGCCTCTCCTATTCCCTCAATTTACAAAGGAGGCAAAGGAAAATCACCATCACTCCCCCCTCACCCGCACAGCAAACCCCGGCTCGGCTGTGTTTTAGCAAAGATCCTGTACAGTATTAAAAGTACACTTTATTTTCTGTACAATTCTCATCCAAATCTCCAGGGGTGAAAATGTCCACCGTGTCCCCTGAAAAAGTTGCAGATTGCTCCGCTGCCGTGAGACACCCCACAACTGTCCAGGAGGGGCACAAAGCCAGGGCCACCAAAATCAAGTGCTGATGCTTTCTAGGCGCTGGGAGGAGGGTGGGAAGGACGGAGAGGGGGAGGCAGTCCTGCTCTGCTGCTGAGCCACGAGCGAACAGAGCCTTTGGCTGCTCCTTGGGGAGCAGAAGAGGCACCCTCAAGTTCACGTCATCGTTCGTGCTTAGCGTGGGCGTCGTTGCGTTCGACCGTCACCCCGTTCCCGTTCCGCGTCACCTCTTTCCTGTTCCAGTCCTTTTCCAGGTAAAATTCAGCGAGCACGGGGCAGTGGTCTGAAGCCACCCCACCCCAGGACCAGTTATCAGGGATCCATGGATTTGTAAGACCTTCTCGCACAACAGCCCAGTGGCCTGCATGAAAAAGAATCACAGAGAAAAAGATAAGTGATATCACCCAAATTTGACACACACTGCTAAAATAACTAAAGGTTACGTGACCTCACTAAAAATGCAACTTTACCTGTGAAAACCTTTTTCAAGCTCCGACTGATCCAGATGTTATCTAGTGACTTGGACCCTTGTGGGGTCTTTGTGCTGATGTTGGTGAAGGTGCTGGAAGGGACCAGGTGATGGAACTTCTCCTTCCTCAGGATGTCATGGTCGCTACTGTCCGGGGCCTGGTTAAAATCTCCGAGGATGATCACGTCTTTTTCTCCTAGAAAACAGGAAAAACAGAAATGAATGGGAGGAATGGACACCCGCTGCTTAAGTACAAGAGGGAGAGAATATGATAAATGGAGGACGAAAAATATAAATACTGAATAGCAAAGCTGACTTCACTCTGAACTCCTGAGAGAAATGCTGTTTAAAGCCTTTTTCACTGGCTATTTACTCATGGCCATTCTCTTAATGACAACAAAACCCAGCCAGTACACATTTCATGCTTGTTTTTAAATATCATCTCATTTATATTGGCATCCTTTGCTTGCTATTCATTGATAGTGAGAAACTCAAAGACAAGCAGTTCTGGTCTTCGAGGTTTATAGAAATCTGTGACTTTGTAAGCTTATTTTTTTCTTTTTATGCAAGAAACACATATTGGCTTTAACTTGTCCTGACATTGCCTTTTTATAGATTTGCTGTAAGAGTCAAGGACACTTTTCTGAGGATCCCAGGAAGAGACAGCCTTATGCTGGTATATACCATAGTCCCAAAAGCACAGTGCTCGTTCTAACCCTCTGCATTTAAGAAATCCCAAGGAACAAGCTTGAGGAGCAGCCTGCAAGCCTGATGGCAGAAGATGAGTTCACAACCAGACAGACACTCACACCAGACTGACTACAGCAGCTTTCCTTTGCCTGGCCGATGGAAGGCATACTGCTGAACTTGGGATGTCTTAGATTTTGTCTAGGGCCGAATTTTCAAAGAAACAAGGGGAATGTACTTTAAAAGCTTGTCCTGTTTTCATGTGAATAGAAAATTACCTCATTGCATTATATTTCCAACCCTAATGAAGTGAGAAAACAATCTCTGGACCCCAATCTCATATCCACAATGTGTGTTCTCCTAGTTCCACAGCTGCAGATGAAGACATCCCAGCTGTGCACTGGGGTAAGAGGACAATGCACACACCCCCAGTGTCCATCTCATACCACTGCCAGAAATGTCTGACAAGACAAACCCAATGCTGAGAGCTGATCAGAGATGTTGCTGCGTTACAGCGTGGTACTGGAGAAGGAGGAGATGCTACAAGGAGGCACAAATGCACCAAAAATTAACCCAAAGCTGACTTCAGAGAAGAGAACTATGAGAGTCTGTGAGCTTTTTCCTTCCTGGGATTTAAGTGTGGGAGGTGATGGGGTGGACGGACGGATTGCTGTACCATACCTAGTGCTCACGGATAAACCTCTTCGTTTTGTGCTGTTGCTGTAGAAGTAGCTAACCAGGAGAGGGAGCGCAAGTTCAACAACAAAATCTATTCCACTCCTGTCTTGCACTGTGTGAAAGATGAATTGGGAAAGGGCAGGAGAGCAGCGAGATTGATAGCATATGACTTACAAAAATAAATACTTCAAAACAAGCTGCTTGCTAAGATGCAGAGAGGGGCAATGAAAATACAGTGAAACTATTTGTGGTTTTTTCACCCGTTGCAAGTCACAAATCATATTGGAAATGACATGAGGTTCAAATACTACTCTATAAAGTGTTCGTGACAGTGGCATTCCCACCTTTAAAAGAAACAAAAAACCCAAATCTGAACTTAAACGATTTTAAGCTCCACCAGAACCCAAAAGAAAAGTCAGTGCTTGTCTAATGGGACGATAGTACTTGCTGGGAGCTGGCAGTTTTGCACGCATTTCATCGCAAAAACCCAAGATCTCTTGCTTGGCAGGACTAGGAAGCCTGAAATGCGACCGCACCATCTCGGTCCTTCAGGACTAATGCTTGCTTAATGGGCCAGGCAGCACTCAGCTCCTTCCATGCTTTCAGCTCAGCCATATAAGTGGGGAAAGGCCATTACAGAAACTTCTGGAGCACATCCTTGGGGAGCAGCATTTAAAAATGACAGAGAAGCAGGGATCTTAACAGCAGTATCTCGATCCCACACAAAATCCCTCCCCTCCC
>RSEF01000002.1:56920923-56932566 GCA_003993805.1 Himantopus leucocephalus
TTAAGGAGGAGTCAGTAAAAGATTATATCCACACAACTTGCATTACTTTTTTCCAGTATGAATAGAAGGGGCAAATTAACAGGGAAAGAAAATGATCCCTTGAAAGACATAAGGTCTTACAGAAGATTCAATTTTTTTTTCTTTAATGGGTGTAATATCTTATGAAGGATTTCATAAATTCTAATCTATCAATTAATATGGAAATGAAGATAAATCCCTAGAAGGAAAAGATAGCAGAAGAGGTAGCTTCTTCATCTCACTTTTCAGGACAGAGAAGTGAAGAGGAAATTACTGATGGAGAAGAGTAAAAACAAAAGAAGTTCAAGGGAACCTTGATAATTTTGTTCCTGAACAAGTGGAGGGTTATAACATCCGTCTTTTACTCTTTGCTTGCCCCCATCCAAATAAACACTTTGAAGGAAACCTCTTTTCTGTCAAGATTTGTGTTTCAGGTGCTCATGGTTGCCATCATGACAACACCACATGGAGATTTCTTGCAACACATCTTAACACTCTAAAGCTCTACTTGGAGTTCTCTTGGAAAGAGGTAGTAGGATTATTCAGTGTATTGATTAAGATAAATTAACAATTGACTTAGGGTAGGACTAAAGGGGAAGGAGTGGAAGTATCTGCCTGTTTTTTTGGTGGGTTTTGGGTTTTTTTTTCAGATGATTTAGCATGAGGTATGTCATATTTTATGACTCGGGGATTTATTTAGTTCTGAAGATTCTTCAGAATATTCACTTCTATTGATAATTATTTAGCAGCATCTCTTTTGAAAAGTGCTGAGACCTTGGAGTTAATGTTTAAATTGTATATTAACCTTGGAGCACAGTAATGAACATATAATAATCATAAGACCTCTATATCTATTATTATCTCTCACAAATATGGAAAGATATTTGTACATTCAGTACATAGCCTGGCTGAGTGCCTTCACTCATTTTGAGATAGCTGTAGTTCTGTTGCCTCTTTTAAACTTTACTGTACCATTTTTCTGATTTCTGTTCAACCACTTTGATTTTAAACTTCCACTGCTGTGCTCTACCTAACTCCCTTCCCAAATTCATGGCAAGGGAGTAGTCAGCAAAAATGGAGCTTTCAAATGCTCGGTATATTTGCTCTGATATAACTTCAATAACAGCTAGCCAAACTTGTGCAATGACGTTGCTGTATAGAAAGTTTGCAGCTATCTAATCTCAGCAGCCATGAAGAATGTACCATCTCTTGGGATGTACGCAGTCTCACTTGGGGCAATAGATAAACATAAAAGCTCATGATAATGCTGTTACGAGCAGTCACAATAAGAAGATATTTCGCTGTTAAGGCAGTACAATTGAACAGCTTTTTGCTATTTCATCTAAGGAAAACGTGGCAAACTGCTTTCAGTCTATGGTCTGCTCATTGGACCTCACCAAGTTCCCATATATTAAATCAGTTCCAGTGTATTTTCATACTTTAGATCAGTCTTTTAATTTGAAATTTAAATCTTGTCTTCTTGTGTAGATTTCCTAAGAATAATAGTATAATTGAGTAGATTTTAATATGAAATATACATGAGATATTTTACTATGCAGTGGTGTTGAAGGTACTTGTAATTATCCAGTTGACTTTTGCTATAACAAGGCTTTTTTCAGCTGATAGATAGTTGAGCTCTGTGAAGAAAAGCGTCGACAGTTCTTGCTTTTCCAACTCTGCGTTATAATTAGGGGTACTAAAATAACTCTGCAGTTCCCTGATTTTTTATATTGTCTTGCAAATCTTTTTCATAGCCTGCATGTCAAAACCAGCAAAGCAGGAAAACTAGCTTTGAATAGTATTCTGTGGTGCAGAAAGAGAAGTTGTTCTACCTGCTACAGACATTATAAAGGTTCTCAGTGTACAGCCATTTGTGCAGTAGTTTTGAAGCTAATGGAATTATTTTTGAAATAAGATGATATTCACTGTTAGCTAGAAAAATGGGATTTTGACTTGTTGCTTGTATTTATTCTTTGTTATAAATATTCTTCTTCAGTGAAAGATGTTTTGTTTGATATTTCACTTCAGGAATGATTCATGATGAAAGTATGTTGAATGCAAAAATATCTATTAATGGGTTATGCTATAAATTTTTTATCCATTGAAACTGAAATGAGTGAACTTATTAAAATGTTGTGTTTTTGCAGAACAAGGCAGAGTTATTTGTGTCTTGTATGTGTGAGTATGTGCGCGTTGCTTTTCACAGTAAATGAAATTACTTTGGTTGCTGTTTGTGTGAGAGAACATGTGGAATGCATGGAACTCTCCCTCGTGACAGATGATGAGCCAGCAGAGAACTGGTAGGTGTCCTGGTTTCAGCTGGGATAGAGTTAATTTTCTTTCTAGTGGTTGCTGTGTTTCAGATTTGGTTTGAAAGGAATTTCGATAATGCATATTGGTTTAGTTGTTGTCAGGTGATATTTATATTAGTCAAAGACTTTTTTCAGCTTCCCGTAGAAGCTGAGAGGGAGCACAGACAGAAGAAGCTGGCCAAAGGAGTATTCCATACCATAGATATCATTCTCAGTACAGGGGCTGGCTGGGGAGCAGGGATCCGTGATTGCTGCTCGGGATGGGCTCGGCAACTGATCATCGAGTGGTGAGAGTGATTTGTGTTGCATTACTTTATTTTGTATATTCTTTTACTATTATTATTATCATTACTGTTATTTTCCTTTTCTGCTACTGTTCTATTAAACTGTCTTTACCTCAGCCCATTAATGTTTTTTTCCCTTTCCCTCCTTTTCTCTCTCTTCTCCCTACCCTTCTGGGGGGCGGGAGGACAAGTGAGCGAGCAGCTGTGTGGTCCTAGCTGCTGGCTGGGGTTAAATCACGACAGTGGGTAAGGATTAAAGGACAGACCAACATGTGTGAAGTTGTAAGACCACCTGATTAGGAAGTAGTCTATGAGGCCTTCTTCAGACAGCTGGAAGAAACCTTGTTTTTGGAGGCCTTGGGCCTTCTGAGGAACTTCCAACACAGGTTATCAAGGAGCTGATGGGGAAGATGCTCTGCTGTACCTGATATGTACAGGTAAGGAAGAACTGGTCAGGGATGTGAAGGACACGGGTTCACTGCCACCTGAAGTGAATGTGAGATGGTGGAGCTCAGGATCCTGAGAGAAGGAAACAAGGCAAATAGCAGGATCACAACCCTGAACTTCAGGAAAGCAGACTTTGACCTGTTCAGGAATTTGCTTAGAAGAGCACCATGGCATACAATCCTGGAGAGAAGGGGGCTCTAAGAAAGCTAGTTGATTTTCAATATTCATTGAATCCAAGCCCAAGAATATTCCATTTCTATGTGCAGGAATTAAAACAAAAGAAGCAGGAAGTTTGCATGGATAAATAAGAGGCTCCTGAGAAAACTCAATTGTAAAAAGCTGGAAGGAGCATCACGTGATCCAGGAGACAGCTGGGACTGTTCAGAGTTTATGACCGCAAAACACAAATATTTCAACGCTCAAGGTCCCACTCCAGCATTAGAATTGCCCTGTGCTGAGACTACCTAGAATAGTTGGCTTAGACAGTTGGGATGTAAAAAAGAGATTATTTTATCCTGTTCAGTATATTAGTATGATATATAGTATCATATATAGTATGATCTACCACTCATGTATCTCAACCTGGAAGCTGCAGATGAATGCAGAGTTCAAAGCCTGGTCAGATGGTTGGTCAATGGTCATTTGAGATTATTAGTGTTAGATGAGGAAAATATTTCACAATTGTATCCAGAAGAGTATATTCTATACTGAAAAATGTTATGTAGGCTATAAGTTGCATATGTTGAAAAACCAAGCACTCAGAAGTAGGCAAGCAGTATTGGTAGTGTTATTTCTGTTTAGTTCACCTGTACACACACATTTTCATCTTATGATACACTTTTCTCACAGGTTCTTGGTCTGTTTCAGTTCACAAATTAGTCTCTGAAAAGGAAAGTGCATGGGTTGCAGGGATTATTGTAAATATTGCATTTTCTAACTCTGAAGTATTTACATTCTTAACTGTAGAGATTTACTACTTGAAATAAACCTTTCTAAAAATTAGCTACCAAAATACACAACTCATAGTGAAAATTGATGGGTTTCATATTTGGGTGCAAGATTCATATCTGTGTGAAACATAGCACAAGTGGTCTTTTTTCTGCAGAAAACAGACTGAGTAGGAATAGGACTCTGAGCTCTCTTCTTGGATCTTTTTTTCCAGGCTGAATTAATGAGATGAACAGGATGAATTAGAGGTAGTTGCCTGTGTTTCTTTAGCACAGGCAGAATATATTTAAGCGATCATAAGTTATTGCTTGCTCTGTTTTTCCTCAAAATACTCCCTGCAAACAGTCTGAAAATGTTCCAGTTTATGGCAATTACATGTTTTAGGTTGAACACAAAACCAGCAGGAACCACAACATCCTACACTGGTTTATACCTTAAGCCTGTTTTCCTGGTTTTGAGTTTCATTGAAGAGAGACAATTCTGCTTGTATTCACAAATTCTGAGCCAGGAGAGATGCCAGCTGTGCTCTTTGTTAGTGCACTGGAACTAGATACAGATGAAATATGTATTTTGGGAAGAAGTCCAACACTTTGAGACTTTTGCACCTATACTTTCTCAGCAGTTTTGCACTGCTATGGAACTTTAATATGTATAGGGTTTCTCTTCCTTTTTTTATTCTTCTCTGGAAACAGTATGTTTTCCATGGTATATGAATTCTGTGGCCAAAAATTACTTGTCTACAAAGTTTTTCAAACTTTGCTAGCACTGTGTATAATGTATGAGGTTTCAGGAGTTAAAATCCTATCTTTTAAACTACTCATATAATTCTTCTGTAATGGACACCTAGAAAAGCTGGGGTTTGAGGCCTACAAAATAGCAGCTGGGGAGTGTTCTTAGTTGGCAGAGAAGACTGCACTTCAGATGGGACACTGCAATATGCTATAGGCTTACAGGGTGCCTGTGACTTAGAAACCTGAGTGTTTAGAGGAAGAAAGATTTGAAGAGGCATCGGACTTAAATCACAGTACTGAATGGACTGTTCATTGCAGAAAATCAAGTATTTCACCAAAGTGACTTTCAAGTGTCCTGAATGAAAAGCATTGCATATTTTACTTCTAAAAGAAGGGCTGTTGTTAGGACTTTAGAGACTTTTACTCTTTTTAAAGTATTGTTCTTTCAAGAAAGAGATGTAAAGACTGGCATGGGAGAGTGAGGAGAATCTGCCTTTTATTGTTCTTACTATCATTGTTGTGACAACCTCTTAGCAGGCTCTGAATAGTCAGTGAACCCCATCTTCCAATTCTCAAGTCAATAACAGATTGGCTTTCAAGTTGATCTGAATTGCTGTGTTGAGATGGGAGGCAGGTTTTAATCATCAGTGCTTCACGCAACAACAGATTGGGTCTTTGGATATTACATTTCTATAATCATTAAGATTCGAAATGAAAAGTGGTTTTCACTGTCTTGGAAGTTACATGAGATAATAAAATGTAAAGGAAGGTGTCTATGAAAAACAAGGAAGTAATATGCGTCCAAGAGTTTTGATGAAAACTCATCTGAAATACAGAGCAAGGCTTCTGGTCACCCAGGATACACTAGTTTCATTGGGCACATATAGCTCCACACTGCTTCATTGCATGCTCTGTTCAAAAAAACAGGCACAAACATAGGTTACAGAGCACAGAACGTATATTTCTGCACAGGTTGGTAAAATTTATCCAGTGGCTTGTATTGTTGCCATGTCGATCTACTTGTTCAAAGGAGTTCTTCTGGGAAAAGATATGAGAGAAGATCTGTCAGATAAGGAAACCATCAAAAGAATGACACCATGAGGCTCTCTTATAATAAAGGTTATGTCCACATTGCAAAGTAGGTGCCCTTTGTGATGTGCCCTGCATTTTTGATTGCCTAATTATTCAAATGGACGTTCTCTGTCATTCTGAAAAGTTCCCTCTCTGCCCCATTCCTGTGCAAGTAGGGTGTGGCAATATAGGCTACAAGGTGCTCTTTTGCATTTTCTTGATTCACTGATTATTTACATTTGCTGTCATTACATTTCCAAACCTTAAACTGTACTTTTTGTGAACCTGTTTAACCTGTTTGGTTTCTTTTAGTATTGGTCCACATATCAATCAATGCCCACCACAGTTCTCCTTTGCCCATACCAATACTATAATACCATGAGCATATTTTTTTAACAAAAGCAAATATTTGTTGTCAGGCTTATTGAAAGGAGCACACCAGTACCTTTTTCTGCCTGCAAAATGGCTGGTTTCAAATGCCTAAAAAGTACTTTCTTTCCTTGTTCTTTTCTTACTCTTTCAGTATATTTTCTTTTTGAATTTGGATCGCACTCTGTTTTGGTGCCTATACTGTGTGAACACTCCATTACTCCAGGGATATTTTCTGCAGTCCAGCAGTGAGGTTTCCCCCCAGACAAAACCTAAGGTGATTCAGTTGGTCTAGGAGCTACTTTAAAGGGTAGTACTATGCCAGATCGCATTCCATCTGCCTACTGCAGTCCTCCAACCCAAATGGACAGGCAGCTGCACTTTCAGCATCATGCTATAAAAACACATGTATGTCAAGTAGCTAGGTGGCCTTTGGTGTGTTATCAAAGTATCTGTAGGATGCATTTTTAAAATACATCAGGCCCTTGAACAGTTTACATAAGGCTCAGAAGAGATGTGGCTCTTGCTGCAGTTTACCTCAAGCTATCTTGGAGCAATGAAAGGGATTTCTGCCTTCACAAATTTGCCTTATTTGTAAGCAAAGCAACCTCATGCTGAGAGATATAGTGGAGCTCTGAGCAATCTGAGTAGAAAATAAAAAGAACTGCTAAAAATAGCACATGTTAATAATTATTATAAGGTGGCCTGGTCACAGGGAACCAGAGGGAAAGGGGACGTGTTGTATAGGATGTGACTGATATATCAAAGAGGTTTTTGAGTGTGTACTGAATTTGTGGTATGCCTTTCTATATCTGACAATGTTAATAATTGTCTATATCTGACAATGTTAATATTGGAAGGGACAATTGTAATATAAAAGAAGAGACTTAATCAGTCCTTTTGCTTTCTTATGCGTGTTTCCCATGTAAACTGATTTAATTTTATCTTAAACTCTTTGATATAACGAGACCACCCATATGCTATGGGAGAAGAGAGTAAGCAAGAGAGTTAGAGATGGAAGAATGGGATTTCAAATAGGACTTCAAATCGGGGAGGTCTAAAACTACCTTTATACAGGGAGTAAGTGAAAGACTTGGTGGAAACAGGGAAGACAATGTTTGAATAAGAAATCAAATATAATATAGTGATTTTTTGCAGTAGAAACATGAGATCAGAGGATTCAAAAAATAGGTGGAATGCATAATCAAAGTAAAAGGGATTGAGGTGTGTAGGTAGGGTCAAAGAGTTAAGGCAAGGTGTGCAATACACAAACTAGATTATACTAAGTTATAGTTATAAAAAGTTAAGTCTCAGTGAAATATCTTCTCAGTAATAGTTTGTGTAGTATTGCCTAGTTTAGGTTTCAAAAGAACGGGAACTGAATCACTCTCTTGCTGTCATATTGCTGGAATTCAGTCCCTTTTCTGGATAATGTTATGTTGTTGATTTGTTTTCTTCTTAAAACCTTTTGAAGACTAGAACTTTGAGTTTTGGATAGATTACATCTGAAAAGCAGCTGATATTTTTTCCCCATTGCATATAATAAAATATGCCAAAAAGATTGGTCACAGATCTTTGAAGTTCTTTCCTGTTGTTACTCTATTTTCAGTATAGTCTTAAAATCACAAAAAGTTTAGAGATTGTTTGGAAGAGAAGCAGGATCAGGTGAATGGGGATGAGGTTTTCTTATTAAGTTTTTCTATTTATTTATTCATTCCATTAAAATGACACCTCACAGGATATTAATTTTCAGTGTGAGTGTGTTTCATTATACCTCAAGGGCCTAAATTGATATGTAACTATGGGACATGACTAATGCTGTTGATTCCTGTTACTGTGAGAAGCAGAACACTTCAGATGAGAGAGCTGTGCTTTGTCTAAACAGTCTGGGAATAGTTTCAGTTTATGTTGCCTTCTTAGTTGCCTCTGGCAAATAGTAGATTTCAGGTACTAAACTTTACAAATGAATACAACACAAAAATAATTTTTTAAATGTAATGTGAGTCATGAAGTTGCAGCATTAAAATTTACAAGTGAGAAACCTGAAAAATTAAATACCTATTGCAAGTGTTTCTGAGGCCAGTAGATTTGGATCAAACACAGCTTCCATTTTACAAATTATCTGTATTGGCATACAGGCCATGTCTACCTTCATATTTATATATTTTTTATATATGTACTAAGGCATACATTTAAGTGACAAAGAGGAGGTGAAACTGTGTACTTTGAATGAAATAACAGTTTTACATGCTCCATCTTTTTGTAGTTACCAGAGGGAGACTGTAACAGTGTTTTACTGAAGGCGATATAGTAATCTGGTTTTTTAAAAATAATAATTTGCCTGTATCTTGTAATGTTGTACGGTAGTTGAAATTTAGCTAATCTGAAACATAACTGACTTCCTGAATTTACTGATGTCATATATCCGAAGTTTACTTTGCCGCCTATTCTGTGATGACTGTCTACTTGCTCAGAAAAAATGAAAATATTTATAGAATATTTTTCATCAATAGGCAAAAAAGTGTTGACCTAGCGACCATTGTAAAGGGACTTATTCAGCCACTGGAAAGCAGCAACATTAAAATCTTACATACTTCTTGGGTATAATTTGGCATGACTGAAAATTACAAGGAACTGAAAAAAAAAACCAATCAAGGTCCACGAAAAATCTTAAGATTGCAGATATCATATACATGTGTTCAAGTAACTTTGATTGAAACTCCTTTTTTTGGTAAGTATGGTGACGATTTTTGTTTGTAGTGCAATTTTCCATCCAAGAAAGTCAACTTCACTTAATAAAAAGATCTGTTTTTGAACAGTGTTAAAGGGGCAAATAATTTCCAGTGTCTCTTCCAGTTTGTAATTCTGTGCTTATATATTCTCTCAAATTGTCCTCGTTCAGATTTTTTTTTCCTTCGACATCTGGGAATTCTGGAGAAGAATGTATCTTCACATTGCAATGCACTCTTCATCTCTTGGGCAATCTACGTACTGTGTATTAAAAAGTGAGTATCTAGAGATCTTACTTTCTGCATTGTTTTCATTTACAGAGTATCACACAAGTTGTGACACATAGCTAAATTCAGTAATTTTGGCAGTGACGAATTACTTCCTCAGTGTTATAAGAAATGTGAAAATCTGAAATCTCTGCCGGTTAAGTGGTTTTATTACAAAACAGCTCTATTTTAGAATAAGAGAACACTGACTGCAATTGTGCAGTGACACAAAGCTATAGGGAAAATCTTCATCTCTTTTAACACCCAACTGTGACTAAATTATAATCTATTACCTTAGTTATTGGGAGATGGAGGTGGAGAAGAAAGCAAAACCATTGAATGAAGGGCAACATTCCTCCTGTGGAGATACACAACCTAAATAAACGTGATATAGTCTATGTTACAGTTTTTTGTATGAGACTGATGGAACCCTGAGTTGACTCAAGATCTGTTCTGAAAAATTTGAAGTAGTTTGGTGTTTGTAATATGTGGGCCCTTTTAGTTTTGGAGGTAGTCTAGGGACATCCAACAGAAAATGAATATTATAATTATTGTCACGTTTCTGTGATTCAAAAGTAGCATTTTATAAAATCAAGAAGATTTCATTTCTGATTAGTAGCAATTTACATTATACTAACTATTTCTTCTGTTAAACATGTTAAAACTTGACTTCCTTTTAACACCAAAAGAAGCTATTTCAGTATAGTTTTGTTTGAATTTTTAAAATGCGTGAGATTTTAAATAAGCTTTTGAAATATGGTGGGTTTTGAAAGTTTTTGACTTTTTTTAAAATAAATTTTGAAATATTCTATCATGAAAGCTCTCTCAAAACAATTACAGATGTTCAGTGAAGCTTGCTGACAAATTCACATCTCTTCTACATGATTAGAGTTCATTAAGGCAAGAACTCTGTTGGTCACAGAACTTCAATTATCTAATTTGAAGCTCAAGTAAATGGGAACTAGGTTTCGTCCTGAAAACCAGCTTGGTGTAGTTGACTTCCACATTTCTGCTTTTGGTCTCCTCTTATTAGACACACGGGCAATCGAATTTTGCTTTTTTAGCTCCTTTCAGCAGGATATTACTTAGGCTTCCTAGACTTCCCCTTCTTTTCACTTCCACAACTTCTATTGCTTAACTTTTCCTAACTCAAAAAAGGGCAAGATAATTGTCTTGGGAGAGGGAAGAAGAGCAAACATCCAAATCTGTTCATTAAGTTTGAAGCAGGAGTACAATGCAGAAAGAGGTTGAGGGTATACCCTTTCATAATCATACTTGAATTTACTTTGTCCAAACAGAAGCTGTGTGGACTGGCCAGTGAAATACACAAGCTTCATATATTCTGCAATGTAGTACATGCAGTACTAAGCAGAAGATAATGCTTCTTGCTAAGAGACAAGCTATAGTAGTCAGAAGTGCAGAGAGCCTAGGAGGGGACCTTTCAAATCCTTCTGAGTTTAACTTCATGTTGCTTATTAAAAACTTTGATAAATATTAGTTCTAATGACTATTGCGTTAAGAAAATATTATAGTCTTAAACATTGATGCACCTAGTTTGTTTCTTGTACCATAATCATGGAGCATAACAAGGGCTTCTGAGTACCAGTCCAGGATGTTACCACATGCCCCCAAGAGTAAAAGCATGAGACCACAAAATGATTGGTTACCATTTACTAAAGGAATAGCGCCTTGAGAACTGGGTACAACTGGTTTTCGGACACAGAAAGGAGAACAAAACATATATCCAGTATATGTAAAATATGACTCAGTGAAAACAAAAGGGAGATAATAAGAAGGTATAAAGGGCAGTGACAGCCTCTACAAGAACAGGAAGAAGGAAGAACAGGAAAAGAAGGTTTTTTCCCATGATGCCTCCTGTGCTGAACGACACTGCCTCCCATCACTTCTGATGCAGCAGGTTCCCCCTTCCTGTTCTGTAAAGAAAGAGCACAGCTTTCTGTTTTGTCTCTTGCTGTGTTTTGGTTTTTTTTTTTTTTTCCCCTGCTCATACCTTTTGCTATCAAAGATATAACGATCACAAAATTCTGTCTTTCACAATGTTACTGGGTGAAGCAAATGACAGTCTTAAAGAGGAATATCCCTCTGTGCTCTGCGCTAGCCTTCTCTTGTGACAAGGTGATTGATACCACCACACCAAATCTGAGTAAACATAGATGAAAGTGTTTTACAGTGTTTCTCAAAAACTGTTTGTAACAGGTGCAAGTAACAGGAATGTTCCTAACAAAGCCCTGAAAATACCAAATATGGTCATTTTGGGGAAAATTTCAGGTGGATGATTTCAGTTTTGTAAGACTCCTCATCCATAATATACACATCCTAAAAACAGGGAGGCTAGAAGAACAACGTCAAAGTGGTACTTGAAATCTTGAGAACACTAAGTTCTGGAAATGTATTTTTGTCAAATCCCAAGAACACAAGCCCATGAGGAAATAAGAAAAAAAAAAAC
>RSEF01000002.1:56940682-56959335 GCA_003993805.1 Himantopus leucocephalus
ATTGGCCTTCTTGGCCACTAGGGCACATTGCTGGCTCATGGTCGTCCTGTTCACTTCACACTAAATAAAATAAAGCGCTGCATTATCCATGGCTGGTGGCCAGGAGATGGGGTCGGGACAGATGCTGCCCATCACTTGCCCGACAGGAGTAGGGAGGCAGGAGAGCACAGGGTGCAGGAGTGGGACCAGAGGGTGTTGCTGTGCAGGGGCTGTGGGTTTGCTTCCAGCTTTCAGGCAAACCAGACCAATTGTTTTTATCATGTGGATCCTACTCAAATACAATTTATCACATTTTAAAAGATTTTTCTTTTTTTTATGGGGCATTATAAAATTCAGTGCTGACTTTCTTGCAGCTGATGATCTGCTAGATGGGATTTTTTAATTCATTTCCCCTCTACCCCAGAGACATTCCTTTGTCACTAGGGTTTCGCTCCTCAGAGGTCTTTGACATCCCAGTGCTCACAGTCATCTCGGGCATGGTAGGTGTCATGAAAACACCACAGACCTGGCCCCATTAGTAGCACCTCAACCTGCCAGATTGACATCCCCCAAAAATATACATTGCTCCTTTTCTTGTTAGTATTTGCCTTGTGAACTTTTAAGGTATGGCAGATCACAGTGGGAACTGAAAACTTGGTTTCCAAGAGGGGAAAAAACCCACCACCACTAATATAGTCCTAAAATTGATCATTTAAACAGGTGAGAATGGGCTTAGCACAGAACTGCGGCAGCAGCCAACGCTGCTGATGTCCCTACTCCAGAGGCAAATTGAGACTTTCCAACAGCAACTCACTGCGGGGGGAGCAATGGACACTTTTGTCAGCATGTGGCTGTGCATTATCGGTACCTCCTGCAAATTTCTGGCTGTAAATGAAATTTCTGAACCCCCGTGATATGTACCCTGGCTGTTCAAAAGTGTGGTGCCACCACAGGCAGGCTGGAACCCATTAGGTTGTTTTTTCCCTTATAATATAATTACTCACAGCTGCTGGGAGTGCACATACTCTGATTTCCAAATATAGAAAGCTGGGTAGCTTCCACCTCACTCCCGTTTTTCCATGGCTTGCTTTATATCTTCCAGACCTGCATTCTTCTTTGAACTTTACACAAGTTTCTGAACCCAACTGAAAGACCCAGGAGGCCTGTAATGGAAAGTCACCACTTCTTAAACTCAGCATGTGTAAGGTGAAGGAAGATTTAAACCACTGCCGGTTATTGCCCTGGAATGCTCCTATTCCTTTCATTTGGCACTGGCAGCCCAGTGAAAGTGGCTGAAAGGGAAAATGTTTAATGCTGGAACAAAGGGAAATTAAAAAAATCACTGAGTTATAAATCTTTGCTGGCTTTGCCCGATCTGGCAGAGTGTCTCCTTTTTTAAACTCTTTACGGCTTACACTGTTTTAAAGGAAACCAGATCTACAAACTGTGGGATCGCAGCCGATTTTAAGACTCATGTTCATCCTGTAGACCTTAACCTCATGGTGCAGCATGAAGGGATCAAAGACAGCCCAGAGGTACAGGCAGGTTAAGACTTCCAGCCACTCATCTCTCCCTCCTGCAACTCCACGGACCAGACTCAGAAACATGCCAAGAAGTGGAAAGCCCTACACCACTGACGTCTTTGCAGTCCTTTTTCCATGAAACCACATCAAGTGACCTCCCAAGGCAGATATTGGTCCTGTTGTACAACTACAGCAGCCAGACAAGAAGGGGGAAAGTAATTGGGTCCTTGATGCCCACACTGTGGGGCAGATGCTGTGGGACCATCCCCACAGCCCCGAGTGCATCTTTCAACTCTCTCCCTGCTCTTCTTTGCATATTTTTGTAGTCACGAGAGACATGGGGCAAGAAAGCTACTCTATTTTTTTTTGGTTTTTAATCTCCTGCATACTGCCCCATGCATCCATGAACTAAATTTTACAAATTCCCTTACATCTGACAGAAACTACACAAAAAATATCCCTGCACTTAATGAGAGGCCCGAATGCTGCTTTCCCATCAGAAAGCTGAAAAGTGTCTGCTGGCTTCCCTGTGCTCAGGTTTACTCCCATAATTTGTGCCAAAAAATCTAGTTTCAAGCCATTGAGGTTAGCTGGTCAAAGCCACGGGGTCAGTCCTTCCAGCCTCTGTCACTCGGAGTCTCTGCCAGGAAAGGTCAGTCTGATAGCAGAGTTTCTCTATGTTCTTCTTCTTTTCATCATCGTTTCACTGCTGACCCAAAACATTCATGTGTCAGCTTTGAATTAAAGAAAAAAAACAAACCGAAGGGCAGCCTCAGGGAGGAACACGCCAAAGGCTCAGCTCTCTGGGAAAGTTTTGCCACTTATATTAAATATGTGTGATTATATGGGTAAAAGTTATACTGGTATAACTGTGGAAGAACAGTTATTCTATGTGTTTTAGAGCAGCCCAGTTATGGTTTATCTTAACCCCCTTACAAAACAACACAGATAGGAAAAAATCAGTCTCAATTACATACCAGACTGAGCCTATGTATGTACCTATGTTCGTATGCGCATCGCTTCCCTCCGAAGATGAAACCTGAGAAACGTACTAAATAAAGTCCAGGAAGAAAGTGCAAAGCTTATGGAATATGAGCGGATGAAAAGGTTTGGATCACACAGGACTTGGGAGGAAAGGACACAATAAATGTCCACTTCAAGTCCCCTGCACCTGAAGTAGCAGTAGCTGCGAACACAAGAGATTTGATCCACTGCGTCGGCTGGGTAAATTATAACAGTAATTTTCTAGTTGCAAAAACCACGGTGTATTTCATGATTCAGCTGGCCATAAAGGCATCCCAGACCCGGTGCTGGGGTGCCTTTTCCTCCTTCTCAGGCTGAAGCGGGAGGAAGACAACTCAGCCTCCTACGACAGCGGGTCCGGTGCTGCCCAGGGCTGCAGATGGACAGGCACTGGGGCTCCTTCCCCTTAGGGCACGTTCGTTTTGCTCACCTCACCCTCATCTGTGCTTTTTTTCAAGGAAAACCCAAAGACCCTTCTCATTTTTATCCAATGTTTATTAAATTCTTGAATATTTAGTTTTAATCTTCCTTGTTGTTTTGTTTTTCATTAGAACCTTTCTTTAATTCTTCAAAGATTTTGTAAAAAAACCCCAAAAATGCTCTGTTTTGTTTTGTTTTAATTAAGCCTGCTCACCCTGTAACAGCTCACTTTCCACCTTAGCAAACCTAAATCCTTCTCCTCAATCGCAGTCCACAACGGCTATCAGAGATTACCTTGTTTGGGCTGATGGAGTGCTCCTTCTCCCTGAACTTCAGCAGCAAAAAGACGTCACCAGAAACTTTTAGCTCCTCGAGGCAGGAATCCCTCTAAATTACTGGAGAATAAGTTCAAGGACCAAGCCTGTGACGTGGCAAACTGCTGCTGTTACCAGGCTGAAATCTCAATGCTTTTTCTCTCTGAATCTGTCCTGTGGAGTATTTTGGTGTACGCTCGATGCACCCCACGCCCAGAGCCCCCATGTACTACATAGGACCCCATGCCCTGCTTGGCACAAAGCTCAGGTGGGACCGGTAAGCCTTGCAACGTTTGTCCTGAAGTTATATTTTCCAGATGCATGTGATAACCCTTTTTTTTGTGCCCGATGGACTGTCTTTACTCTTACCTTTCTTTCACCATCTCAGAAAGCTGCACCATGGAAGTGGGAAGCATCTAACAGAGCTGGAGCTGCTGTGTTGGTCCCGCTAAAACCATCTGGAGGACCTTGGTCAAAATTCATTGCCTTTTTCTGCTTCAAAGGGGAAAGTATCAGAAAAACCACCTTCTGTTCCCGATTCCTACATCTGCTCTGTGACCTTAGCAAAGGCATTTCACCTTTTGCTGCCTCTGTGTCCACATCTGCGAAGATAAATGGTGAAGAAACGCATGGCATATGAACGCCGAGTGCTGTAGGAAACTTAAATATCACATCAGGGAGGCACTAGTGATATCAATCAGCAAATGAAGGCTGAACAAGAAGTGACTGTCTCTGCAGGACTGCTATATTTTGCAATGCTGCCATGTTATTTATCTTCTCTTCTTCCTGCATTTTCTCTCCCAGGCGGTTGTGCTTCTAGCGGGGAAGTTTGCAGCCCTCCCCCAGCCCACCCCTCTCTCCCTGCCTTTCCCAGAGAGAAATTCCAGGTCTCCAGCAGCAGCCTGGAGCTGCACCAGGCAGGATGCTCATATTTCACTCTGTGCCTGCACGACCTTTTAAAAATATAACATGCCAGTGATGGGAAACAGGTAAAGGAGAAACGCGTTTGACTCAAAGCACAGGTTTTCATAGCAGCACAACCTTCATGGGGCACACCATGTTGGTGACCAAGCATGGAAGGGCTACTAAGACACGCGGTAAGAACGGCTGTGCTGCGTGCCTGTATCCGGAGAGACACCTTGACACAGACTCTGGTGGTGCAGAGTACAAGCACCCTTGCTGCCTTCCCCATCATGTAGGTCACCGGTCAGATCTGCCTTGATTGACAGCCCATTATAAAAGAGGATCAGCAAGGGGTGGGGTGGCATTAGTCAGAAATTACCGAGCAGGAAGAGGGAAACATTTGAGCATGTACCGAAGTGGAGCCTGCCTGGGGACCTGGATTTACAGCTAGTAACATCACCTACTATTAATCCCCTCGCTGCGGAGGAGAGGTTTTAGCAGAGGAATCCACCACGTTGTGGGACTTTCATCCAATGGCTTCACTGCGTTCAACAGCAGTGGATAAAAATAGGAAGGAGGTGCGAGAGAGCTAATTAGCACTTTTAACTTTCGCGAAAATCAATTAGGATGAGCGGCAACTGCTTCATTCATTTAAAACAACATCTTTTAGGAAAGAAACTTAACTCAAAGCCTGAGTAAGGAGGAAAACCAGAAGGATAAGTGGACCGTAGTGCTTCTGATGTCCTCCAAGCCACACCCAGGGAATTGCAGTAAACAGCTATGTGGCCCAACGCACGATTCCCAGTGGTGTTATCTAGTTCAGTAGAAGTTACAAAGCTTTTGAGAATCCCAGCAGCCACTTTTTTTATTGCAAGGAAGAGATCCTCAAGCCGTAAAAAAGCTGTCCTTTAATCGCGGGCTCCTGGTTCTCTCTCTTCACCATTGGGTGCTGTGAGAATTAATTTGGGAAAGTATCTGTCTGGACAGTGCTCAAGCTGCGATGGGCAGATCAGCTGGATACCGACTGGCTATTTTATTCCAATGCACCAGAGAAGGATGTTAAGAAATTAATCCATTTTGCTCTGGCCCAGTACACACCCATTTAACCAGAAATGCTGGAGATGTTTTAATCCAACAAGAACAACGTTTTCCACTTACCAAAAAATCCAATTTCACACAACATGAAAAATTTTGGAAGAAAACTTAAAATACCTTAAGTGTTTTCACAAATTATTTTGGGGGTTTTGATTTGGAAAGGAAACATTTTTAAGAAGCAAGAAGTTGCATGAAACATTCAAATAATTTGTAGTTATTGAATCCAGCAGTGGGTCTGATACAAAACCTTGGAAAGAGCTTGCCAAATATGTGTATCGTATTGTATTTTCAGTTTATTGCTAGCACATTTTAGAAATGGAAAGCAAGCAATTACTACAGTTGTATTTGACAAACAATACCCGTGAGATGTAAATTAAGAAAGCCTGTTTCTGGGATCTGCATCCTTCTTATGCCATTTTGTAATGCAGGGGAACTGTGGCTTGTGCAATGCTGGCAATGAAATATTAAGGCGCACCCAGCGGAAAATTGACTTGTCTCATCTTTCAGCTTTGGCTCCGGATTAGACGCTAGCAGAAGCAGCTAATTTTCCTGACAGGGCCAGCCTGGAGAGCAAAGCTCGGTCATTGACAGCAGAAGAAAGCATCGCTTTGAAATCTGTTGAGCCACGTGAGCCATGCAGCCCCTTCGCTACTTTTTTTTCTGGATGGTAAGTGCAGATGGCAGGTTTAAAATGAAGAAAAAGAAGCGGTCCTTCATGCAAAGCCTCATCAAGCCTCGTCGCCTCTTGGTGCTTAATGGTAGAGACCCCATCAGTTCACAAGGGCTTGAGGGATGGCCAGATAGCCCATGAGACAGATCAATTGAGAGCCAGGAACCACACCAGAGATGGGGCAGTGCAGTCCCAAATGGGGACGGCGCCTGCTGCCAGCCACACACAGGCAGAGGAAGGCAAGCCCATCACCGAAACCCACGCAGCAAGGCGTAAATGGTTCAACGGACACCAAAACTGCGTGCAGGTCAGCCCTGAGCTTATCAGGGCGGACAAGAGCTGCCAGGCAGCTGTGGCTCCGGGGGCTGTTCGGGCCAGAGTGACACTGACCAAAAAGGCATTTGATTGAATTTTGCCTCAGTGACCTGATTACCTGGCTGCAGCCCAGCTTTTGACGTCTTATCAGCCTTTCTGAAGCCAGAAGGGAAATGCTGACCCGTGGCCAAAAAGCAAAAACAGGGGGGACAGATAGTTTTGGACAGGCATTAAAAAAAAATAAATATATATATATACACACACGTATATACATTGAAAGAGTCTTAAGCTACTGGATTAAAGAGACCAGGGGGCTTTCATATTTAATTGAAGTGCTTCCATATTATCTCAGTGATAAACAGGCGGATGTTAGGTCAGGATTACTCTGTAATTTCCAGTCCAATTTCAATGTTTTACTGCTACCTTCAGCTGGTAAAGAGATAAAGGCATCAGCCAGGCACTGGGATCCTTCTCTGCAGAACCAGGTATAAAATCAGAACCCAGGTTTGTAACAGAAAAAAAGTCCTCAATCAGAATGTTTCTTCGTAAAGAAATAAAGCTGACAAATCAAAACCAATTCAAATCATAGTGCAGATGATACCTGTGCCCCAGTACAAGCTTCTCCCTCTGCGAGGAAGCCTGGCCTGGGTCATCCCTTGAGCCCCAGCCCCTGCTTCAGGTGCTGCTGTGAAGCCATTTGGCCAAAATCAAGGATCCAAGTCCTTGGGGCACATCATTTCCATAGCCCAGAAAGCCAGACTTACGGAAAGGCTTTCTGTTTCCTATAGCACCTTACTCTGCACGCACAGGGATTAAACTTCCCGGGGGGTTTGTGGTTCTCTGCAGGTGACATTGCATATACCGATATGTTTTTACCCCCAGATAAGCTCTTGAAGGTATAAGCCATCTTTTGCTTCTGCTTGCTTAGAGCACTGGCAAGGTTCCTACATCCTACTATGACACATGCAATAAATAATAAACCTTTGAATTTTTGAGTAGTAATTTAGTACTGGCTTGGGAGTTTCCTTGGATTCTGTGAAAAGGACTCAAATCCCGCTCAATTTGCTGTTCTTTAATTACAAATGGCTCTCTGCTCCAGCACAGAGCATCCCCACTGCTGAGGGACAGCTTCACCCCCGTTGCAGGTATCTCTTTGTAAAGTATATGCCCCACACTGGTATTTGGGCCCCTTATTTAACCTTTTTCTAATATAACTCCTTGTCATCAAACACCAGAGGGCTGAAAAGTGCATTCAGCCTAGCTAGTGCTTCAGAGCTTTTTTTCTTTGCTATTTTTTTCCCCCCAATGATTTTACTTTCCCTAATCCCTGCGGATGCTCAGGTGAACAAGGTGTGCTGCCAGAGAACAGACTTCAGTGAGGAAGATTAAAGAGCCCAGCTAATGTCCCAAATAGGTCCTTCCCTCACAAAGTATTTAATGCAATTAGAGTCCTCATCTTCAGAATGTCCGGAGATAGAGAGCTGCAAGTGCAGAGTTTCCTCCAGCACGTGCCCTGTAGGGCATCATTCATCCTTGTTCCTATGCCATTTACTTCACTTACCTACGTTACATTTTGCCTCCTGATTTTCTGCAAGCATTACACCGGATCAAAATAACAGGCTATTTAGAGAACAACGGACCTGTTGTACTGGATTTATAGATCAGTACTGATATGAGCACTGGCAAGTACCGGTTTCGGAAGTCATTTGTTGTCAGATGATGTGCGTGTATACAGATGCTCATTTTGCTCGTATCATTTATAACCTCTTAAGAGACATATTTATCTGTGTGCGTCTGTAGGTGTGTCTATATATAGTTCCCTGCATATCTCTGTCTACTTGGCACCACCATTAGCCGCCTCTTAAAAGCACAGCATACAGCTCTAAGGCCCTCGTTTCTTTATCATCCCACCCACACACATCATCTTTTTCATTTCACCTACCTTATTCCCCAATTTCTTTCTTCCCCTTCATCTCTGTCTAGGCTCCAGTCTATCACCACTCACACCCCTTTCCATACAACCCCATGTGCCCCTTTTGGGCACAATGCTGTGTGCCCAAAAGCAGCTCCCGACACCTGTGGCAGAGGCAGCAGCCACCGAAAGAAGGGAAAATAAAGATATTGCCTCCCGCCAGTTTGCCGCAGCAGCTAACACACAGCACGGGGTCTTCTCGCAGGTCGGGTCAAAGCACAGGCTCTTGCATCTGGTTCAGAAACCCCAAGGAAAACTACATTTCATTATTAATTCTTCCCCCGTAGGTACCAAGCATATATTCTCAGAAAGGCTGACAAAGCAGACCAAACAAGCGTAGACTTTCTAAGCCAAGCCAAAAATACAGCTGAGCCCCAATAAGCCCCCAAACCCAACAACAACATAAGGAAGAGTTATGTATTTTTTTTTCCAATTATAACTTTAAAATGCCTTCCCTGATATTTAATAAAAAAAAAAAAACAAAAAACCAAAAAAAAACCCCAACAACCATATATCAACCTGCGTGGGCGAACTGAAGAGAAAGAACATGTCTATTATTGGCAGGCAGCTTTGACTTCAACTGTAGAAGAGATTGCATCTCTTCTTAACATCTCCTAAAACAATCACCAAGGGTGCAGAGACGGGAGGCAGCGGAGCAGCGAAGAATCCGCTCGCACATGACTCACCGTTAATTTTTTTTTTTCCGCCTCTCCTGCACCAGCTGTGGTGGGGACACGTGGTGTCCCCTTGTGCCATCGCTTCCCTGTGAACAGCTTCAGGCACCCCAACAGCCACATGCCAGGGGGAAGCGGGGGGTGGAGGAGGACCTCATAGCTTCGAGCCTTTGCTTCTAAAACTAAAACTTGGCAAGCTTTAAATGTAACAGACCCTCGCTGGTATAGTGCAGCCGGAGCCAGCTGTGCGCTCGGATGAAGTCCTGGCACTTGATGGTAACAGATACCAGTAAACCTTACCAGCAGCTCGCTGGGAGGACTGGCATAGCTCAGCAGGGCAGGGGGGGAAAGGTCTGCCTCTCGGCTATAATTAGCAAGTAATTCAGCGCTACAGGAATGGGTCAATGGACTGAAGCAGCTGGTGCCTCCATGCTATAAGTGGTTCAGGGGTTTTATTTCAGATGAGGTCTGGGCTGGTCCCCTGCACTGGGTGTCCCTGCCACAAGGACCCAGAGTCGGCCTGGGCCACCCCGGAGGCAGCGGGACTGGTTTCGGTGTGCACGTGGAAGCAGCTTCCAGTTTGGTTTCCTCCCCAGGCAGCTGCGTCACGTACGTCTAAACATCCCACCAGTGCATCCAGCACTCTCATCCCAACACGCAGCTGCTCCGAACCACAGGGCAAACAGGAGATGAGGAGTCGCAGCCCCAGGCTCTCGGGCTTGCAGCTCTGCGCTGAAGGAAAATAAGAGTCGAGCACAAAGACAGCAGCCCTGGCTCTGCCTTGTTGCTAATACACGGCATGGGCAGATAACGGTGCCTGCATCCACAAATAAACTGCAGGCACAGATCTTCCCTATCCCAGTCGCCGGTCCCTTGGTCCTCCCATCTCCCAGGCAGAGCAGGTCTCATTGGGGTGGCCCTGCAGCTCCCCGCACCCCACAGGCGTGAGACCAGCTGAATCACTGGTACGGAGATGGGGATGGCTACAGACCATCACGTCCTTAAACTGGAAATGGGAGAAAGAAAAAAAGAAAAGGCAGGCAAATTGCACTCTGCATTACAAACCTAGGAGCTGCTATTGACTTTACCAGGGAAATGTCACGGCTCTGGATAGCCTCGCACCCGAGGTGACAAATGGACACATTCATCACAGCTTGTGGTGTCGCTTGACCTTTGGGGGAGGCTTGGGGGATTTTTCTTTCCTGGTTTTTTTTTTTTTTTCCTTTTTCTCCTTGCTTATCTGCATGGGAGAGTTTTAATTAGCTCTGAAATGCCATTAAGAAATAAAACAGGACAAGTTTGTCACAGGGTCAGTCTCCTGGAGTCAGCCTCGTTACTCAAGGGGTCAATCTTCTCCTCCATGCTTTTTGTGGTCACGTTAGGAAGTATGCAGAGCAACAAATAGATGTTTTGACTGGAAGGAGATTTCACCAAGGAAACATTCCCCAGTTTTAAGCGTCCATTTGACCTAGGACAAAACCAGCAGCAGCGCAGCTCTCCGCCAGCCGCAGAGCAAAGCGAGCCCTGAGCAAATTCTTACAGCAGTTTGCATAGCTGAGGCCCCAGATGGCCACCACCATCCCTGTGCTATTAATAAAGACTATTTTGGAACAAATGATCATTTCGCAAGCAACCGATCTATTTATTAGCCTTATTATTGTTACCGCCAGCTGCAAGGTGTTCCGGATCCCTTGTGCGTTGCAGATGTAGCCTGACCAAGAGACACCACGGTGCAAGGCAGGGTGATGATCTGGCCTCTCTGTCCAGTTTTAGCACTGGGAAAGCTGGTGGTCCCCGTTTGCCCGCTCAGGTCTTTACAGTAACGACCGGCAGCAGCTATTTTCCATTGCTAGTAGCAAAAGAGATGGTGCTGTTCAAATTATCTGGGTCAGTCCCCTCAGGTATTGCTGCTTCGCGTCCTGGCACGCGCTCTGCAAACGGAGTTTGATAACTCGGAGTGGCAGAGCTGTTCCCAGCTGAGGCAGGCTTCGGCGTACTTGTTGCTTTTTATAGATTAAGCTCTTGCAAAATAAGGTATTCGGCTTGTTGAAGAATCAAACCGCATTAAAAAAAAAAAAAAGGAGGGGAAAGCAGGAAGGATGATGAGGCAGCGTCAGCCCAATACAGTACCCGGAGGGGATCCACGCTTGGAAGTCATCCTGAAACTTTTACTCCTTCAACTTTCAGTCACATGAAAAGGCATCATTGGGATTTGCCTTTTTTTTTTTCTTGCTATATGCTTGTATGCTTTTTTTGCTGTATGCTTTTGTTTATACATTAATGTTGTCATTGACTTCTATTCACAATTAAGTGTCTTCTACAAAAGGATCTTTCGGACCTCTTGCCTTTTAGTCCTCTTCATGAGCATTAGGAGGACAAAGGTAGGACAGAAAGCTTTGGTAGGACAAAAGCCAATTTTCAGATGAAATTTTTCCCCATCATGGCTTTGCACAAGCAGCTAAGGGTGTAATGTGGGACAAGTGAAACCCAGTACTCATTCCAGTAACAACAGCTCTGTTCAGCCAAGGTGGCCACAGCAACAGTTGGTCCCCGGCAGGACAGCGGCCGCCGGGAAGACACACAACAGGGTGCGATGCTCCCCACAGCCAGGCTGCTCCAGGCACCGCGCTTCAAGATTTAGCTACAGAAAGAAAAGCAACTCCCATACACCCACACATTCATCCTAAAGTCCACCTATCTATAGATTTTGCAGCATCTGTGAGGCCTTTCATGGTTTGGGGGAGAAGCGAAAAGCAGACTTATAATGGAAAGTCAACCGTAGCCTTCAGCATAGTCTGGCAGCTCTAATCCTATAATAAGACCCAAAGCACACGTGAGTCTGCAAAATAGTGCGGTGAATTCTCTATTCCTGTCTGCAGTATTTTTAGCAACCAGGGCCATTTTTAGCCTTTTTTTTTTTTGTTTTCTTCTTCAGTATAAAGATGTTTTCAAAATACAGGCGTTGCTCGCAGTGCAAGCAGCAGTCAGTCGATTCAGACAGACACGCCCAACATTTCAACATAAGAAATGCTCAGCAATCGAATTCTTAGCATGCTGAAAAATGCAAAAATATGAAACCGTCACCTATGGCAAACATTTCTCCATCAGATGTTTCACAGGACCGCAGTGAGGAAACTGGTGGAAGAGGAGGGAAAAAGTCAGCGTTTATGTTTTGCAGATAGATTAAGGGAAAGGAATCCTAAATCTTGAGCAAATGTTTGTTTTTGCATTGTGGCAAAAATGTTTGTTTCCTTAACACAGGGTGATTACAATGAGATCTGCATTTTTGTTTAAAAATACTTCGCTGGCTGTCTGAGCCGCAGCGTAAACAGGATGCACTGAAATGTCAGCCCATCCGCGGGCTTTGCCACGGCAGACGCATGCAGGGAACTAACATGCTCGCGCTCATAAATCTGGCCCGCTTCCCCAGAATAGATCTCTGTTACCCTTACGGAGTTATTGTCGTCTCATTTCAGTTTGTCGGCCGTGGGGGTAACGCGGGGACGAGCGACTTGATGGCCGCTGTTAGCGGGACCGAAGACAAAGGCTGGGGCACCAGCCTGGGGGACATACAGCCAGAGAAGAGCTGGGTAGGAGGGGGGTCTTCAACGAGGAGCCCAAACCTCACTGCCCACGGTACCACCCCTCCCCACGCCACCGGTTTAAACCCACCCTGGTTGGCTCCCAGCAGCTACCAGTACCTGGCTGCCTGTGCAGAGTTAGCTGACACGGGGCTGGTCTGTTCCTGAGGTGACTCATCGCCACAAATGCCAGGAAGAGACCAAGATGTTTGTCTTAGGCTGCTATTCATATCAGTACGAGCTTAAAAAATTGCTAGGGACTGTCTTATTTGTTAATTTTCTCCATTAAAAATAAGACAAGAATCTTGCAAACCTCTCAGGCGCAAGCACCATCTTTGCCAGCCTCTAGCCAACAGTTAAAACACCAGTAGTTTCCCAGAATCAAGTAAATTAAAAATCACAAAGTGAAATGCTGCTAGTGCTGGATCCAACCCTTTCTCTTCTGCTTTCCTCCGTGAATAGTTGCCCACATTTAATCTTCTTAAAAGACAGATAGGTGTGATCTAGGAGAAGCCCCTGCTACTATACTATCAATATTCAACAGACTGACCGTGACAAGGCCGCTATCCCTTAGGTGACACTGGTGCCTGGCCTGCAAGAACTAACATTTTCCTTACCGTACCCGCAAGCTTCGTGGAACACACATTGCACGGTGTAAGCATCTTCCCTGTAAAAGCTACTGCAACACGTCTTCGGTAGCAACAGATCTAAATAGAAGTGTTTTTTCTTCTCAGAAAGATCCAGCACAGCCCTGAACAAACACAGTACTTGAGCACACATTTATTTTCAAAGGTGCCTGTGGTCACACCAAAACCAAGAGGACTGTGCATGTTCTTCAAGGCTTGTCCTTTCAGAGCCACAAGGCCTGGGCCTCCCTACAGACAGGGACTCTGGGTTTCCAAAGGTCCCTGATCAGATTTCTTAGAAATAAATGCTTCTTGGAGCCCACCGTGACTTTAAACACAACCTTACATATTTTGATTAACAAGACTTAGGTCAATGAACCCACTCAAGTGCTTCATCACTCCAAGATCTTATTCAATGCACAAGTTACACCTAGATTAACAAACCCCAAATCTTTTCTTTCCCACATCCCAATGGTCTGACAGGAATAGCAATAGGTAGCTCTGGTGGGTGCAACAACATCAAACTGAATTACTCATTATCCCATAAGCTCATGTGTCTGCAGGGATTCTTAAAACTCTGATGAACAAATTTATTGTCTTCAGTGATGATGTCCAACCAAGCTAAAACAATAAAAAGGGTTTGGGGAAGCACATTTCACTCAACTATCATCTCTTCACGAAACAAGATGTCCAAAAAGCCAGGTAGGGGTTTATGGAAAAGCCATTTGCCAATGACAAATACCTGGGCTGTGGGAAAATATTTGTCAGCATATCATGACTATAAGGGCTAAGGATGAAACTAATTGCTTAGAAAATTACTTCACAAATGGAATAAAGACATTTGTTTCAACTCGGTGAGCATAAACTGCCTCTTGAATGAATGATCTTCTATTTTGTTTGCTTCTTCCTGGTTAATGAATGACCAAATAGGCTTTTCATTACGTAGCCAACAACTATAAACACTATGGTCCCTTGAACCAAATCTTGCTCTCAGTATTTCAGCCCAGAAATCAATGGGGAACGTAATGCTACCGCTGATTTTCTTACAGGCGGCTGCAAATCCTTTACAAAACAGGTTTATCACAGAGGTATTCTTGGTGTCTCTCCTCTCAAAAGCTGCCTTATATTCCAGTGTGTGAATATCAGCATAACAGATCTGTTATACCGTCTGCAGCTCAGTTCTGTGTACAAAGGTGGTCTGTAATATACACGTGCACCTGCTAAAACATAGCACGCATTTAAGGAGGCGAAGAGGAACAAAACCCATAGAGAAACAGCTATAACATCAACAGAGTTTTAGGTGCAGGTGGGATTCAGATTGCATATGAAGGTTGAGAGCCTCTTGCCTCGTCCCTGCTGGCAAGGAGTGGGAAAGGGCGACGACAGACACCTAACAACCCTGCACTGGGGTCACAAATTTGACCACCAATGCCTTTTCCAAAGGGAGAGTTGTTGTAATGTCAGGCTGTTCCTGGAATTACCAATAAAACCCTCTTCTCCTAGTGGCCAACACATTTTTGAGTTTTTTTTCTAATAATTTTAAGGCTCGCACAGGTGTCTCATAAATACAGATGCCCCATCATTGACAGAAAGAGTTTTATCTGCTCTGGTAAGCCCTGGGTGAAGGTTGAAGAAAGCCAGCTGGGATAGCTAGGATGTTTTGGGTGGGCTGGCGGGTCAGGAAGCGCACTTGGACTTCTGCTGACAGATTTTGGCTCAGCTGGCAGGTGCTAGAAACATAAGATGAGGAGGTGGCAGCAGCGGGCAGGAAGAGTTGACCAAGCACAGTATTTACTGCTTCAAAACAAAATACGACTGGATATGTAGGCCCAAACACATGAAAACCCCAATCCTCTTCTCTTTAACTTTCATTGAGAGCAACAAGAAATTTTAATACAAAACACCCCACAACCCAGTCAGAACTTGTGTTGGTGCTACAAGTACAGAAGTGAGGCCGCATTTCTCCCCTCAACCCGGCTTGGAGTACATCTGTACACAACTTTGGAGTTTTACTATGTCAGACTTTTGGGTTGGGGCCATCCAAACCCAAGAAATCCAAAGGCAACGTGGAGGATCTGGACACCGATGCAACACATACTGCCTGAAATCTGTGCTGCCTCCGCAGCTGACAGGCAGCATCCCAACAGCAGGGGCTTGGTCCCCACGACCTCCATGAGGGCATCAACTCTCACTCAACACCTCTACTTTTCCCGCCCTACTGCTTGCAGACCAGCGCTTGAAAACCCGCCTTTATCCCATCCGCAGAAAGGGCCAGGCATTTACTATTGCTTTTTTGTCGAGGATATTAGGATGTTTTTATGGTGTAAAAACATCTCATGGTTCCAGGCGAAGGATGGGCTGCCTCACGACTTTGAACGCTAGGAGCTGGCAAGGTGGCGAAGAAGCTGGCAGCTAACTCTGAGAAATCAGGCTGCCTCTTTCCCTCCTCCCCTCCCACACTTTCCCTGCACCAGATGTCAACTGGGATGCGCTGAAATGCCTGCCATCCTCCCAACTCCCTGCCTGCTGGCTTACGGCACAGCACGCCGTGCGGGAAGCCTTTCGCCAGCTTCTCAGCACTAGCTGCCAGCCGGTCGTCTCCAGCAGAGCCAGCCAGCCGGTGCCTGCCGCAAAGGCATCTGTGCTCGTACCTCTCCACCCTCCTCCTCTTCCCTCTTTCACTCGCCTGTTTGTTACATATTGCAGAGGTGCCTTTCTGATATGGATAGCAGATATACAAAGAGCGCATTAAACACATGTTGAATGAAAATCAAGGCAGGGAGGAATAGCCCCAGAGGAGCTACACTAGCAGGGAAATATTCCTGATTAAATAAAGCCCGGTGAAACTTAGCTTTCCTTTCAAATAGGCAGGGTCTCCCCTTTTCTCCTTCCTGCTCTAGACCTTGTTTTGTTGGGTTAGTTTGCTACCACCAGAAATGCCATGTGGAAGGCTACCTTCAGAGCATCCCCATCCCACATGAAAGAGGGGTGAAAGTTCCCAACAGCACAGGGGGAACCCACTGCCATGACAGCCTGGGCTGTTTCTTGGGAAGATCTGGGCCGTACAGCGAGCTCTCCGTGCTCTTTCAGACAGGGAGAACCTCAGTAGCAGCCCTGTGCAGAGCCTGTTCAGCCCCACCAGCCATGTAGCATCCAGGGCTGAGCTCTTGCCACTCTGCATGGAGACAAGCACATAAGCCCACCAGCCTCGAGCATTCCCATGGCCGTGGGGACCACATGTTGCTCACCGCTCAGACTGGAAAGGCTCAAATCGCTTTCTATGATGACCAGAGATGCCCACAGTGAAGATGGTTTTAAAGGAGTGGGATTTTTCAAAACTACTGGACATTGGCCTAACACCATTCCCAGGAAGGTCAGCTGGAGCTTTACGCCTGACTCTGGTGGGACCAGAGTCGAGCCAATGCTTGGTGCTTTCCAAACTCTTTCCTTGAGTTTAGAAATGTGCTACCCTCCTGTTTGTACACCCCAAATACGGGGAGCTCTGCACAGCATGGCACTCGGAGGATGGGGTTTATTCCCTCTCTCCAAGGCAGAGAGAAGTTAAACTGCTGAAGTCCTCCAGGACCAAAGCCCAGACTGCAGCTTTGGTTTGTGAACCAGCCCAAACCCAGTACTGGAAATACCAGCAAGGGAAAAGCTGAGTTTAACAGACTCTGTATATGGTCTGTGGCTAAGGAAATTTAGTTTCTTTGTCCTTTTGTCCTAAGGGAACAAACCAGACTTTGTGCACAGCTCTGAAGAGACAAGGGAAGAATGCAACCCGAGCATGCTGCTGTTTTGNAAAAAAAAAAAAAAAAAAAAAAGCCCTAAAAGGCAGAGCAGGGGGACAAAGTCCATCTCTGAGCTCACCCGAGATGGGGGTTACGCTAAGGAGCCTCTCAGTTTGTTGTCTAGGTTTTCCACTCACTCTGAGTTAAGCTTGAAGTCCAAGCCTGGATGGCAACGAAGGCTGGATGAAGAAATAACTTCCTCGTCAGACTGTCCAGTGCTTTCCCTCCAGTTATCATCACTGTTCCCTAAAAACAAACTTTCCCTGCACTCCACAAATGATTTTAGGTGTTACCTACTGCCGCATGACCAACCTCCACCTCCCCTTTCTTCAGTTTTTCTTGCCACACAGTTATCTGCACATCAACATCTCTGCCACCCCATAGCAGGAGCCAAGTGGCTCTGCTCGGTGCCACAGCCTCTGCTGCAATGGCTTCCCTCCAGTGCTCCACTGGGATGGAATTACTAAAGGGCATCTCCTGAATGTATGAAGGCTGAATTTAGCCTAGGAGACCAAGGCAATGATTTAATAATTCTCGTTAGACATTATTTTTAGTCATTATTATTAAAGAGTATAACTTGCGAAGAGAAAAAAAGAGCAGAGCATGATTTTGAGTAGGAATCACATTCAGAAGGAACACCTCTCCACCAGTTAGAGGGGACCCGGGTATGCCCTGTGCCTGAAGGCAGCCTGTGAGGAAAGCATTTGCCTGGGAAACATTTGCACGGGATGAGCGACAGGTAGATTCGCTCACACATGTAAGGTGTCAAGATCTGCCAGCCACAAAATGCATCAGGGCCATCACACTGAAGAAATATCATATACTGTTTGCTCCCAAGAAATCAAAATCCCTCACGAGGAAAAAGAACAAGAGAGGGAGGGAGAAGGCCCATCGGGGTTTTGCCGTTCTGCTCTGAAAGAGGTAGCGCAGCCTCACTCCTGGGGTTGCTTTTCCCCACGAGCAACAGCTCAAGGGCTTTGCAAGGTGGCACCTCCCTCCCGACACAAGCCCAGTTTCCACCTTGCAGGGACACGGTGCACAGATGGAAAGGTCCTTCATTGCACAGCTCTTCCAAGAGCAAGCCATCACATTGGAGTCGCTCTGAGCAAGGAGGTAAAATCAAACAGGTTACATCCAATTCCCCCCACCTTGACCCCTCCATGCAGCAGCAGTTGGAGAAGAGCAAGGAGAAAGTGGGAGAAGCTCTGGAGGGAGATTTGCACTGGTTACCCTGCCTGCTGCCAGCCACCTCTGCTAGCCACCACAGCTTGGCCTCCACTTTCCAAAGAGAGCTGTGATTTCAGATGATGCCATTTTGGGGGGGTGCCCAGCATAAATACTGCAAAAAGATCAAAGTTTCAGGGGTGTTTTAATGTTTTAAGAACGCCTCTAGACAGCTGCCCGAATGGAAAACTGAAGTATTTTCCCTTTTCTTACTTCATCCTTGCTCCTGGCTAACCAGCAAGATCAGGCGAGGAGCAGATGCACAGAAAAATGAAAACCGGTTGGGAAAACACATATAAAAATAGCTGCAGCAACCATTTTGCAATGCAGAGAGCGCAGCTATGTGAAGAATACATTTCAATGCCAGCAAAGAAACTCGGACAATCCTGTTAATTAAGAAGCATCACTACCCTGCCCCCCTCTCCTGCTCCCATGACAGGCAACAGCTGCTCTTGGCTTTAGAGCAGCATTCAGCAGAGGGGCCCATGAGCCGGAGCTCATGGAGATCATAGAATGGTTTAGGTTGGAAGGGACCTTGAAGAT
>RSEF01000002.1:56988375-57011375 GCA_003993805.1 Himantopus leucocephalus
CTGAACAAAATTGGTCCTGTTTTACCTCAAACCAGGACACAGCCTTTTAGTTCAGATCAAGAGTGCCCTTTTGAGGCAAACCTCCCAATTGTCCCCACTTACCATGTTTTGGCTCACATGGCTGAGCAGTCTTGGAGCAGACAAACTGGCTGTCTTTCAAATGAAAATTATCTGGAAGAAGCTTTCCATGACTGCCCCTATGGCACTCCAGTCACTGACAGACACGGACTCCACAGAACCAGACTGGACTAACCCAAAATAAATCCCCTGAAATATGTGCATCTTGGATGTCCAATCTTCAGTGCCAGCTGTTTTGCTTTACAGATCCACTCCTTACTGGTCCACTGTATTTACTGATGCAGGCGAACAGCCCAGGTCAACCCAAAAGTTGGGCTTCTCAGGCAACTCCTTCTACTGCTTAGTTTCATGTCTGTGAAGTTTCAGAATTTTTCAGGGCTGGAATTCAGCTATGCCTTGAAACATTTGGAAATTTCTTCAAACACATCTGCGCCTCTTAAGGCAGCAAAACGGGGCTAAAAATATTGTATGTATTTAGTCACTTGCCAGAAATGTGGTGTTTCTGATGGAGGTAACATAATGCAGCGATTTTTCTTCCATGCCTGGCTGGAAACCAGTGAGAAAAAGGAATAAACACAAAGCAATAAAATGGAAATAAATGAACTATCATCCCTCAATCAACTAAAATGTGTCTCTTCTCTTTGGCTACAATGAATAATAATACACAATGAAGTTAGAGATGCTTAAGCCTGCTCATGTTCTGGGCCCAGCTGAAAAATACATGACCGTGAACTGCTAAAGATCAGCCTGAAGTCTTCAAACACTGGGAAGACTGAGTCTATTTAAGTGAGCCAATTCACTTAAGGACAATTCTGAGCACCCTTTGAGTTGTGCAGTGTCACTTTTTGGACCACAAGGCTCAGAGGGATGAATATACAGTCTGGTGGGTGTAACACCGTGGCAGGGACACTTGTATCAGAGACTGATGTTCAGCAGTTTCTGGGGTGAAGCAGTGAAGCAGCTTAGTAGCATACAGCAAAAAGCAACAGCTGGGAGCAAGCAATACAGCCTGATAATCCTTAGAAGAAAGACTCAGAAAGGCAGCATTATAAGGCACTTTTAATACCACAAATATGCCAAATTCAAAGCAGAAGTAAGGGCTTATTCATTTAAGCAAGGGAATACAAATATAACCACATATAAGCAGCTCACCACTGTTATTTCATCCTGTCCTGTCACACATGCACACAGACTACGGCTACATGCATCTATTCCCTGCCAAGAATGGTCTCCAAGGAGAGAATACCATGTGCCATCACCCTGAAATGCATTAATTTGGTTAAGGGAAGTTATTAATAGTGGCCAACTTCTTTAGCAAATTTCAAGCTTGTTTCCTGCCAGTACGTTACCCACAAACATCCATAAATTTTAAACTATTGATGGGTCTGTGAGTGTTGCTAACATTAGAGCTGCTGCCAGTGCCTTGAGGGCATGAACCGCCTTTTCTGTCCCTGCCTGACCTCTCCTGGGGACACCCCTGCCCCTGGCCCAGGACCCCATTTTACCCCACGCCCCAGTGTGCAGCAGTTACCAGTCTCCAGCTCCCCGCATCCCTGCCCTGCCTGGCCATGGGACCCACTGATCCTGTCCCCAGCCCATAGGCTGATGTCCCAGTCTGGCCTCAGCCCATCCCCACCCCCATGGAGGTGCCCAATGCCCCAGGCTGGAGCCCCCCTGATGCCCCAGCCCCAGCAAGCAGCAGCCCTGGCAGTGCATTGGGACCTGCATGTATTCCCCATCGCTGCATCGAGCACTTGTCACTCACAGTCGGGGACTCGCTCCAGATGGTTCATACAGATGACTTCTGCTCCTTGGCACAGCTCTCAGGGTCCTCCATGAATACCGCTGCTATAAATGCATTTGCTAGTACATCTTTGCAAGATTACTTGCACAGCAGGCCCATGTGTCCCTTTGTGTAGCATGTGATAAGCTTTCTTAAAATAGCTGCACTAAAAAGAAACGCATATGTTTATTTGCAAAACATTGAAAACACAAATAAAAACATAACAAGTCAAATTCAAGGCACTAGGTCCAACCAAATATTATCCAGCTTACAATAAGCATCCAAAAAACCTGAAAAAATTAGAATGTCTCACTCACATCTCAGAAGCCACTGTATAAGGACAAGAGAGAGAGGAAAGCTTTCCACAAAGGAAATTTGGATGTCAGTTTGAGAAACCTGTAGGAAACTGGATACTTCTGTTTTCCCTATTTAGACTGAGCTACCTGGGAATGGTCTAATTCTCCAAGAAGCACTGCCAAATGTTCAGAATTAAGTCCTTTTAAAACATCATCCCAAATGCAACCCACATCATTCAGAAAGCACTCTGCAGTTCTGAAATTCCTGGTTTTATCTGTCAACAACGGCAACACATAAGGGACACAAGCAAAGTTACCCTCTGGATGGCAGAACCATTAATTTAGAGATTTTTTTTATGGATGCCTAATCTTTTTTCGACTAATAACATAAGAGTGGGTCTGCATAGTTCCAGGACATGGTGAGACACACATAGGGTCACCGAGTAACACTACTAAAATGGTGGCTCAGTAAAGATTGTCCATTTGTATTTATTTTGAATAAAAGGAAGGATGTCTGCCAGAATGCTGCACACGAGCTCTGCCACAAAGCAAAGTTTTCTACAAAGTCTGCAGTAAGATGCACTCCAAGAAAACATATAGCTTGGGATCGAATTTTCAGGTTCGGTAAGTGGTAAAACGGATAAACATATTAAAAGACTTTTTGGGAATCAAAGCCCAGATTGCCTGTATATAATTTCCTCTCAAAATGTATATTTGGTCAATGCTTTTCACCATTCTTCTGTCATAATCAGTGTATGTAATCAGGAAAAAAAATTATTATAGGTAGGTTTTTATGAGAAGACATTTCTAAACTGCCGAGGATCAAAGCAATGATGGATGGGTGAAAGAAACAAGGGGACTTTTCCCATGCCAAGTCTGCAACCTCAGCACAGAAGTAGAAGAATGCCTGTGGACAGCTAGGATTTTTTGGAGTCACCACCTCTGACGTGCCACTTGGCTTTCTCTTCCACCCCCCACCCCATCCCCCGCCTCCTGCTTTTCTCAGGGAGTTCCTAGCAGTACCCCTGAAGGAAATATCCATCAGCCTGTTTTGAAGGCAAGAAAATAAGCTGTCCTTTGAACTGCCAGTATCTGGCAGGATTATAGTAGCTAAAAAGGAGTCTTTAAATGGAAAGCAGAGAAACATTTCATGAAAGAGTTGTCTCCAAATTAATGCTGTCTGCACTAAAAAGCATACAAGAAAGAGAGAAAGTTAGCTTAAACCAGAACTGTATCCTGGGGAAAACGTGCCAGTCTCTGCTTTAACAACCCCGTGCAGCTCCCATGAAGCCATTCCCAACCGGATAAGGACCAGGCACAGGTGACTGGAGAAATATTTCTTTTCCCACATTCCTCCTCATCCCTGTAAACCCATGGGAGTGCAGAGAGACCTGCACAGCACTCACCAGCCTGGACCCCTTCTGTTGTGGTGACAAGGAGGGAACAGGGTCATACCAGTGCCCTCTTCCCCTTGCCTTCCCTTTGGCAGTGAGTACCGATGCACTCGTGCTCAGGAGCCGTAGGAGGCGAGAGGATCCCGAAGCGCAGTGCCCACCAGTGCTGCACTGCCTATGGGGCCATCCTGCAGGCTCTGGGTGTCAGCAAGATGTGCTCGGGGAGGAGTGCATCAGTCAAGCAAGAAGAATACTGTCCCTATGGCATTCCGCGCTTTCACATTCACATTGTTTTACAAATAATTCAGGGTTTACAGAAGGTGAAACCACTCACCCAAGGTAGGATACCACAGACTCCACACCTAAACTTTGGATCAAGTCGTGGAAAGAAACAGTTTCTCAGGGATTACCAATCAGACTCTCTCTGTGTTTGATTCATTATTTTTTAAACCCACTTTGCAGAGAGCTCTTAAAAATATATATCTCAGCCTTTGTCACAAGCCCCCGCGATGAACACAGCAAGAGGAGGAGAGTATTTCCTTCTCCTATATAAAGTGTCATTAACAATGAAGTAAAATCTGCAAAGATTTAGTGTGCCAAACACAACATATTCTGTCCAAGAGCAGAACTGTATGAGAGTTTAAAAATTAACTGTGATGTTACCTTGGGCAATAATCGTAACTGAGATACTTTATAGAGAGCCATACAATCATCCAGCTTATGTTCTCTGCATGCAAGGATGAATTATGTTAGCAGAAGTTACATGAACAGGGGTATACATGGAGGTAAACAACCTCCTTGTTCATATTCCCCTCAATCACTCATTCCCCTCTCATAACCAAGTCCATAAACTTAATAAACTGAACGAAAGGAGGACTGATTTAACGTAATATGATTTTGCAGTCAACCAACAATGTACTGCACTCGGGAATCATTTTCATTGGAAGTGGTGGTCATTCCACAATGAAGCTAGATTAAGAAAATATAAAATGTTATTGCTTCAGGCTTGTCTTCACTGTTGTATTAAGACCAGGAACAATCCTGCCATTACTGCTACAGGAACTCCAACTCCTGCCCACACACCGAGATCTCAAACCTCCGTTTAAACTCTGCCTTGCAAATCCTTCAGACAGGTAGAGGAAAAGCAAGCTGATGAACTTGCAGGACTGGAAGCACAGGCCATGGCTTGTGCTAGACTAATTAACTGGCTGCTAATACAAGTATTCTGTCTTTCAAATATTCCTTCAAAATGTAGCCCTTCTTTCTCAAGTCAGAGAACTTCAAGCACAGTAAGTACAGGATCAGGCCCTGAGCACTGATCACCGCAGTTAGATGAGCCCTGTTCTGCACCTCTCCAAACGCAGGGACTGCAACCAAAGCTCACCTTGAATGAGATCACCAACCATCAAAAAGTTTACCCATTCCTACTCCAAGCTCTGGTAAATGTACCTGACTAGAAGACAGATAACCAGTTTGTATGTTATACTTTCTGTTAAAAGACAGCATTTTTAAGCTAATAAGCAAGATTTAAAGACAAATCTTTAGGCTTACAGCACCAAGGAAAGAAAAGCCAATATATGCAAATGCAGGGTTTAAATCTGCCATATTAACTCAAGCCTTTAAATATTAATCTACCTATCTCAGGGTAGGTTTTACTAGTACAATAGTCTGCTTTATCCCCAAATTGGTATTTATAAGTCATTAGATAACCAAGGGATATCATCCAGTGGAATCTGTTTCAATGAGGTGAATTCATTGCTGGTTCCTAATCTTGATCACCAGTGATGTGCTTCTGCAAGGCTGCATTCATACATGGGAGGAACAGCTGGTTGGCTCTCCGCTGGGTAGTTTCGTCTGTTTGCCTAAAGGTAGGATAAACACTCTGTGGAAGATTAAAAGTGATACAGATGAATGCAAAGACATTATAAAAGCACAGGAAAGCTTCTTGCTTGTATGATCTACCTATACCACCCCCTCAGACAGCCAGGAAACAGGGGCAGAAGCCTACATCTGCAATAGCAAGTAACGTGAACCATGGGAGCAGACCTATAGAGTGAAACACTTGGTGCTGAGGACTTTGTTTCAAGACTGGATTGTGCTTGGTTTTATTTCCAGACTATTTCTGGTCTAGCCTCCTGGTCTGGATGCCCATTTGCAGTGTGCTGTGAAGTGCTACACTCCAGCATGTCTTCCACCTTAATTTCCTCTTAAAACAATGCAGCTCATGAGCTCTGAGAACGCTCCATGGTACAAAACGAAGCACGGTCAGCGTGGGCAACCAGGAGGTTCACTTCAAACCTGCACTCCGATCCAAATGAAAACATTAATCTAGGTGCACCCTCAGTGTTTAACTGATGATACCAAAATGCAGCTTTAGTCCATGATAGACAGTGTGATGGGGGAGAAAGGGCAGAGGACAGAGAGGACGGAAAAGAGGAATCCACTTAGAAGTCTGGCCAACTTGAAAATCTTGCTGCCAAGAACAGAAGAACTAATCAAACAGGTAATAATGGTGACATATATCTTTTCTTCCACTGAGCTGTCCAATATTTTTTTCTTGTCATTTATTACATTGACTATTGGTTGTGCTTTATATAGAAAAATCACACCTGATTCCAAGCATTTAAAGACTGTAGGGGCACAGCTGGAGGGAATAAGATTACTTTCAGTAATCACACTGGAGGAAAGGGACATCTAATTCTCCAGCAGAAAGAAAAGCTTTTAAAGTAAAAGATGACATTGGAACAAGAGCAAATGGACACAAAATGGCAGTGAGTAAACAGAGTCTGGAAAAACAAGAGATTTATAATCATTGGGGAACTGGAAATGTGAAACTAGTTTCCAGCAGAACCCAGGTGACAGATTTTCAGGTGATATTCAATGATTTTCTAGAGGAAATTGCTAGACGTCGCTGCCTACAACGCTGGACCACCACCAGAAAGTCCCTTCCAGTTCCATAAGAATCACATCAAATCCCAAAGTCAGTAAAGTCCATGAGGGACCATTTACTCCCGTGCAGAAGTGAATTTTCTGCTTTCACAGCAGAACGGTGGTGGGTTTGCATCCTGTCTGGATGAGCGTCAAGGACACTCAAAGCAGCAGCATTAGACAGAAGTAAGGATCCACATCTCAAAATGCATTGCCTTCACCCTTCTTTGGCATAGGGATAGATGATTATGGGCTCCACTCTAATTTTGGATATACATCTCTTACTACATAGTTTATTGCTCCAGCTTGCCAAGCAGCAGAGATTATTGTCTTTGGGAATGATGCTATTATCCTGTGAACGTGCAAATGCCTTTCCTTTATAAACTGTAAACTACCACATATCTGTTAAGTTTTAGACCAGCCTGCCGGTGCATACATATCAGATCAGTGATCTGCACTATCTCACAGTGTGTTCAAGCAATACTGCCTGAAGATTTACTCGTCTCCAGTGTCCTACTTGTTTTCAAATGCCCAGACTCTTCGGTTTTAACTATATGGAAAGCTACTAACTACTGCATAAGTATATATAAAAACCCAACCTTTGATTAATGATTTGTTGCAGGGTTGCTTTGGAAATGGAAAGAGATGTGCTCTTGTGCTTGGAATTAAGGAGATACACCAGACTGTTGTTATGGAAATGTTTTGCACTTTTTGTAAATGCCAATTATATGAAAACAAAAAACAAGCCGAAAAAAGTAGAAAATTATTTTCTGCATTGTAGTATTTCAAAGGAATATATTGACAGTCCCTGTGAGATAACAGACAAAAAGAGCAAACCAGGAATAGCTAATTGCTGGGTTTGGTCTGTAGTAAATGTCAAAAAGGGATCAAAACACAAAAGGCATCAGCTAAACCATCATGAGCTTCTACTCTTGCTGTTTTCCTTTTCAAAAGTGCTCCTCTTTATTATCTTGGTTTAATTCAGATGTTGCGTACACGCACACTGGCACACAGAATCTGGATTTCTGTGCTTCGGTCAAAACAAAAAACTGTAAAAAATGTATTAATATTACTCATATTTTGTTTTATACAAACCCAAATTTTTTCTCTAACGCTGAGGTGGTCTTGTACTATTTTTCAAGTGCACACTAGGAGAGGCTTTGAAGAAGAAAGTCATTTTGAAACGAAGTATCGCAATCCTTTGATTTAAAAAGATCCACAGTTCCTCTGCTTTCATTTTTCTTTTTGCTTACTGTTAAAACTATTCATTGACTTCTGCACAAATTCTTTCAGCCTGGAAGTACACTTCTTTTAAAATGAAAAGGCTATTTATGCCAAAATTTTCACCAAACTCCATATAGATACGTCCAGTGCTAATACACTAATACAACAGGCCTTGCCAGCCCTTTGGGAGCACATCTTGCACCCATGGCAACCTAGCAACTAAGTAATTAGCTACACTGATAACAGTATTTCAGTCCCGCTCTTCTCTATTTTAGGGAAAAAAGATATTTTTGAGGTCAAAAACCTCACATGTGGCTTCAGAGTCACATCAGAACAACATAAGTAATCAAAGAAATCATTACCATCATGGTTAAGAACTCATTAATTACCATTATCAACATACTGTTTACAACCATTTGCATTATAATTCAGCTGTATGTTGATGTTTGTCTCAGTTTCAGATTTCAGTACTTTCTTTCTGTGCATCTCGTCCTTCCAAAAGAGTTAAAACCAAACTAATGCACATCATTTCCTATGTATGCTCACGCTTTAATCTTCTTTCAATACAGTTTGCTTTTAACTACCTTTCCTCCCTACTTCCATAACTGCTTATCATTTATCATTTGAAAAAAACATGCTTTTAAGAAGCCATAGCATTTACTGGCATCATTATCAGCACAGCTTTTTGTCTAGCATTAAAATTCATATTTACAGCCCAACATTTGTTTTACTCCCTGCAGTAGCGGAAATACCATATGCAAGGGAGCTCCCCGGGGAGAGAAAAGGATGTGTGCGTGTCTGTGTGTGTGTGTATGAGAGTAAAATGAACCATACATACGGGTGAGCACAGGCAAACTTCTGAGTACAGTGACATCCAGGCCTTTCTGCCCCCTTTGGCTGAAGATGTGTCTCTTTCCATTGACTACCTATTCTTGCTCCTGACACATACACAGCTGGGCCCATATATTTGTGGCACACAGCTTGCCATGCAAAGGTGATGCTTTGCTAGTAGCTTCACGCACTGGGAGATCTCAAAATACCTTCCAAGGTTTGGACCGGCAAAGAGGAGTAAGGTACCTGCAGTGCTGTGCCAGCTCAGGTGCTCGGGCAGAACCCTGGCTCTCCTGCTGCCAAGTCCCATGCCCCACGTGCTTGGTCACATTACTGAGTGTTACCTTCAGGCCACTGAGAGAGGACTCTTCAAACCTGAGGTCCGCTTCTCCTCTGACAGTAGCACGAAAGCACAGGTGGTCCCCGCAGGGGACTCAGAACAAACTGTGGTGTTTGTTGTTAAACACTATGATACGCACTTCCCTTCCTCCTCCCTCACAATTATGCAGTTGCATAATTCCAGCCCATATCTGTAACATAATTCTTCTTCTAATGAACTAGAAAATCCTATATTTTCCAGATGGGGTAGTCAACGAGAATGCCATAAGCCCACTTAAAGGTCAAAGGCTTCAATACAATCTACAGATCATTCTAATGACAAATCAGTCTTGTAATGCTTAAATAATGACGTCTCATTTTCAATAGTGACATTGTAGCAGGTTTGTAAAGGCCCTCCTGTGCTTTAGGACTCACATATGTTCCTATCAGGTGTTTTTGAAATCAGGAGGCACATAAGTCTCATTAAAAATAATTGGAGCTGAGGAGATAGCTACTTTGGAAAAAACTTCCAAGTACCTAACTGTATCTTTAAGCACCTAAATACCTTTAAAATGTGGGCTGAAGTGAACACAAGTCATTCGCATTTCCTGCCAAGCACCATTCTTATTTTTAATTAAAGTGATGCTATTTCTGTTGATCCCATCGGTCCTTTCAGTGACCAAATGCCAGGAACAGCAAGCTCTAAATTAGTGCTGTGAAGGTGGGATGGAGCAGCAGCAAAAACTTGCCTAATGAAATCTTGCCCCGGCCCAATGCCCTCAGGTCATGCTGCAATCAGCAAAGAAGGCAGAAATATCAGACCTTTGCCCCTGACTCATTATCCTGCCTGCAGCAGCCCTGAAATATTCTGGGGTGTCATCTGAACCCAAACCCATGGCCCACTGTCTTATAACCTGCTGGTGGTCTACTTCTAATGTCTGAAGTGGGGCAGATTGCCCGGACTCCACTGATAATCTTATTAATTGTGCCTATGTATCTAATTATCAGCACTGACACATACCTTCAGGTTTTTGGATCAAATTACAGAAGGATGACTTAAGGAAGGTAGTTTACTTCTAATTTGCCTATGCTCAATTACACCAGCATAGAGCCTTGACAAAGAAAGAGGAAAATCTTTTTCTGGGGGACAGATTTGCATTTATTTCTAATGAACAAAAAACACCTTGCTGCAAAAATGTTTCAGTGGGGTGCTTGTAACACCGAAGTGTTGGTAACACACTTTGTCCCCAGGGCTATATTAATTTCTAGAGACCCATCTTTCTAACTTGACCCAGAAGCATGCAAATAATGCACAATGCTCTTATTACCTCATTTAAAAAGACCCCAAGTACAAATTCATTAAGAGAAAGAAATACTAATATGTTGTTTGATACCAATAGGCTAATCACATTGTTTAGGAAGGACGGAGAAGAAAGTTTTAATCTTTCTTTAAGAAGGAGTCGAGAGCTCAGCTTGCAGATGTCTGCTGCCCATTGGCAGCTACTGCTCTGAGAGCGCGCCGTACTGCTTCTGCACAGCAGCTCCAGCTATGCCATAATGACCTATAGGCACTGTAACCTTTTTTAGGCAGTTGGTCTTGGAAAACATCAGCTTACCTTCCTGAGCTATTGCCAAAATGTCGTCGCTCTACTCTCCACCCCCAACATCAAGAGAACACTGCCATTTTTCATAAGCAAGGAGTTCAGCACCAAATGATTCCATGTGGCTCAAAAACTTGGCAAATGCAAGAACAGTTCACACAAATGGCCACAATTTTCTTACTTCAGAACAGTTACCAACAATACACTTCTGTGGGGCCTAGATGCACATATCCAGGTTAGAGCTTAGCTTTCTCATTGCAGAACTCTTAAGGGTAGTCTAGCTGGGAAAGGACCAGCCCAGTGAGTCTTGCCTAGAAACATTAAGTGTCTCCAATATTTGCACAGCTCAACTAGCTAACAAAGAACTTTGAGGCTGGACTCTTAAAAAAAATATTTATCCCGGCCTTTGGAAGTGGATTTGCTAATAAGTAGGTTCAGATTTGTTCTCTGACCTTCCCAATCAACTTAATCTTCTTGCAGTGAGATAAATTTAAAACTAACCTGGTATCTATCCCTTCATCCTAGTTCTCTTACCTTTGCTGCAAATATCCTTCCCTGGTTAAGTAATGAATTTTGCAGGCTCAGCTTCCTGTAATCATTAAAGCATATGCCACAGTGTAAGCTGCAATGCAAAACAAAGCATGAATTCACCATAGTCAGAAAAACAAATACATAAAATGAACATATGTTTCTTTTCAGAGACTTAGCAGCTTACTTGACTACCTCTGCATTTACCTTGGCTTTTGAAAACCATCTATCCGAGACATTCCAGTGCACATAGCTCACAGCCTTTAGCAAGTCCAAATTCACACCTCTTGGAGGGATATATAAACTATCTCTCTTTCACAAGTGGGAGACCCACATACAGATAGATTAAGCATTGTTGTGCTGCGCAATGGAAATGTGCAGCATATCAGGGAACCAAACGAAAACCTTCATTGTGCCACGCAACTATTCGTTACACGATGGCACATCTGCACCTCTGCTTGTACAGATCTCCTGCTTGTGCAGGTCTATGCTTAAAAGCTCTTAAGCCTCTTTTACCCCACTGGCCTCAAAACTTCCCCTCATCCACTGCTAACACGCCTGCTTTACACCAGTGCCAGGTATGTCCACAAGTCTCCTGCCATAAGTAAATTATTCCCAAAGCAACTCGTCCTATAATAGTTTAGCTTGAAATTTGTGGCTTTGAAAGTAAAAGAAGGGCTTGTGTGCTCAAAAGTCCTTTCCACTTTTTTTTCCTCTTCACCTGTTCCTACAAACCTTTCTTAGGACCTTCATGACTGCTATGCAACCACTAATCGCTACAGTATCTTCTACTGGGAGAAAAAGTTTGACCTGAAACCAAATGTTGAGATACAAAAAGTGAACAGCAGAAAGAAAACTAACTCTAGAGTTGAACTCAGCATTTGTCCCTTCACCTCTGAGGTGGCCTGGACCCAAACCTCCGCCGTGAATGCACATGAAAAGCGCACCATTTAACTGCCAGAGACATGAGGGCTGAATAAGCACTCTTTCCATGTTCTGTATTTTAAATCCATCCCTGTTTTCCTGTCTCATAGCCCTGCATCATCATGTGGAAGTCTGCTGATTTGACTGAACTAATTTTTGTGTCTTCACAGCCAAGGCCTTCATGTGTCAGGATGAAATTATCTCCAGAGTTCTGTAAAGCAGCTTATTAGATTCCCTATTTTCCTCTTTCATGTATTGCTGTTTAATATTTTCACAGCCTCAAAGAATCTATCTACTTTCTTGCAGGTATCCCAGTCAGGAAATCCAATCCTTACGCTGTATTAGAGTAGCATTTAACATATCAATAGTACCTTAAAATGGTTTTTACTGTACAGTAAGAAAACTTCTGGAAAAAAAGAAAATCTCACCCAGTGGATTTCTCATCTCTAATATTCTGAGTTTGAAAGTACGAGCTTTGTTGAATTGTATTAACCCCCCAAAATAGTAATAATAATTGAGTGCTAACACTCCGTTTAGATAAGGAGAGGGCACGGCTCAGGGCATTGAGCTGCAGGGATTTTTGTGACGTTGTTGCTGATGAGTTTATACAAACTCCTATTTTGATTGCAGTAATGAAGGTAGCGGTGCAAGTTCAAGACAAACCTGAACAGAAAATCATAAACGTTTCTGTGTTCTATCACTCTTTGATGTAATGCTTATTTTTCCACTAATGAGGTAAATCAAGTAGTCTCACTCATTTCTCTTTTCGTTTCAGCTAGGACATATTTAGCCTAACAAGACTTCACTTGAGGACTGAAGGAACTGAACAGGGTCACATTTCCATTTCCAGAGGATGCTAGCTCCTGAGCAGAACAAACATTCATCCTGCTTAACTCTAGCCTGATAAGAAATGAAACCTCTAGACTAAGAAAACCAGTCATTCAGCTGGTTTTCAGTAGAGTTTAATAGAAAAATTTTCCCCCCTCTTCTGGGATATATTGGATCACCCTTGAAATTGCCTTTCTCTGTCTAGCCAAGAGAGAGAGTCTAGATGACAACTCAAACTGGACACCTAGCTTTTAAGTGCTAAGCTGAAGAAGATTAGCCTGCTGCTTGGACTCACAGCAACTCATTCCTGCCAGGACAGCTAAAGAAAGGAATAGCTACTGTGCATATCTCTCAGCTGCAGTGCTGGAAAAAACAGGAATGAAACTACCTACTAGAAGAAAGGCCACTTGACAGCTTGGCTGCTTTCTGGTTTCCTGTTTATTCCTTCACAATGTTTATAGAGGGAGAGAAAAGAAAAATACCGTGGTCTGCTAAGCCAGAGAAAGAGCAAATATTTCACTGTTGTCAAGAGGAGAGCATGAAATAAAGACAGTGCTGAAATAAAGAGGGGAATCTGATGATAGACAACATGCAAGCGGAGTTCATAAAAAATACACATTTTTAAAACTTTAAAATTAAATCTAAACATTAAATATGCTCACATTGCTGTTAATGTTTTCTTCCTCCTGCAATGATGTAGCTGTTGCACCGAAGTAAATTATCTGCCAAAGGAAACGGGATGTGGAAACCCTCTCCCAAAACACAGGTTTAAAATCAGAAAAAAAGAGCTGATGTCTAGCTGAAGTCTCCCATTGGGGGTTCACTTCCCTAGTCTGAAGCAGCCATGGAGATCCAAGCGCTAAGCCCAGACACTATGAGTGCCCACAAAAGGCTGTCCGCATCCCTTAACTGCTCAGACAGCACAACTCCTTTCCCCCAACACATACAGCAAGAGCAACAACCACCAGAGAATACCCCCGCCAAAAAAATATTGGGTTGATTGGCTCGCTTACCTCCTCCTGTGATTTTAACCTCACATTTTTGCAAATTAAGCAGAATCCTCTTGATTTCAGCAGGGACCAGATGAACCCCATTCGAGAGAACAGTATCTGCGTGTTAAACATCTGCCTCTCCCAAGTTAGCTTGAGAAAATATAAAAGAGCGTACGGGCCATTTATTCAAGTAAAGAGTGTTTCTTTGGTTATAGATGTTGCAGCTGCCTCGAGACTACCTAGAAATTAACTGTTCAGAATTTGGATGACATTAATTAGCCCTCCAGAAAGGAAATGTGTAATCTACCACCATGCCCATGAATGGGAGACTTCAAGAAACAGCAATTTACGCAGGGCTGCAGCTGCAAACATAAAAGCATTAGCATATGTACAACACATGCTTTCTCCTACAACAAACAAACATTTGGGTTTTATATTTTAAGCCTTTGAACCTCATGAAGACACACAAGAAGTAGAGAGAGACATCAAAACACCTTAGATAGCTCAAATTGTTGCAGCTACTTAAATTGATTTCAAGTGTCTGTTACATTTGTTCTGAAATTACCTAATAATACATTCAATACTTAAAAATCACAGCTGAAGATGGGTCATCTCCTTCTCCTGATGTACATGGAGCTACTCAGGAGCACTGAGCTATTTTTAAAAGCCCCCATGGCCTTTCAGAAGAGCCTTGTGGCAGGCAGAGACAGGGAAGAGAAGGACAGGAGTTCCCAGGGACCATGACACAGCAGGGCCGTGGACGGGCTTGTTCCACAGTTCTGTTTCCTTTTGGACATTCAATGTTTCTGAGCTTTTTTTCAGGTGGACATTTTAGTGAAATTATCTTTGTGCCATAATAAAGAGGGCAGGAGTGAGGAGCAGGACCCTACTATGTTTGGAAGCCAGAACTCTGCCCACTGTGATTTGGGTGAGATAAAATCCATAATACTGCTAAACTCTCATTATTTTTCAAGACTCATCATGATTTTTTTTGGCATAAAACTGCATAGAGCTCTGGGAAGTGGGAACATTTGGAAATGGTAAAATCTATGAAAGGAGCGCAGTTCTTAGTCTCTGGTTCAGGTAATGGTTTTTAGGTCCCTGGTCTCATTTTCAGCCTTTTTTTTTTTTCATAATTTTAAAAATAAAATTAATCTACCACTGTGATTTTCATGTAATAACATGAATCCAGCTGCTAGAACTTTAAAAATAGCATCATGAAATACTACACCAAATATCACATGACTGAAGATTTAAAAATAGGAGACCCACGTCAATTCACCATAGGCAACATTGGTTGGGTTCATGATGTAAAACTGTACACAGCAGTGCTACTGTATTAGGGGACCCCTCTGCCCTTCAGTCCCCAGTACTGGCAGAGAGGAGAAGTTTCTTGGTAATAATGTGACAAACGAGATTTCCTCTTCAAAAGAGATGTCTCTGCTGGATATTAGCAACTTTTTCATGACTCATCCACTGAGAAAATCTGCTTAATTAAGTTCCTGTGCCAAATGCTGAATTGTTATCTAGTCCAGGAAGGACATTAAGATTGCATTATAATGAGCTGTCACAAAATCCTTTTTCCTGAACTCATAAACTCCTGGCAGTTCTAGATCTTAAGTCTAGTTTTACAAAAGAGTTTCAGAACACCTATATTCGAGTCAGATTGTTCAACACACAAAATCCACACCACCAGCATTTCAAATAAATTTAACGTAAAAACTAATGAAATGTGGAACCTTTTTCTTGTTCATATAGAAGCAAAGTCAAGGAAGGTATTTAAATCAGCATGAATACAAGTCGGTTTAGGACTGATCCTTCCCATTATTGTTATTATTGCACCTATGCAAACTGTTGGACTTCAGCATAGTTAAATTAGTCTGTGACTGATAATGCAAATTCCTTTCCCTAAGCTCCTAATACAAACAGTCTGGTGTCTGCCTTCCTATTCTCTACAGGTCCGGGTCATCCCTTATCAGGGATTGCTATCCTGAAACGCTTTACTGCAAGGATTCAAGGTCCAAAGCGATAACGTTGAGCACAGGCAGATAGTCAAAACAGGTAAAATCCACCCTGGAGTTAGCAGCCTTCAACTCCTGCTAGTTCGTTTGCTTCCTCAAATATTCAGGCCTGCATTTCCTTCTTTTCAGAGTTCAAGGCAGAAGTTAATTTAGTAAGAAATCAAGGCGTTATGTTACCTACCTGCTACAAGCTAGAGTGGTCCCAGGCTGCTCTGACTTGCACCAGGGGCGAGCATCGCCGGCCATCCCTAGCAGCAGTGACCTTGTTGAAGGTGCGGAGAGCCACTTCTGCATCACCGCCCATCATGTGCAACATGTGCGTGCTGGCGTGTCTCCATCACACCGCCTGGGTGATCCTCCGGTGCCTGTTGCTCACTCAGATGCTGAAGTTTCTAGTACCACATTTTCAGTTGATGGTGATTCAAGAGGAGGGGGCCTCGTTCCAGCAATAAATTTCCCTGCGAGGTAGCAAAGGCTGTTTGCACTTTCATGCCGTCTGGAAAAGGCTCCTGGAGACGGAGCACCACCTCATATATTAATGATGGTTTGTAAGAACACTGAGCTGTGAAGCGTAGAAAGCAAACGCACACATGCATGCAAAACCATGCCTGCACTTCAGGCTTCAAAAAGATGGAGAACATTTAATGATTAATAGAGAAAACTTCTAAGACTAAGCTGCATTTCTTTAAAGAATTACCAAAAGAAGGAAGTAACAGATAATAAGTAGTGAAATGTTTCCAACTGTCCGATTGGTCTCCAGTACGGTCTCTTTGCACAACATTGTACAACCCGATGTTTGCAAGCACTTCCAAAAACATGGAGACACAGTGTTTGGGGCAGCAAACCTGGAAATACTAACTAACGCTGTTTACCTTCTGCTTTCCCCCTAGCTCATTCTCCTCAGTTTTCTGATTACCAAAACCATATTTGGTGTCTGATGCATTTTGCATGCCCAGAAAGTCTCACTGGAGCTGGAAGCATGTTCACTTAATTAAATCTGCCTGACAAATGTGACACAGTGAGATAATGAATACGCAGTTGACAAATGTCTATGCTATGTACATACATATATTAGGAACCAGGGACACAGATTTCCTGCTATGGAAAACAGAGAGAGCGAGGTGCTCATTGGAGTTGAGCTCAGAGTTGTTGCAGATCTGTTTTAAGATAATGACATAGTCTGAGCCTAGGGAGAATCCAGGGGAAGTTCCAGACCACCAACTGAACAAATTAACGCTGTCAGATACCCACCGCCACTGGAAAGGGCCTTCGCTTCTCACTTCGGCAGCGCAGCCCTCCTGTCTCTCTCTTGCAGTGGCTCGGGCATTTGCTGCACCCCTCCAGGCCAGGGCTGGGCAGGCAGCGGAGCCAGGGCAAGGGGGCCCCTGCTGCCAAAAGGGGACGATGCCGCGTCCCCTTTACTGTACTCTGGATCATCACCTCTTGGGTCTTCCCATACGGTCCCGCTTCCCCCCGCAGCCTCGGCTCTGCCACTCCTCAGGTTCTTCCAGGAGCAAATTCAGCTCTTTACAGCGGCACGGCACATGGAATATGCCAGTCTGGCTGCAAACAGCAGCGATCATTTTATCACTCTTATTCTACGCCAGTGAGCACTGATGGGGTGTTCTGCAATTAACACCGGAGACAACAGAGCAGCACAAAGAGGGACTGACAGGGGGTGTCATTACAGCTGATGGTGGCAATGTGATTTTGACTGACAGGTGCTGCAAACCCAGCGTTCCAGTCCCTTACATCATTGTGCAAACGCATATGCTGTAGGAACCAGGCTCAGGCAAGGACTGCAGATGAAGGTAGTAGTTTAAACATCACCAACAACACAGTAGGACCCCCACTAATTTCATACAAATTTAAAAGCTTAGATGAAAACCACCAAAGGGAATATGATTATCACAGTACCTGGTAATGAATACCCCGCCCAATTTCTAAACAGTGGCACTCTGATTCTTGCTGTGCAAAAATGGCGTCCGCAGGCTAGCAGTCCATACATCCTTTGGCTGTGTGCCAGTCCAGGATTTCCTCTGGGACTCTTTGTAGGATTCCGAGCCTATGCCAGGTTATTGTGCCAGTGCCAAAGGCAGGAGGAAGTTGGAGCTTCTCCTGATGCATTGATTTTCAATTGAAATTGGAAATGAATAAGAAATTCGAAGGGGTAAAAAAAAAAAAATATTTAGGTCTGCAGCAATCAAAGCTGAAGATTATGTGAACAGAGGCTGTGATGGGCTGGTCTCTTTCATGGAGTGGATCAGACTTGATGCTACCCATGTCTCTGCACTCCCAAGTGCTCACAGCGTCCATCAGTCTCACAAGGATCAGAAGGCGCTCGGCACCTTGCAGGACTGCACAGTCCCTATTTGAGAAGACGCTGGAGAAAATGGGTGGCACGCTTCCTTTCATCCCGGATCGGGTGCTTGCCATGTGCCTTGCAGAAGCCACATAGAAAGCACAGGAGATTCTGGGGCCATTTGCCATGTGGCTGGAAGTCCCCCGGCAGTGAAGGCAGAGAGGTGTAATGCAGTCATGGAACGGCAAAACTGGGACTTCAGGGGCGTCTTGTGAGTCATATAACCAACTCTACCACATGCAGTGAAGTAGCTGTGTGTTTCTCCAATAATAAAAACCAATCACACAATTCTGTAAGGATATAAAAATCCCCCTAAAACAAGCAAATTAACAAAAGAACAACACAATCTCCTTTTTTTTTAGATGGGAAACTGCATCAGGAAGGTATTAGAAGTGTACCGGGACTTTTTGTGTTCAAAACTAAATCCATATCTCAGCCCCCTGCACAATACAGTGCTTCCTCACACCTGTCTGTTTTGGAAGCCGTGAATCCCAAGGAAAACCAACACTAGCCAAAGGAAAGAGCTGTCAGTGGGTGCAGCAGGAGTCCATGGATTTTATCGCTTTCCCCATCTGGAGTGCAAATGGAGATTGCTGTTACATGGCCCCGTGAGAAAAGCAGCCTGTCCTTGATAACCTTGCTTCCACTTGGTGTCTGTGTCCTTTTGTCCTTTTCCATCTGTGGGTTAGAGGGAGACATTGCTTTGTGGGCTTATGGTCTTAGATGATCTCTGTGGAACATTCCTGTGGGACAACATGTTATCTGAAGGACCCACGCTAACTAGGCATGGAGAAATGTACACTTACTTCACGGTACCATAGCAGGAACACAAGAGTTAACATCAGGACAAGATACTAAGATACCTATATCTGTATTTGTATCCGCATTTATACACAAGTATATACACATACATGTATATCTACACAGATAGACATATTTCTATTACAAAATTGTCCTAAACCCTTAATGTTTGTAAATTAATTCTGAATCTCAGTCATAATCTGAATTAAGGATTATGAATTATTTGGTCATTAACACCTTCAGCTGCCAACGTTTTTCTATGGTTTTCCAGTTGAAGCCAATACAAAAGATTGATGAAAGTTTGATCATGTTTGATCATAAATGGTTCTGTGTCAAGTTCAAGCTTTGTCAAACCTATGCAAGACACAGGTCTCACACATGTTTCCAGAATGTTGTACTGGACCATTAAGGCAATTAAAATGGTACAGCTACATACAATGAAATAGAAGCTCAAGCAAACTGACACACTCAGTTCAAATCAAAGAAATGCTGAATTACACAAACCCAGATATACTTACCAAATGGCTGCATAGCATCACTTTGCGTTGTTTAATGATAGCATCACAGTGATTTCATGAAGATCAAGGACTTTCCTTGTCCATCCCCAAAAATCTCAGTTTGGTATGTCAGACAGTTTAACACTGTAAATATGAGTAAGGCAATAATGACAGTAAAATGCACAGACCGTGACAGTAGTAGTTAATCAACATTTGCATACATGACTGTCATCTAAAATGGTTTTGGATGTGTTCTGAGATTAGTAGAATGGAAAGATGTAAACTTGCACTTCCTATAATTGTTTTCAAAGCTTGATAGCATCTGGAATTAACATTCTGCAAAACTGCATGTTATTAACAGTTTCTCAAGTTAAAATTCAATGGTAAAACAATATTATATGTTAAAATGTAGATACCATAATAAAACATACATGGGCCTTCCCTGTTGCATTTCTAGAAGGGACCTCAATCAGGTTGCCATATTCGCAATACGTAGTAGGATTTTTTTAAATTTGCCAAGGACCATAAAAATAATTTTTATGAACAAAGGATTTGTGCAAAACAGTTCTAATTAAATGTTTGGTGAATGTGTGCACTGTTAGAATAGTCATTGAGTATTAACAGCCCTATAATTAGGATTTTGCAGGTGATAAGCAGACATGCCTTGAGGCTTTCTGGAAAAGTCAAAAGATAGCAAAATATGGAAAGATGACATTTTCTCTCTCAGAAATGTCCCATTCTGACAAGAACCTGAACCTTAAAAAAGGATAGTCTAACTCATCTCATGTTGAATTTGACAGGCAGTAGGCAATCAAGACACCACCACAGAGAAGAAAAAAGTGAAGTTGGCAGTAGCCAGACTTGCAAACAGCGAGATGCCACCCAGAAGTTGCCTGTAGTGTCTAGCAGTAAACAATGAGTGGGCTCAGAGACACTAATTTTCAAAAGCGCATGTCTCCATCTGTTTTTGCACATGCAGCACTGTAACAGCAGGTACCTTCCAGCTGTATTTCTTGGCAACCACTCAACTTGTCAACTGGAGGCTGCGCACCTGGTGCTGGAAGATCAATTAAAAATGCCGGCATGCTGTCAGCTACCAAATTTCTGTTGTCAGTTGTGAAAAATCCACCCAACACAACTGGTTTTTTTCTATTTAAAATTCTATATATTTAAAAAAGAAAATTACGGTAGCTGTGGATGGAAGGGAAGGAAATGCAGTTCAACAGCTACGGCATTCTTCCTCATCTCTCAATGCCTGACTCTCCAACAGGCACACACTTTCTACAGTTTAGGGTTTCGTATATTTCAGATGAAATATCCAATTACAGAAATCACGGATCTACGAAAGCAATAATTATCGTTACAGTTTTGCTACTCAGAGTACACATTTATATGCACTGATCACACACTTTATAGATAATAATATAAACCACTCAAGTAGCTGATTGAAGGATACTACTTCTATATGAGCCAGATGCTTTGAGGCAGCTGCCTATTTTGTCTGTGCCAAATGGCCTCATGTATTTGTGGACACACATTGAAATGATCTTTCTAATCACCTTTGGCGTGATACCCTTTCAGTACCCTGTGTCAGGTCTTTGGCATGTAACACCACAGGTACGACAGAGATCTCATTTCTGCGTCCCAGAACCATCAGAGAAATGAATATACATGTTTTTGGTGATGGCATGACAGCTTAGCTGAGATTATGGATGAGAGGAAAGATCAGAAAAAGGAATTTTATACAAAGTTCTCACAGTAAGGAGAGTAGTTAGTAGAAATGCTCTTGCTGTAAAAATACTACGGCTCCGATAAGCAATATTTTCTCACCTAAAAAGATCACAGTATCTATTAATTCAATGCATATATCCTTTTTGCCTGGATATTACTGTTTCTTTCTGTCTCTCAGATAACTTTCAGGTTGCACAAAAACAAAAATATGTGGAAACTACGCAGACAAACTTTCACGTCATACATTGCTCCAAAGAACATTAGTCAGGCATACTCGTCTAGTCAGGCAGACTAGAAGTTATCACCACCCTAACTGCCAATTAATAATCATCCACGTGATATTTTCATCACAAAGGCACCCTACAATATATTTAACCCTCAAAAATACCAGAAAAGATAAAACATACATAAAAAAAATCTTTAAGAGTAAGGAAATTGCGGGAAGAATAAAGAATTCACTCAAAAGTCAGAAAGAAATCCATGTAGTGTTTCTTATAAGTGCCCTCTCTTAAATGGATTTCTGGATATGAAATGTTGGCATACTGCAGAGAGTTGGGCTACTGAAAGTTTAGCAAAACACACAGAATCGTTTAACAGCTAGAGAACCAAGAGAAGCTTAAACTGATCTGTATTTCAGAACATTTAGATTTCCTCTTTCAACAAATCTCTTTTAGCCAGTGAACAAAAACCAGAAGAAAAAGTATATGCTACAATGATTCACAAGGATACAAGAAGGGCACCTGATTTACATCTCTCGTCTCCGGAAGCACCGAGTGAAGCCTTGGAACCAAAGTCAAGAACAAAAATAATGAAAAAGGTCGAGGGCAAAAGCACCCAAAGTCTTCACCTTTCTTCAGAATTTTCATGTGTCAAATCACATGCACAATCTCTATTAACAAGAAAAAATTCAACATCTGTTCATGCAGAGAAATGTTAATGCCTAACCCTGTGAAACCAGCTGTCAGTGAATGGAGCAACAAACGCCTGCATCTCACTGGTAGCAAAAATATTTCCTGTTAAGATATATTTTTTACCTAAATACTGCAACATTTTGGAAGCCACAACACAGCATTTCAATAAGTTGCTCGAGGGGAGGAAGCAATTCCCTAAAGATTACAGTGCAGGTGCAATGCCAGAACAAAGAAAAGAGCAAAAGAACTTGGATTGTTTTGTGGTTAGAAATAGCACTTCTTGCAGCATTTCTTATGTGTAAGAGGAAAAACTTAATTAATTATGTCATGAAAATTTACATTATGGTTTATTCATATTGCTTAATAATAGTAATTGTTATTGTTATTATTATTATCCAAGATAAAAGTGAACATACATTTGGCTCCAACATCTTATCAAAAGCGATGCTTGTCTCTTCTCAGAAGATCTGCAAAATCCAGTGAAACCCGTGACGTTGCACAAGGAAAACTGGCAAAAAGTCAGCTCTTTTCAAATATCATTAGATCAAATGTGCTCAGGAGCACCCTCTGCCAATGAGGTAAATTAACACAGAGCAGTCTCCATTTATATTCCTGATCTCTCCTACCCTCCAAAGCAAGGTAGCCCCATCTAAATTGCCTACTGAGAGTGGCCGCTGACCCAAGCTAGCCTCTGGGCCTTGCTCAGGAATTGAGCTTGCCACCAATGGCTGTCAAAGACCTTCCTAAGAATTTAACAGTACCACGGTCAACATACAGTGTCCAGGACTAATCCCTTGCACTATGTACTGGTAACCATCCTCTTTCCCATGTAATCCATGTTTGAAATAAATCTGCATCTTCTGGGTTAGATGGCATTTATCTTAGAAGAGATGACCAGCAGTTTTAGAAGTTGTTGTGGTTTAGGCCAAATCGGCCACTGGGGATGTCGGGG
>RSEF01000002.1:57011385-57024087 GCA_003993805.1 Himantopus leucocephalus
CTGACCAAAATTGGTCCTGTTTTACCTTAAACCAGGACAGAAGTATTAGTATAGACTCTACCACAGCTTTCACTAAAGGTCTCTTTCAGTTAATTCTTGTGTCTAGATATCATTTTCATGATGCCTTTGAATACAAGGTAAAAAGTCTTCTGTGGGCATTTTACCAATGTTTTATAGAATACACTTTACCTTATCTTATTTTTTCAATAAGATTTGATAACAGATCGAGTTCCAGCCCCTCTCCTTAGAGCAAGTTTTCCAGATCTACTTTGTTAATAAGGAATCAGCTAAGCTGTCAGGAAATTCATAGCTTGCTCTGCAGAGGGGTTCTCCCGTGATTTGACGGCTAAGTTGAGCCAACTGTTCAGGTGGTGGAGGGAACTATCCAACCTGTCAATGCCTTTAAAAGTCCCCATCACAATACCATTTAATCCTTCCTAATATAAATCCTAGACGTTAGCAGGTACAAAGACCTTAGATAGCAGATGGCTCTCACACTGAGAACTCTCTTTCCATGTCCAGCAGGTCTCATCCTCTCTGATTCCCATCCAATTTTCCACATAGGGAACAAACAGCTGTGTTCCCATACAGCAGGACACAGTGCCTCTTCCATATGACATTTAAAAGATATATAATGGGAACCTCAACTTCAGCTCACAAGAGACAGGGGAGTAAGTCTGGGGCATGTCTTCACCTTCTATGAAAGGAGGTATGTCACTCCTTTAATTGCCAAAAATCCATATTAAAATAAATCATCCTCTGATCTACCTAACTGTTAACATTTTTCTCTCCTCAAGTGTGTCTAACAGAAAACAGGAGATGTAGTAATCTTTTTTTTTTCCTCCTTTAATAGTGCTTTCTTTTATTCAAGAGGCTATTAGGGGAAGATGACAATAATGGATGACTTTGGTGAACAAAGACAAGAGTTTTATGTTTCCAATCAGTACATGGCAATACCGCAGTTTAACTGTAGGTAGCCCATTAAGTCTCTGGTAAGCTATTTAGTCTTCTGGACAGACTCCAGGATTCCTCTGCACTTATCATCTCAAACTTCACAAATCAAAAATCTTCATTTTCCATCTGCTTTTGGTCTGAGCTCATTAACAACCTTGTAGGATCGAGCTATCTCTGCTGCCATGATAAGCCAGTGCAGTCCTAACACAACGATAAACTACACACCCTCCACATCTGGCATAAGCTGATCTGGCCCCGAGTACTGCCAGCAAACTCCTCCTAGGTGAGTAAATTTGGTTTTGCGGCCAAGTTATCAATCATAGACTAAACATATGAGCTAGGGGCAGTGTTGTGCAGCACAATTCAATTGTGCTTTCTTATGCTCTCAGTGTTAATTGTACCACGCAATTCCTCGCAAGCCAGGAGCTTGAGCCAGACATGCCGGTGCTATGGACAAAACCCTTTCCAAGCGCAAAGCAGAAAGCCATTCAGTCTGCTCCCACTTACTTCTATTTGCATACAAGTTTACATTACTACCTCACAGAAACCCTTGAGCAAGAACTATTGTATTAGCTATCCTCTAATTAACACTCATGCGTGTCAAGAGTAACTACCAAAACCACTTAAGTTGCACATGCACAAACTTTGTGTTAGGCAAAACATAAATATTGTTGTTCAGCTTTTGAAATTGTATGGAGACAGCAAGTTGTGGAGCACGTGGCCTGCAACACAGAATCACAGAATCATAGAATGGTTAGAGTAGGAAGGGACCTTAAAGACCATCTAGTTCCAACCCCCCCTGCCCTGGGCAGGGACACCTCCCACTAGAGCAGGTTGCTCAAAGCCCCATCCAACCTGGCCTTGAACACTTCCAGGGATGGGACCTCCACAACATCTCTGGGCAATTTGTTCNCCTGTATTAAAATCTTATTTGCATATGTAAAAAAGTAATTTATTTATTTTTCATATATTTATTATTATAATAATTATATAATAATACGACTTATTATATAATATTTATTTTAGATATATTTATAATATATTATTTTATAAATATTTATATACTTTCATATCCTACGTATATTTAATATATTTTTAGTCAGTTATTTATGCTGCCTTTCAGGTGCTTTGCTGGCCCTTACTCTCCCCAAAATAAAAAAAAATCAAAACACAACAAACATCTAGACCTCGTGAGATATACATCCAGTTCATAAGGCACTTCCTTTATTCTGGTAAATGTTCTACAAAGCAGCAGGGACTGACCTATAGCCAGTAAACACAGAGGAAATCTGCATCTCTCCCCTGTGTTACATATTATTACTCAGTGCAAGAGGATCAGGCAGTAAAGACTGTAGTACACCTAATCCTCATCTCATTGGTGTTAAATCTACATGAGTAAATTAAAAAAATCACAATTGCAAATGACATCATAATTACCTCTTGAGATTGGGAATTTGAGAATATAAACGCATGATCATTAAAGCCTTTCCGGTAGAAAATCCATTCTTCTGCATGAACATTTTCTTAGTATTAGAGCTGAGAGATTAGACAGTACTTTTTCTCTCATTGTGCAAGAATACATTTCCCAGTGTTGCTCAGGACATGTCAGTCACCTGTGAAAGCTGCAGTACTGTGCCAGACATAAAGCCAGCACACACAACCCTGCCATCCCCCTCTTCCTCCACCAGAAACAAGGGAAAAAACCACGAAACCGCTTGAAAAGCTGGGTGAATGTGGGCTTGAGAAATGTGCTCCTTCAGCATACCTGTTCATATCCTTCAGGGTTATCTTCTTAGAGCCAAAGTCAGACAAGAAATGTTATTCACAAGCAACATAAATCAGGAGTCTTAAGCCTGAGATTTCTTCTTTCAGTATGAAAGGCAGTGGTAGTTTGCAAGATCTGTAGATTTTTTTTTAGTAGTCCTCTGGGAAAATTCATTTTTGTCACCTTTTTACCATTATTTAAAGTACTGTTGGAGGCAAAATGAGACAGAGAAAAAGATCTAACATGTATCTAAGATATATTTACCGCCCTGTCTCATCACCGCACACAGCACACTTTATGCCTTTTGCTACTGTCTATGGGGTATTTCACTATGCCTTTAAAAATCCTCTATTCTTAAATTAAGACAGCTGATAAATGTAAACTGGTATTTGGCAGAATTTTACTGCTGTATTCTATAAACTCAAAACTCCAGTCTCATGGCATAACAGACAGATATCAGTGGCCTTAAAAGGTTTATTTTAAACATATCATCTTGCATGAGATGAGAAGGCAGGTCTCTGAGGTTCCTCTAGAAAGAAACTGCAGCAGCAGGGAAGACATATTTTTGTGATAAAGACAATCACGTTATGCACATTTCCAAGCAGAGATACCACAGCACATCTGTGCCACCTTGGTCCTCCGGCTGGGCAGAAGGCTGCTCTGGCAGGAAGAGTTTGGAAAGTCTTTACGAAGATCCAGCCAACGGCGAGAAGCGTTATGAAGGGCTGCAGAGAAATCTGAGGGAGGATAAAAGAGCAGTCACTTGTGTGCCTATAAGGACAAACAGAGAAAATTTTGCAAGCTGCTGGATTATTTGAACATTCAATAATAAAACTCAATAATTCAGACCGCATTTTTTTCTTCATCAAAATCATTACATTTAGCAAGAGTTTTTCATCCCATACCACCTTCCAATCCATTTTTATTCAAAAGCATTCAAAACTTCAAGGAGACCATGACTAACAAATTATTGTTAGAACAGCAAGTGTCTTAAAGCAACCAAAAACCTTTAAAACATTCCTCCAGAAGGAAAAGTGGAAAACAGCAACAAAATCTACTGGGAAAGAAGAAAGCAACAACAGCAGGAATTTTTAGTTTAAGCACAAAGCATCAGTGTTAAACATTTGATAAGTCTCATGGTTTTGTTCTGAAAATAGATGAGAGGGAGTGTTTTCGTGCATGACTAGTCCCACAGCAAATAAATTCAGGCTTAAAAATATAGCTTATGCACAGATGGCTGCAGAACAATTACTACATATTAGTGTTTCTCATTCCGTATTAAACTTCTGATGTCCTAGGAACTCCCTCTTCTCCCACTCCAAAGATTTCTCAGAGAGATTTTATTGCATCATTAGTTCAATAATTATGACATGGCTGCATTGTATTTAATCTTGATTTATTTCTCCAAATACATAATAAGTCTCTTTCTTTTTAACCAGTTTTTTTCATCCAACGAACTTACAGTCATCTTGTACTGATAAGAAACTAGGGAGTCAGATGCCATCTGGCAATACAGCAGCCTGCTTGCTGTCCACACACATCATCATCCAGACTGAAAAAAAAAAATATCTGAGAACAGCCAGGCTATCTATCTGCAATTTAAACGGTAGATATTTCAAGATGCCCTACATTAACAGCAGCCTGTGTTTTCGGTAGATGTACCATTCATTCCGCTTGACAAGGTATGCTCAGCCTGTAACGAGGACATACCAGATACACTCCAAAAAGGATTCCACTTCTGAAAACAGATACAGTAATTCTGACAAAACACAGAGCTGACACTCAGATTACAGTCCTTCAGCTCAGATTGGGTTTACAATCAGGGAACAATTACCGACACAAGCAGCCTTGAATATATAGACTCATTTTCTCTTGTTCCCTTCTAGAACTGTGTGAGAAGTAACACTTTTCTTTTAATGCTATTATGCCATTTAATTCTAGAACACTTCACTTTTCATGTCAAAATTTAGATTTAGCTGCTAAAACATATGTTCAGCTATGGGATCCTTTTTTAAAATCAGTTTTCACTTATCAGAACTGTTCTGGGCACACAATCAATTCATGTCAGTGACTTTTTTTCCAAGTCTTCAAATTATAACTATGCCTAAGTGCTCGTTTCCCCACCTATCATGTTCTCTCCTTTTATGATTATAAGTGTTTGACATAGGAATGATGTTGCGTACATTTATAAAGGCAGCTGGAAAATGGCATCCATTTGTACTTTTTTTGAAAGCTGCACTAATACAGTATATTCTCTAAGACAGCGTTATCAAACAGTGTTTTGGTTTTGTAAATATGAGTCATTTTAGATCAGATTTGAAAATAAAATACATATTTGGCTACTTATACCTCTATCACAATGCTGTCTTCCTTCTCCTATTTCTCATGGAAGATGAGCATTAAACTCACGCTTGAGTATCACCTGATACAGCTCTTGTCTGACCCAGCTGGGTATTGCCTGTTCTCTCAAACAACTGAACCTTCACCTGTGAGCAATCCAGACACCCTCCTGCCAGGGTATATATTCACATAGCAGACTATGACATGCAATTCATACGTTGCAAAACACCCAAATGACACCACACTGGGAGAGGAGGTAGATCTGCTGGAGGAAAGAGCCACCTCACAGAGACACCTCAACAGCCTGAGAAAGCAGGCCAAAAAGACCTGCATGAAGTTTAAAAAAGATAAATGTCAAATGCTGCACCTGGGACGCTGTAATCCCTCTCAGCAGTAGGAGGGATATCTGACTGTCCAGGGTGCAGCTTGGGGTGCCCTGACGGATGACAACCTGAATGCATGCCAGCAGTTCACCCTTGCAGCAATGAAGGCAAACCTTGTCATGGGCTGCATCAACAAGAGCACAGCCAGCTAATCAAGGGCTGTGATTATTCCAGTCCATTAAGCACTTCTTAAGACAAACCTCTAATACTGGGTCTCGGTTCCGTCTCCCCAATTCAAGGGAGCCACTAAAAAATTGGAGAGCATCCACTGGAGGGCCACCACAAGATGATGAAAGGGTTGGAGAACTTGACAGGAGAAGAAAGAGTGAAGGAACTGTATCTGTTCAGCCTAGAGAAGGGAAGGCTCAGGGCAGATTTAATCACACTCTTCCAATACCTGAAACGTAATTGCAGAAGAGATGCAGGAACTCCCTTCACAAGGATGCATAGTGACAGAAAAGAAGCAATGGGTACAAATGGCTTCAGAAGAAATTCCATATGTATAAGGAAAATGATTACACCTTAAGAAAAAATAAATATTGGAATAGATTGCCCCGTGGGATCTCCCTTGCTGGAAATAATCAAGGTTTGACAGCAACCTGGATAACCCAGTTTAAGGCCCTGCTTTCAACAAAAGGTTGGACCATACAGTCTCCAGACATCCTCGACGATCTGGACTTTTATATGGTTCTACAATGCTACACAGATCTGCTGAGTGGTCCACGTTCAACCCTGACAAATATAAACCTGAGAGATTAAAACTCTGCAAAGAAACAATTGTCAAAAGCAAGATGCTGCTGCTCCCATCTTTAACCAGGAAGGTGAAGTTCCTTGGTATGAAGAAATACTAATTGTTGCTATCTGTGGCATTCAGTACCAGTAACTTGTGATACAGGATTAGAAATAGACCAGTAACAATGTAAAAGTTGCCCCGTATCTCAGAATAAAGCAGTTTATTAATTTAAGCAAAAAAATGTTTGGACAAGCACTTTCTCACTTTCCCCCTTTCACTGCCTGTGAAAATCTCCATCATGTCTACTTCTACTTTTGTGACTGCTATCTTCAAATCTCGGGGGTTTGGGATCATTCTGAAACCAGTGCTGTGTACAGCGTTTGGGGTCCCACTTCCAACTGTGACAGAATGGCCACCAGGTCTGCCGGGCTGAACATTGCACAATAAGCACCACATCCCCTTCACCCAGCCTGCACACCACCAGAGACAGAAATCCTAAGAGAGAAAGAGAAGCAGGGGACAGGAGAAGTGGAATAATTTAAACAGGTTAAAGAGATAGTTCCATACTAGTAAATCACTACTTACACTGCTCCCCCTGACTGCTAGCTGTAGAAGAGCAGCCCAAAAAAGTATAAAAGTCTGTCCTGTGAAATCCTTTATTGCTATTACTCAGGCTCAGCATTATACTAATAAAATCATATTTCAGAGGGTTGGGATTATAAAAAGAGAGAAAAGGAAAGAACAGAATATACTCAAATTGTCATTACAGCTGCAGGTATGTAAGATCCACACTTCACACAACTGCGAAGAGATGGAGGGAAGGGAAAGAAGTGGAGGATTGAAATAAAAATTGGTTCACAAAAATAACTCTTCACAAAGATGTTTACTATGAGGTTTTTGGCCAAGTGAAAAAAGAAGTACTGTACCAGCTACTCATGAGTCCCACCAGGACTGAGATGACTATCTCCAAGTTATTTGTGTTCATTTTTACAGACCCTGTTTGGATGCATCCCTTCTTCCCCTAACTGTATGTAGAGTGTAGGTACCCCACACTGGGTTGTCAGTTCTACCACAGGGCTGGTTGCACACATAACCATAGTAAATACTCAGGCATTTTAATGCCCAAGTCTTTTCATCAGTCTAGGCACCCTTTGGAAGCTGCTTAGCTTTTCATCGACAGCATAGTAATATTCAGCTGTCTGCTAAAAAACTAAATTCAAAAGAAAACAAATATTTCACCTGAAATATATTTTCTTCCTCTCAAGTACAAATTATTTCAACCCTGGAGAGAAAAAAACCCCAAATATCCAACTGACAACATAATTTTAAATTCAAAGTTCAGCTTAAAAACACTGCATCTGAAGATCAGGACAGTACTTTTACATATCAATATTACCCATGAAAACAAACAAAAACTTACATTCTATCCCTCAGTCATTCCTGAGAGCAACTAACGCTCCTTTTTATCATTGAAAATGCTCTTCAGTGCAGTCTTTCAACAATGCAGTTATATAAGTTAGAAAGGAAACATCAGCCTTTCTTCAAAACCATTTATCCAGAGTGTTTCTAGAGCACTGAGAAACCCTCCGATTCGTGATTTAGTACATCATAGGGCTTTCAGGAGAGACAGGAACTCAAATCTTTTCTTAGCGCCCCAGATTCGCATGAATGCTGCTAATGCAATTTGTTTAGCATCTTCAACGTTAAAACATTATCCCTACTCCCTCTAGTGGATGTCCGAAATGAAGCAAGTATTCCCTGCTGACTTCCCAAGAGAGTATTTTATTATCGATAAAGTTACTCTGAAATTAAACATGGAAGCATTTGCAGCTATCAGAAAACAAGGTGTTACCAAGTACCTCAGGACTTTTCATTTCCTTTGAAGTTGCATGGGGGGCAGCAACAACTGCTACCAGACCATTCCTGGAAACGGCAGGAGCAAGCCAGACACAGAAAAACACTGTTCCACAAGAAGCAGAACTTGCAGGCACCGGATTCCTTTGGATGTGCATCCTGCATCCCTGCACTGCCCTTCACAAAGCCGCCGGTGCTCCTCTCCCTCATGTGCACGCGCGCACACATGCACACTCTCCTCCCTGCCTCGGTCCATCCCAAACACCAGAGGCTGGGCAGGAGGAAGCACATGCTTTGGCTTGCCTTTTGGTTTATTTTCTGTTTTACTGGCATAACACGGGAGAAAAAAAAGAGAAGGACAAAATATATTAGAAGACCTTCAGTGCCAAAATCTGAAAGTGGGAGATTTTAGGGGAAAAAAACACCTTCTCCCACCCCCACAATGAGCAGCAGGCAGTATTCTTTGACCAGATTTACCGTCCATGGATGAAATTCTGACTGGTTCAACTGTCCAAAGTAAATGACAAAACTCTCACTGAAATCTTTGCCTTCTCATTAAGAGCAAACTATGAGGAAAGTGATACAAAACTAAACCCACTAATTGGAAGCACAGTATTGATTTGTGTGATCGTTTTATATACTGAGTCAAAATTTAGCTTCTTTTCCCCCTCTAATAGGAAAAGAACTAGAAACGCACGCCATGAACAGAGACCTTCTGCAATCACTACCAGATGAAGCAATGGCAGCTGTTATTTATGAATACATTGCGTTGTTCCCATGTTTTGTAAAACTATGGCTTAGACCAAAGTTCTGTTGAAAACATCTTTCCAGCTAACCGAATAGTTTGAAATGTCATCTCGAAAAGATGTTCAGTTTAAGAGGGTTTAATACATGCTTTTAGAATAGGAAAAATTACAGGCTACTTTTAAAAAATAGCAATATCAAGAACACACTCATCTTCTACATTTCAGTGCTAGCACAGCGTTATCTCACCATAGAAAAGCCACTTAAAACGAAAGCAATGTGTTGAAGAAGCTTACGCTTGTGTGATCTTAGTATCTTTAGATCACTTTTAAAACTTGGGGGGAAAAAAATCTTTTTACTTCTGGCATCATCTCGAGAGAGCGTGGTTCTCTCTCTCCACAGGCTACAGGACCTACTGCACCTCTCACCTGCAAGAGGAAGGCACTGCTGTGCACATGTCCTAAACCAGAGAGAAGAATTGGTCTGATGGCCATCATGGAGTTCCAGCAACAGTGACACCAGAATAGGAATATATTTAAACTTCCAAAGAGACTAAAAAAGCCCCAGTAACCTAATAACAAAGAAAATGTGATAGACCATTAAGAATCTTTTTCTAAACAGCATATGTTCAAGCTATGAAAAGGTATTTGCCATTTAGCCTGCGCAGTCAAGATGCTAAGTTAGTGAAATGTTGTAAAACACACGTCAGCATGCTAACAAGTCTGAATGTCAAGAATCAGGTAAAAATAGAACTGTTTCACGAGCAAAGTGGTGACATTTATAGCATATCTCACTAATTAAAGGCCACGGGGCTCTTTCATGAGCTAAAAGTGTGAGAAATGCTAAGGTGAATTGGAGGCCTTCAGTCACAGAAAACAAACTAAACAATCAGAAAGATGTAAAGGAAAGTGATACAGCCTTATATATAACTTTTTACCTTTCAAAATGGCCATTATTCTGACATTTTAAAGACACCTATACAGTTAAGACAGAGTCAAGACTGAAAAAAAAAACATTTAAACAGACAAAACAGAAGCATGGCACAGTCTCCACCAGATCTTTGAATAACTTTTAAGTCTTCTTTATGATCCAGGAATTCACAGCGATGTACAATCTGACTGTATGTTGACATCTGAAAAAAAGGTGACTTGGAAGAGTTTCCCAACAAAGAACAAAAAGACTGCTGAACAGCAACAACTGTGAGACAGCGTGTGGGCATCCAGGTCTCTGAAGCCCACAAGAAACAAATCACAGTCACTCAGAACTATCTCTGAACCAAAATGTGAAGACACCATCAATTTCCTATTCAGACGGCAACTGAGAAAAAAATCTCACTGAAATCAGTAGGAAACTGTAATAAATAAAAGGCTGAGTAGTAAACTCAGGTCTGAACACCTGACTCACTAAAGGAAATAATATCATGGTCTCCCACTTACACAGAATAGTAGAAAATACATATGTGTATATATGCATACACACATATATATACGCTGACTTTTAGTACTCGATGGAGACACTCCAGTGTAACCAGCATATATGCATATATTGTGCAGGAATTATCCAGTTTAATAACAGGCAGAATTCAACCCTTTAGACTGGTATTTCTAAATGCTTTTTTTTTATTTTCCTGTAAAAGCTAGACTACTGTGGGTTAAAAAAAGTTTCACATTTAGGGATTTTTTTTGTAAAACAAAAGATAATTCCCTTTGTCAAAATGAAGCATTTAATTTTGAAGAGGTCTGCTTTTGGAAGGAGTATGCTGTTACAATGCTTTGCATAAATTAATGCAAATCACAAATGCTAGAGAGACTTAAAAAACCTATTCCCAGAGAGATTAATCCAAAATGAAAACTTACTCTGCTCTAAGATAAATAGGCCATACTGGCTCCTTCTTTGCTGATCACAAATAAAATAAGCTGTAATTCCAGATAGTGAATTTCTTGTGTTCTTGTAACAGCGATGAGTGTTTTGATATTTAAGCGCTCTAGTATTTCTAGGGAACACTTGTTATGTTTTCCTATATACTACATATGTACACACCGACTGTACATATTCCAACAGCTTTGTATCAAACAGGAACAGTTTATAAGGAAAGCTTTGTTTACAATGGTAACTAAGACAGCCAAGACTTGAAAAACCAAGCTAACTAGAACGAAGTTTAGCAGGTTACCACTGACAAGTTGGGGCTTTTTAGTTATTCTTTGTGAGCTTAGTTGCCACCTAAAGCTATAGTTTCTGTGATATCATTTTTCTCCACTGGTGGGGTGGGTCATCATGCTGCTAAACTAGAGGAAACCTAAGCAAGCTTTCTAGGAGACTTTCCCCCAAGCATCATTGCAGCTGAAGAAAAAAAACAGCTGTGTAGCAAAGCAGTAAGAAATCGTTACTGGAATGGGTTTAGAGAAGCCACCCTTAACAAAGTCCCTTGACACTACCTTTATGCACACGCATTTGCCAAAATAAATAAATAAACGTATACAAGGCAACCACTTCATTCTGGACTCCATTTTTCCCTCTACTTCAGCCATTTTGCTGTTCATAGCAGCCCTCCCTGCTGAAACCTTTTGACTGAAAATAAAATCGGTCACATTGAAATGCTGTAACATCCCTCCACCTCTACAGAAGCACTCACGCAAAATTTGTCCATCTGTGTAATACAACCTTTTCTTTTCCTCCTGAAGAAGAATATTCAGCAAGTCACACTGTGATACGTACTTGCAGTGACCCTGAGCTGAAAGAAAATGAAAACGTGCTGTAGCAGGTAGATTTACAACTGCTGGTCAAAACACTCCAAAACTCAAATTGCAAGTACATTGTCTGTCTAGAAAGATGCTCAGTCTTCTCCCCTGTGAGGCATCTGCTCAAGCTCCGGATTTCAAACCTTAACAGCAGCAGAAACCCACACAAACAGCTGCGAAATCAAACTGCGAGGCCTGTGAATACATGGGGAAATAAAATCTTATTGATCAAAAGAGAAGAATAGGTTTTATTCCACATAACTGGAATTTTTAAAGTATTGACTCCAGCTGAAAATTTGGGTAAAGGAGGGGTGGTTCATTTCTTGCCAGGGCCTTGAAATAAAAATGGTTGAGCTCAACACGACAGAGGAATCACAAGCAAGCTGGGAGAAACGGCGTGTATTTTCAGACCAGCAGGTGAAGACGAGCCCAGTAATTATTTTGCACGCCCTGATGGAGATTGCAGCAAAGCAGATCGCAATAATCAAGAGAGAAGATGATGACTTTTAGCTCTGAGGACAGGCGGGAGAGGCGAGGGAAGCATTAGCACAGTGGGAAGAAGCAGTTCTGTATGAAGAGACAGTGGAAATGCAAACTGGTTTGTACTGAGATACCGGCACAACCAGCTCCCCTCGTGTCTCCATGTGGATGTTTCTGTCAGCCTCGCTCGTTGCCGCCCCACAGCCCCCCACGCACCATGCCCACCCCGCCGCCCACTGAGGCAAGGGGAGGCCACCGCCACCACCTCCTGGACCCAACCAGAGGGCCCCCAGCAGCCGTGGCCCAGCGAGCAGGCCCTGACCATCCAGGCCTCGAAGGCTTGTTGCCCATCAGGCCACCACCATGTGCCAGCAGATGCTGCAGGCAGGGTGGCTGCTTGCCACCACCTACAAGAAGTGTGCCATTGCTGAGTGGCCACCCTCCCTGAGGTGGGACCAGGGCTGGCACTGCCATCGAGGGAACACCATGGCCATGGCAAGCGGCTGGACACCGTCGCTGGTCACATCTAATGGGGATAAATGTGCATGCCTTGTCTGGGGTTGGTGGGGGATGTGGACACCCCAGTCCTCAGCAGTCACCCCATGACTCCAGATCCCACCTGTAGTACTGCATCCAGGTCTGGGGCCCCCAGCATGAGAAGGACATGAACCTGTTAGAGCGAGTCCAGAGGAGGGCCACAAAGATGATCAG
>RSEF01000002.1:57042665-57053811 GCA_003993805.1 Himantopus leucocephalus
GGGGGGGGGGTGTATCAGAGAATAACACATTCTATCATACTGTCTCAGGCAGAGAGAACTCTACTGGGAGAAACAAATGACTAAGTGAACTAACAGCAAGAACCTCTAGTCCCACCTCCACAGTCTCCAGTGTATGAGATACCCAAGTTGTCTACGCTTTGTATCTGAGCTCTGCTCTACAGCCAAGAGAAGACTTCTTTTCCACTCTGAAAATCACATTAGCAAATACAATTTCATTGATAACTACAAACCCAGTGGACACTGAAAGAAAAAAAAAAAAGACTACTTGTACATATACTGGAGATGCAATCAAATGCACCTATTAACAAACCCCTCTTCTCAATGTCCAAAGTTGCTCAAAAGCTTAACAAGGCATAAGAATTAGAATGAAAGAGAATATTACCAGTGATCATATGGACTACAGAAATCAAAGACGTATCTATACTAGTAGTACTGTTTTCAGTTCTAAGAATCGCGTATCAAAAAAGAAGAAAACAGGAAGAATACAAAAACAGCAGAAGGAAGTTTAGACAGGAATTTTAAGCATGTTAAAAATATAACAAGAGGTATAGAAAAAAACTGTGATACAAATGGGAAAAAAATTGCCAGAATCTGTAGTTTAGAAAGGAGATGATTATGTGGCTATATAAAACAACAAATAATACAATGAAAATAATCTGGGCTGCTATTACTCCAAAACTGAAAAACAGTAAATCCAAAATTGACAAAAAGGAATGCTTAAAGCTCCCTTTTGCTCAAGGGAAAAGTTCTTGTTCTTGTCTTGTTTACCATCAGGGGCTGAACATCAAGCTCTTCAGGTAACACATAGGTTTCTTACCACTGTCACCTGATAAGTTGTGTATCAGGAAAGGTAATTAGCATCAACCAATATCCCAAAAGCCTCTTCCTTCCCCTCATAATATACCCAAGATTCTCACCACACTCATGACACACACAATCATATCCTCTCTCTGAAACTGTATACTGAATTTTACCCAATATCTCCATTCTTGTTCAGGCAGTACCTATCAAATACTGACTATTCAGAAGAAACTGTCAGCTACTTATTCCATTTCCAATCTCTACGTCTCTGTCTTTCCTCTTCCTTCTATCACTCTTCCTTACTGTTCTCCTTTACCCAGCAGCACTGAGTAACTTTTACCTTTCCTTCATTTTCTCCTTCCAACTCAACAGAGCAGAGTCTTCGCATATAAATCAAGTTTCACAAGCAGTGACTGGGAGAACATAACATGAAATTTTCTTTATTAAGCTGATTATTCTGTAAATGTAACAGATTCTTGCCTTTTTCTCTGAAGAATGGGATATAAACTCCAATCATAGGCTGAATATCAGAAAAATGAACATAAGCTTTGATCCAGTAGAGGAATTTCTATGTTCTTGTGTATGAAAGGACTCAAATACCTCCTAAGGAAGCACAACAGTTTTGTGTTAGCAACCATGTGCCCCAGTATAAATCCTAAGCAACAAGCACTAAAATAATCATCATCTTGGATGATTGCCTGTTAATACCCTTAAGAAAACAGAAATGGTAATCAAAATGATCCCCTGTGTGTTTTTACTGGCCAACCTGAAGGTCTGCTAACAAGATGACCATTATAACTTCCAAAATAATGTTATATCTCTCAGTGGAAGCATCACCAATATTCACTCAGGTTTTAACAAGACTGCAGACTGGAAATGGAGAAACCAAAGAACGTTAGCAAATCAGTTGAACCTGTTTTCTCAGTTTTTCTGTTAATAACTTTCTGGATTTGGTTCTATCACTTCTAAAACATTAAACTGAAACAGTGGTGCTTTAAACAAAAACAGCAATGGAAAATATGCATGTTGTGCATTGTTTCAATAAATAATCCGGAAAAGTGCACAACACTTATGAAGAGATCAAAAAACCCAACAGGCATTAAGGCTTCCCTAAAGACCCTCCTTCTTAAGGTGTTTGACAATGAAATAATGAGGTAGCAAGTTGTGCATTGCTGGCAAGTATTACACAGCTTCCAGAAGTTACGAAGCCAAACTACCTGATTCTGAAATGAAACACCTTCCCTATTTACAGACAGAAGACAGCTGTGAAAGACGCTTTCCTCCAGTGCAGAGCTACAGCTTTGCAGCTGTGCACCTCTGCAGCAGCCTCCTTGCTCTCTGAGCTCAGATGTGAACAGGAGAATGTGCTCAGCTACTACTCACTACTTGAAAGCCATTTGCCATCTCCTGGAAGAGGCAGTGAGCTGTAGCGGAGCATCCTTAAGCACAGTCCAGCTTGTAGGCTGCTTGTTGGATCACAGTAAGCCTCAGTAAAATCATCTTAAGTATGATTAACTACTGCTGCTGCCAAACAATTTAAATTTAGGAAGGATATGGATGCGAACATAGTGGTAACAGTCTTACAACTGAAGTTTTGGTTTGGTTCTCCATCTAAGTTTAAACTGGGTTGTAAATTGAAAATCAGTACATAAACCATATGCACTTATGCAGAAAACACACAGTGAATTGATTTTTAAAAATATCCATAGATCTTAAAGCCTGCACCCGGGTATTTTTCTATTTGTTTGATTATTTTTGTATAGAAAAGACACATAATATAAATACTAAAGGAGCAAACAAAAAATGTGCAGTCGAGAATGCAGAGAAATACAAAAATATTGATGCAAATATTTTGCATAATTTCTGTATAACAAATGTCAATTAGTTTCAGGAAAACAGGGCAAGCAATTTGCAAAAGCAAGAGGTATTTTCTGGCTAGTTGTTAGAGTAGTGCCCTGACTTTCTGTTAGGATTATCTATTGCTACCTATTTTGCAGTGATACAAAGATACATGCTACAAATGTCTTTAGTTGTCTTGTACACAGGTAGCTACTGTGGCCGACAGTCTTTGACTTAAAACTGATGGGTGACAGCGTATTGCTATATGTCATTTATTTGAAGACACATCCATTCATTAATATACTCACCAAAAAATCCAGATTTCATAACCTGAAAAAGTGTGCTCGAGTTTTAATGTTTCACTCATCAAAACCTGTTCAGTAAGTGATTTATGGTTACTAAGTTACCCTCATGAGAAACTTAGTTTTAAATGCGTAAATCAGATCAGAGCTCTAAAGGTAACTTAGGGAAAATAAAAGCACCTGAGGTACACTTTATGTTTTACGAACCAAATTCAAAATATTCAAAATATTACAATACAGTGCGAATACAATACAGTAAATTCCTATAAACACATAATTTCTTAATAACAATGGAACTAATGCACCATAATCTAACAGGACACAATCCCCATGCAACAGATTTGAGAAGAACATAGGAATAAATTAATTTGACTTGCACATATTACGCTCCTATTTATTTTAGTTAAAACTACAGTTCTCTGTTCAGTCCTTCGGCAATAGTAGCCTAAACACTGGAGGTCTTCCATAGCCTCATTTCTTTCTGGGTTTTTGATTTCAGTGTTAAATATATGCCAACTGTGGACATTTTGAGTTCATAAAACTGTTCTTCAATTTTACAGCACTGTAAATAACTACAGAAGATGAAAGATGAAGAAGACTTAGACACGAGTACTGTAGGTCTAGTTCTGATTTCCTCCACACTGATATTACAGAATTAATCTGATTTCCCAGCAATATGTTTCCAATGACTACTTCTGAATTCATGTCTGAATTTGATCAAATAAATTAAACCTCCTTGGTACAAGGCACTTAGCATACAAGGACCAAAGTTACGCCAATAATTTAAAACGGAATGAGAAAATCATATTTCCAAGCATTTCACATGGAAGAAGAGATATCTACTCCAGAAGGTGGAACACCTTGACACGTGGTTTTGGGACAGGCACAGATGGCCTGCTGTAAATCTACAGCATCAGAAATATCTTAGACTTGTTATGCACACACGGATCAGTTGCGCAGCACATGCACAGGAGGCATGACATGTCCTGGATGCGTCTAAGTCACTCCATAAGCAGGGAAAGGCTGATCTGCCTATTTGTCCACAAATAACCCAACTGGAGAGACTGCTGCTCTGCCTACTGTTCAGGACTGCAGATTATCCCAGAAAGCAGCAGGGTAGTAGACAACTTCCAGTAATTTACTGGCACACTGTTAAAGCAGTTAGTTGGTTTAAATACAAAAAGTTGGATTCTACTTGTTGCTCCCTAAATTAGTGATAACTGGCCAAGGTAATTCATATTAATGAGCTCTAGATTAAAATGAAATTTAATTCACATCAAACTCCTTATGGAAGCCAGACTATTTAACAAAAGCATAGATTTTAGTGATTGAAAAGCAAAGAAAAATGACCATAAAGCTACAGACAGAAGATAGACCAAGAGAAAATAAAGGCAGATTTATTTGTACAAAATTAGGAAAAATGTAAGGAGGGGAAAAAGGTTGTGAGGCAGACAATAAATTAGGAAAAGTATCCAGGTCTGTACCGACCTTCAAAATAGCTATTAGACACATAACAAGTAAACAGAAGCACTAGAGGATGAAATCACATGTGATACTACGGGACTAAATATGAGAGTAGTACAAAATCACCTGAAAATTGAAAGTAAAAAATTAATACGGAAAGAAGGCATGGGAATGAGAAACTTTCAGGGAGGCACAACACATCTTCTGATCCTTTTATTTTGAATATTAATATTCTGTCTCTCTAAGCATATTTGGATCATAGTGGACTTCTCTCCAAGGACTTAAGTCACAGTTTTTTAAGCTAGCTGCTGCATGTATTCCAATAACTTTTATGTTGTTAGGCTCTTAAATATTTAAGCATTAAATACGCTCTCATCTCTAACTTTTCTATTGCGCATTTTACATAGTTAAGAAGACTGACATCACATCCAGCTCACAGAAGTGCCCAAGTCTTCCTTTCTTCCTCTGATGTTCTGATAGAAAGTCTTATCAGAAGAGTGGCAACTCTCAGAAATGAAGCAATGAAATCAGGTCAATTTCAAGTTTTCTATAACAGCCTTAAATGTGCTGCAAAATGTCTGAATTTCTCTCCTTACCAGGAAATATCTTATACATAGAATTCTTCTGTAACATAGTTGAAATGGTAAAAATGGCAATTCTGGAAAAAAAATCAGACATTTTAAATAATCAGATACAAAAAAGAATTAAATGCTGAAGCACTTAAAAAAAGGAGTGGGATGCAAGAAAATAATCAAAATCTGACAAAATCCATTGGCTTTCGCTAGTTTAGATTAACCTCTGTAGGGGAAAGAAAACCACTAAGAAAGAAAATAAATCACAAGATAATGTTAGAAGCAAAATGAGTATGATAATCAGATGCCTCTCATTTCACAGTTTGCTTCTGTTCCTCCCTTCTATGTACAAGACACTGGACAATATCACTACTGAAAAAAGTTCATCTGCCATTATCTGCAGATAAACTGACATTGATTTATTTTTTTTTAAATGAGCACGTAACACCAAAAGAGATACTGAAACAAGAAAAAATACAATGGTTAATACAAATAAATCCAGATTAACAATTAAAGCATAGGGTTAATTAGGAAAGACATTTAATCACCTTTGATGTTCCGGGACAATGTAAAAAAGAAAAGCACAATACACTCCAGAGATTCTGCCAAAGCATGTAAAATTTAGTTGCTCATTCACTCATTCTTATTTATTATGAAGCTTCAACTACAGTGTAACATCCTATTTTGCTTTAGAAACAAAAAGGAATAATATTTTAAAGTTTAAGCAGAAAACAATTAACTTCTGACAGCAATTTAAACAACTTTTTCAACTTCCTTCCCCACCCAGCAAAAAACTACGAGGCATTTTTCTCTTGCACTTATTATCTCAGTTCCATTTGGATTTTGATTCTTTTAGCTACAAAAAAATGGGATGAAATAACACGTGTATGTTGGAGCGTGAGTTTACTTCAGTGACATATGCATTAATTCTTTTTACTAAAGAAGAACACTGTGCTTGAAACTGTTGACAACTGTTCTGCATCTCAGTGTTCTATAAACTTTGCTTCTTATTATTTGGAAATGAACGCATTTTTATAGTGGCACACTTATGTGTGAATTTTAGCCTGATTACAAAGCTACAACAAAAATCAAAAAGACTTCCAGACTTCATCATACTTCTATTATCTCTTCCTCATTTCATAGCTTACAGAAAAACATGTCACATTACTTTCTTCTCTATGATTTCATTTTATTTTATATAAACATTTTACTTACACAAATGGAGTCTTTTAATCCATCTAACTGGGAAATGCATTCACTTGTTTGAATAATCCAGGTCTGACATTTAAATCAGGTATATTGCATGCATGTTTTTGCCTGTGCATATCTCCCTCACTCCTGAGGGACACCTGCACAGTGAACAGACAGATCTTGTTGCTCCCTGATAAGGTCACCAAGGCTTAGCTATAATATAGCCTTGCTTAATCCTCATTGGTTTTGCCTACTGAGCACAAGGCTGTTTCCTTGACAACACAGCTGCAGTTGCCACAGCATCCAGAGCCACATGTGATGTCCAGGTTTAGGGTATGGCCCAGCTGAAAATCTATTATTCAATGCTATTTTCTATAAGTCATTTTTGGCTAAAAATAAAATCAGTGAAAATCTTCCTTACATTCTATTTCTTCTGTTAATATTAAGCCCTTTGCTATTACTTACTTACGACAACATTTCCTATATGGGATGGACACTTCTGAAACTCCGGAGCCATGACAATTCGTGTGTTGGTGAGCACATAGACTAAGGGTATTTATTCAAGGCATGTCATTTGCATGTGATGTGCAATTAATCATCAGCTTGTGATATAAAAAGGCAGACAGAATCAGTAAATGTATATAAAAAATGCAGTAATAATCTGGAAAGTGGAAATATGACTGATGACATCACAAACGGGGACAATTTTAGTATCTTTTACTTTTTGAAATGTTTTTTCAAAAAGTGACTGGCATACATTATACCCAGTGAACTAGTTTTGAAGTTGAGAATCATGCAAGACCATGCAAAGCCTATCCAATTTTTTAAGCCTCACCTCACATCTTAACCAAGGTAGTTAACTGTCTATCCTGTTGATGCTAATAAGAGATTTGTCATCTAACAGTATCACTATAATGACTTGGTATTGAAATCACTTATGGGCTTTCTCTGCTGAAATGGCTAATACATTAGGAAAAACGACCCAGAGAAGTTTCTTTCTGCTATTTCATTATCACTGAATTAGACAGACGTTATCTGATTTATAAATGCTGACAGTGTGTTTATCCGTTACATGACACAGTAACCTTGCCTCACCTGTGTTTTGCTTAATGAATTCCATATATTCATGGAGCTCTTACACATGACAGTAATTCAACCAGATATACGTATTTCCTGGAAATTTCAGGTATGAGTTGAAACTGCTAGAAGTATATGTATGTAATTGCTGAAAACCACCTAGTCTATCCCAAGGGAAGTAGATACTGGCCAATGCACAAAGATTTCAGAAGCAGAAGTATGACTAGATGCTCTGGTTAGAAGTTGAAGGCAGACACACTGAGGGCAGGAGTAAGGCAAAAAATTTCAACATTACTGACCATTAGGCATTCAAATAACTGCTGGAGGGCTGCGTGGAATATTCCATGAATTCTGGATGACTTTCTGGGTTATACATTCTACTTTAAAGAACAATAAATGCACAGAAATTCTACAGCCCCGTAGTACACAGAAAAGCTGATTAAATGACGATATCATTGTAATCTATAACTCATTACCGGGGAAAAGAAGTGTTCGGAATAAATCAATATATAGTCATCTGTTACACTAGCAATTTTAAAGATGCACATATTCTTGAGTTTCATAGACACAGAGCAGACTCGCCCAAGAACTATACATGCAAGGTTCCAGTGATCAGCTAATTATATGCATTTTGTTTCTGTGAAATGCAAGAACACCAAAAATCTGTCTTCCACTGAGCTTGAGCTTAGCAAGGCATGAAACTTGCTATTCAGAGGTTACAACTGTACGCATAACTGAAGGGTGCCCAGTACCACTCTCTGGCACTAAGTACCCTAGAACAGAACAATATAATTAAACTATATCATCTTCCACAACAGGTTATCTGCAAGCAAACTTCCAACTGGGAATGACCCACAGCCCATACAAACTTCCAAACATTGGAAATCTTTAGCAATGTCCTGGGCAAAACTCTGCTCCCTTGTACAAATTATAAAGCACTATCGACAACTAACTTCCAGTGAAGGTGGACATTATCTGGCACTGTGTAACTTACTAACTTTCACGTAACCAAGGAGGTGAGACCTCATGTGGCAAACACCTTTTGACCTCAGAGCTTGAGATGTTGTCATGACCCTGCATTTGACTGTCAATGAAGCAATATCTTATCACTGTGAACAGCAGGACCAACCAACTTCTACTGAATTTAGAACTAATATGAAATCTAGCCTCTTTCAAGCATTGGAAATAACAATAACAGTGGACTATCATGTTTAGTTCCATCTAGAAACCCCACAACAGAATGAGTCTGATGGAATCTAAAATTGAGAAACAAGCCAAAAACTTAAACCCAGAAACACCTGATTTGTGCAAGTAGAAGCCAGAAATCCTCCAATATTTCATAAGCCATATGTCCAAACTAATGCTCTAAGTCATTATTGAATCACATGTAATAAAACAAGCTGAGAATTTGAAATTAACCTGGAATGTGAAGATTTCACAGGATTTTTTTTTTCTCTGAGGAGGAGAAGCATTACTGCTACTATAAATCAGTAGAGCTACTGAGGCTCTGATATTTGTCCTAAAAATATTTCAGAGTGAGTACGAAGTGAGGGTCAGCAAAAAGTAGTTGAGACTGTGTGACAGCTGATCTATAAAGCTATTTGTACTACCTGAAAATATACGGCTGGGAATAATAAATGAAATATATCAAATCAAGAAAAACATGGACGGGTAGAAAGATAATGGTTAATGCCTGACGGGTCACAGCCATACAACACTAACTGATAAACCCAGGATGCTGCAGGCTGCAATTTATAATGCTCTACCAGCTTCAGTTGACTTAACAAATTTTGGACCTTCTCTGGGTACGTGATTTGTTCCAAATGGTAAATTTAGATAAAAATTTCAGTTTCACACAAAGAAGAGCAAAACTTCACTGAAAGGCTAGAAATGGACGTAGATGGGGAAAAATATAGCAACGAATACAGTGATCAGTATTAGGCTGTAATCTCAGGAAAACCTTGATCTAACAATTAGGAACTTTGTGCAGCTAGCAGAGCAAAAGTGATAGTAAGAAGCCACGGGGTATAAAGGGATTACTGAATGTTTACAGAAATTCCTACCAAGGGAGAAAGATAACATAAGAGAAAGCACAGAATGGCTGGCATGGAAAGGGAAACAGAGGGAGGCAGGGAGGGAGGGAGCATTGCGGGTCCAAAGTGAAAGGTTTAGGAACAGGTTTAAAGGTGGATACAGAAATGAGATGGTGACAAACTACACACTGCAGCAAAGTTTTGCATAAATACACATGGAACAAGGCTACATTTTTTAAACTTAAGAAAAATGATTTTACATTAATTAAGATAAATGGTGAAATGAGAAAACAAATACATCAGTTCTGTAACTGAATAAGGAAACTGCTATTTTAGAAACAGTCTACAGTAAGTACAGGCAAAAAAAATTATACAGTATATCCAGCCAGATAATTACTTGTACTACATCAAAGTTATGCAGTACTGCAATGCATAGAATAGATCCTACATAAAATGACTTTATTGGTTTAAATTTTTCAAACAATGCTGGCAATAACTTTGTATTGGCAGACCTCATATCTGACAACATATCAACTATCATTCCACATCTAATACAAAAACAAAAAGCTGTTAAAAATCTTTCCTTGTATGCTAATTTGACAGAAATGTATTATGTTCCCACATGTGTTTTAACTCAACTTGCACTCAGCAAAATCAGTACTAATGACGGTGGAACAAGAATGAGCTGAAGATGGCACCCAGGCTCCAGTACAGCATGACAGACGGATTATCAGGATCAAAGAAGAAACAGCAAACAGAGATAAGTCTGGGGAAATAGGAAGAGTTTTGTTTTGTCCCCTGTTGAACTGGAACTTTACACTAGATGTTCACAGAGAGGTGTCTGAGTGATTTTAGTTTAGATAGAGCAAGACTGAAGCAAGTAAAGAAGCAGCTAACAGCTTGATCTCATAGTTAATGCATTTGAGATGTCCAAGCATTGCAATAAGGCATTGCAATTAAACTTGTGGTAAAAACACTTAGAAGAAAAGGATTTAATCAACTGAGAACACGGCGGTTTGTTTCTTGGCAACACAGGTAACCAAGAATAAATACAATCCACTCATACAATTGTTTTCCTGTGGAATGGTTATTGGCCCTGTATGTTAGGGAATGTTATGAATGTCTAGAAGTTAATGATGGTGAAAATAAGGTTGAGCATTTATGTGTAAGAATCAGGGGGAAGGCCAACAAGGCAGGTATCATGGTGGGAGTCTGTAACAGACCACCCAAACAGGATGAAGAGGCAGATAACATACTCTATAAGCAGCTAGGAGAACTCTCACGATCATTAGCCCTTGATCTCATGGGGGACTTCAACTTACCAGATGTCTGATGGAACTTCAATACAGCTGAGAGGGAACGCTCTAGGAGGTTCCTGGAGCGTGTTGAGGATAACTTCCTGACACAGCTGGTGAGGGAGCCAACTAGGGAAGGCAGGACCTGTTGTTTGTGAACAGAGAAGGACTTGTGGGGGACGTGATGCTTGGAGGCCACCTTGGGCATAGCAATCACGAAATGACAGAAATTTTGATTCTTGGAGAAGCAAGGAGGGGGGTCAGCAGAACTGCCACCTTGGACTTCTACAGAGCCTGGTTGAGAGAGTCTCTTTGTAGGCAGTCCTGAAGGGCAAAGGAGTCCAGGAAGGCTGGACATTCTTCAAGAAGGAAGTCTTAAAGGTGGAGGAGCAGGCCTCCCCCATATGTGTGGAAAGACTGGCCTACCTGAACACAGAGCTTTCGCTGGCATTCAGGAAAAAAAGAGAGATTTTATGATCCTTGGAAGAAGGGGCAGGCAATTCAGGAGGACAACAAACATGTTGTGAGGCTATGTAGGGACAAAAGTAGAA
>RSEF01000002.1:57073595-57086412 GCA_003993805.1 Himantopus leucocephalus
AGGGATGAAGTCTTAAAGGGCATTCTTCCCTCTCAAAGATCACGTTCAGGCTCTTCTCTAGAACTTAGGTATCAGCCGTTTCTTTCCCGATCTTACATTTCCTTTGCATGCCGGGAAGAAAACCTACGGTCAGGCAAGACAGGGAGATCAGTCTTCCAACACAGTCCACACAAATACATACTCACACAGACAGGCAACTCGGACACTACTTGGGAGGAAGCAAACATCACCTTTACATGAAAAGTACCTTTACATTAAGGTACTTTGAAGATCCTTAGGGCAAACTTTGGGATTCCACAGGAACACGCCTTTATTTATAATAATCCACCCCATGTCTGTGGCACCAAGTTTGAAATGTCATTCTCCACTGGCATACAGAGAAGTGGGTCAAGATGAGCTGCTGTTATTTTACAGAACAAGGGTCCCAAGTAAACAAAAGTGACCAGCGATGTGAGCAGTCCAGGACACACACAGCACTTTCCCCACTACCCACGCTGCTTCCCCCCCAAAACAGTTGGAAATGCATATGTTTAAGTCAAAAGCTATATAGAAGGTCACAAAGTCACTTGGTTTGCACAAGGTCAGAGGCAATCTGCAGAACTGCTCAGGAGACTGAGTGCAGAAAAGCTGGGCCTTGCCCCAAATGAAGTGAGATTATGTATGGCCGAACTGGTGGTGACACAGGGCCTGACTTTACTCCGATGTAAAACCCTTCAAGTCTCATAGCATCAAAAGGAGATGGGGATTCTTGTGCCAGGTCAGGTACAGTACTAAAGGGACCATTTACTTCCTCCAACAACCAGCCAGGGAGCTTAGAGGGACTTCTGCGTAACTTTCTTACCTGCAAGTTTTTCCAGCTTTGCTGAAACTTTGCTTCCTCTCCTTTCCAAATAAAACAGTTCTCATTTTAACTTTGCCTTCAAAATGAATGATTTTTAGCATACTCGGGATATTTTTAGCCTTCCTACACCCTCAGAGAGTATTATCTCTCTTCCTCTCCAGGTACATAAAGCTTGGAGACAGAGAGCTCAAACAAGGATCGTGGCACACAGGATCACTAGTGGAGAACTACTCCATGACTCTCAGTCTTCCACCTTCATCATAAAGCAAAGGTCACTCCGTGTATTTTTCAACACACAACTTGCATCTATTAATCAAGCTATGTTCAGGTTACATTTCTGCTAAAGACCTCTATCATAAGATAGATTAGGACTTTCCACACCATTTAATGCTTTTAAAAATGAAAATGTTAATTTGCCTTTCAAGTGCTTTACTGCTCACTTGTAACAAGAGGAAGCATTTCATGATTCTGAAAAAAAAGCCTTTCCCTTTATTTGCTCTGAAATAACTAGCCACTAACTACTACAGCTCCTGAAAACTGCTGAGGAATTTGTTATCAGCCGCTTCAGAAGGAGGGCACAAACAACCCCCAAATCCAAATCTTACCATCCTATACTGAAAGAGGAGATCAACAGAACATAACCAGAGCCAGGCAGCTGGACTAGTAACCTGCTGCAGTAACTAATGAGTCAACAAGCTACAGATACTCCAAAACAGATCACACTGTTTCTGTGGCAGGCTTCCCTTATTATCAATTTATGCCCCACTGCTTGCGTGAGTTGAGTCCTGCAGAACCCAAGAAGCGTGTAGAAACTCCTACCACATCAAAACTGTGTGTTTTGCATTAGTGGACAAGAGTATGAGCAACTACATAGAAAGGGATGTGTTTGCTCTTCTTTTCGCCTTAGGTCACTCCTCTTACCAGTAGGAAACAGGTAACAAAAAAGCAAATTTTTGGGCATACTAATCAAATGTCATTTAATTTCAGATGAATGAAAGCCATGATTCAATGAATACTACCCACAAGCTCTGCCCATTTTGGGGACATTCGCTATTTAATTACGCACTGAGGAGGGTTCCCATAACAAGTCATCCAGTACATAAAAAGCAGAGAAACCTGTCACGATGCCTGCTTCACACCAATTGTCATTCCCTTCTTTAATGGACCTGTTGAGAGGATGCCAAATACTAGCTGGACCTAGTTCCCAGCCAAGCTTCTCCTCCCATTCTCTGAGTATTCTGCCATAACTACATCTTCTTGGCAAAGAGATACAGCAACCAGCACTTTTTGAACACCTCACTGGTATCACAGTCCAAGTCAGTAACTAAGAGGCCCAAAGAAACAGGCTGGCAACCTGCTCATGTAAGCAAACAAAAGCCTACCGCTTCTCCAAAAGCTTACTCCATACTTGCTAGAGAAAACTCCTTCCAAGGTGTTCAGGATTTTTAGTTTGAAAATGCAATGTGCTGCTTTCACACAGCACAAAGCCTTCCTAACAGTGAGGGGCAACTCCAAGTTTTTAACGATTGCATGGGAAACCACATCCTCAGACTAAACAACGTATATATGGTAAACCTTCACTTTGTCTCTTACATCATCCTGCTTTACCCAGCAAGAAGACCCATGGTCCAACACTGGGCCCTTTGAAGAAGCACGTGGAACAATCATCGCCCTCGTGCTAGCAGTCAAAAGGCACACAGAAACAGACCAATTCAGTGACTCTCCTTCTCTTTTGTAAACAAATGCGTATGGATTGTTTTTAAAGTCTATGCAAGAAAAAGATGTTCCTATACATTTTCAAGCTGCACATAAAAGTGTTTGCTTTATAGGTTAAACGTTTCTTATACTGTAAGTTAGTCAACAGGAAGAGCTGTACACTTCAGACATCAGGATCTAACCAGAACACTTGTCTAAGAACGCGTAAAAATCCAATTACGTCCCTTACCAACCGCAATCCCAGATAGAGAATCCACGTCAGAGCTCAGTTCCAAGTTGCACACCTCTGTACACAACAGCTTTACACCACACATATATTTCTATCCCCTTCCTTCTGCACAGCACTTTCAGAGGGAAAGTCAGCTAGTGAAAACACCTAGCATCAAGAAATTCATCAAAATGTCTAACTCTATATGCATTTCCTGGTAAGACTATTTCAGAAAACAGAGATGGAAACACAGAACCTAAAAGCATTCTCAGGCAAAACAGGTAAATTCCTGTTACGACAGGCTGGCTAGCTGTATGATCTCTCATTCGTAAGCCCAACAAATTCACCCTGAATTACTGCCATTTCAAAGCTGCTTTGGAACTTTGTGTACGAGAAACTACTAATTGCAGAAAAGCAATCTACAGCATGTCTGCAGACAGTTCATACCCACTTGTTCTTGTGCCAACATTGTCTTTTAGATTAAATGGTTGTTTTGCTCCTTATTTTTCACTTTCCAACAGTGTCCTCGAACACAGTTGTGTTTAATGGTGATTATCAAACATGACAACCAAAAAGAGAAGTCTCAGGCTGCCACTTTCAAGAGACACTCTTTTCCACCCCCATATGAGTCTCCTTGTGCCCATGTAGCTGTCTTCTGCAGATGTCCGGTCGGCAAACAGAACCCATGAACCAAACAGCTCAAAACCAACCCACAAAAACAAGGCTTACTTTTTGGTCACCTCAGTTCCCTGTTTCAGCTCACCACAGAACCGCCTCTGCTTTCCAGCGGTGAAGAGCAGGAGAGGATAAGGCGAAAATGTCCCCATATTCCCAGAGATGGCTTACAGTCTTCACATGAATACAGCCTCAAAATCCATTTTGTTAGCCTGCCTAGCCAAGCTGTTCTACATTCTCCTTGAAAACAGACTGCCCAAGGACTATTTCATTCATTCCTGGAAGCAACAGAGAGAATCCAAATCCATTTTTTTGAAAGGTGGATTGGAATTTTTATACATCAATAAACATATTATTACACTATAGGACATCCGTTACCACTCTCACCCCCAAATCACACCACTTCTGTGACTTATCCTTGATCATATGCAGTCTCTTTTCTCTTCCAGAGGTCTCCCCTTGTTAATTCCCAAGCCTATATTGTAATTATTCATTCCTATTGCATGACTTCATAATGCACCCCATTTCTACCATTCCAGCATTCCTGTATCATCCAGCTCTCGCACAACATTCCAGTCTTCCTTTGTAACACTGATTCCTCAAGTTTGCACGTCATAGTTAGTTTTTACTATGTAAACGATACCTATGCCACTTACGTGGGCCCAAATTTAGTCTTGAGAAACACCCCTTGCAAGCACCTTTCAGACCAGCAGTTCCCCTTGTGACACAAATCTGATGCTGCTTCCTCTCGTTCCTCATACTGTTCCTCACCCAAGTACCAGCCCTTGTACCAATTCTCCAGTATCTTCACCTTAAAAAAACTTTTTTTTTTTTTTTTTGGTAATGCTGTGTGGTCTGTTATCAAGTTCCAGGCAGATTTGAGCTACTCTGTTTCTTTTACACAGAAAGTAAATCAATCATTTATTCTTACAAAAGATGCAGGTCAGTCAGGCATGATCTATCTTTAGTGAATGCCCGTAGGACCCAGTCTACTTAGTTTCATGTTGTTAATTAATTCTTTCCTTCACAAATTCTCGAGAGCCTTGCATACTACTGATGTCAAACTCATTAGGCTATAGCTGCTCAGCTCCCTGCCTCTAGTTCTTTCAGGAAACGATTTTTACAGTTCAGTAACGAATCTGCTAAGTCAGAAGTAAAATATACTTAAAATTAGATATCTGGTTAGATTTCCCTTTAGGAAGGAAGCCTGGCTGTTTGTGGTTCTAACGACTGTCATTCTATTCCTGCAGTTCTTTTCCCTGTGACACAGCTACCCCATCTCCTTCCCAAACCATTTTCCTCTTCAACTTCTCCAGTTCGTTTCTTGACATACATAAAGGAGACCTTGGTTTACAGGTATTCCGACTCAATTTTTAACAATGCCTGAAAATGTACTTCTATAAATATTTTAGTGGCAGCAAGATAAAATTCAGTGCTCCTAATTTATGGTTTGGGGTTTTTTGGTTGGTGGGGTTTTTTCTTGTAACAAAGCAGAAAAAAAGTAATACAGGCCCCAAAAGAACAATAGAAGCAACAAAAGCCACCTCTGCTTTTGTCTCCAGCCTATGTCTTTTTCAAGAAGCCAACACCAAGGTGAGGGCAAAAATGCACCCTTCCTCCTACAGACACCCAACTAGCACTCATCCCCTAATGGTCTTTGACAAGAAAGTGACTGATAAATATTGCAAACCTCGCAACCTAGATGATCTAATTACTTCACAGGAACTGATCCTGCAAACATCCCCATGTGAGCAGCCCCCAGACACCCTGAGGAGAAAGGATGCATTACAAAACCATGCAGATCTTTTAGAAAAAGAGATGGAAGAATGCCTACAATGAGTTATTGCACTTCTGCTTCAGCCTCTGTTGGTATGAGGAATTGTTTTGTATATTACCATGCTGTGCTTGTTTTGTTTCCTGAAGCATTAACAAATATTAATTTAACTCTCTGGTACCCTGCGTGAAACGCCTTCCTGTCAGACCAATTCTTGGGTAACACCAACTATCACGTTCATTACTGTTTTGGCAATTTTTGCAAAGGCTAAGAACACCCCATGGGAAAAGACTTGCTGCCAGTCCAACATTATACGTGTGCACACGTATAATTTGCGTTGTCACAGCAAAGTAACCGCGTGTGCAGCCCAGCTGGGCAACAGCATCTCCTGTTTCAAGGGTTAAAAAGGAAAATAAAAATAAAAAAAATTGGAGGTATGAAACACCTATGAAATCCACAACATAAAACTGGCCTTACGGGCCACAGGAAGCAGTCAGGCATTGATGAAAGAAGGGAAGAGACAGGCAAAGAAAACTAAAATCAAGGGTGGACCTACACCCTGGGGCCATCAGGCCGCCTGTGTACAAGCTGTACCTGTGAGCGTTCCACGCGGCAGGAATACAAGGCAGGTTAAAAAAAAAAGATATATATACATATAATTCCGTTTTCCTCCTAATCCTCTGCCCGAATGCATTAAAGACGCACGACTCGCAGTAGACGAGGGTGCCACGATTCGCGCCCTCGCCCAGCATTTACAGGGAAAGCCGAGGGGGTGAGGGGGACGGACGCACGGAAGGACGGACAGAGGGACGGACGGCGGGGAGCTCTCGCCCTGGCGGCCCCGCTCCGCCTCGCCCCCCGGCGGGAGCGCCGGGGCAGGGCAGGGAGCGGTCACGTAGGCAGCTCGGTAAATATTAACCGCCCGCCACGGGCTGAGTCACGGCCCCGACGGGCAGCCCTCGGCCCCGGCTGAGGGGGAACTCCCAGCCCGGCCCGGCCCGGCCCGGCCCGGCCCGACCCCTCCGCGGGGGACGGGGGAAGGCCAACCGCTGCCGTAACGCGCTTCCCCGGTTTCAAAACGCCACCCCCCCGCCGCCATCAGACGCTCCCCCTCCCCCAGGGGCTCAAGCCGCCCCCGCGGGGCCGCAGCCGGGCCGGGCCGCCCCGCCGGGGCCGCTCAGCGCGGCGGAGGGCAGGGAGGTAAACGTAAGGAGGGGAGAGGCGGGAGACGAGGGGGGGGCAGCCGCCGGCGGGCGAGGAGGCGGGCGGCACCCGCCCCCCTCACCCTCACCTGGCAGCCCTTCTTGTGGTGGAAGCCCACCACCACGATGTGCAGCACCGGGCCCCGCTTCTCCATGGAGCCCCAGCGATGGCCGCTCTGGAGGATGCCGCCGTGCCCGGCCTCTCGCTCCGCCTCCCGCCGCCGAGGGTCCGACAGGGACGCGGCCCCGGCCGCCTGCGCTTCCGCAGCGCCTCCTTCCTTCCCTCTCTCCCTCCCTCCCGCCGCCGGGGCGGGGTTTCGCTTCGACCCATCCCCTCAGGAGCTGCCCTCGGCCGCGGGCAGCGGAGAGCGGGCGGGAGGCGGCGTAGCTCGCCTCCTGCTCCGCCGGGCGCTTCCCGGGAAAGCTCGTCTTCCTCGAAGGGACTCCCAGGGAAAACGGCTTCGTTTTATCCCGCGGCCGAGCACTGGAGTCGCCCGGGCCGGGGCAGCCCGCCGGGCCGCGGCCGAGGCCTTCCCGCCTCCCCTGCGGGCTCCGCCGCCACTGCCAGCCGCGGCGGGGCTGCGAGCAGGGGCGATGACGGTGCCTCGTTTTTCTTCTCGCCTTCTTTTCTAAGGAAAAAATCTCTTCTCAGAGGCCCCCTACCCCCTCCCCCGAAGCGCAGAGGACAGCACATCCTCGGGCTGCCTCCTTCCAGCGTGAAGTGGTGGGGATTGATGGCGGCCCAACATGGAAATCTGAGACCGTGTCGGTCCCAGGTGTGTCAGGTTGGTTGCTGAAGGTTAAAAAATGAGAAAAATCAAGTTAAGGCGTCTTTCGTTAGCGCTGTTCTGCTGCTAAACATATCTTAATGGTACCCTAGAAAGACAGTTCAAAGACTTGTCAAAAAGCACAGGCAAATTTAGTGTGAGAGAAAACAAAAAAATAAAAAATCTTTTATTGCACTTAGACCATGCTCCCTCTTTAACCTTTGTTGTGATTCAATTCTGGTTATTTAAATCAACAGCATTTGCTAGAGACAGTGCTCTTTAATAATTAAGATTCTCTGTGGAAATGGAAGAGATTCTTTTTGAAAGAACTATAAAAGAATAGTGCTCTAAGAAAATCCCATCACTAACACAGTACCCAGAGGCTCAAATTACAAAAATACAGCATGTAATTACATATTGTTCCTCAGCTCCAGCAGAAGTGCCATTATAGAAAAAAATATACTGTAGGGAACACAGGCTAAGCTACAAGGAACAATCCAGCTCTGGCAAATGAATGATTTCATATTAGTTTTAGTTTGTAACTTCCTATTTAGTATCATTTTTTTTTAAAAAAAAAGGTATGAAATATTGGCCATTACCTCCTGCAGTAATGAGGTATCTCCCAAAAGATGCATGGGAGTGTTTATAGCTCATACTCAGTTCATTGAGGAAAGTGCTGTCTGGCATCGCTCTTACTGCTATGGATTTTGCATTATAGAGGCATCTCAGTGATACTGGTGGATAATTGTGGCTTATTGCTTCTCTGAATAGATTATTAGATACAATTTTTTTCTGCTTGAAATTTTCTTCTCTGTTAAGGCAATAAAAATGTTGGACTGACAACATCAGCCTGTTCTAGGAAAACTAACTGGTTGACATCATCTATGTTTTTTTTCACAGCTCACAATGCCCGTATTTATGAGAAAGAAAGGAAGGTGAGAGCTGCTACGAAACGGAAGCTCTTGGAAAAGTCTCAGTCGTAATTTTCCTGAAGGAATTTTTTTTCTCATTGCGTCGCTAACAAATAGCAATGAAACCTGAGCTCTGCAGTTCTTCCATTACTCAGAGGTAATATTTTACTTAAGATCCACCAGCTATTATATCATTACCACAGTAATGGTAATTTGTTAATCATTCTGTATTTCATAACAATAACAAGGTGTTCTCAGCTTGGCTTATGCGCAGTGAGACTTCTTGAGATGGATGAGCTTTATCTGGGCAGCATGATAGTTTATGTCTGGAAGTAAAATCAGAAGTGAGCAGTGCTGCTGGTAGCTCTGCTCTACTTGTTAGGTATAGCACAGCTTCCTAAAGAACAAAACTGTGAATTTGTGGAGACAAGTGTATGACTTAAAAAATAATCGTTCTGGGATTTCTGTTGAAGAAAAGCATAAATGAAGTCCTGGCGTGGATCTGAGGTTTGTAACTAATTTCTTCTGGATAGCAATCTCACTTTGTGTTTGGAGTAGGTTATTTTTTTATGAAGCTCTTGTCCTAAATTGTAGAAAAAAGCAAATTGTATACAGTAAGGATCATAACACTGTTTTGGATTATGATCTCTCCCTTGGAAGCTTCTGGAAAAGAAATAGGAAGGAGAAAAGACTACAAAAGTATTGATTGGACATAAATTTAATGAATGTCTCACAATACTAAAAACTGGAGAACTTTTAAAAAAGATAAAAATCTCATATATGAATATAAAAACATAGAAAAATACCCATTAGTTAAGGAAACAAAACCCCCCAACAATAGCATAAAGAAAAAAGTGATTATTTTATGTGAAATATGGAAAAAAGCGGTAAGGCAAGAGGACAAAACAGTGCCGTGTGAAGGACCACACATGTTCATTATGGTGAAGGAAAGCACATGAGAATTTCATTAACGTGGTGATTAGGATAAGTTTACCCTCACTGACCACATCCATCTTCCATGTGGGGAAAAACGTTATTTTGGGGTAACCGCAGGTGGCCCTTTGCTTCAGTGGGCGGCAGCAGCAAGTGGTCGGGACTGGGTGCAACATGGTGGCTGACGCAACCCCCAGCCTGCCTCAGCCCCTCTTGCTCAGTGAGCAGTGGCTGCCGCCACTTGGCAGGAAGCTCGAATGGGGTCGGTGAGGTATGAAGGTGGGCGGCTGCCTCACTCCAGGCAGGGGTTTCCTCACCCAGCCCGGGGGTGTATGTCGGGGCGGGGGAAGCGGGGTGGCTGGCATGGAGGGGCCCGGCTACGCTCCTGCTTTGGGAGCCGTGCCCAGGCTGGTCACTGGCACTGGCCCTGCCCACAGCAGCAGAGAGGTGCTGGGATGTCCTGGTTTCCGGCCCAGGCAGCGACCGGGGAGGTGGCTCTGGGGCGTGGTTTGGGTGCAGAGCAAAGGGTGGCTGGGGAAATGTGTTGGTGCTCAGCCATCAGAAGGTGATGAACTGCACACCAGCAACACTAAGATGTTCTCACTGGAGTGGACATGTTGCTGCCGCCTTCCAGCCTATAGCCTCAGAAATGCGTTTACGTACTAGCAGTAGTAAAGTGTGCAAAGACACTAGAGTGACGACTGTCTTTTCTCCCCACTCTTGCAGCATGTAGACAAGTGGTCCTTTGATGTATTTGCACTAAATGACACCAGTGGGGATCACACGCTGAAATTAATTTTCTATGAACTTCTCACCAGCTATGATATGATCGACTGTTTCAAGGTCAGTAGTTAGAAGATGGGTCTCTTATTCCATCTCAGGTTGTGTTGAACTTCCCTGTCATCCTGCTTTGTTCCATTCAAAATGCCATTTTAGTGCTATTTGAAGGCTTTGTGGATGCTATAGTTTCCCTAGAAGTTTAAAATAACGTGGTTTTTTTCGCAGTAAGCAGGACAAAATGTTATTTGAGCAGTGCATTTAATTGCAGTAGAGCACCATGAAGTAGGCGGGGTTCCAAACAGGCCTCCCCATGGGAAATACTGCATTTGATCCTGTGGGAACAATGGCATCATTCTCCTGAGATTCATAGGACTCTCAAGCCTGCAGGCAGAAAGGAGAGATGGGATTCTTACAGAGGTCTGCAGACACAAATGCGACATACCTTCTCCTCCAGCTTTGAACAGGCTTAAATTTGGATAGCAGAAGCATTGCTCTCAGATCTTGACCATGTTCCCCAACCAAATACTGCACTGTCCCTTCTGCAATTGACACTTCCACTCCCTGGGGGTCCCCATTCACTTTGGCTGGAAAGGGTTTACAGATCTCTGGCTCCTGTACTTCTTCAGGAACTGCCTGTGCCTAATGAGAAATGTTTGAAGATAACTGGTTGGAATTGTTTCCTTAGAAAATCTTGACTGTGAGTAATAAAGCAGATACATATTCCAGTGGGTTGCGAGGGGAGCAGAGAGAGGCTTGTGACCTCTGGGTGCAGGTGTTAATTATTTAGGAAGTAGAAACTGCTCTTTGGGGCCTCTGATCAAAAGGCTTCCCTCAAAATGCTAGCCATTAAAGGTGATTATTTAGTTTGTAATTCTGTGCTGTTTTCCTCAGATCCCCACTTCTGCCCTGGTGTCCATTGTGGAAGCTCTGGAGCTTGGCTACAGCCAACACAAAAATCCTTTCCACAACCTAATGCATGTGGCAGATGTGACACAGATGGTCCACAACTTCCCTTTCAAGACAGGTGTAGTGGTAAGTACCGGAGACAGCTACAGGTAGACAACACTGACAAGGATGGGTTGAATGCTTAAACAAAAAGAAATACTGAGCACACAGTACATTTCCACAGTGGCCGTCAAAACAAACAACAAAAATATCTTTGAAGATGGACTAGACAAATTGAAGGCAGATTCCAGAGTGGTGATCAGCCATTGCAGTTTGGGTTCAGCTGGTGGCTCAGAAAGTTGCTGGCCCACTCAGCGGGGAGAATAAATGGTAGGGAAGGCTCAACATGTACAGGATACATATGCATCTCATTCTCCTCCTTTTCTTACTCCTGGTTACTGCTCCAGACAGAAACGGGAACAAAATGACTTTTAGTTTGATCCTGTGTGGCAGCTCTTTTCCACCTGTTCTTCGCTTCACCTTTCCCCAGTATCTAATTTGCCCTTGGCCCTTGGATTGGCAGAACCGTAGAGGCAAAGGTATCAGTGAAAGGGAAGTTTGTTCAACATTTTGCACTGTTCTCTCTTGTTAACCATGGCCGTTCACTGGTTGCTCTCTTTGTGGCTGGTACTTGAATACATGCAATGCTATTATATTATGCTTCATTTCACTGACGTCTCTTCACTGACAATGTGAAGGGACAAGGTCCCTCGTGCAGAAGCAGCCAAGGTAAGCACTTCCAGGTGCCGGTAGTCTTTGCAGTGCAGAGCACACACGTGAACTCAGATTGGCAGAGTTGAGGCTCTTATTGCAGCTCCTGCCTTCTCGAACACTTCCTGATCACTCCAAGCTCCGTAACTGGGAACTGTTGAAGAAAAGGGTGAGGGAAACCCATGGTTGCATGTGACTTGGCCCAAGCAAATTCCAACACTTTCCGATGCCATGAATGATTTAGATGGGCTATACGAAATCACCATAAAAGTTGGGAGTCAACATCACTTGTGGTAATATTTGTCTCTCCCACTGTATGTTGATGATGCCTTTTTCTGCGCAGCTCGGTGAGAAACCTGAAGAAATGCTGCTGCCAGCATGTAGTGCGTGATGAAGCACAGGACAGAGAGCTGCAAGCTAACAAGGCATAGCGCAGCTCCTGCTATGTCTTCTAGGCCAGTTTCAACAAAAGTAGAGCTGCTTACGCTCAGGAACAACCTTTTGTGCATATGGTCTGCCTTTCTGCAGTCCCTTAATTGCCCCAGTAATGTTGCTTTCACTTCTGAGGCCAGACCTGGGTGCTCTTCCCTGAGGAGTACCATGCTCCAGTGCCTCCTGTAAACGTGGCCTGAGCCTCCTGTGTTGAACTGCACTCGTGAGTTGCAATGTTTACTAAAGACATATTTGGAAGGAGTCAGGCCCTGTATGTCTCAAGACCTGATCTAGACTTCCTGATTCTGATCAAAGTTGTGTCAGTTGCTCCTGATTGTGCGTGGTAAATAGGAATTAGGTCAAATTTGCAACTAATACAGATGCATTCTCAAAACGTCCCGTGAGATTGGTCACCGTAAATTGGTCACTGCTGCTTTTAGGGCCATTAATTAATGAAAATGCATTGAAGGCTGTAGTCAGTGAGAATAATACAACGTTGAGTAATGTGACTTGCATTATAATGGTGAGCAAATGGATCCCCTTTTTCTCCTCAATCCGCTGAAGAAGGGCAGTTTTCACTTGGGGCTACTCTGCTCCCAGAAGTGACTGGATGGAAACAGCTGCCCAAGTGCAGCAGCCCTCCTGCCTGGGTATGTTCAGAACTGCCTTTTTCCACTTTGCTGCTTCTCAGTCTGTTAGCAATTTAGCTGCAACTCACTCACCTGTAAATGAATAAGTGGTATTTCATTCTAGCCCATGTTACCATGTGGCTGAATGGGGTTTCATATTCTGTCTCTGAGCACAATAAAGCTAGGCAAGTGTTAAAAAAGAGAGAACTGGAAGGACGTGAAAATACACGAGTAAGCGATGGAATAGTTTGGGGTTTTTTTGCTCTATGAGGGTGAGAGATGATGTAGCAAAT
>RSEF01000002.1:57086422-57147106 GCA_003993805.1 Himantopus leucocephalus
AGGGGTCATCAGGTGATAGAATGATTGTCTAAACAATAAATTGCTATGGGTCTTTCAAACCATAACACCTACTTTAAAATTATTTTAAAATATTTGGAGCATCAGTTAAAGGCAAATAAGTGAAGTTTATCACATGCTCCTACATCGGCTGTGTCTATTGAATAAGTCAGCGGTCCACCTCAGAATTTCTTAGCATCCAAGTGGAACATATAAGTAGTAAAACTTCACGACCATGAGCTGGTGGGCAATGGTGTTCTCAAAACATCAAGTGCTGTAAGTTTAGTTTCTTGCATGCCAGTGACTCTTTTGTACATTAGTAACTGTACAACGGGGTAAAAGACAAATTTACTGAATAATTGTGTAGTTATTAAAATAGCTGTTTGCATTTCAACCTGATGCAGATCCTTTCTATAGCGGTAGTGTTGGCACATGTCTTAGAATTTGTCTGATCCTCTCTTGAACTTAGTTAAACTTTTGGCCTCCACTACATACTTGCCAATATGTTTCATAATGGAAAAAATATTTCCTTAAAAAAAAAAAAGGAAGAAGAAGAATGGGTGGAGGAAGTGGGGATAAAAAGTCTGTTGTCTCCCAATGTTGTGGGCTGCTCACTCATTTTTTCCGTAGAACTCATGGTTTTCTATATTTTTCTACTTTAGCCTGTCCTCTGCACTCTTGGTCATCTCCTGAAGTTTGTCAGTAGTGTCCTACATTAGTAGGTAAATGTATCTCTTTTATTTTGTAGGGCTTTGATAGTCTTTAAATAGTCTTTAATAGTCTTTAAATTATACAAGTAATTTCAATTTTGGAACTAATGTATTTGCTTATTAATTTTTGTGAGTAGCTATGAAAATCTTATTTATCATTTGCCCCTTTTAAAATTAAAATAAAAAATAAAGTAAGATATATTGAAAGTAAATGTTAGCGTTCTACTACTGCTCAATGTTGAGAGATTGTGGGAAACATAAAATTTGTATTAAAAATTGTGGACGTTTTTCAAGATATTTTTCCAGGTCTGAGGCACACTGAAAGATTTCTTTCATATGGTGGTGTGTTTGATGTTGTTGAATTCAGCAGAATACCTTGATTTAAACTAGCTGAGAACTTGATGATAAGGGAAGCCTGCCATATAAGGAAAAGCTGAGAGAATTGGGTTTGTTGAGCATTGAGAAAAGAAGGGCTTAGGGGACACCTTATCACCACGTTCCAGCATTTAAAGGGTTGCTACGAAGAAGATGAAGACTCACTTTGTACAAGGAGTCCCATGGAAAAGACGAGGGGTAATGGGTGCAAGTTATTCCTGGGGAGTTTCCGATTGGACATGAGGAAAATGTTTCACAGTGAGAACAATCAGCCATTGGAATAACGTCCCCAGGGAAATGGTGGATTCCCCATCATTGGATACTTTTAAGATTCAGCTGGACAGGGTGCTGGGACATCTTGTCTAGACCGTGCTTTTGCCAAGAAAGGTCGGACCAGATGATCTTTGAGGTCCCTTCCAATCCAGTATTCTATGATTATATAATAAGATTTTATACTCTACCTAATGTAGTGTTGTGATGACTTGTCAAATGAAATCAAAATTGTATTTGATCATCACAACAGGAGGCTGGATCTTTGATCTGGAAATCATACCGATAGTGATGTTACAGAATCCATGCTCATAGCTTCACTGGTTTCTTGCAGCCCCTCAAGTTCATTAAGGACAGTAAAGACCCATTTCTTTGTTATGGTGCTTTCATCAGTGATGGAAGTGTTACATTGTCAGTTTTAAGACATGGTTTAACTGCTGTTGGATTCTGCTTTTATGCTTGAAAAAACTGTTGATTTGAATGGGTTTGTACAGCTTAATGCTAATGGTATGGCTGGAATGAAACGGGATCTTGTGTAGTCTGAGATAAGGACTGTATATGGTCATGGTTTGTAGCTGAGGGGGAGGGATTGGTTAAAGTTAATTATTTGCCGAATTTAGTATCTTAGATATGAGTGAACAGTGTAATTAGAACAGTTTCATTTTTACAAGAGGAAATTTGTAGATCAGTTTTATCCTATGTTAGAATTAAGATTTACTGAAGACAATGAGTCTAGCCCAAGCACTGAAACACCCCAGTTTTGGGTACATTATTAGAATTTATCTAAAATTTTCAAATCATAATGGTCTGACAATTTATGCTTGTTGAGTAGTCTGAGACATTACACAGTGCCTTCTGAAAAGGTAAGTGTTGCTAATAACTGATACTTGATTTGTAGACTATGCCTTTTCTGTGCTCTAAAGTCACATATAAATAACTTTATTGTGTCCTTTCCTTTTTATTTATAAAGCTTCTGTTCATCAAACCATATAAGCGCATACCTAAATTCCACTAAACTCAGTGTTAAACTTCCTGAATTGCTGTAGACTGTTGTGTTGCTGTAAACTATTTTGGCTGATAAACAAGCGGTCAGCTTTGTATTCCTATATGTATGCGTGATTAATATGCAATAGCTCAGAGCAAGTTACCAGGCAACTGCACGCTCTGGCTACATAGGAGGCACAAAGCACCTGGCCTTGTTCCTTTTTAATCAGTGGAAGAGTACAGATTCTCCTGTGACCTCGGTCACTCTGTCTAACATATAGATAAGAATACTTTTATACTCATCTCACAGTGGGAGAACCACCGTGTGTGTTTCTGCAGTGTGTGAGAATCACTTTACCAAGATTCTTTTATTTCTAAAACACTTGGGGGAAAAAAAAAAACAAAACAAAACACTATTTTAAAACTAATTTAACCCAAGGCAGACTTTAGGATTCTTATTCTCACAAGTTACTCTACAATTGTATAACCTTGTAGACTGTACTGAGAATAAATATCTTACATGTGACTTATTTAAAAGTTTAATTTTTTGGTGTCCTACACACTTCTGCTGATCATAATGCCTTTGTTTGCTAATGGCAACTGGCAACAGATGATGCATATGGGTTTCAAGGCACTGCGGAATGGAAAAGGTAGTTTGCCAATGTTCTGACTGCTGTTACAGACATTGTTTCAGTGGATTTCAAGTAACTTTTCCTACCCTTGCTGCATATTTTTTTTTTTTAATCCAGAAGAGTGTTTCTGTACTTCCCTTCCCCATAGATGCATGTTGATATGGATCACATGATATTGCAGAGTCCTGAGTCTACCAGTTACAGATTACTCCTTTCAGTTCTTGTGCATTTATGAACGTGTATCTATCTGTACACCTACCAAACTGTAACATTTGTTCAGGCTAATATGCAGCTGCTACAGAAGTCAGCTATTTTGCTAGTTACGGTGTTTGCCCCCAGTCAGTTGTTTCACTATCTAGTAAGTACCTGATGACAGAGAAGGGGAATGTCAGAAAATAGATGAGTTAGACTTTATATTAGAAATGGTGTTCTTAAGAGAACACAATTTTGGAATAGGGATTTACATACTGCTTACAGTGATCTTTTGGGCTAATGTTTTGCAAGAAACTGAGGTGTTTAACTTTCAAATGCTGTTTTTGTAAACTGGCTTACCTATGAGTAATCTCCTTCAACTGTGCATAACAAAGAAATAAATTTGCATGTGTAGACACATGCATATGTGTACATAATTGTAGGTGCACAGCTGGGGATGCTTCTTGTGTTTGGTGAGCGTAGAAATACAGGAAGGCAGCAATGAGGAAAGAAACTTTAAAGATACTCTAGGGCTGCTCTCATTCTAAAGGTGAATGATTGCATTTCTGTATCATTCTTGACAAATGCTTGTCAATTTATTGTTAAAAATTTCCTGTAATTTTTACTGCTGTTGCAAAGATTGCTACATACTCTCAGTTTTTCAGGTTGTAATTTAAGACCCATTATTCCGTGTCCCATGTGCAGTGGATGTACAGAAGGTTTTCTTTTTATAGCTACCTTTTAGATGTTTAAACATTGTTTTTTCTCTTCAGTGTTGCGATTTCCAGGTTAAGCAGCTGTTTTTCAATTTTTACGTTGAAGTCAGACTTCTGTAGATCATTGAGCACCCTCTTGGACTTCCTGTAGATTCTCCCCAGTTATGCTCCACCCTTCTAGAAATGCAGTACATCATCTGGAGGGTTCAACAGCTAATCTGTGCAAATACAATGCCGCAAAAACAATGCGTGGACGTACTAACTCAAATGTGATGTGTGACGAGGAATCACTGGGCCTTTTAATTAGTGAGAAAAGGTACATAAAAACTAGGTGACAGAGCTGGCATACTGGTCTTCAAGCTTTCAGTCAGCTCCATGGGCTTTGGATGACTAAAGAAAAGCACGAGGCACATGAGAGAACTGCTGCTGGATCTTAGTGAAAGATGGTAAATGATTTGGAGAGAGGTTTTCAAAGTCAGAAATTAAAGTCAGGTGCCCAATTCCAAATTGCCTGTGAAATCACTGTGTACTTCCCTCACTTGTGTAACTTTGTGTTGGGTATTGTCTAGCAGCTTTTATTTCAAAGTTAGGCTTGTGTGATAGGTGATGTAATGATCTCAAAATAATAGGCATAATCCAAGTCATGGAAAATGTCAGCAATTGAAACAAAGCCATGATAAATTATTAACGACTTATACAACTGTCACTTACCATGCCTTCCATGTTACAGCTGTCTTAATAATGGATGCTGTTTCCTCAGAATTTAAGCTGTAGTATCTGATTTTTGTTTCAGGGTGGGTTCTGAAGTTGCTGATGGCACTGCCTTAGCCCTTTGGCTAAAAAAGTAGCAAATAATTTGTGGATTATCAGTATGAGCAGCAGTCAAACAGCATTCTTTTCAAATCAATAGGGAAGAAAGTTGCACCAGTTTTTCTAGGTTCACTAATACCGAAGGTCTTTCTCGCATTTATTGATCCTTTTGTATTTTCTGCCTTGTTCAGGGTCAGTTGGTGATGGGAGCAAACTGTCACATCTTTGCAAACTGCTTGTAACTATAGAAAGGAGACTTGTTGACTTCCTTGTGTGATAGGTAGACATTCAAGAAATTGTATGCTGCTCATCTCTAAGTCAGAGATAGTCACATATAGGCATGTGTTACTGGAAAATAAAGTAGAACTGGGCTCCCTGAGACAGAAATGTGTTGACAAAATCACGTAGTATTATTAATTAAGATACAGTGACTTTTATCAGCTAACAAACGGATCCTATGCTAAACTAATGTTTGTTCCAGGTAATTCTAGTTGGTGTCTCAAAGCAATGGATCTGCATTGCGAATGAGAATATGTGGACCTAAATATTGAAACAATAAGGGCTGTTTTTCTTCCCCATTTCAAAATTGGCACAGCAGAGCCTATACAGTTTTCGGTATAGGCTATAAGTGGTAGCGGCTCTTTCACCTACTTGTTAGCATAGAGAGCAGAATCTATACTTTCTCCTTCTGTATGGCTCTTAAAAGAAAGTTGGTTGCACTTCTTCACTTGGTAGAAAACAGTGGGATGGTGATCAAGTGCAACTGTAGCAAATACTTACTTTGCTTAAAATAATTTAGAATTTTCCTGTGTTGATATTCACTAGAAAAAAATCAAAACTTTAAAAAATTACTTAAAGGATTAAGCTATAAGGTTGTTTTCAGAAAAAAATATTTTAGAATAACAAATGGAGCATGGTTTTAGAGGAAAAAGTAATTTTCATAGCACTTTGAGGTGAGGTAAAATAGCAGTCTGTAAGCACAATGCTTAAGCAAAACGTATTTGGTCTCTTTGTGATTCTTTTTGTGGCCTTCTAAATGAAAAGTCTGACTGTGAGCCCTAGCTACATATGTTATAGAAAACTGATCTGCTTTTCAATCTGGGATTGTTCTGAAATAGAACAAAGTATGAGAGACATGGTCTTGTGTTTTTTGGTTACTATCACATGTAACTTAAATATACCGTGTAACAGCCAAATCTTCTTGTGATTTAAAAACTTCATTTAACAGCACAAAGCATGAATGTGCCCCATGAAGAGTTTCTTGTGTTCATTGCCAATGTTTTACTAGTGAGGGAAATCCTAGCAATTGTAAACAACTAGATAATTCGTCAGAACCTCAAACACAAATGTATCTCAAATAATTCTCTTATCATGGCTAGTCTAATGCGTTAACTTTTTATGTTAGGAACTCTTCCATAATAACCTATTTCTCATTTTATGGGACAGAATGAAAGAATTTCTTGGAATATCTAGAAGGAAATGCTAGATGAGAAAAGGGAAGAGACAGAATGGGTTTTGAAGTGTCGATGCAATATATAGATTGTGTTCCACTTCACAGAGGGAAGGACTACTTTGGTTATGATACCAAAATATTTCTCTTCCACATCTGTACGCTAACAGTAATTATTTCACACTTGGAACCTTAAAGTATCCTGAGAAGTTAATTTTAATCTCTTAATGAAAGCTACTTGGCTAACATGATATTATTCCATCTGTGCAGTCTAGATTAACTTGTATCTTTCTCAATGACAACTATTGAGCTGAAAGTTTTCACATATCCTGGATATCGAAAATGACAGGACTAAGTAAATTGTCAGAGGTTTGAATTCACAAGTCTACTGAAGCTTTTAAGTGCCAGATTCATGTTTAAGAGCATAAGAAACCTTACTGAATTCAAGTGGGACCATGTTTTTGTGAAACAGCACGTCTGGTTTTAGTACACTTTACACTAGTGTAGAAACACTGTACCTACATGACAAAAAGCAGTGAAATTATGCAAAGTTGCTCTTCTAATGTCTTTTATGAATAAACTTTGAATGAACAATTTGTCCTAGCAGATTCTGTGATGGATCATGTACTGTTTCCCCCCCCCTAAAGCATAAAAACTGCCATAAATATCAGATTTTAAGTTCTGGCTAAATCAATTTGCTTACACCTCATCAAGAGGAAATTCCAACTTCTAGGTTATCCAGTAGCGCACAGATCTAATAATAATGAAAACTGAACTAGAGCTTCTACACTTTGTTGGACTGAAGCCAGAATGTACGGTACTCTACAGGTGCAAGCTCAGGAAGTACCAGTAACAGAAATCCACGATACTGCCAAATTGCCTGTTTCCTTCACGAGTGAAGATGTGAATTTTCAGTAAGACTTAGCTAAATGAAACATATAAGCAAGGAAGAATCTATTATTGAACACAAAGGAACTAATATTAATCTGACGTCAGTTTTTCACATAAAAATTCAGTGTGCTTATTCTTGAAGTTCCAGATCGCATAAAAGGGGGAGGGTATTTGTCACATTAAGTCAACAGGCATTTTCTAAGGTGTGTACTGAAAGAGCACATACTTTTTTTTTTTCTCCAAGGTTAAATTAGCAGCTCATGCAAACAGCAGGGGCAGCTTTAAAAAAAGTAAAGTCCTTCACTGTTTCCTGCTGAAGTCATCAATACTGTTAAGCCTCATAAATAGTTGAAATTTACACGAAATTTAAAGCTAATAGTTTCCTCTTGCAAAGATTTAACTGTGCCTTGGGGAAAAGTTGCTTCCCTTTGAGATTAAAAGGGAATTAAACCTATGAAGAATAGCTGTATATAATATAAACTTCTTTGCCTTCTATGGTAGCTTTAGAATCCATGCTAACCTAAAGAAAAGCAAGCAAATTCAGTGAGTTTTCTCTGTGGGCCAAAATGATGTGAAAGAGTGATTTTACAAGAATGACATTTCTCAGCTACCCATAACAATGTTTTCTGTCTCACGTTAAACATTCAGCTGAAAGTAAGCTGTTTTTCTCTGATAAACTCCGGCTGTCCTCTGCACTTCCAGTGGAATTGAGGGTAAAAACTGGTTTTGGAACCATGGTCAGAGCTGTGAATGTGAAACTCTTAGGGAAAAGCTGTTTTAACTTAATCTATGTTTCTGCTTAACAAAGAAGAGATGACACTCTACTTGCTACTGATTTTTATGATTTGTCTTTTCTCCATCTTTCTCTTTACTTTTCTGACATGTTGGAGTCTCCCAGAGGACGGGATGGTGTCATGAGCACTCAGGCACAGCATATCCACTTTAGTTCAAATAATTGGCATATGTTTCTTAGGCTGCTGCTTATAAAAAGCATTTCACTATGGCAATAGTCCCAAGTGACGAAGTGGATGGGTCTGTTGGTTTAATTAAACCTCTCTTGCATTGCTGCTTTCCGCACCCCATCCCCCATTTTGATATAAAATCAAGTAAGAAGGTAATCTTGAAATGGAAATGTTAGGGAGTGTTAAGGCAAGGAGAACTGTTATTTAGTCTGTGCTACAGTATGCCATGAAAAATGTTCACGCCAAGCAATTGCTAAATCAAACTTAGTATGATTATTGTTTATTATTGTAATGATTAGGGCTGAACCAAAAATACGTCATGCCTGTACAAGTGCAGTGAAGTAGCTGAATTTCTGTGGTCATACTGGATACACGTTTTTTGGTGTACATGTATAGCTAATATTCACATACTTCTAACTAGTGAATTGTTCTAGCTAGTGTGTACAGAGTTTCAAATGACTCGATGCTGGATGCTGTAAATGTTTGGAGAAATTAGTGCTGAAATTCTGAACTTCCAGAAGAGAGCCACTACCTTGAAATATTCATTTTCTTTGAAGGAAAAATATCCACTAATACTACCAGTGCTGTTTAATCAGAATGTTACATACTGGCATTTTCTTTTAGTATCATAGTGTAAGTTTAGGATGATATTTCAGTTTTTCACAGATATTTCACAGTTGACAAAGAATGGGAAGCTCAGGAAGCCAAATGTATGAAATTTTTATTTTAAAATATGAACATCTATAAGAAAGCAGTAGGAAAACATCTAAAGACAAAACTATCTTTACAATATATCTTTGCTCCTCTTTGGTTATTTATCCCTCTTCTGTCAGTTCTCCGAAATCTTCCAAGTCTTTTAATTGTCTACTCTGTATATTGGTTTGTGTGTTCTCTGTCTGAAATTACATGCGCAGAACACAGAGTTGTTTTGTCTTATTTGAGGCTCATGTAGCTAAATGTATAAAGGAATATCTCAGATCCAAGAGCTGCAATATAGACAATTTACTTTGTTAATAAAGATTTATTATTTAACCTTTGCAGCTGTGTCCTTAGGGATTATGAGTCTCTGATCTCATGAGTATAATATGCATCTAGATAACAGCTCCCAGCTATTTGTGTTAGAGGAAATGACTGTTCATTCTTAACACTCAGAAGCAACAGTGAGCTCAAATTTGATACAACTGTGGAAAATACAGTAATAGCACACACATGGATGAGATGTTGCAGGACAACAAATAAGCAGAATACATAAATCTGTTTTAGAAACTAAGAGTCAGACCGAAGTATCAGAAGATGCCTTTTTAAAAATCCTGTTAGTTATCTAACCCCACTTGTTTGCCTAAGTGGCTAAAGACTTATTTTTTTTTTAAATACCCCAGAACTGCCTGAGCTTATGTTACGTGTCTAAATGTTATTCCTACTGAGAAAGTAAGAAGCGAGTCCTGCTGCCTTCTCATGGCATGTGGGCACAAGGGAAATGAGGAATGGTTGTCTAGAGAGGGGAACAGGGGCTTGGAGTGTGGCCTGCGTGCTCCTGGAAAAGGACTCCTTCAACTACGCAGACCTAAAAAATTCTTGAGCTCAACTGGGTTTTACCATTTTTAATAAATTCCAACTTTGGAGATGGAATTAACTTTTCGCTCTGAAACTTGTTTTACAGTAGATAAGGGAAGGCCCACACCTAGCTAAAAATCAGGTATTTTTAAAAAACACTTCAGCAGCAATAAATGTTCTAAATAAATATATTTAAACCACTTGGTCCGTGAGAGTATAAATGTTTGTTGTCTTCCAAATCATTCAGACCTGACAAAGGAATCCTCCGAAATGCTGGCCAAAGGCTAGAAGTCATGATTTAAATAGTTTTTGGTGTGGATGAAATTAAAAGTTAATCCATGTAAACAGAGCCCATTTGCTGGAGAACTTAGAATAGTTCATTGCATAACTTGTGAGTGTTACAAGGCTGCTAGCCGTAAGGTAGGACTGCTACAAAGATGTACGGTCCAGGGAAATGCTGCGGTCGAGAGGATTTGTTTCTGTTGAATAGCGTAGCTGTGGGTTTGCTGCTGAGCCTTAAGGTTGGTAATGGAGGGGGGAAAAAAAGATTAGTCTAAGGGTGGAAGATGCGGTTTGTGCTCTTTAGGCGAGGTAAAAGCAGCAGATGGAGCAGGAATGCAAAGGCCCCATCCACCCTGTGTTGCGGTCCTGGCTTTGCTGCTTGAAAGCCTAAACAGGCAGCCACTATGCTATATATATTATATATGTTTTAGTACTTCTCCATATAGCTGTAATTAAAACGGTTGGGCTGCTGGTGGAGCAGAATGAGTGCACTTTCTTCTTCCCCGCCGTGTTCTTTGGTTGCTGAGCAATGCTACTCTCCCTCTCTTTGTATCATGACTTTGGTGTCACGTATCTGCTGGTCCTGCTCTGTCTGCTGCCACCACGGATGAAATGTCATAGCTCCTGACACAAGGCTTGTCACCTGGCTGAGGGAAAGGGCATCCGCTTGCAGCTCACATCTCTCCTCCTCTGCTGGCAAATGTTTGTGCTCACAGACAGGGCACAGCCCTGGCAGCTGACTAGAGGGAGGCAGCTATCCCTAATGTTAACTGATCCAAGAACTCGTGTAGGCTCATTTCCTGCCAGTTTGGGACTGGAATTTAGAGGCTGATGCCTGATAAGAAATAAGTTAATGCTGCAGTCTTTCCCACACTGGGGCAGGATTTTTTTTTATTGCTTATTCCTACAAATCTCTCCACAAAACTTGCATTAGCTTTGCATCTTTAAGCGATTTACCTTTTTAGATTCAGACAAATCCAATAAAGAGTTAAAAAATTATGAGGAGGTCAGTGATCCAATAAGCCTTATTTTCCTTTAGGCTGAAATACAGCAACAGAAGATCATTGCAGGCAGAGCCGGAAACAGAACTCGGGTCTTGTCTTGTGACGGACCCCAATTTAATCCGCTTTGCATTTCAGAAAAATAATTGACTCTCAGTCCTTAACTCTGTAATAACTGCTCCTGCTGTTGCATTGGCATCATGACTGTAAGGCAGCTTTTAGCTGGTGACTTACCGAAAGTGAGTATTTGTCATGTACCCCCTGAAAATCCGAGATGTCCCAGCTCAGGAACAAATAGTATGTTATTCTTTAGGCTGTGCGTGTGAGGGCCTGTGTAGTAGGTGTCTGTAGCTGTCTGAAGGGACTGTATGGAAATCCTGTATTTGGACCTTGCTGGTGGTGCTATGAGGAAAAAGTGACGCATAGGATGATACAGTTAAAGATGGAATTATGATGCCTGTGTGCAATTTGGCTTCATGCTGGGCTGGCAATTCTCACATTTCTTAAGATTTTGTGCCTGTATTTCATAATTCTGTAATGCCATACATCATTAATACTTTTACTCCTTCAATTTGAAAGGATTATCTTTTTAAAAATTAATATTTAAATAAAACAAACTGTCCCTTACCACACATCAAAACTGAGGAAGATGAGGGGATGGGGTTGTTCTATAAGAAAGTCTAATAATTTTTATTTCCCATCCCTTCTTCTCATGCTTATGCAATGTCCTTCCTGATCAAAAGACATCCCCAAAGAGCCAGGCATTCTCAATCTGATGTGCTACTTTGTGCTGAAACTGTCTACCCTGCAAGGACAATTGAGAAGAAAATACAGGGACACAAAAAGAGAACTAAACAATTGCAGAGGGTTAGAACAAACAGGCTGCGTGCGCTGTTGCTTTCTTGCTTTGCGATGCGTTAGTGGCACTGGTTTCGTCCAGAAAAGGAATATCGCCCTAGCAAAGGAAATTCCCATTCACGGTTTACTACGTCAGCGTTGAGTTGCTTTGGGATCTCGCTGTCACGGCACAACAGGAGAGCGAAGCAGCTGGCGGCAGTCAGCTCTGAGGAACAGAACTGCTCGGGGAAAGGGGCGGATTCTTTCCAGGCAGAGCCTGGGATAACAGGCTCCAATTATTTGACTTCTGTTCTTGGTAGCGATGCGGCCGGTTGTTACTTTTGCATTGCTAATTGGTATTGCTGAAGGGTTACGTGAAGAAAAGGAGACAATATGCTCAGGAAAGTGTATCTATATTCTACTGTTGATTTAAACATCTAGGGAAATGAGTATCATAGCCCCATCTTATGAGGCTACTCAAGTGCCTTTACAACTTGCAGTGCCCTGGTGAAGTTTTATGGTATCTATTTTACAGGTATAAAATTAAAGTCAGCTTTGGCAGTCTCCAGCAGCTAAGAACTGTGTCCAGATTGTGCAAGACCTGCTCTAGTGATGCCGCCGTAGTTATAGTTGTTGACTGTATCTATAGTAAACTCTGCAGTTAAAAGCGATCGGTATAGTATGTAGTTGAGGTTGGAAGGCGTGAATGTACCTTTTTCAAACCACCCGAGGTGCAGCCGGTGCCCTGAGCCCTCTGATGCCGGTCGCCTTCCCCCGCCGCAGCCGACACCCGTGGGGGGTGACGGGGCGCTGCCCAGCGGCAGCAGAGCTGTCTCCCCGCGGGGAAGTGTGGAGGGGGGATGCTCTGCCGGGGAAGGCGGGAGGAGTGCGCCCAGGTCTGAAGGTGCTCGGGCTTAGTTCTTCCACTCCTCCCTCCACACGCTTTTTGCGTGGGATTGGCGCGGGGGTGGGGGGGGAAGGAACGTCCCGTCGAGGCGGGTCCCCCGCGGCGGGGCTCGACCGCGCCAAGCAGCGGGGGCTTTTCTTCCGAGAGAGGAGGTGGGGCAAGGGGAGCGGCGCTCCGGCCGTGCCCGGGGACAGCTGCCCGCCCAGAGGCGGGGCGCAGCGGGGCGCAGCCGGCGGCCATGGGCTCCGTCCCCTCGGCCCTGGGCCGGCGGCGGCGCGCCCCGGTGCGGGTCGAGGCCGACCCCCCGCCGGGCCCCCCCCGCCGGGCCCCGCCGGCCGCCGCCGCGCCGCCGCTGTCCACGGTGCTGAAGCCCCGCGGGGAGGAGGAGGAGGAGGAGGAGGATGAAGAGGAGGCGGGCGGTCCGGCGGAGCCCCCGGCGCCCCGCCGCAGCCCCGGCACCCGTGAGTGTCTGCGGGGCGGGGAGACGCGAAACCGGCGGGGTCCCGTCCCGTCCCCCCTACACGCAGCCGCCCAGAGGCACCCTGAGGCCGCTGCCGCTTCCTCGGCACGGGGGTTTGCCCGAGGGCAGCCCCGAGGGGAAGGGTAGGGGGTTCCCGAGGGTGTGCAGGGGAAAAGCCCACCCTGGGACATGTGCCTGCTCCTGTACGGGCAGGAGTGGCGGGGGCTTGTGTAGGAGCAGAGCGCCGTTTGCTTTAGCGGTGTGATGTAGGGAGGGGGATGGATTAATTGCGGGGAAGCAGATCCCTGAAAATTGCATTAAGCTTTCCAGTTTTCTTATGTGGTCGTCCGGGTAAAGCTTTAGGATGAGGAACGGAGCTTGGTAAGAGTTAGGACTTTCTTCCTGGGATGCTGGCTGTTTGAAGTTGCTCCCTCTGTGTCAAAACTTGCTCAGCTAAGATTTCTGGTCTTACTGTGTGTGCCTGTGCAAAACTTTTCCCATTGCTGTCCCTCAGTTTCAAAACAGTGCGCCATACTTTTTGGATGATTTAAAATGATCAATGTGTTTTATTCAGTCAGGAATAATAAAAGCATAAGTCAGGATACTGCATTGGTTAAAAAATCTGTAATATGTTGTAAAGGGAGGCAGAGATGTAATCTCATATGAAAACAGATTTACATACTCAGGCAAGTAACATGCTCTTTATGCTGCTTAACATTAGTTTTCTCTTGTTTGTATACCTCCAGTTACATCACCTGGTAGGCGAGTGTAATTGTTTAATGACATTTGCTTCATAGCTTTCTTTTGTAGTGTCTACTCCTTAGACCACGCACATAATTATTTGAAATCAATAATCTAACAAAGTTTAAGGGTCCTAATCTAACTAAATGCAAAGTGTGGCTCCTCACTTTTAAATGCAGGATCTCTCATGAGAAGGCTTGACTGTGGTGACCTTTTCATTCATACCATCCCTCCTTCCTTCCTATTTTAATATCTCCTGTTTATGACATTATATGAGTTGGAGCAACTGTTTTTACATCCCATCATTTTTTTATAGGTTACTGACTCATTGGTCTTTTCACTTCAGGTCCTGCAGTTATGTCTTCAGTGCAATGCACTTGATATATGATCAGCCTTATAATGCCAACATCACAAATTCCTCAAAAATTCAGAATAATATGGTCAGATCCTGAGGTGTTGTCATCCCTTGAAACAGACATAATGATAGTGGTTGATACCAATAATTTGCCATTAGGATTTATCTAGTTATGCTTTCTAGCTCTTCACTCTACAGGAGAAAAGAGTATGTATGGTGGAATATGCAATCTACTGGGTCTAAGTTTCTTCTTTACACCTGGTCAAGATGCTATTTACCTGGAATTTGAGTTGAAGACATTAATTTGGCATTAAAATAATTTTAGAGCACTCAGCGCTTTTCTTTTTTCCTCTGAGTGGTTCATAGATTGTAGACTTCAAATACTTTAAAAATCTTGCTAAAGTGCATGACTAGTGTTGCAGTCATTTCAGTTAAGGGTTATTAATGTGTTGAGCCGAGCCTCAAGACAGTGGTCTGCTGCTGATACTTTCAAATGAATATTTAAGTTCACAGGGTGTTTGGTGTTGCTTAGTCGTACATTCTAGATCTAAATATTTCTCAGGATTGTTATTATCACCAATGATATCACCCTTTTTTCTGTTGCAGCCATTTGAAGTATTTTTTAAGGTATTCTTGCTTATGCTAGGAACATACACAAATATTAGCTAAGCAGTGTCAAACATAATAGGAAATAGATTTCCTCGCTTACAACACACATAATTAAACTTGAGAATGATGTCTTACACTGGCAATGAAATTAAACAATTAGACATGATAATTAATTGATTCAGAGATTGATTCAGTTTCACTGAAGGACACTATTCAGGAACTATTTGACTTGACTGGGTTTTGCTTGCATCCAACTTAGAGGGTCAGTTTTGGCCCAGGCTTGAATCATTGGTGGGGCAGAGGTGCAGTGCTCTCATGGGAGTTCCTGGAGACACCATTCCTCAAGGAACTTACCTGGTGGTTCCCTGAGCTCTGTGGAGCATGGGTACATGGATGGTGGGAAATGAAATCTGCTATTTTGCTCGGTTCCCATCACATATGTCAAAGAAAGGGCCTGACACAATTCATCTTGAATTGCCAGAGCAATTAAGAGCAAAATATATTTCAGTTACAGTTTGCAAAGTGGCTTCCAATGGTTTTATTGATGTTAAGGCCTAGTCTTTTATTCACAGTAGCATAATGCAATCATATGCATATCAAATGATTGCATATGATTGCACTCTGATACTATGATTGCAGGGAGACTATCTGGTCAGAGTGTGGTATATGAGTAAGACAAAAGGCATAAATTAATGAAACCTTAATTTATCTCTAATGATTTTTTGATCATAAGGCCTCAGACAGTAGAGGAAAAAGGTTTATTCTGATAGAGTGCACCAGCCTGTCTAAGTCATAGAAGTTACCAGCCACTTCTGATCACACAGGATAAATGTAGGAAAACAGTCAAGCCCTCATTCATTAATTAGTGCTAAAATCTTATGAATTAACTCCTTCATTCTTCCTCTTTTCAAGCACAGGATTTTTTTACTGAAAAACTGATTCCTATGTAATTATCAATGACTGCTTGGCCTCCAGCTTTGCCCTGCTGATTTCACTGCTGATTCTGTTAACTTGAACTCCAGTCATGGGTTTCTCCGATACCTGCAGAGCCCTTTCCTGGCCCTCAATCAAGGACCTGAAAAGTCCACCTGAGGCAAGAGTGCTCTTTTCCAGGGCTAGCATGCAAACAAACATCCCGTGTTGTCTCCTAGCAACCTAATCATCCTTTATAGAGCCCTCAGATGTTAAATTGCTCTTTCATGTCCAGCCACAAATGTTGCACCTCCCACCTTCTCCATAAAATGATGAGGACCCCACACATTATCTGCAATGAGTGTGAAGGGTGAGAGGACTCAGTGAGCTGATTTGTTTCTATGCCCAGGTGCCAAGCAGTACCAGTCCTTACAGTCAGAGAGAGCAGAGTTGTCACTGAGGTTCTGGTTAGTCACCTTTTGTTTCCTGCAGTGTAGGACTGCATCAATGACAGACCTTTCTGCTAGATTAATGAAAAAGGCTATCTAGAAATATTAGTGTTCTTGGGAGTATGTTATCTGTGGTTAGTCTGTGGTTGAAATGTGATATATTTGTTCTGGACATGTTTTTGAATTATTTTTTTTTAATCTGTAAAACATTAAGCTAATCTGTGGGACATATTATTAAGCTAGAGCTGTGCATACATACATTAGAACAATGGTCATCACTTTAAAGTTCTAAAGGCAGTTATAGGAAGGCAGGAGATAGTTTTAATGTCATGTTTTCATTCATTGGACTCTGTGACGCTATTGGTTAGCCGCATCATTATCTTTACCAGCTCAGGGAGTGATTTACATCCAATACACAAGAAAACAGAAAGGAAAAGGAGAAGTGAATTGGGGCAGCAGGGCATTTTGACTTCGGGGGGATTTGAGCTGCAAGCATAAGCATAAAAGTGATTTCCTAACATCAGCAAAAATATTTAGGGGTTTTAGTTTGGCTTTTAGGGAAGCAGCATTCTTTGAGTTGAGAACTTTGAAGCCCTTCCTCAGTTAACAGACAATATTTTGCCAGACACCTGCCATTCTTCACATGCTGTGTTCTTTCCATGGACTTTTATTGATTGTTTTCTATTTTTTTCTGCTTCTTGACTGTCTCCGTTCATGACTGTTTTCGAAGACATCCAGAACTGGATCTCATAATGAATGCAAATCTACAGAAAGTGTCTGACTTCTGGCAATATGTGCATGCAAAAATAGTTAAAAAATACATCTATATTAATTAATTACTTATGGTGCCTCAGGGCTCTAGTGCTGGCTGTTTATGGAAAAAGGAATAATATAGGAGGCTAAATTTGTATTAAACAAGTGAGATATATGTCTCTAAATTGGGCTCTTGGGGACTGTTTCAGGATAAGAGCATGCAGCACTGAGAAAACTTGCTAATTACTGGCTAGCAGTGTGGTTGCGGCTATGAAATATGAAAGATTGGAATCCAGTCCATCTTAACTAGCTGAAAATGAGTAAAACCAGTAAAATACTGATTTGATCTGAAGGCTTTTGCTAGCTATGTGGCTGAGGTATTGCTGTGAAAAACTAAACGGCTGACATTATTTCAAAGTGGTGATATCTGGCTCTCAGAGTAGTGGGGGCATGTTGCCAAAATGCTAATAAGGGATTTTCGGAAAACGTAACATTTAGTCAATGGTTGGTGTGCCCACAGCCTTCTGGTCCAAAGCACAGACCTCCGATATTTAAGCTAATGGAATAATTAACGCAGCAGTACAAGACTTTATTAGCCTTTTGAGCATATAAGGTGCACACTGCCAGTAGTTTGTTAGATTAATAATTCATGTATAACAACATATTTGACAAGCTTATAGAAGAGATAACAGTGGTTAGGAGGAAGCTTGCATTTTATCTTGATGGTAGAAAAGGTTGTGGTTAAAATCATAGTTTGAGAAAGCATGTATTCTAAAAGGCAGAATTTAAATAGATTAGTTCTGGTTTTAAGTATTACTCTCCCAGTTCTTCCTAGTTTCTTATTTAAAAATCCCCTGATCCTTATAATCCATTTGAATATAGTTATTTTCTTAGTAGTGAAGACTGGGAATGAAAAAGAAATGTTGAACACCTTCCAGTGGAGGAGATGGCAGTCATAGTCCAGGGGTTTTCAGGTCAGTGCTGCTTCTCTTTGGATAAAAAGTACTTGGATAGGGAATTTCTCTCCCTCTCTGAAGACCTCCGGATTGGTCCTCATGCTCTGGGGACCTTTGAGACAGACCTTTTAATTTAGCAGTTGCAATGCTACCCTCAGGTAGTGTCCCTCTAGGGCACAACTCAGAACACCCTGGGCAGCCCAAGTACTGCATCCAACAGCAATTGGACAAACCTGTGTGCCATTGTTTCTTACATCCCAGGCATGGGGATCTCACCTGTTCAGGTATTGTTCAGAATCACAGAGTGGTTGAAGTTGGAAGGGACCTCTGGAGGTCAACCTGTCCAACCGCCCCTGATCCAGCAGGTCCATCTAGAGCCAGTTGCTCAGCACTGTGTCCAGATGGCTTTTGAATATCTCCAAGGAGAGAGACTCCACAACCTCTTTGGGCAACCTGTGCCAGTGCTTGGTCACCCTCACAGTGAAAAAGTGTTTCCTGATGTTCAGGGGAATCTCCTGTGTTTCAATGTGTGTACATTGCCCCTTGTCCTTCACAGCACCACTGAAAAGGGGCTAGCTCCGTCTTCTTTACAGCCTCCCCTCAGGTCTTTATATACACTGATGAGATCCCCCTTGAGCCTCCTCTTCTCCAGGCTGAACAGTCTGTCCTGGTTTGAGATCTCAGTGGCCAGTCCAGCCCAAACTACAACACACTCCCAGCTCTCTCAGCCTTTCCTCAGGTGAGATACACCAGTACCATAATCAGCTTTGTGGCCCTTTGCTGGACTCTCTCTGTACATGTCTCTCTTGTACTGGGGAGCTCAGAACTGGACCCAGCACTCCAGCTGTGGCCTCAACAGTGCTGAATAAAGGGGTAGGAGCATCTCCCTTGACCTGCTGGCAATACTCCTCCTAACGCAGCCCAGGATATCGTTGGCCTTCTTTGCAGCAACAGTATATTGCTGCCTCTTGTTCAACTTGGTGTCCACCAGTTCTCCCAGGTCCTTTTCCGCAAAGTCACTTTCCAGCTGGGCAGCCCCCAGGATATACTGGTGCATGGGGTTGTTCTTCTCCAGATGCAGTTATGGTCTATTAAATCACCTGTGCTTAGTGGAAAGATCCACTTTGCTCCATGTGGATTAAGAAGATAGTACTGGGTTACCAGGAACGTTTGATAAGATGAATGCAATCAGTCTTCTTGTTGTACTTTTCTGAGCAATGTTTAGCCTGTACTTTAAAGGTATCTCACATTTTCTGAGCACTCAAAACTGACAGGCAGATTTCCCCCAGTTACTCCTGAAAGTTCGGTGAAAAAATGTTCCCTGCTTAAGCTTTTCTTGGATGCTGACCTGCCTGTGTGATCTTTAGGAGTGCCACTTTGCATGTTGATGGTGAAGTGAGAAGGAATATGGGTTCTTCTCACACTTTTGCAGGATTTGGAAATGAGCTTGAGCTGTCTGGGCAAGCAAGGGCCTTGGGGTTAGCAGGAGAGAGATTTTATGTTATACTTTTGATTTTAGTTCAGTATACAGTATCCAGTGCCTGTTATATAAAGTAGGATTGCCTTCCTCATAGTTAAATGGGTATATTTGTTCCATCTTTTAAAACACTTTTTCTCCTCTGTGGGGAACCTTCAGTGCCAAGGCCCTGACAGCAGTAACAGCCTTAATTACCCTGATCAGCCTCTCCTGGGGTCTCCACCCACCCTGCCCACAGCCCAGGAGCACCCTTTAAGCTCAGCCTGGGGCTATTGCTTCCTTCCTGAGCAGTGCTGTAGGAGTGCAGGTTTTCATTGCCCCAGACCCCAGTGTGCTGGCTGTTTTTCTGCCTGCCTTGTCACTGTGGACTTGCCTGGCTACTGCGGGACTGTGTCCGACCTCAGCTACACTTGCTGGACGTGGTCCTGGCTTAACTTCCTGGCTTGGCATCAGACCTGTGTTGTCATCATGGGCTTGCCTCGTGATTTGGATTTGTAGCCACCTCTGTGGGTGCCCCACTGCCTTACTAGGGAGGTCAGATAGTCCCTGCTGGCCTGGAGATCCCCATCCTTTGAGGAGTAGCCAGCTCTTGCTGTGCCTGGACTGGTAAGCAATTGTTCAGCCTGCTTCTAATGCTGAGGGAAAGCAGTTTAAATCAGCTCTGGTGCGTCAATATGATAGCAGAAAGTTTTTGTTCTGGTGAGTTTTTTCTTTTGTGTTTTTGTTTGTTTTTTGAAGGGGGAGGTTGTTGTTCTTTTTTTGAAATCATGTTTTGGAAAATGAGCAACTGACATAATCTGTCTGGACTTGTGCAAAGCATTTGACAGTGTCCCACACAACATCCTTGTCTCTAAATTGGAGAGCCATGGATTTGACGGATTGACCACTCAGTGGATAAGGAATTGGCTGGATGGTTGCCTTCAAGGAGTTGCGGCCAACGGCTCAATGTCCAAGTGGCAACCAGTGACAAGTGGCATTCCTCAGGGGCTGGTATTGGGACCAGTGCTGTTTCACATCTTTGTCATTGACAGGGACAGTGGGATTGAGAGCGAGTTTGCTGACTACACCAAGGTTTGTGGAGCAGTCAACGTGCTGGAGGGGAGGGATGCTATCTAGAGTGACCTGGACAGGCTGGAGAGGTGGGCCCATTCAAACCTCATGAAGTTCAACAAGGCCAAGTGCAAGGTCCTGCACATGGGTCGGGGCAATCCCAAACACAAATACAGGCTGGTCAGAGAATGGATTGAGAGCAGCCCTGAGGAGAGGGACTTGGGGGTGCTCGTATATGAGAAGCTCAATGTGAGCCAGCAATGTGCACTCGCAGCCCAGAAACCAACCGCATCCTGGGCTGCATCAAAAGAAGTGTGGCCACCAGGTTGAGGGAGGTGATTCTCCCCCTCTACTCTGCTCTCGTGAGACCCCACCTGGAGTACTGCATCCAGCTCTGGGGGACCTGATGTAAGAAGGACATGGACCAGTTGGAGCAGGTCTAGAGGAGGGCCACAAAGATGACTGGAGGGCTGGAGCACCTCTCCTATGAAGACAGGCTGAGAAAGTTGGGGTTCAGCCTGGAGAAGACAAGGCTCTGGGTAACCCTTAAGGTGTCCCAGGCCATGGCAGGGGGGTTGGAATTAGGGGCTCTCTCAGGTACCTTCCAACTCTAACCATGCTATGATGCCAAGATCTCTAGTTTAGCACAAAGATCTGTAAAAAGCTGAATTATGAAACCTATTGAAAGTATTGGCATTACCTTACTTGAATAGGTTAGAGCCTGGGGATAAATACTGTTGAAGTGAGTCTGTCTTTTGAGTCTTGAGAGGCTTAAGCTGGCTGTGGATGCAGTAGCAGCTCCAGAAGCAAGTGTGCTTGGCTAATTATTTTAGGCTGGACTGATTACGCTGAGTACTGCGTTACCTAAATACAACTGCACCCGTTTGGATGCAGGCTAGCAGTCAGCACAGTACGCAGTCTCACACCATATGGGCTGCCTGGCTTAGGCCACATGGCATAGATGTGCCCTCAGTGGGGATGGCTAGCTATTCCCAGAGGATAGTGTTTCCAAGGGGCAACAGCAGTTTAGGATGCTCTTTCTGTGTTTCGTGGCATTTTTTTTCCTTGTCTCTAATGCTTGAGATACAGTTCTCAGAAACTGCTTGCTGTGAGGGCAGGACGGGGTGGGGAGCAAGGAGCACTTGCAATGCCATACGTGATGCCATGCAATGTGGCACAACAGGCTTATCAGCCTGTCACTCAGTCCTGTGCTGCAACTGTGACCTCACTTTGGTCCCCAAGTAGTGTTTTAAGGAATGAAATGCCTTTTTCTGTAGTCTATATAAAAGCATAGAACCTAATTTTAAGCAATAGCTAGATCTTGGAAGACTTCCCATGGAAAATAAAAGTCATTATGCCTGTTTGATGGATGAGTAGATCAAAGTATAGCACCTAGCTGAAAGGGAATGAGGTACTGTGCCTTAAGGAGTTAGCATCTGCCGGACGGTAGCAGATATGCATGTCCTGGGCTTCAGGGCTGAAGCAACTTGGTCAAGGTTTGTGGCAGACAGGCACAGAAATCGGTTCTCTCTTGTTTTGATCAAGCGCTCTATCTACGAGGTCCTTTATGGAACCTGGGATATTATGGCAGATCTGCGTATAGATGACTTGGTGCCCCTGGCCTGCAGTGGAAATGCTCTTGAGGTTCTTGCTAAGCACTGAGCAGAAATATACAGTAAGGGATGTCTATTGATTGCTCATGAGCAATAATTCCAATGCTTTATAAACTAAAAGACACCTTTTTTTTTTCTTAATGGTGAATTCAAGCTTGCAGAAGCTACCTAGGCGCTCCCAGTGACCGCTGTCAGCATATGATGGTGTGGAATTCATGTTGAGCTCTAAGGGTAGCAGTTGCTGTAATTATGTATTTTGTGATTTATTTACCTTTTTCCTGAGATCTATATTTAGCTGCTCGGTGAATTCTGAAAAGACACAAACACCACAAGGCTCACCCAGCTCTCAATTAGCAAAGTTTGGAGGCATCGAAGTCTAATTAAATGTCCAAATTTATTTCTAGAATTTAAAAACCCAGAGAAAAGGAATAACAAAATCCCTGCCAACATAATTGTGACATTTTGTTGGGATTTTTTGTTTGGGTTTTTTGTTTTTTGGTTTGGTTTTTTTTTTTGTTGGTGAGCCAAAGCAACAAACACAAGTATTTCACTCTAGTAAATGTGCAAATAGCACTTTGCCGGTTATCTGTGCAGCTGAGTTCCATTCATGACTTGTTGGTATTCAAATGCTTCCTCTCAAAGTCCAAGGATCACAAAAAGACCTGGCTTGTTGGATGCATAGCGTATAGCTCCAAACTAATAATGTACATTGAGTTCCCGTGATAGGAAATGTAGCTTTATTCTGACTGAGGTTTTGGAGAGCAGGGAGGTCCATAGACTGTGTGTATTTAGTGTAAATATAAAAGTAACATTTGCACCTATGCGTTTTTGTAAGCAAAAGTTTCAGTCTCCTTCCTGAGTAAATAAGGCCCATCCTATTTTATTTCGCTTCTGTGATCTGTTTTCAAATTAGTTTCTGGCAGGCAGGAAAAGCACATTGGATGTTGGGAAGCTATTCTGGGAAAATGATAGCTGCACACCTCTGCTGACATTACCCGTTTTGGGAGGGCTTTGCCATGGTTACAGCTGGTGTATGGCGCTGAAGGGACATTTGGGCTGACTTACTACAGTGGTTCTTGTGCTGTGCCTCTTGCAAGTGGCTCAGGGAAATCTCTCTTGTGGTCTGCTGGGGAAGGGGAGGCAGGTGATGAGACTGGCTGCCATCAGCACTGCGTACCAGCGCAGTCGCAGCTTTCACTGTTGTGGGTGTTAGGGGGTGACAGATCGAAGATGAAGGTTTTCTTTCTATATTGGACTCATGTGTTTCCTTAAAGCGTTCAAGTGGAATTTGTAAAACTGTATGAGGGAGGTTATGGACATACTTCTATGTCTGTATTTTCTCATCCGTTTCTGTTTCTTCCTCTAAATTATGGAGGTCTTTCTGGTCTACTTGCCCTTACCGCCCCAGAGAGGAACCTGCTTTTTTTGTAGTTGCTGTCAACATTTGTGACTCCTGTTTGCTTGTCAAGGGCATAATTACATGAAAGCCTGACACTGGGATTTTTAAAGCACGAAGCATGACTAAAGATTATTGTTCTGAACTATAATTAAGTGCTTATCTTATTGCAGACGGTCTTGAAGGGAACTTGACAGTTATTATTAACTGTAAGTGTGAATACATATAGCTGCAACAAACTGCAGCTGTTATATTATTGCTAAAGCAACATAAAGCTGAATCCTCCCTCAGTTTTCTTCCCTCCTAGGCTTTTTCCTAATTCCTGGATACAATTACATATGTTGTTCTCCTGTGCCCTGCATATAATCATCCAGATCTTGGTTCTGATGTCCCTTTTGAGCTGTTCCAACTACCTAGAGGAGAAGCAAAGCTGCTGGAGATGCTCATTTTACATGGACCAAGGCATCTGTCCCATTTGGAGGGCTTTTTTTGGCATGTGACCCCTACAGCCACAGTAGCATCAGCGTGAAGTATCTAATTCAGCATTCAGAGTTTTGTCAATGCTGTACTTTCTCATGAAGGCACTGGTGCATTTCAAGTGCTGTAAATAAGTAATGGCATAACGTTAGTGTGAATAAATACAGAAAAGCATTGGAGCACCTCTCCTATGAGGACAGGCTGAGAGATTTGGGGTTGTTCAGCCTGGAAAAGAGAAGGCTCTGGAGAGACCTAATTGCGGCCTTCCAGTACCTAAAGGGGGCCTACAGGGGAAGGACTTTTTCCAGGGCACGTAGTGACAGGATGAGGGGGAATGGCTTCAAACTGGAAGAAGGTAGATTTAGATTATATATTAGGAAGAAATTTTTCCCTTTGAGGGTGGTAAGGCACTGGAAGAGGTTGCCCAGAGAAGTTGTGGAAGCTCCATCCCTGGAGGTGTGTAAGGCTAGGCTAGAGGGGGCTTTGAGCAACCTGGTCTAGTGGGAGGTGTCCCTGCCCATGGCAGGGGTGTTGGAACTTGATGATCTTCAAGGTCGCTTCCAACCTAAACCATTCTATGAATACTACAATTCGGCGCACTCCAGAGTTACAATCCACCTCAGAACAACAAATAATCATATAGAGTTCTACATGTGCATTGCACTGATCAACCAGATCAAGTTTTTGCTGGGAAAGGTTGGACAAGATGACCTTTGAGGTCTCTTCCAACCTGGTATTCTATGAAGTTTATCCATAGAGTTTCCTCTATTTAAGACAGGCTTGTATTTTGAGAACATACAGTATACCACAGAATTACATTATTACCCACATTTCGATCCTTCACAATCAACATATGACTATGTGCAAAGTCCCCAGGTACTCTCAGACTATACTAAACGAATGAGCTTGAATGCTGCTCACCCATTCTTCCGAATTGTTCCCTGGTGTGCTGCTGGCCCGTGTGAATGTCTGGATGTGGCTGGGTGGTGGCACACAAGTGACTGTTCTCATAGGTGGTAGTGCAAGACTGGCCCAGGTTTGGATCCCTTCATGGGTATACCTTGGGGCCACTGGGTCCTACAGGAGATCAGACAGGCCAGCCTGTACCACTTGGCCTCAGGACCAGACACCACTCTGTGGCCCTGTTCTATTTAGCCCTGTAGATGTAGCCTCGAAGGCTGACCACCATTGTGCCATTTGACATGCTGTGGCTCTATAAAAGAGGAATTCCTCAAAATAGCAGAATTTTGTAATAGTATCCCGGAATGGAGATGAGAACCTGGCTCCCATTGTCTCTATGCAGGGGTGAAATTTACTTGCTTGCATCCGTAAGACTCCTTCGATTCTGTGTCCCTACTTCAGGACTAGAGCATTGCATCAGCATTGAGCTGGCCAATGAAGGCACTGAATTTTGTTCTTAATGAAATTAAATGAAATTACCATCTGAAGACAGTTTTTTTTTTCTCAGACTGACAGATTTTCTTTCATGTGCAAATTCCGGATGGTACAAAACTATCATCTGCAGAGTCTCTTGTTCCTCATACACATACTGTGGGCTTATACACTCATTCTTCTTAAATGCTTCCTTATTTGCGTTCAGAGTAAAAGTCCAAGTTAGCGTCCTGCTTCGGTGAAGGGCAATGGAATTCAAGACTGACTTCTGAAAACATAAGCATTGCTAGTGCAAGAGGAGAAGTAAATCTGGTGTATGGCACTGCTTTGGTTTTCTATATTAGTGCTAGTAAGCGTTCTTTGATCTTGATTTGCAGGTGTGTAGTCTGTTATCACAACAGACTAAAATCTTCTGTTTTAATCTAATTTTATTGACTCCGTTTGAATTATGGCATTAAATCTGTTGGCAAAAACTTCAGAACAAAATGCCTTAAGGGTACTGAAGGATAAATTTATAGTTGCACTGAAAAATTTTTATGCTTATAACCAGCTTTCCAAGAAGAAAATAATTTTTCCACCTTCTCAGTATTCCTAAAAGAAATCCAGATAGAGATCAACTAGTACCCACAGGCTTAACTCCAGCCTCTCTAGAGCGATTTTGTGTGTATCAGGACTCGTAAATGTCCATTTCCACGCAAAACCAATTTCCCCGATAATCCCTGCCCCTTCCTCTTCTGAGACCATTTTGTATGACATCTGCCAGTTGTGTCAGGTTCTGTGGTAGTTTTATGATGTGTGTGTCCAGTTATTTGTAAACTTTAACATTCAACGAAAACCAAAGGGTGTCAACCATGATTTAGCAAATAATTTTTTTTTTTTTCAGAAGACACAAAAGGGCACTGGAGCTTCACTGAAGTCAGTGAGAGTGCTTTTACTTTGGTAGGGCTGAACACAACCTTGAAGGTGATGTTTTTGTGCAGACCAGGGGTTCCTGGAAAAAAAAAAAAGAAATTGATCTTACAACCTCTTTTTTCTCTCCTATCCTGGCCCTCTTGGTTTTGACAGATCCAAGCGTATACAGCCTTCAAGTATTTGTCTTTCTATTTTAGTGTCTCAGTGGCTGCCGCTTTCTCTTCCATCTGGAAGGTACCTGTTATGTTGCTCTGAGGAGTCTGTGGGATTCAGCAGCCATGGCAGAAGGTGTTACTGCCTGTAGCTCTTGTCTCCCTTCTGCTGGAGGTTATCATCACAGCAACAGCAGCAAACAAATGCTGGCTCCTCGGCTCATGCAGCTTGGAGCTGGCTAGCACAATCCATTATATTAGCACTGTGAAGTTGGGGTAGCTGAAAAAAACATTGCATTGTTGCTCAGTTGCCCCGTTTGCTCCTGGTGTTAATCTCCAGCAACACGAAAGAGCTGGATGAGATAAATGTCGCTCTTCTGCCAGAGCCCATGCGACAGCCCTGAGCTGCAGGACTTGTGATGGGGTGAGATTCAGGCTGTGTTGAAACCGGCAGGAATCTACCTAATTCAGTGGGGTCAGTGTTTCGAGCCTGATGTCTCCAGAGTGTTAGATGGGTATCTACTGCCAGGGTCATGGACTGAGGACCAACTTGCACTTCAGACTGTAAAAAATAGGCACTTATTAAGGTTCCAATGAAGTTAAAGCGAGATAATCTGCTCTCAAAACATTGAGTCTATCCAGCAAGCTCGGTAGCGTTTGCGTACCAAACAAGTGAATTTTGTAGCATGCTAACCTTGCATGCATCACTTGACTTGTGTAAGGTTTTTTTGAAAATGTTTTTTGGGTTTGTGAGCACACATATGGATTTTGGGGGGCTGTGGTAGCAGGTGGAGAGTGAAGGTGAATTTGTGGTGTTCTGACTGAAGACTTGCCATTAAGGTTACAGATCCATTAATTGTGTATAATTCTTTCGGCTGTAAAGAGCCAAGAGAAAACAATTCAGAAATTAGCAGCTTTATCAATTATTTACAAAGTGGTCTGTTAACAAGGAAAACATAACTTCTAATTCCAGACAAATGAGGTCCAAAGGAAGTGGAAAACACCGTCAACACCAGTTGGCAAGTGTTTTTGTTCTGAAAGGCTAAGTCCATGGTAAAACCAGTTTCTTTTTGTTTTAAACAAAAGAGGGAAGGAGAAGCAATAGCTTATATCTTGCTGTAGATTATAACTGTATGTCCACATCTGTATTGTGACATTAATTTGGAAAGACGTTATAATAGAAAGGTGCCATCAGCACTTCATCTAAACCATTTCAATATGTGGAAGTAGGCCACAGTTTTCACTGTATATAGTGTAGGAGCGCTCTGGGCAGCTGTATATTTAAATGTGGATCCCGGGGAGGAATCTTGATTTTTATTTACTTGAGTTCCTGGTTCCTGCACTTTTGGAACTCTGATCAATCTAAGTGACAGAGCTGAGTGAGCTGCTGTGACATGGCAATCTGGACTTGGCTTCCCCATTTCTGGTTAGATGGGAGTGTGAAACATCCTGTTGGATGTTAAGCTTGGCACTTGAAAACAAAAAACCCCAATGGATTCCTGTAAATGCTCACATATGCTTTTTTGCATGCATCTTATTGCTGACTGAAAAATTGTCCTGTTGATCAAAAATGATTTAGGGCATTGCAGGCACACATACCTAGCAGGAACTCAGCAAGGAGCCATGCCTGTGCAGGGGCCTGAGGCAATCAGTAACATTGGGGCTGTCTTAAAATTTGGTGGAGCCCTGGATACTGCTTGTGGGCCTGAACAGATGGTTCTAGATCATGTGCTCAAGGAGAACTGAGCATTTTGGAGTCCTCTGCACCTCTACAGGCTCTCCAACATGAGCATTGCACCTCCAAAATGGCACTGGCAGTAATGTTTTCTGCATCCAGTGTTTTGCCTTACTCTATCGCTAACTGCATCTTGCTGTTTCTCATAGCTGTAGTGTTGAGGATCTGGACCCAGTGAAGCTGCTGTCAGCCCTGCCATGACTAGAGGAGGCCTTTGGGGGCCTTCCCGAAATGCAGGCAGGGATCTTTCTCACAGGGTATTGTGAGAATTAGGATTTCTGCCCCAATCCCAAAACTAAACACGCAGCTCCGTGCATGTTGGGGGTGAGATGGGCAGGTATTATGAGTATGGAGGCAAAAATTATTATGAGTCACACTTTTTAACCTTTTCTGACGCTGTTAGCTTTTTGTCTTTGTTGTGGATTAACCCCGGAAGGCAGCGACGCACCACACAGCTGCTTGCTCGCTTCCCCTGACATCCTGTGGGGCAGGGGAAGAGGAGAGGAAGAGTAAAAGTGAGAAAACTTGTGCATCGAGATAAAAATTGTGGCAATTGGACAAGTGGAAGAAGAGAGAAGGCACGCAAAAGCGGTGCAAAGGCAATCACTCACCACCTCCTGTTGGTAGACTGATGCCCAGCCAGTTTCTGGGAGAAAGATGGCTAACCCCCCAAAAATCCCCTCCTCTCCCTTTTTATTGCTGAGCATGACGTTACAGGGCGTGGACTATCCCTGTGGTCAGTTTGGGTCATCTGCCTGGTTGTGTCCCCTCCCAACCTCTTGCGCACCCCCAATCTATTCCCTGGGGGGGGGCAGAGTGAGAAACAGGGGAGGCCCCGATGCTGTGCAAACACTGCTCAGCCACAGATAAAACATCACTGCGTTATCAGCGTTGTTTTGGTAACTCATCTAAAACACAGCACCATACAAATGGCTATGAAGAAAATTAACTCCATCCCAGCCAGACCTGATATAGTAAAACCGATGGGATCGATTACTGTTTTCTAACAAGGAGTAAGAAATTCTTCACCATCAGCTGTAGCCCTGCAACTGCATCACTAATAATCTCTGTTTTCATTTGAAGCTAGAATAATATTTACAAATGATTGGCCAAATTTGAATGAGCTTTTGGTACACCATGATGTCTAGCTAATGGGGACATGGCTAGCACATTAGCTGGAGTACTGCTGTTATTTAGCCATTAAATTATATTATTAATACTGTTTTATCTTGTTACCACAGAAACAACAGAAGCAGAGAGTTACAGGCTTTAAGGGCTTGAAATACACAGCTGTTTATGGGAGTTTTTGAAAGTATCAGTCATCAATCATTCCGGCAGGACTACCAGCAGGATTATGTTGTACTCCAACCTACCCACCTTGCAACGTAGGTTCAGTTTGGATGAGGGTCTGAAGTGTTTAGCCTGACACATCTGGCCTCTAAACGTCATGAGTGCTGTACTACAAACAAACAGAAACCCCTGTCTTGTGATGATCTGAAGAAGGGCAAATACTGACTGAAGCAACGTTAACCTTGTTTATGTATGCAGACAGGATTTACATGGATAAAATCTTCTTGCACTCAGACTGTGGGGGCGGTATTTAAAAAGTTGGAGTAACTTTTTCAGCTGTCCAAATACATCTCCTAAAAACAAAATCAGTGATGTTTAGATTTGACATGTGGGAACAATCAGTAGCAATGTGGAAGCAACATGCATGTGATTTTATTTTTTCTTTTTTTTACTTCAGCAGTTTCTTTTGTTTCACTGAGCCATGTTCAAAAATAAAACGTACCAAATGTTTAGTGTCAATGACTCAAAGAAAACAGCCCCTGTCTTCAAAAGAACACCCAAGCAGCAAATGATGCTTAATTGCATTGCAGCTGCTGTTGCCCCCAGGACTGTTAGCAGCCGGGATATGTGCAGAGATTGCCAGGAAAGGACAGGTTAGCGCTGCTGGATGAGTACAGCGCACAATATGCTGCCAGCCTCTGTTAGAGGTGTCATAGGAAAAAAAAAAAGTGTAAGATTTATTTATTTATTTGCAAAATCCCTCACTTTCTCTGTGTGGTGAAAACCTCTCAGCAAGGGGCAGATTTCAAGATGTCACTTCCCTTAAACCCTGTAGATAAATACAGCGTCTGCCAGTAGAAACAACGCATAATTTCAGCAAAACAAGACTTCCCTTATCCTTTGAAGTTCCTGAAGAACCAGCTTCCCCCCCCCCCCCCCCCCCCCCCCCCCCCCCCCCNCCCCCCCCCCCCCACTTGTCCTTTCACCGAGCTGTAGCCTTTTCTTTCTTTTATCTCCATCTAGTGGCCACTGTGCTCAGCTCAGGACCAGAGCCAAACTTGGTCTCCACGTTATGTGGTGCCCTCGTTAGTAAGTGTGCCTACAAACACCTATCAGATCACAGGGAGCGGGATGTGGCGGAGAGAAATTCCTGGTTTCTGGACCACAGTGGCTTTGGAAGTCCTCTGGGAAACACCGAGGTGAGCCTGTGCTTATTCTGCAGTGTGGCCATGGGCTTCACAGATGGAGAGCAGCATGGTGTTAGCCAATTGTGTTACAGGGCGCCCCATTTCTCACTGCTGTGGCAGCTTACGAGAGTGTTTCAGGAATGCAGTGTTAAGAATTTTGACCACAAATACTGTTATAAACACTCGAGACATTTTTAAACTTGGACATGGTTTCCTATCAGGAGACTTGAGAATCTCCTTTTCCTTTTCTTAAATGGAAACTGAAAGCTCTAGACTGTGTAGTTAAAAATAAATCTGGAAAACATAGTGCGGGTGACTCCAGGGTCTGCTTCAGTTCAAGGCAGCTGCAAGCAGAAACTCTGGGAGATGCGAACACCTGCAAATTCCTCCATAGCATCCTGACATCAGGAGTGGCTTGCAGTAGAGAGCTTGCATCACCAGAGGGTTCTGCCTATGGATGTGTCTGTGTTTGCCTTGATGCAGTGCACTTGCCCAAGCAGATGCACTCTAGCTTCTGGGTAAGGGTTTGAACACTCCTCCTCCTGCCACCTCCTGTGGCTTTTCTCTCCTGGAAAGTGGTGTTGATTTCTTGCTCCACCTGGGAGGAGAGGAAATCTTTTGTTAAAGCCATGTTAGAGGATGATCCTCAGACATGGTGAGCACCTAAGGCTCCTGATCAGCTGGGTCAGGTCTTGACTTGACTTGAATCCTGAAAAGCTCAGGTATTTTTACTGGGGATATTGCAAACAGGTATGCATCCTTATAGATATATACTCCAGAAAGCATTTTTAGATTGACACCGAGGTTAGCAGGAGAGCAGAAAAAAGCAGAATGCCAATGAATAAATATTGATATAAAGGACCCCCTATTTCCTAGACTTTTGTATTGCATTAACTGTGTAAAGGGCTGGAGAGCCATTAGCACGGTCTTTCGAGATTATTTTTCCTGCCTATAGTGTCTGCCAGAAGGTGAGGGTATGGCAGGGCATTATATGCTCTGGTTATTTTCTCCTGCTGTATTGAATCTTTAAAGTCATTGCTAAATCTTGGCAGTATCCTTTATTCGAGGCTCACTTTTTCACTCCAATCTTGCATGCTTTTCTGTTGTTGCTACTGTTCTATATAAATGATTCTAAGATTAATCTTGTTCAAAGTGTTATCTGAACTGCCTTTCTTGGCAGACTTCAATCAGTAACACAGTTTTATGAGGACTTAGAATCTTAAATACTGAATTCTATGTTGTATATTACTGATCCAAAACATCAGAAAGGATATTAGGTGGGCTGAAAAATAAAATAAGCAGCTAGGTATACAGAAGCTTGTTAACTGTGAAATAACACAGGAAAAGCTGACAGTGAATGAGCCTGTCATTCATTCTGTCTTACCCTGGCACATGGAAATAAATATAAATTGTAGAAGGCCATTACTGTATAAGAACGACTTTTTTTTTTTTTTTTTTTTNTTTTTTTTTGAGGGACTGAGTGTGGGAGGAGATGCTACATCGCAGTCATGACTTGGAAAAACAAATACTGTTTAAGGGAACACAAAACGCCAGAGGTTTTTCTTCAGTCAACCACTTTCCTCCTCTTGTTGCTTGACAACAGGACTTCTGAGTCATTGATGTTGCTTCCCTGTCAAATAGCAGATGATTCCAGAGTTCATAGGTAAATTCATTCCTTGCTCTTGCAGACCTGGTCAAGGCTGCACGTTGAGCAGGATTTTGCACATTTGACTTCTCCCTTGTGCTGCCCTGAGGTTGGGGGCATCTGTTGAATCACTAGACTCTTTCTGGCACCCTGGAGGGAGGTGGTGGGTGCAGGCACTTGGCAGGGCTGTCGACCTGCCAGGTGGGTCCACCTATTGTCATACTAGTTTGGCAGAGGGAGGAGAAGAGAGGTCTGAGACCATCTGCCCAACCTGACCCACCAGTGTTTAACATAATGGTTCGAGTCACCAGTTGTAATTGTCTGATTGCAGGGCAGCCTTCGGTGCTGTTTTATGCATTAAAAGATGCGAGGTCAGTTTTGGCCAGTGTCTATCTGCTACTCTATGCATAGGAATAACTAAGTTTTAAATTTAAGGAAAGTGCCTCTGCTCTTTTTTTCAAGAAACTATTTTTTTTCCTCCCCATTGAGCTTTGCTATACTCTCTGGTCTCTCATTGGTAACAATGCTGAGTGATAAAATGCTTCTTGCCTTTGAAGTCAGGTCTAATAACACTAATTTTCAAACCAGTTTGAACTCTTTTGTGGAAGATAGGAAAATGATAAGGCAATCATTAGTTTCTTTTTTCCCCCTAATCTGGTATAATGTGTCTTATTATGGCTTTTGATAACCGTAACCACAGCAACAAATAGTGATGGATATATTGCATTAGGGTCTCTCATCTCAATAATCATATTCTGCTTCCAGATGCCTTACAGGTCACAAAGTAAATTAACATTCAACAGCAATACATCAAGATGCTGCAGAAAATTCCCTCCTCCCTCTCAGAGAGATGATCCAGGTTGTTAGGGATCTTTGAGCAGTAGCTGACTTCTCCGAAGTCCAACAGTATCCCAACTTGACAGTTAATGAGCAGGCTGCTGTGTAAAGGTGAACAAAGTTGTCTGCCCGGATGAGTTGGAGGGGCTGTACAGGAATCGGCAGGTGGAATTAAATTCAATAGATACCAGCAGAAGAATGGGAAAGTGGCTTAAGGGGACAGGGTATATTGAAGCTTTGGTAATAGGGCACTCCCTGTTGTTGGGCGGAGTGTTTCTTAAACCGAAAGCCTTTTGAAGTCAAAAAGGTTTACATTAGTTATATTTTTTTGCTGCTGTTCTGCATGCCAAACTCTGGAATAGGAGCTAAACAGCATGGAGCGGGATGTTGTGCTTTCGGACAGTATTTATGGTCCAGGCACAGATGTGAGAGCAACACTAATGTATCCTGTAATCAGAGGGAGGTGTGCAAGAGGTCTCTGGTGAGTGTGTCTCTGGTGAGTGTAAAAGCAATTGTGATTACAGAGGAAGTTAACTCGTCTGGCTTCTCTCCCCAACATCTTGTATGAAAGACTGAAAACAGCAGCAGGAGTGAGGTACTGGATGCAATGGAGAACAGCTACACCTTATATGAAAAACACATGTAATTGACCTTTATTTGAAGGGTTGTCAAATTACTTTTGGCCTCTCTGAAATGAGGAAGGTAAATGCGTTCAGTTAAATTTCACATTTGCTGTGTACATAAACAAGTTTAGGGAAGTGAATTTTTGCCCAGCCACAGGGCGTCCTGGGATCAGTATGAGAACAAGCGGGATAAATTGCTTCTGAGGAGTGTCTGTTGCTTCCTAAAGAAGTTAAAAAGACACGTCAACTTTTATATGTCTAAAATCAGAAGAGATCTCAGTGCTATGGGGAGATGTTGTAAAGCATTTAAGAGGATAAAACAGAAGAGCGGTTAACTGATCGGTTGAGTTGCCTACTAAAATTGCGTGTATGCCTGTTGTTAAATCTCTTGGGCACTTCAGAAAATAATACCCTTCTCAAAAGGTACTAAGCAAAATACAGTTCTAGATAGTGATTCTCTTTTGCATTATTTAACAAATTTTCCTATGGCCTATCTACTACTCCCTTGTTACTAAAATGAATTTTTCTGAACAGTTCACAAATATGTCAATTCTGTAGTTATGGAAATATATTAAAAGTAAACTGTGCTCACAGATATATTAGAAGAAGCCAAAAGCATTGCACTTGAATATGAAAAGGTGCATCTTGGACATAGCATCTGCATACAGAACACCACAAATATGACTGAAGAGAAATAACCATGAGATTGGTTATATATTTGAGAATTGACATCTTACTGTTTGTCGATACTACCCTGATACTCTTAGGACGATATGGGGGGGAAAAAATAATGCTTTTGAAAGTCATTTGTGTGTGTTTCTGAAGTACTGATTGATCACGGCTCAAAATATTTGACTTTAAAGTATATTGACGTCATGCAATTATAAAACCAGACAAACTAAGGTATTTCTGAGGATTAGTATTGATGCTCATAACCACAGCTCAGACCTCTGTGGATTCCGTCTGGTGTATTTGCAAAAGAGGCTGAGTTTCCGCTGTTTCTGCCTCTGTTTTAAGTAATCCCCCTTCAGGGATCTGTTGCCTGGCTATGGGATTTTTCTCATACCTGGTTAAACTGTGCCTGTCACTGACCTGACGGCAAGCCTCATCTGATCTGTGAAATGTCCTGCTCTCAACAAGAGTGTTGTCTCGGGCAGAGGCTGGTCGGGACACAGCGGCCAGTTATGGGCCACACAAGGGCAGCCAAGGAACCCAAATGGAATGCGTTTTTGCATGCAGGTTCTTAGGTCAGCCTAGCTGTGGTCAGGCAGCTGCTGACTTGACAGAGAACTGTCTCTTGGCGTGAACGTCTGTGTTTCCATCTGCAGTCTTGTGGGTCTCTTCTGCTCCCATTTGGGGCTGGAAGACTCCGCTGGAGCCTGTTTCCCCTGGTGTAGGGTTAGCAACAGGGAAGGATCGCAGATGCAGTGCTCCGCCACTTTCATTAATTGGCACTTTTTGTCTGAAGTCATGTTCTCATTCTTTAGTAGTCATATTGATATAAAGCTGCCTTAAACCAGTAAGAAGTGAGCACAAACTCTAAGCATACAAAACTTACATGTCTGATTGACAGGACTACGTCCACTGCAAGGGCCATACCACATATTTCTGCTGATGGAAAAGCTGGCACTCTCTACTGACTTCATTTAACTACTGTAAAGTGGTGTGCGAAACATGTAATTCACAGTATCCAATGCTGTTAAACTCCGTATATAGCCGTGTTGTAATCTTGGAAACAAACTTCTGTTCATTCTCTCTCAATTAATTACCTATAAATTTCTTCAAAACTGCTCTTTTATGTATGTTCCCATTTTCTCTCACAAGTGTGCGTTTGACTCGGGGAGATTCTAACCTGATATGAGTCTTCACAGTTGCGTGTATTTTAAGCAAGGAATTGATTTACCTAAGCTGAGTTGGAACTTTAATCTAGGAATGCAGGAGTGGAGACTTGCAGCATCTGAGCATAGGAGGAGATGGCTGTTGTAACTTGGATCAAGGCGGAAGAAAGGACTGAATAGACAAGAGATCTCTCCTTGTGGATTTGTCTTAAATTTGAAAAGGAAGGTGGAAAAGGTGGTGTGTATTTATGTCCTACTCAGCCTCTTCTCATGGTGCTTAAGTCCAGGCTTCTGCAGTCACTTCTTTGGACCCAAATCATGTTAGAGAACTTACAGTGTATGTCTCAGTGGAGTCAGAGGTGGGTTTTTGTGGATGGCTGTGTTGGAAATGAGAAGTAGGAATTCTGCTGGTGTGTTTGAAGAGCTGTTAGGAGGCACGTGCTGCGAGTGGTCTGGATGGCACGACTGCTGCAACTGATCTGTTTCCAAGAGACGTTGAGGCATTACCAATCTGCAGGGGTTTGTTTCTGCAACAAGCTTCTCAAGCGTGCATGTGAAAGAGAATGATGGGGGGATCTTGTGCTGGTGATACTGGAGGTAGAGATAGAGGAAGTACTACCTGGATAGCATTACAGAATTTTTTTTTTTTTTGAGCTTTACATCTCTAAGTGGATTTTGTTCATGTTAGAAAATGAATAAAAGCCCAGCCTTGCTCCTCTGCCTCAGATAAGCCAGTCCTCCATTACAAGGTGGCTGGGTGTGATGAGCAAAAGGGAAAATGGAACTTTCTTGGTAATTTGTAGAAATTACCTGCAGCTTCCTTACTAGATATAATTTGCCCCGGGGGAAGTAATTTGGGAATTACGGTGGTTCGCTCAGGTCAGTACTTTGTACTAGGGAGTTGACTGGAAGCTTGCATTTCTGAGACTGGGACAAAACCCCTCTGAGAACAGTTACAAGCAATTGTACGGATGTGAAGCTTTTTTCTTAACTAGACCACTTAGCGATGGACTTATGCTTTGCAGCATGTACTTTCTGTCTCTTCTATTAAAAATATATAGCAAGTGTCTAGGGATATTTCTTCTCTTCCTGAAATTAATTGCATTAGAATTCATATTTCTACCATGCTCTATTATGTGTAGAAATAATTAAATCTGGTAAATGTTATTTTTTCTACTGAAAGCTCTCAGGAAGAAGATATTCCAAATGTGCTTTTTTTGTTTGGAAAAGACCTCTAATCTTTTTAAACATGAGATTGTTCTCTTTACTGATGTAGTTCAGTTTGTTTACATTATAAACACAGACAAATTGGTACAGATCTCATGTCTGACTGCGGCGACACTACAGTTGCTGCTCCTGTTCCCATTTGTGGCTTACGGTGGAGGATGCTGCACCAGCATGTTGATACCTGCACAGTCTATGCTGCCCAGTGCAGGTATGATCTTTGCTTGAACTGGAAGAAAATGTCGCAACTGGACTGTGGTGGTGGTTAAGGAAATAAAGTAGCAAATCCAAAGTGCTTCAAATTTAAAAAAAAAAAAAAAAANAGGTGGGGGGACAAGACTGAAAGTGAATATACCAGCAGCATGTGTGCTTTTTTGGGGGGGTCTTCTATAGCAAATTTAAACCCTTGGCTGTTCCATGGTAGTGCTTTTCCCATTACACACTTCTAAAGATTGAGAAGGTTTGATTAACAAAATATATAATTAATATATTTTTCCATTAGCACTGACAAAACTAGTTCTGCAGATGCACGCAAGCCAACTTCCCCTCCAAAATGAAATGACCGGGTGCAGACATCTTGTCCCCTGCTAGGAAGGGGTCTGTGCCTCCTGCGTGCAGGGGAGACCTGCAGAGGCAGTGCTGGAGCCGACCCCGGGTCACCAGAGTCTTGTCTCCCTCGGTGGCCCCGTGCCGGGTCTGTGCCCCCACCTGCCGGGGCGGCCGCGCACTCCTCACGGCATTATGGGGATGCAGGAGCAGCGGCCTTCGGGCAGGAGATGGCCCATCGGTAGCTCAGGGTCTATAAAATCAGGCTGCTTTTCCTCTGTTTGCTCGTTACTAGATGGATTTATTTTTTTTAATTTTTTTTTTTTTTTTTTTTTGGCTTCGTGCACGTGAAATGCCTGGTTGGTAGAAAACTGGATTTGGCAAAGTCGTAACTGGGGTCAAACGGTTTGATTTGGCTTCGTTCTTGAATTCAACATTTAATTGAAGCAGCAGTCACACATGGGTCTGAGCAGGCGTATCTGAATTTGTTTAGCAGATGTAGGTGACTATTCATGCTGTACTGCATGTGTGTCCTGCATCTGCATGGGACAATAATTCAAAATTGTTACCTAATAGGTTAATTTGGAAAAATAATCCTGAGTTACAAAAACAAACAGAAGAGACTTTACCTTTGGAAGGATTAATCATTTTAAAGCCGTGGCTGAATTTTCTGCAGTGAATTGTCTTCGAAGCAAAATAAGCTAAAATGGAATAAGCCAGTACCCTTCTGGAGTAAGCTTACCCATTACTGAGAATTATTTTACATAATTATGGGAGTATAATTATATCTGTTATTTCCTGGAGTAAACAAGTTCTCAATATGTTTTTTAAAAAAATAAAAAGGGAAAGTTAACATTTACATTGCTACAGTCTAGTAATGAATAATAGCCAGGGTATTCCTTTGCTCTGTTGTTAAGTGAGTTAATGCTTAGATTCAGTGTTCATTAAAGCAAATTCCTAGTTGCTTGTTAGACCCTCTGCTTTTCTGGAATGTTTTAATTTCGAAGAGGGTCTCTCCACATGGAAATAACTGGCTTAATCACAGGTGGACCTGAGAATGGCAGGCCAGCCTGTTTCAGAATTACTGGGTACAAACGGTTTGTAACAAATAAATGTTATAGAAATTTAGACTGAAAATGCGCATTGTTTTCCATTCTAATGAAATTTTGTGACATTTGAGCTTTTTTTTGATATTCTTCCTCTTCTCTGTTAGATCCTGCAGCACACCTTCTCAGAAGCTTAAATATTTCTGTGGCATCACTCTAGAATGATTTTATTGTGCATTTCTGTCCATTTCAGAAAAGTCTACACAGAAATAACAGTTATGATCATTGTTTTGACGTATTTAATTGAATCACATGCGAGTTTGAGAATGTGCAGCTTTATATATACACTGAGCTTCATGTATGCAACACTTGAAAATTTTGGTATCGCTGGTGTGTTACTTATCAGCCTAATAACTCTGGGTGTAGCAGAACAAATACTCTCTGTTAAAACATTCTCTACTGATGTTTTACCTCCGAGGCAACAGCTCATCCTGCAAAGATCACCTATCCAGAACTACCAGCTGGAGACTTTTGCATTTTGAATATACTCGATGTTATTGTCTGTTATTCCGGGAAACGACAGTTCTTAGAGTGAAGGATTAATTTTCAACCATGAGCATCCTCTGGTGAACTGAGTTATTGGGCTCATTGTTTGACACGAACAGAACATTTTGTGCAAGACTTGACATAAGTCTCCGTTCACCTCGCTGAGCGCCTCACAAATGTCAACCGGAGCGACCTGTCCCTTTTGAAACCGCAGCCTCTCCCCCTCTGCAGCGCAGACAGGCACAGCAGCACTCATGACACTGCAGCGTGCTCAGGTGCTCCGGACACAACCACTCGCACTGCATCGAGTTTTGGTCTCTGACCTCAAAACTGTTGAGAAACCAAACACTTCAGTGCAGCTGCGGAAGGGACAGGAACGCTTCTGCAGTTCTCAGCACGGATATTCCCAATTCTAAGGACCTGGCCTTTTAACGGAGACTCTCTATTCACCACAGGGTGTTTTCATGCTATAATCAGTGGTGGCTATGGATCCGTCGTAGTGTGGATGATGCTACAGTTGCAAATGTGGGAAATCAAGTCCTGACACATGCTGTTGTCAATGGAGCAGCTCTCTAGGCTCCCTGCTAAATGTCACCAACCTGCGCTGAAGCCATGTCATCACATTTGCACTGTCACTGTTACTTCTGTCAAGTTAACGTGATCACAGAGGTGCATTTTTCTTGGCTTCAGGTACCTTGTAGCTTTATCCTTCATTGCACTAGCTAATTCTATACCCCTGAGTATCTCAACCTTTAGATGTTTTTCAAACAAACTTCTCTGGTTAGAAAATGCATACATACCTTCCCTCAGATTATTTAATAAGAAACTGCTGATGTGTACATAACCTACAAAATGGCATTTCTTGGCACCATCATCCAAATCACTTCAGATCGCTCTTCACTTACTGAAACCTCTGCCTTTGTGGTTCCCAAAACCAGTACAGGTAGTTGAATTTTATTTTTTTTTTGGATACTTGCCTGCATGGCTCAGTAGGCTGAATTACTGAATAGCATCATAGGAGCTAGCATAGTTTGTGATTTGCTTGCTTTCTTATGTGTGGTCTTTGTTCCATATGCATACAGGGAAACTGCTTATCTGGAAAAAAAGCCTGTCATCTGGAGATGTGATTTTTTTGGAAATAACAAATTTTACTCTCTGGCAAATATCCAGTGGCTCACAGTCATCTTCGTAACAGCAAAAAGCTCAGTGTTTGTCTCCTGTAGAAGAGGATGATCTTTAAATCTTGAGCATAAACCCCATATAGATAAACAGTGATCTGTTCTTTGAGAAATATTTTGAAAATTATACTAGGTAGTAATTTTGAATGAAATCTCCTTGCTGCAATAAGGGATTACTTGATATTTTGATACAATAGTTGATGCAAGCAGTTTTATAGCAGAGGGTGCTAGGTGTGTTCAAGAACGGTATTTGTGGAAACCTGAAAGTTGTGTTGGGCAGTCAAATTAGCAAAAGTGTAATTGACTTTAAGTTACAGTGGCTGGGTCTTTGCTTGGTTGATAGCAGATCTCATACTTAACTGGGACACTGCTGTGACATCCTTGGATTTAAAGTATGTATTGGGTGGGATGGGGGTTGGGGGAAGGAATGGGAAAGGACCATGCTTATTCCCCTTGGAAGAAGCAGGGGGGGAAGCGGGAAACAGGTGAATGCTCTTCCTGGGACAGTGGGAGACTGATTATGAGCTGGGATTTTCTCACAGGCAGTCTGCAAGGCAGGATGATGAAGGGATGAGTGATGCTGGTATAACTCTTTCTTATCCAATCTGAAAAGATCCTCTCGTACCACATGCAATGTAAACCAGTAGCATTTGCAGAACGTTGGAAATTGTCCCTAAGCTTACTAAAGTCAGTGGGATCACGGATTGCAGGGAACATTACAGTTTAATGCTTAAATTAATTAAAAGAGAGTCAATAATGACTGGAAATATTCTTCAGAGAATGACCCGGTCATGTTTCAGCAGGCAGTGGCAGGCATATTCAAAGGTTAATGTATCTACCAGAGCAGTGTGCGTGTGTGTATGTGCCTGAGTTTTAGATTCCCAATAGTTGCTTTATGCTTTACAGTGCTATAAACCTTGATGTGTTGGAAGAAACAGACTTCTGCCATGGGCCTTAGAGACCAAATCTTCTCCAAGTGACCTGTAACTAAACACCGTGGAATGTTTTTTGCAATATAAAGTATTTTAACCTACATGACTCCTATTAAAAAATTTTATGTTGGCATGATGAATAGCTATGGTATAGAACTCCTTGCTACAGTACACCACGATGGTTATGTGTCTGTATGGATGATGAGACCTTCTGTGGTTAGGGAAGGAAATAAGTGTCCCTGATGAACATAACCTCAGGGCCTGGACAAACAAACAAAAATTCTGTGGGATATCAAGATGTGGATAGGGGAACTGGGAGTTATAAGGGACAAAAATAATCTGGTCTGCTGTTAATGTGGGTGCTCGTGAACTTCTCTGCTGTCATGAATGCAAGATAATTCCATAAGCAAAGTGTGCAGAGCATATATGGTTATCAAGTACTATCTGAAATGTGATATCTCAGTACCCTTCAGTAACTTAATGTTTGTGCCATTGACTGAGCCCATCAGAAGCACTGTAATGGAAGAACCTAGGAAGAAGTCTTCCATAGGCTTGTCTGTTTTGCTTTGGTATTATTTTTTGTTGGTTTGCTTGATAATCTTCCTTTGATACATCCATAATTGCTTAAAACAGGAGAATATTAGTAGGTTTTGAGGAAATATTAAGCAACAAGTATGAGCTAATCATTTTACAGTTTGGAGCCAGTAATTGTTCCAAGTGAAAGAAGTTTATGTGACTTGCCAGAAATCACTGTTATGCTTCAAGTGCGAAATTGCCACCGGTAAAGACCTGCACCTTGTGTGCACTGCATACATTAAAAGCCACTGCTGGCTCTGTCTGCTTTGTCTTGTAACAGGAGTGTAATGGCATTTTGTCTGCTGCAGCAGGATGCATTCCTCCTTCCCACGCTGTAGACTCACATGCTGCCTCTTACAGGGACTGGTGGTAGAAGCATCAATGGAAGAGAGAAACCCTGCACTGAAGTAACCTATTCTCAGGAATTGTTTCATGGCATTCAGTGGGGCAGCAGTGCTAGAAAAATCTGGGGTTTATGTTTGAGAGTACTGGTGGTAGGTTCTCACACTTCATTTGGCTTTGGTTGGGGTGACAAACTTGTTCTGTGTTGTACAGATTTTTATCAGTCTTTGGTAAGTGACGTGTGCCAGAATCACCAAGAGTTGGTTCTCATTTCCTTAAATTGCAGTCTTTAACACAGGAAGCCTGACGACACTGACCAAAAGCCTCTGAATACAGAAATCATTACGAATACACACGCTTCTGTGTGTGTGTATATATATATATACACATATAGTCCAGTTTGTGCATTGTGAGCATATCTTTGTCGTTGATGACATGACATATCCATGAACTTTGTTTCTTTAAGTTGGTGTCTCTTGTTCCCACATAAAATTAGGTGCTCTTGTAAAACGTACATTTCTGTTCTTAATACTTCATTTTTTCTCTTCTTACTTGCATTGCAAGGTTCTGGAACAAACTAAGCAAACTTTTGTATGAAGTTTACACTTCTGAATTTCAAAAGGGAGCCCACATCTCCTAATTTGTTTTAATCACAAGAAATAGTGTTTTTAACAGTTTCTATAAATATGTAATAGATGGTAATGCAGCAGAAAAAAAATGGAATAATATTACAGTACTGATCACTCTATAAATGTGTTTTGACTACAGTAGCCAAGTTTTTTTTGGCTAACTTTTGCCCTGCTACAGTTGTTTGTTTCTAGAGGTGCTGGGGAGAAAAAAGGGAATGTGAAAGGGAAAACAGGAGAGAAGAGGAGTGTAGAGTGTGAAAATTTACATACAGGTTAAAAGTGTTTATCCAAGTGCTTTGCATCAAAAACGGTTTAGAAACTTGCTTTATTTTTAAAAATCCCCCAGTAGTTCTACAAATACAAAGCTTTCTCAAGGGAAAAGGTACAATGAGTAAGTGTTTTCTTCCACTGCTCTGTAAAAGAATAACCCATGACTAACTTTTCTCCAGGAATACAAGTAAAATCTGAGTAAATCTGGACTTCAGAATTTTTGTAGCAACACAGCAGAGCTGTGAGATGACAGGCCCACCCTACGCTTTTAACACCTCACCCGCCCACAGCCTGCAGGCAGGCAGAGCCAGAGATGGCCAAAAACTCAAGATGGTCCGTATAGTGAGACAACTGGGGCACAGATGGAACGAGGTTTTCTTTCCCACGTGTGTTACCTATTTTGAAAAACATAAACAGTTCCCTCCTCCTTAGTACTTTAACACTGTCTGCTAACTAGTCATTTGGCCATGTCAAGACAGCTATAACTGTGCTTTTTGGAGCAGTCGGGAGGTTACGTTTTCGGAATGGAAGATGCTGTCATTTTTGTGAAACCTTGTGGGGTGAAACATTATGACATGCCTCAAGTGTAAGAGTTATCGAAATTATTCTATCAGTTTGATCACAGGATTTTCTCAAGCCTGGGCTGAGAACCCCTCAAGCTGGGCCACAGTCTGCTGTTTTCCCTTCTTGCTCTTCACACAGTAACGCTAACCACATATTGGGCTATGTTATCAAGCGTGTAGCCAGCAGGCTTGAAGGAAGTGTTTACACACCTCTCTCCAGCACTTGTGAGGCTGTATTTGTAGCAATCCATCCAGTTTTGGGCTCCTCAGCACCAGAAAACTATCGACAAACTGGAGTGAGTCCAGCCACCGCAGTGACTGGGGCAGGGGAGCACAGGACATAAGAAGAGGCTCTGGGAGCTGGGTTTGCTCAGTCCCAGAAAAGCAGAAAGCTCAAGTGGGATCTAACTGCTGCTTTCAAGTACACAATGAGAGATTACAGAGAAGACAGAGCCAAGCTCCCCTTAGAGCTGCACAGTGACAGGGTGAGAGGCAATGGCCAGAAGCTGCAATGTGGGAAATCACAATTAGGTTGTAAGAAACTCTTTCGCTGTGAGGGAGGTCAAACACTAGAACCGGGGCCTAGAGAACTGTGGTATCTCCATCCCTGCAGATATTCAAAACTTATCTGGGTGAGCCCATGAGCAACTTCATCTAAATTTGAAGCTGGATCTAACATCAAAATTGACCCAACTTTGAGCAAGCTGAAAGGGGATGTTGAAACTGATTAACCAAATGACCTCCAGAAGTCCCTTCCAACCTCAGTTAATTAATTATTCTCTTCTGCAGGCATGTCATTGTCTGCTGTCATTATTGAAAACTAACAAGACCATGGTCTCTCTGACTCGATTGTGGAATCTAGGAGAACAAGCCCAAGTTTGACACTTCTGCTGTTGGATGCAGACAATGCTATGGCAAATCCAGTTGTGTCCTAAATAGCTGTGACCGTAACAGGGCTGTTGTAGCACCACCTTGTCTGGAAGCAGTGACAGAAGCATCTTTGTTGCTTCAGTCTCATATGCTGCTCTGTGCAAGTCCCAATGCTATAGTATCCTAGTACTCTGGAGCAAAAGTGAACCTACATTGATACGAAGTCATGGTTTGGGGTTTTTTTGTGCCACCGTGAGGAAACGCCAGATCGTAGTAGTCAGAGTAGCTGTGTTGTCTTGGAGAATGAATATTTTTCTTCATCCCCTCATTCCAGATCAGTCAGTTGAGTCAGTGGTGGTCTCTTGTCATGGTCGCACTTGACAACTAGGGAAACAGCGAGCATTGAAGCTGAGCCTGTTATCCTTTTTTGGTTTGGGTTTTTTTTTTTTTTTTTGTTTCTTTTTTGTTTTTTTTNTTTTTTTACATCCCATTTCCAAAGTCCTTAATTCCTGGGCTGAAATGAAATGTGAGTATTTGCATGCCAAAAGGGATTATTTTGTTCAGGTTTTGTGGAGGAGGAAAGGAAGAGGTTCTGAATAGGGATTAAAATAGCACACAGAATAGCCTTTGCTCGCAGTAGAAGGAATTGGATGCCTCACTCATTTCAAGCTACAGTAATCACCTTAGCAAGCACCACTGCAGAGTATGAGGTGAAGTTACTCCTGTGTAGAATACTTTTGTTTTGTTCACTCTGCGTATATAAATAAAGAATATAAAACTGTTCTTAAAACTTTGGTTTGGGGTGCTACAGGGAAAGATCTGATATGTAATAACCAAGTAAGATCAGTCTCCCTGGGGACCATTTGCATTAATGAACCATCTGCTACCCTTTCCTCTATGAAGCATCATGGACAGCATCATGCTCTTTCTGTTGTGCAGTGATAATGGGATATCCAGGTGTCTGTGTAACAGGAGCGTGTTTGACACATTTTTGGTTGTTACTCCTCCCTCCCCAGTGATTGCCTCTTGTCTCAGGCAAGCCAGTCCTGCCAGTCATTATAAATGTGATAAGAGATGGAAATAACCAAGAGGTCTCAGGTCTCCTTGGTAATATGGTGATTAACATGGGCTATACAATGATGTGATTCATTCACAGAGGAGGCAAGCGTGGAGTTGTGAATGCTTTGCTTACGTGGCATCGTAGCATCCAGTCATGTAAGGCAGGTTGCTGCTACTTGTATTGCCTCAAGCACCTAATTTTCTTATTAAAAAAAAATAATTAAAAAATCTTCATTCTTTACTGATTCTATAAGGTCTGAGGCATCTGATCATCACCTCATATCAGGAGAGAAGTATCGACACTAGCTATGCTTAAAGAGGATTTTTCTAATGAATTTTCCTATCTGCAGTTGTGCTATGCTGCTTCAAACACTGTTTCCCTTTCAGACTAGGTGAAACAAAAGTGAAGGATTCTCTTGCACACATTTAAAACAGCAGGGAAATTAATTCTGATTTCCATGCAGTTACTTTGGATTTACACTGTACCACCAAGGAGGGAGTAAGTCCTAGTCTCACAGTCATGCAGTCACACAGGGAGATTATTTGTTATGTCAGCAAAAACCTCTGTCTTTAAACACACATCACTGAAGTTCTGTGTTTAAACACACTGCAAGACTGGCAAACTGGTAACAACAGATGAGGAGAAGGCTGAGGTACTCAACAGCTTTTTTGCCTCAGTCTCCATTAGCAACCTCTCTTCCCACATCTCTGGAGTGGATGGACTGCAAGGCAGGGACTGCGGGGGCAAAGTCCCTCCCAGCGTAAGAGAAGACTAGATTTGTGACCACCTGTGGAACCTGAACATACAGAAGTCTCTAGGACCCGACAAGATGCATCCCAGAGTCCTGAGGGAATTGGCTGATGTAGTTGCGAAGCCACTCTCCATGATATTTGAAAAGTCATGGCAGTCAGGGGAAGTCCCCGGTGACTGGAAAAAGGGAAACATTGCACTAATTTTTAAAAAGGGTAGAAAAGAGGACCCTGGGAACTACAGACCTGTCAGCCTCACCTCAGTGCCTGGGAAGATCATGGAACAGATCCTCCTAGAAATTATGCTAAGGCCCATGGAGGACAGGGAGGTGATTCGAGACAGCCAGCATGGCTTCACAAAGGGCAAGTACTGCCTGACCAACCTAGTGGCCTTCTATGATGGAGTGACTACATCAGTGGGTAAGGGAAAAGCTACAGATGTCATCTACCTGGACTTCTGTAAGGTCTTTGACATGGTCCCTCACAACATCCTTCTCTCTAAATCGGAGAGGTATGGATTTGATGGGTGGTCTGTTTGGTGGATGAGGAATTGGTTGGATGGTCGCATCCAGAGGGTAGTGGTCAGCAGCTCAATGTCCAGATGGATACCAGTGCCAAGTGGTGTCCCTCAGGGGTCCGTATTGGGACCAGTACTGTTTAATATTTTCATCAGTGACATAGACAGTGGGATCAAGTGCACTCTCAGCAAGTTTGCACGTGACATGAAGCTGAGTGGTGCAGCTGACACACCTAAGGGATGGAATGCCATCCAGAAGGACCTGGACAAGCTTGAGAAGTGGGTCCATGTGGACCTCATGAGTTCAACAAGGCTAGGTGCAGGGTCCTGCACATGGGTCAGGGCAACCCCTGGTATCAATACAGGCTGGGGGATGAAGGAATTGAGAGGAGCCCTGAGGAGAAGGACTTGGGGGTACTGGTGGACAAAAAGCTGGACATGAGCCGACAATGTGCACTCACAGCCCAGAAGGCCAACTGTATCCTGGGCTGCTGCATCAAAAGAAGTGTGGCCAGCAGGTTGAGGGAGGTGATTCTGCCCCTCTACTCCACTCTGGTGAGACTCCACCTGGAGTACTGTGTGCAGCTCTGGGGGTCCTCAACATAAGAAGGACACGGACCTGTTGGAGAGAGTCTAGAGGAGGGCCACGTAGATGATCAGAGAGCTGGAGCACCTCTCCTATGAGGACAGGCTGAGAGAGTTGGGGTTATTCAGCCTGGAGAAGAGAAGGCTCTGGGGAGACCTTATTGTGGCCTTTCAGTACTTAAGGGGGGCCTATAAGAAAGACAGGGACAAACTTTTTAGCAGGGCCCTTTGCGATAGGACAAGGGGTAATGGTTTTAAGCTAAGAAAGGGTAGATTTAGACTAGATATAAGGAAGAAATTCTTTACTGTGAGGGTGGTGAAACACTGGAACATGTTGCCCAGAGAGGTGATAGATGCCTCATCCTTGGAAACATTGAAGGTCAGGTTGGATGGGTCTCTGAGCAACCTGATCTAGTTAGAGATGTCCCTGCTTATTGCAGGGGGGGTTGGACTAGATGAACTTTAAAGGTCCCTTCCAACCCAAACTGCTCTATGATTCTGTGAAGCTTAAACTCTGCAGCCCTCCTGTGCTTTGGTTCATTGGCAACGTGAGATGCTTACTTAGCATGTGAGGCCTCGGCATAGGAAAAAGGACCAAACCTTGCATGTCTTGTCTACATATTGACTTGTATGAGTAGAGGCTATGCCTCCTAGTAGTACCAAGTTCAGCTCTTTTTTCACATTTTAGAAGATTAGTTGGAAAGAATATAGCCTCACACAGGCTTGTGCTTGTCCCAGGCATTTATTAAACAAAATAATTTTCTCTTGAAAAATGTCTTTTGCTTAAATACACGATTCTTTATTCTACTGACATGACTTTTTCTTGAGGCGGTCCCTCATCAAATTCCAGCAATTGGAATGTCTTTTCCAGAATGCTGCTGTTTTATGCCGTGTCGGGTCTTGTGAGTGTAGTGGTCTCTAGTCTTTTAAAGTAAAAGCCAAGTCAATGACTAAATTCCTTCCTTGTCAGCTTTTGTTTAGAAGCAGCTTGCAGGCCAGGTAATACCTGGTAGAGATCTCTGATCCGCGTGTCACTCGTGTCTCAGATGCACGTGATTTCAAGGGGAAGCTATCATATAAATGATTTAAATGACCATTTTGTTGTTTTTCTTCCCCCACCCCCATTCATTCACTGTAGTTAGCCCCTCTTTTTGAAAATACTGATAGTCGAACTCATAAACCAAGATAATTAAATCATGAATTCTTTCCCCCAATACCAGCTGTTCTACTATTTTTCTTCCTATCGGTGCTCATAAACAGACAAGACTTCCTGCTATATTAAATATCCATATTGTTGGCAAAAAGCAAAAATGTTGTCCTTTGCTACTACCTGAATCTATTAGTCATTAATGAAGAAAGTCTGGTAAGTGTTTGCAGGACAGCTGGTGCTCTCAATAGTACTACTTGCTAGCAGCTATCCCTTTCCGCTCTCTGGATATTGTGCAAAATGAAGAGGTAACTTAAAGGCTGAAGAAGAAGATTCCTCGGCACTGGGAAGTGATAAACTAACATTGCAGGAAACTAAGAACAGAACGGGATAGAGACTGTGAAGTTTCTCCGTGCAGCCTCATCAATGTCTAATCTCCTCCTTGTCCACCCCTTTCCCTTGTTAGCTGTTTTTCTTTTTTTTAAATATGTTTGTACCTAAAGCCTGTTGGTAGACTCCTGATGCTCTGGGGAGATTTGTGCCTGCTTAATGCAAGCAGGGCAAGTATATGGTGTGGCCGGTTCGTGGGGATGAAGCGGGTGCAGGAGAGAGTGTCTGCGCAGGCACGTTGGCAATCATGAGCCAGGGCTGTCCCCACTCCGTGGGCACGAGCCAGGTCTGTTCTGGCTCTGTGGACATAAGCTGGGGCTGTCCCTGCTCCGTGGACACGAGCTGGCTCCCGTCTGAGCTGGGGAGCTGTGGCAGTGCAGCTGCTGAGTGCTGCTAAGGGGAGGGATGTCTGAGCTGGCACCTCACTGGGGGAGAGGAAAATGTGTTGGGGAAAGTCACAAGAGGCGAGTTAAGGCCTTTTTCTGAAAAGAGAGTACAGCTAAACTCGTGCAATGTGGATGAGGGAGGTTTGGTGTTGAAAAGGTGTTTAGACGCCTTGCAAAAAAATACTCAGGCTTTCTTAGTTAACGCACCTGCTCTTGGGGAGGAGTGAGGGGTCAGCGGAGTTGAGTGTTCAGGGTCTTATGATTCCTCATCTGGCTACAGACACCAATTCTGAACATACCCTCCACCCACATTTGTAAATTAATTAGTAATTCCAGTTTGATGTATCTAAATTTCTTTCTTTTAGTGGGCAGCGGTATTTCGGTGTGTTGCAATTAAACAGCTGAAGAGAGAATGATAAAACTTGAAAGTGACCTTTTGCTAATGGTCCTCGAGAGTGCTGGAAAGGATTTGTTTGCTTAGACTGACTACTCCCTTGTGAGCAGCTTCAGCCTATTGAGTTTAATTGGTCTATAGATGTTATTCTCCTGGCTTTATTTAGTTTGGAGGGAAGATGGTGAGGGAGGGGTGAAGTTAGACTGGCTACTTGATATCTTTACATGTTCTTTTTTTTTTTCCCATATGTCAGGGTTTTCTGTGCTCTGCAGAGAACACTGAAGTTAAAGTATAAGAAACACAAGGATAGAGTAAGAGAACTGTGTTTGAAACCTGATTTGGTGGAGATTAAGAAGGAAAGGAAATACGGTTATCGCTTTGTTTATAAGTACTTTTTTTAAACTTGGTTATCCTACCTGCTGGGATCTTGGATCGTATTCCAAATACCCACAGTATTCCTCCCCACCAGGAAAGCGTTGTTATGCCTGTTGTGCAGACAAGGGCTATATGTCAGAGTAGACTCTACAGCCTGTACTACCCAGGCTTGAATTTTTGCTCTGTTGAGAGCTGCAGAGCCCTTTCACTTGTGCCTATTCATTTGAAATGCTCTCAAAAAGAACAGTAATGCTTTCAGAAAGTCTATTACGTGGTTCAAGGCAGAGAAGAATTGCACCCAGAAAGCTTGTCTGGCTAATTCAATGGTGTTTTTAAGGAGTGGAGAAGAGGAGAGGCTGGAGGCAGGGCAGTGGATATTCTTCATTTGGCCATGAGCACGCAGTGTGGTATGGGGATTTGCCATGCTGGTGTGACAAACGCAACGAAACCCTAATTTCTTCTTCCACTGGCTCTGCTTTTAGCCTGTGTCCAGCTCAACTGGGGAGAAAACTCAGGGCTCTTGGCACCCATTTTTATATCCTAATACTAGACCTTATGTGGGAAGCCAGGCCTGTTGCTTGTGAAGGGTGGATAGACAGTGTTCATTCTGGAAAACTCATGAGTTGGCACCCTTGAGTTTCATTCCTAGCAGTGCTCTAGACTCCTCCAGCTGGTTACTCACTAACTTTTGTACCTGTGGAGGGCCCTGTGCAGAGTGACGCACTTCTGCTGGGAAGGAAGCGTCAACCCTGGGTTCAAGGAAAGGGAGCAGTGTAAACATGGAGAACCTAACCCACTCGCTCTTCTCCAGAGAGGTGTAAGAGCTTCTAGTAATAGTCCTCTCCTACTGTGATTTGATTCCCCCCCTCCCCCCTTCCCTTGTTGCCAAGGTTACAGTTTAATTCTGCTTAGCAAAAAAAGCCCCATATGTAAACTTGACCTTGGGGACTTCTGTGTTGATAACAATGGCTCGTTTGTGTTCTTTGTGTTCAGCTTCCACTGTAAGGGACGGGGTCAAACAACCTGAAGACAAGAGGATGGGAGAGAGGTCCTGCTTCACATTAAAATCTGCAGTCAGTTTGAGTCAGATCTTTTAATTTATAAACTTTGTTGGTAAACTCAGCAGCCCTTAACAGCTGAAGACCACAGATTCACTCCACAGAACCCAGCAAGCATCTGTTCGTGCTAATGCCTTATGCTTTTTTGTGGGTCATGGGGCAATCGGATACCTGCTTAGGTTAGGTTATTCACATATCAAATGCTGTTGCACCCTGAAATAACTTTAATTTTATGCATTGAATAAACAACCATGTATTAAGCTTCCTAAAAAGAAAAAAATCTGCAGTAAATTAAGAAGAAAACAGTATGGACCTTTTTTCTGTTACAAAAATTTAGCAACAAAATGTACCACATTTATGCTACTCACTTTCATAATGACCATTCTTGCTTGGTATTTGTTCTTGCAAGGTGTTGAGTGCTCTGGCTGTAATCCAGCAAGATTTAAGCATGTAATTTAACTTTAAGGATGTAAGTAGTCCCACTTTATTGAAACCATTTGAGTGATTAAAGGTACGCAGGTGGATAAGTGCTTTGCTGGATGGAAGCCAGAACGCACAGCATCTTCCAAGATCACATCCTTAATTATTAAATTGATTTATAGCAGTTCTTGTATCCAAGGCAACAATGACAATGAGATGGTCGAGTACTAAACTCTATACATCTAAGAGAAATGTGGTTAGTCAAATTCTGCTCAAATATGGGTGGACATGGCTTACTGTAGTTTGTGCTTCTCAAACAGGCAAAATCTGGCCCAGTAATTGCATGTTCATGAATACAAATGGAGTAAATTAGCCACCCTATGGATCCTATGTGTGAATGTTTATGGGGTCTTTTTGTTTGCTTACAAACTTAACTCAAAACCGGTCTTCATATTGCCCCTTTCCAGATGGTTAGCAGGTCTTTTTCATCAGATGGATGTTGCTGACCCTCATATTGTTTGATAATATTTGAAATACGTATTTCTTTTGTCTCTACTTCCTGAATTTCATTTAAATTGGGGAAGAATATTTTCTAGTTGTTATACTACAAGATTTTAATTGCTTGTAATATGCTAAATTATTAAGCAATTCAAAAGACTTAAAATATGTGAAGAAAAGTAAAAGACCCTTCCCCTCCTCGTTCTGTTTACATTTAAAGAAGCTTTTGATTCTGGAATCTCTCTCATGACTTTTTGAATACCTAAAACTAGGGTATCGCTAACATTGTAGTTCAGACAAACCGGTTCAGGTTGAATCAGTTCTTCAGTATTCTCATTTAAATACTCAGTTGCTTTACAGCAGCTGAAACATACTTCATATCAATGGCCTAGGTAGAGAAGAACCCATCCCAGAGTCTTTCATTGGGAAGGAAAGATGGGTAAAAAATTGAGATTCACTGATGGTCCTGTCTGGTTTTGCATGGACTTCCCACCTTTCAGCAGTAAGATGAAGGATAATCTTGTTTAGGGTAAATACATTGCAAGAATTTAGTGTATCTATCTTCTGAGTTTTTAGTAGTGTCCATTAATTGTTAATTGATGTCAGCAATGGTCATCTGTAATCATACCCTATTATCTGTGCTTATTTGCAGTTTACCTTGATATTGTTTTGTATCTTGAATGACTACATATGCTGTAGAAATAACAGACTTTTTTAAACTAGCAGTGAGGAGAGGAATCTGTTTCCAGTAAGACTGCCTTTTTGTGTCATTGTGAGATTTTAGGAAACAGGAAAAACATGAACTTCAGAGCACCCAAATTGTGATGCCACAGAGGACTTCACAGTTTGAAAGACCTGGGCATCAGTTAAAACAATGCAGGGAATATCAGACTGTAGGCTTCTGGAAAACTCCAGCTGGTAAAGGTGTGATGAATTCTTCATCAACTGAAGATAAGCACAAAGGTAAAGCTACTTTTTCATGTTTGTGGTCCTGTGTCACCCTAATCTCAAATTAATTTTTGGTTTAATAGAAGCTGTTCCCACAAACTTTCTACAAACTGTCTTCATTTTTGTAGCATTTCTTTTGTGAGTAAACCCTAGAGTCCTCATTCTCCACTGTGTTGCATATGGAGCAATAGTTTCTATCACTACAGACGAAAGGCATTTAACCCACACTGGTATCGGCTTTGCCACAGAGATAAACAGTGACGCCGTTCAGCGTCATGGAGAGGGAGGCTGGTTTCCTGCGTCTTGCTTTTTGTATTGGTTCTGCTTGATTGTTGCAAACTTTTGCAAGAATTGCCTCCCACTTTGAACAGCTGCAAACTTGATTGCACCCAGGTTTCAGCAATGAGAGGGGACCATTAGCAAAATTAAGGAGCAGATGCATATAAAGTAGTTCTGCTTGGGGGCTACAGCAAATGTAGTTGAATTATGTGAAGCTGGTGTGGTGTTCTTTATTTTTAGCTAATGTCTTGATTTGGTCTGTGCTTAAAATGTTTTGTTAGATTAGCTGTCAGCTGGAAATATGCTAAAAACCAAAACAACCTCCCACATCATTAATGAAGAGAGCTATGTTGATAAAAGTTCTTAAATGGACACAGTTATATTGGAAAAGGGAGGGACGAAAGATCCCTTTGGTATAATCTGGTCCATCTGGGGAGCTGCCAAAAGAATTAGAGGTGTAGATTACACCTGTATAAACTCCCTCTCCCGTTTGCCAGTAGACTTGACTGGTAAAGCTCAGATGTTTGTCAGTGTAGGCTCTTCCACCGAGTTATTCATTATCTGATGGAAAACAGCATGTGATCTTTGCCCAGTGTTTTGCAAGCTAGCAGTTTTAGGGGACTGTTCTGTCCATAGTCGCGTGTCTCACAGTGCAGACCTGTCTGAGGCACTGCTGATATCACAGGGTGGAGAAGGATTTTCTGTTGAAGCACTGCCCAGTGGCCGTGCTGCTGATTCTCAGGGGCACCTTGCTGATTCCTGCTGCTGCCACTTAACATCACCCAGTCAAGGGCTAGAAACCAGTACCCAAAATAACAAGGCTGGTTTATGTAAGAAATTTAAAACCAGTGGTTCCTTTTCTCTCACTCTTATTTTTTTTTTTTTGAGCTTTTGGGGCTTATTATTCAAGCCTTTATTCACACCAAAAATGGCTAGAAACCATGCTTTAAGAAAAAGGAAAAAGGGCACGTGGGATTCTAGTCATGTGAATTTATGAGAAGATGGAACAAAAAAACCCCTGAAACACCCACACCCACCAAACTCCACCCAACTACTTTGTGAAACTTTTGGAAACAAAATCATGACCAGGCCTGGGTCAGGCTCATTCATGTTGTAGTTAACAAGCTAGAAGACAGTGTGGGCTGTCCAGGGAGCCCTAGTGCCAGGAAAAAACCCACTGGCAGATTGTAGGCGAGGTCTCTACTTACTTGTCTTGATTCAGAATAAAACAAACCAAAAAACACCCCACGTGGTGAGTTTCAGCTGGTATTGACCCAGGAAGAGATAAGGATGTTCCCTGTTTATGATGACCTTGAGGCAGAGCAAGATAACTATCGAATGAGTTTACATCTCAGGCTCTTGGTTCCTTGAAGATCTGTGGATCCTCCTTGGATCCCTAAGGATCAGGCTGGCTGTTGCTGATGGAGGTTGAGGCCCAGGGTAAGAGCCTCAGACTGTGGAGCTGTTTCCATTGCACGTCACTGGGAAGCTCCAGAAATGGAGACCTGGTAACAGGAAAGGTGGTTGGTGAAAGAACATCTTCTAAGGAAAACTGGATATAGCATAAGCTGAAGTTATTTTCCTGGTGAAAATATTAGATTAACAGCCATTTTTTTCTGTGTTTTTAGGTTTTACACTTGTTTCATTACTGATTAATAACTAAGCATAATTTCAGGAGTAAATTGTACCTCCTACACTCGGGATCTTTGCATTTTTGGTGCTATTTTCTCCATACAGTATTATTCAGTGCTTAAAAGTCCTTAAAAATTAATAAAAATTAAAAGTTGAGAAGAAGAAATAGAGTAATAATATTAAAACTTCAGAGCTTATTGGGAGAAGGAGAGTAAAGCAAAACAATGTCCTCTGACTTTGGATTGCTTTACATGCAACTCGGGCTAAGTTGATGTAAAATGATAAGCATAAAAGCTTTAGCTAAGAAAAATATTAGAGGAAATAGATGCCTTGCATATAGTCATACTAGTTTGACCAGTAATACCAAAATGGGTAAAAATGACCTGAAATATCAAGCTGGTGATCTAGAAAACAAGCCAAGGATAAGAAACGTCAGACTTGCTTTTTTTCCTCCTCTGACAGGCCAAATGGATTGATGTAAATACCCATTACTGAAAAGTCACCTATCTTGATGCCAGTAGAAATGATGTAAAAACCAAACAGTGATCCTAGAGACAATGAGCCTAGAGACCCATGTGCAAAAGTTGTGGGAGTAACGTTGGCTTCTCGCACTGCCTTGTTCGGCAGCACCACAGTCACTTTGCCTTGTGCTTTGCCTTCCTGTCGAGTCCCCTGGCCGCTGCTGCTGCTGCACGTTCGTTAGGAAAAGCTCCTCGTCTCTTCCAGATGTTAAAGATCAGCTGCAAAGAGGTGTTAGTCTTGGACTGCTACAATGAAGGAGTGATTTATCAGGGAGGAAAAACTGGCAGCACTTAGGTAGAAATGGTCAGAACCAGTGGCTGTTGTGTAACATCAGCACCTGAATGGTGGATAATGGTACCTTCTGCTGAGGGCATGTGGTATGGATAAAGCATATAACCAGATGTTAGCATTTCTCTGCTAGTAGGTACTTATTTAGACCAGGGAGCAGAAAGCTACTGAAAATTTGGAATTTGGATGCTGGGGGTCTCTGATGTGTTGCTGAGTGACTAAGTAGCCTTTTATCTCTGTTACCACCCTGAAGCAAAGAGCTAGTTACTGGCTGCCAAAAGGTGTTTTACAAGGACTGATTTCTGTTTGTTCTGCCCACCAGCCCCATGTAGCTAAGCACATGCTATCGCAGCCCCACTGGGCAGCAGTATGATTTTTGTCACCTTGTTCAGCCAGTTTTGTGTGGTTCTGTTCTTTTAAAATAAGTAAATAAATCTGTGAAATGGTCTGAAATAAAAGCCAGGGAATTTTCCTCCCTTTCTTCTTTTCTTCCTATCAAAAGTAGCTGAACCAGTGCAGCTCAGAGGCTGGTAACCTTCACTGAGGGAACAAGGGAGGAGAGAGATGGGGCAAAGTGAAAAACCTCTTTATAGAGCCCTGCTTTTGGTACCTCAGTGTTTCTTTCCTAAGCAGAAAGGGCTCCCCAGTTCAAGAAAGACAGGGAACTACTGGAGATAGTCCAGCTGATGGCTATGAAGATGATCAAGGAACTGGAGCACCTCTCTTATGAGGAAAGGCTGAGAGACCTGGGTCTGTTCAGCCTGGAGAACAGAAGGCTGAGAGGGGGTCTCATCAATGCTTACAAATATCTAAAGGGCGCGTGTCAAGAGGATGGGGCCACTCTCTTCAGTGGTGCCCAGTGACAGGACAAGGGGCAACGGGCACAAACTGGAACACAGGACATTCCGTTTCAACATGAGGAAAACTTCTTTGAGGGTGACAGAGCACTGGAACAGGCTGCCCAGAGAGGTTGTGGAGTCTTCTTCTCTGGAGATATTCAAAACCCGCCTGGATGCATTCCTGTCGTGATTTTGTGACAAGGTTGTGCAGGATGAAGGAGTGAGAGATGCTCAGAAGAGGGCAGCACCCAACAGGGCTCCTGGCACAGTGGAAAACAGACAAAACCAGGGAGTGTGGGAAGAAAGGAGGCACTGTGATCCTTCCCAGAGGGATGGGAATGAGGAATGACAAGCCACTGGTGTGCTGGAGCAAGTAGGGCTGGATGTCTGAGTGGGGGAGGCACACAGGGAGACTTTGCACTCATGTACTCTTCAGCAAAGCTCCTGACTGGTTAATATTATGGAAAGTTAAAAACATTAAGTTCGCAGATAAACAGTTGCTTGGATTGGATGTTAACAAATAAGTCATGCAAAGTTACTGGTTTTGGTGAAGTTTCCAAATTTGGCCTTTGGTACTGAAAATGAAGATAATGATGGAGGAGCTCTTAAAGATACTATTAAATCACCTTTTCTACTCCTGGCGTTTATACCTATATGAGGATAACTCCAGAGAACATTTATCTTGTTTTTGAAATGTGTCGGGCTGCAGGGATACAATACAAACAAATATATTCCAGGGGAAGATGATTCTAGATCTCCTTAGTAGGCTTTCTTTCCTCCTACTCCACAAATTATTTGCTCTCCAGACGCTACTGATATCAATATCAGTGTAAGGAAGCCTTTAGGTTCTGAAATAGACAGTAATAGATCTTTGTATAAAGAGGAGCCAACCTTGCATGCCATTTGTGGGAGGGAGTATTTCATAAAAATTACTTTTATTATTCTGGTATTGTGTTAGAAAATCATGTTGCTAAATGTATGAGGGAGAAATTATTATAATGGAGAGTGTCTTAACGTAGCTTAAATATCTGACAAGAGCATTTCAGAACTAAATCATTCATGCTCCCACTTGCTGCCAACTGTAACCTGCTACCTTTCTCATGATAATATGATGTCCCTGACTTGCAAATTAAACATTAGCCAGTAATGGCATAGGAAATCAGAAAAAAAAAAATCCATGGAAACGAAGTTGTGAGTTTGCATCATAGTCATGCAAAGTGATGCCCATTCTGATGAACTGAAAAGCTCTCAATGAATTTTGCCATGAAATTCTTCTGCAGTGAAGATTTTCCCTCAGAATGAAACTGCAGGGGAACCCTGAAATCCTGAGAGTCAGGTTCCCTGAATTGATTATTTGACATTTTTTAGCTAGAATTGCAACCAAGTCTTCCCAGAAAACTAGTGGGGTGGACAAGCATTAGTGGGTACAGCTCTGCGGGCACTAAACCCGGTTACAGTCTCTGAAAAAACCCTGAGCTGCCTCACTCCAGGTAAATATCATAGATAAACATTGTGTTGTCCATAATATACACAATTGTGCCTGCTGTTAGTGCACTGAAGACTAAGTAATACTTCTATAACAGTAACTGTGTTGTGGGGTTAAGATGACCGTGGAGAACAGAGGGAAAGACACTAGAAAACTCTGCTAGATGAGCATATGTTATATAAAATATACCAACCCCCTGACAGCTTATTATCAGTGGTTCGTATTCCTGCTTGCTGATTCACTGCATCAAACAAGTCACTACCTGTCCTCTGTCCTCTTTGGTGGGAGGTGGGATCTCAACAGATGGCTCTCCCCAGAGCTACTTTCTCATGATGTTGCTGCTATACTACATACGGGATAATTGCCTTTTTTCAAGCATACACTGGCTAACACAGGAGGGGCTTTACCAACACACATATATTCAGCAGGACAGTGAACTCCTCCTAGTTTTAAGTCATCTTGTCCTTATTTCTTGATAAAGTTGTCTCGGGAACACCAGTTCTGTTTCAACAAGCTTGTATTTAGAAAATCTCTGCACCAGCAAAAGATCATCTACAGCTTCCCCTATCAGCAAAATAAAAGTTTAGAAGTTTTTTGCATGCAGACAAACAATGAGGAAGTCTACGCGTTGGCCTATGCTTAAGTGGTGGCCATGGTAGTCTATATGGGCTGATGGTAAAGCTTTGGCAGCGATACAGCTACATTGGTGGTGCTTATAGTTGGGATATCAGTTCAATGCAGAGAAGCCTGGAGAAGGAATCGAGGCTTGAGTCCAGCTTTGACAATATAAAGAGTTTGGACTGAATTGTATCCAAGGCTGTCCTAGAAGTGGTCAAAACAATGAAAGCATTGAGAGTCTTGCATATTACAGCCTGTTATTCCCTGCAGCAAGTGAAGTGGTCACATTCCTCCCCGCTGTCCCGTGTCACCCCCCTCCCTGAAACTATTCTTTTCTCTTTTGAGAATAGCGCATTTTAAAATTGAAAATCAAGTTCCCTGTGCTCTGTTTCAAATCTGTTGCATGGTGTTAACTGGAGTCATTACAGCAGAAACTTTACTTTGGGTCAGCAAGGAACCTAACAAGGCTGTTTATCAGATTTTGTAAGATAATGTGAATGAGCTGACTGCGTGCGTGCTCTGCATCCCCTTGAATCAGAAAATAAATACGGTAGAACAAAGCTGCCTTCAACCCATTAAGATCCAAATTTTTTAGGAACATTAAATATAATGGAAAATGACATAGTACTGTGGCACAATAGACAAAGGTGTGAACAGTAGTAAGGAAGTTGGTATCAACAGGGCTGCAAGCAGATTCTGTGTATGGTTGTGTCCATATCCTTTGGTTACAACAGGGTGGCATCTTCCTTTAATGAACCTTATGCGATACACGGCTAACAATCTGAGATTTGAAACACCTAGGGTGCCACTGTATTCTCTTTTTAGTACTTCCATAACAACTAAGGATGTGGGGCATGGTGGGGTCTGTTCTCTCCTTCATGCGTACGCACAGCTGCAATTGATGCTGGTAGGAAATGAGAGCCTGAACCGAAGGCAGAAGAGTCCCTACTGTTTTCATCACTTCAATAGTCTCATATAAAAGCTCTGTGGTCCTCATACTGGGGTTGTTTGTCAACCTCTGGACCACATTCTTCCCTAGTTTATCTTCACTAAATTTGGCTTTCTGTGCCTTTTATCACAGAGATGTTTGTGCAGTTGAGAGAATTACTGGGCTGTTTGTACCTGACACCATTTGCAGCATGACAGATGCATGGAAGGTTAAGTTAGGAAGTCATTACTTTATTCCTGTATCATCTACAGCAAAGAATAAAGAGCAAGAGAAAGTGGTTATGTTCTGATCAATTGACTTATTTATTTTCTCTCAGGGAAAACATGAACCTGAGCAACTCCGAGATACTTCACTCCTACCAGTATATATATCTGTCAATTAAAGGTAATGTTCACTGTCACATTTATAGTGCGCACCAAATCACAAGAAAAGTAACAGCCTTCTTTGAAGTAGTGAAGCTTTCTGTGAGATTGGAAGTATCTTTCATTCCCTGATCTCTTCTGCTTCAGAAGTCTTAGCAATTCAGTTGTTTGGGCTGTTGCTTGGAAGTTTTTGTTCCTCATCAAACTAGGTGCTGCACTTCAATATGTGTTGTGTTGCAGAATTGAATTTGTGAATGTGATGTCTCAGTTTTGTCAAGGTAATGGAACTGAAGGTCTGTAAGTGTGTATAGCTTTGCTGGGTCATGGTCTAGAGTTTCTCCTTTATTTGTTGTAAGAAAAAATTTAACCATGAGTTTCATACACTTCAAATACATAGCTGTGAAGAAGGGGCTTTTAAAATCTGTAGCTATCTTTGCAAACCTTGCACTCACTGTGTGAATAAACTCCAACATAAATAAAATAGGAAATAAAAGATATCCTTGTCTAAGTATTTTAACTTCTGTGTCAGAATACCACAGATAGCAAAACAGAAGAATGATAAAACATTCAGCTCTTAAGGCAGGTTTCTATGCTTAATTATACTTTAAAAAAAAAAGTGAAAGATCACATAAAAAGCATATGAAGCTAGCAAAATCAAGCAATCAAAACTTGTGTGAAACCTTGATTTGTGTGTTACAACTTTGTGCATGTGTGCTGGGTTGACCTTGGCTGGCTGCCAGATGCCCACCCAGCTGCCCTCTCGCTCCCCCTCCTCAGCAGGACAAGGGGAGAAAATAAGATTAAAAAAACCCTCATGGCTTGAGATAAAAGCAATTTAATGAAAAAAACCAAAGGCTGTGCACAGAAGCAAAGTGCAAAAAGAAAAAAAAAATTATTCTCTACTTCCCACCAGCAGGCAATGTCCAGCCACATTGTGGGAAGTAGGAACTCAGTATGTGTGCTGCAAAGATGATCAGAGGGCCGGAGTACGTCTCCTATGAGGACAGGCTGAGAGAGCTGGGGTTGTTCAG
>RSEF01000002.1:57147206-57197109 GCA_003993805.1 Himantopus leucocephalus
TCAAGGTCCCTTCCAACCTAAACCATTCTATGATTCCATGTGTAACGGTTGGTTTGAAAGACAAACACCTTAATAATGAAAGCTACCTCCTCCTCCTTTCTCTTAGCTTTTATTGCTGAGCATGAAATCGTATGGTGTGGGGTATCCCTTTGGTCAGTTTAGGTCAGCTGTCCTGGCTGTGTCCCCTCCCAACCGCTTGCCCACCTCCAGCATACTGGCCTTTGGGGGGGTGTTAGAGAGACAGCCTTGATGCTGTGTGAGCTAAGTGATAGCCAAAGCGTCAGTGGGTTTATCAACACTATTCTAGCTACAAATACAAAGCACAGCACTATATGGGCTGCTGTGGGGAAAGTTAACTCCAGCCTAGTCAGACCCAGCATGGCATGGGAGGACAGTGCAAAACTGTAGCTTAGTTTTACCTTGAAATGATCTCTGTTGTAACTACTTTGATGAAATATCACAGTGGAGAGGAAGCAGGTGTGGTTTTGATATCACTGCGGCTAGTTAAGGTCAGCTCTTGTTATCCCCTCAGCCAGGGTGTGGATTAGCTCCAGGTAAGTAAAACTCCGGAGATTCATGCCTATATTAAAATACATTTTAGTATTTATACTGTGTTAGCTGAGGTGATTTGGGAGCTGTCGGCTGCACAAAAAGAAGTGTGAAGGGAGGTGGTTCTGCCCCTCCTCTCCACGCTGGCGAGATCAGACCCCACCTGAAGTACTGTGTCCATCTCTGGAGTCATCAGCACAAGAAAGACATGGACCTGTTGGCGTGGGTCCAGAGGAGGGCCACAAAGATGGTCAGAGGGCTGGAGCACCTGAACTGTGAGGACAGGCTGAGAGAGTTGGGGTTGTTCAGCCTGGAGAAGAGAAGGGTCCAGGGAGACCTTATAGTGGCCTTAAGGGGGCTTTTCAAGAAAGACAGAGAGACATGCTGAGAGAGACTTTTTACAAAGGCCTGTAGTGACAAGACAAGGGGTAATGGTTTTAAACTGAAAGAGGGTAGATTTAGATTGGACATTAGGAAGAAATTCTTTACTGTGAGGGTGGTGAGACGTGGGAACAGGTTGCCCAGGGAAGTTATGGATATACCCCATCCCTGGAAGTGTTCAAGGCCAGGTTGGATGGAACTTTGAGCAACCTGGTCTAGTGAAAGATGTTCCTGTCCGTGGCAGAGGGGTTGGACTAGATGATCTTTAAAGGTCCCTTCCAACCCAAACCATTCTGTGATTGTGTGATTTTTCAGAAATGACTGTCCTAGCAACTTCTGAAATTACTATAGTCTTTACCCTTTTCAAGAGAAAAAGGGGATGAGGAGTCGGGTTTAATTTGGCATTTGTGACAAATAGCGGCTACTACTATTGCTTCCTACTATTGCTTCAGGGTCATTCCTTGCAGCCCTTCTCACCCTCTATGTGCCAGACCAGCTCTGGACTTCACGGGCTGCCAGAACAGCACAGCCACCTGCCCTGTTGTGAGTAGCTACAAATCTTTTTCATATTATTATTCTACAGCAAAATCCAGCACAAACATACTGGAGATGCAGACAGCTTCTGGAAAATCTTAAAATGAAAGTATCATTTAGGATGGGAAAGACTAGTTGAAGCAGTTATATTTGGTGATGGTATTTTTTCAATAGTCAGTTTTAAAGGGGAGGGATATCTTTCAGTCTTTTTGCCCCCCTCACCCCCATGCCCTCCTTTTTTCTCTTCTCCTTCAAAAACTACTGTGACATATTTCAGTGTGATAAAAGCTGGACACAGATCCATCTTTGGAAGAGTGGTGGGAGGTAGCGTGGGCTGAGGTTCGGTCAATTTATTGTTCAGGCTTTTAAGTGGAACTGGAGGAAATTGTGAAATCGAGGTTGCAAGGAGAGGTGAGCAATACATTATTTCCTTTCCTTTTCAGATTACCATTTCAGCTGCAGGGTATAAAAACATGTTGAACAAAAAAAAAAATAGAGTAACTTAGTTTTTAATGATTTCAGATAATCCTTTCTCTGTATGTGAAGGTAAAATAAAATGCCAATGACTCTTCTGTGTTTAAAAAAAAAGAGAATCTTTTAACCTTTTGTTCAACATTCTGTTATTTGTTTGTTGTAGTTTCCCAAGGCTATTATGTATTAACAATATCTGCATTGTGCAAGTGCTTGCGAATCCTGTTGTTATGCCACACATTTCGTGGGACTGGAAGGCCAGCTCGGGTTGCAGTGAGATGTGTTTTCCATGTGTTCAAGTGATTCTAGAGATGGGGCTTGAAGAACGGTGTGGGAATGAAGCTGTAAAGGGTTTGAACTGTGAGGATGCGAATGAAGTGACAATGTGTGTTTAGAACATCAGAATCCCTTTAGGGTTGCACAGGTTAAAGTAATATCGGGTATTTACTTTCAGACAACTTACATAACAGTTTTTGTCAAGTGCAGTGTTCATTGCCTTATAATGAGAGCAACTTATGGAGGAGGAAAGAGATGCTGCTATGGTCCCTTTGGCTTACAAACCTTGGCATGTAAGCTTAAAGCTTAGAACTACCGATGTAAACAAGTTTAAGTGCGTATTCATTGTCTGGAGACTTTGGAAAAAATACTGGATTTTTTGGGGGGAGTAGAGAAACTGAGACACTTATTTAAAGATTTAAAGAAAACAAACAAACACACCCCCCCACACCCCCTTCCAACTTGTAGATGTTCAATGACAGGCAGAACAGATAAGTGTTCAAGTCCTAGAAAAGTTAATAGGAACTGGGTGCTTCACTCTTCTTTATGTCCAAAGTTACTTTTTGGGACCCTATTATCTGTCAAAATGAGTTGCATTTGGATGAGCCGGTCTCCAAAATCCCTGAAACAGTTCTGAAAATCTTATTTCTCTCCCTCATCCCCTGCCCCTCCCCCCCATTTTTTTAGGGGGGGATGGGGTTCGAGACCTTTACAGCCTGCAGCTGAAGTATAAATGAAATTTCTTTGCATGCTTTAAAATACTCTGCGCTTCTGGTGGAAGAAACAGTCAGCAAAGCTGATGGCAACTGAATTTGAAGCTTTGAAGCTGTAGTCTTGAATATTTCATGATCACACTGTCTAGGTTATTTGGCTGGCTGGCTTTAGAATTCAGCACTCCAGCAGAAGGTAGTTTGGGAATTGAAGGAGAAATTAATGAAAGCATTACAGGAAAGTCTACTGTTGCTATAAACTTCTGCTCACAAGCTGAACTGTGATTTCATTGTCGCACACTACTACTTCCAGTGGTGTTTGTGGGAGCAGGATCAAGGAAAGGCAATTAACCTCTTGAGATAGACTCTTGTGGTCACATCTGATAGACCAATGGAAGAAGTGACCATCCTTCCGACGTCTAACCAATGGTTCCTGCTTTGGTTTGCCTCCCTATTCTATGTGCTGGTAGATCTACCAGTAAAACAGATATGAGGGACAGGACCCTGACTGACTACTCTTCTCCCACAAATTTTCTAGCAGCTTTTTTTAATAGGGATCACTTCCTGTTGTGACAAAGCACAACTGTAGGAAGTGGTAAGCTCTGGCACAGGGGCGGGAAAGACCTCTGGGAGCAGGAATACTTCGTGGCCAGAAACCTCAACTCTTCAGGTCATTTTTGTTGGGCATCTTTGACCATGTGTAGACACTGGAAAGCAGGAGTATACACAGTTTATGACCGTGACAATTTTATTCTCTACTAGCTAAGCTGCAGAGTGGACACAATTTCTTTTTTTGTTGGTTTGTTTTTCTTTTTTCATTTACTTATCTTGCTGACTTTAGTTTGTGCTCCATTTAAAAGAAGTTTTGCTGAGTGTAGTCAAGCCAAGGTCACAACCAAGCCTCAGGTCACATTCAGGTGAACCTCAGAGGACTGGGATATGAGTTAGTTTCCTTCTTTGATGGTTTGATCTCTTTTGATCATCGATGCCATTGCTTTGTTCATATTAGGGTCTGGCATCGAGCTGAGCCTCCACTTATACCTCTGCCCAGTGGGCTGCAGCAGGATTTGGAGTCTTAATGGCAGTGCTCAAATCAAAATCCAGTACCACAGTGTATGCAAACACCAGTCTAGTTAATACCCCAAGTGGCTGCCATTCATCTGGTATGTCAGCATCAATCCACCACTGCTGAGGTTAAGTGGTCATTGCCACATAAGGAAAAAATCCAGGTGCAGCGGGAAAAAAGCACTGAGTCATTAGGATGATGGAGAATTTTCCATCCCACGCTTCTTGTGTGTTGTTAGCCATTTTATATCTGATTAACCCTCTGTATTTGCTGTGAGCTTTTGGAGTGTCCAGCTGTGTGAAACCACTGTTTAATTCCTAAAATTATTTCTTTTCTATGCTTTCCTTAGTAGACCCTTTATATCAGGTTCTCGCACTGGGAGAAAACACTACTGAACCTTTGACAAGCTTTCATCTCTGCAGAAACATTTTTGATAGGAAGTGTCTTTTATTACTTCAGTAAAGATTTACTATGACCTTAAAATGTTTGCCCCTCTTCTTGTTTGTAGGTAATGGACTAATGAAGTATATTTGAACTCTTTTCCGAGATGTGTCTTTTTCTATTGGAGAAGAGCTCTGGTTTTAGTTTGTGTGTGTGTGCAATGATTAATACATGTGGCAAACACTTATCTACTGATGTTTGAGTGAGTGTGTTCTGTCCCTAGCCACCATTCTGGAAGAAGCATGGCAAAATGTATGCTATTTACATCATAATTGCGGTATCAGGATGAAATTCAAGTATCTCATAAAATTACAGTTCTGGTGTAGCTGTGCCTGTGTGCTTCCCCAGTGTAATTAATGGTTGATTCCCTAGGCAGGTCAGGAACTCCACAGCTGGTCTCTGCATAGATGTGATGGACTAATTTGTGACAGTGACCTGACCTGAGATGAGGTGATTGACTGAACTTCTAACTTCAAACCCCAGAGCTCTTGCAAGACATTTGAAGGCTCTGTGTTTTCTTCCTGAGCACCGCTGTCTGCCCAAAGGTGATACCCTGGGGGTTTGGGGAGCTGAGTAGCTCTACATTATCACTGCAGGAAGCTGTGCTGACTGGCCTGGATCAGGCATTGCCGCACGTTCACCTGCCAGCTCCCGCTGCCTTGTCAATTCAGCCACCTCTTGCGTGAGGGTACTGGTGGCCACCCCATCCCAAGCAATCATGTTTTACTTCCTTTGATCATCAACGTTTTCCAGACCATATTCTGCACATACCTTTCCACCACTAGTGAAGTCCATGTCTCGGAGCAGCCCACATATCCTGCCTACCACAATACCCTTTCCCAGCCTGACCTTTCAAAGCCTGACCTATGGCTCCTGCCTTTGCCTTGAGATGGTGGCCTTGCTCTGCTGCCCTGTTCATTCCATATAGGTGGCCCTTCTGTCATGTGCATCTTCACAGAGTGGCTCAAAAGGCCCCTCTTTCCCTTTCCTTTAGTTTCACACTTTTATGCTGCCATGAAAATACACCTGGCCTGTGTAACCTTTTTCTTAAGTCTGGCCCAGGTCAGACATCTGCATGTCAAACGGTCCAAGAATAACTTTGGGTGTTGCATTCCGCCTGGAAGTGTTGCATCTGAGATGCCAAACACCATCCTTTTGCAGCAGAAGCACACTGTTGAGCCTGTTGTTGCCGATTCTGTTCCTTAAACACCTTATACTTGAATTTTGTCTCCTAATTTGCTTATTCCAGTATTGCATTTTGCCCCATATTCTTCTCTTGCTGACTTTAACAGACCAGTCATACCTGTACTTCTCCAGAAAGCCCCTGTGGCAGTTGCCTAAGCATCTGCTTTAGATGGTTTTGGTTTAGTACTCAACTGCATCATAAATGCCTTTCCTTCTTCTCTCAGCGTATCTTCTCCTCAGAAGATGTACTGGGGTGTGTGCGGACACATCTTTTACCATGGGCAGGCACTTTGAAAGCAGGACTATACACAGGTTATGATTATGGGGCAATTTGGATAACGCACAGAGCAAACAGCTGTGAGTAATATGCTACTAGGCTGAGCATGAATGTGCTCACCACCCCAATGAAGGCACACGGTCAGTCTCTGCTGGCCAGGCAGTCCTCAGAGAGACAAGGAAGTTCTGCCTGCTGTTGTCTGATCTTGCCAGGTATCCATCTTCTTGACCCTTTTCTCTGAGTTTTATACCTTTTCTTGCTGGTTTGGGGTTTTTTTTGGTTGGGTTTTTTTTTTTTTTGAGTCCTGGACTGACTCCACAATTTCTTTGTTTATACTCTCCTTATCTTCCTGGCTTTAGTTTGTGCTCTCTCCTTTACAGTGCAGCAAAACCTTTTTAGTGGGTTGTTTTTTTTTTGTTTGTNTTTTTTTTTTGTTTTTTGTTTTTGTTTTCCCCAAGGTCATGCCACTGCATTTCACACAGCTGGGCCTTAAGTCAGACAGCTGAGCCTGAGAAGTGGAATCAGGGTTGCAAGGCTTCGCTGCTACACTCATTACTTCATTAAGCGACCTCCACTGTGAGTTACCATGGGTCTGATAATGTACACCTACTTCTTAGACCACAGTAAATTGATCACTTATGATCATGAGAATTTATCTTTAAATCACAGGAGCAGTCCAGAGAATAGGAAATTGGAAGACTCTTAATTGGCACAAAGTCGGATTAAAAGGTTGAACTGCAAAAGCTGTACTGAAGGAGTAGTGCCTGGGCATGGGAAACAGGACAATGTAGTCATCAACCTGCCTGTTGCTCTTTCTGTGAGATGTTCATGTATATTTATGTCCATCAGATACCATGATATATATTTTCTGACTGGCAGTCATTTCCTTCTACCTTAAGCTTGTAGTGCGTATAACACATGTATATACATTTTGCCTGTTGAATCAAATGTTTTTAGGCAGAATCATCTAGGTGTTTATAGAAGTAAAATACACCCTCTCCCTCCCAACACAGCTATGGCCCCTTTTGCTCCCATCAAATGGTAAGCAAACTCATAAATCTCATTTAAATGTTTTTATAGTACTGGGCTAGTTTTCGTGGTTAATTAACACTTGCCTGCTTGAAGATCTTTCTGCTGGAAATGGCTATACTGTTAAAACCAGTTCTGTCTGCCAGTGAAATATTAAGAGGTGTTGGAGAGCCACTCAGGTGGCCTGTATAATGTTTGTATTTTGTACGTGTGGGTATTGTAGGTGTAGGTCTGATTTAGTATGGCTGCTAGCCAAGGACATCTTTGTAAGGAAAAAAATTAATTGTTCATATTCCTGAAAAGATAGGAGTTGTATTCTTGAAGGCTCCTTACAGATGAACTGTGCTAGCTTATTATCAAATACTTTGATTTCTCACCTCTCTCCCTTCTCACACTTTGTGTGGAGTCAGTGACTGAACATCCCTAAATGGTCCCGTCAGAATCAATTTGCCGTTCACCTCCCTCTCTTTCAGTGACTCAAGGACTGTTTTTCTTTTTAAACCTTCTTATTTGTGATTGCAGTAGCAATCATTCAATGCTCCCTGTTTCAGAGCTCTCCAAGCTGAACAAGTTGACTTGGCAACCAGGAAATGCTTCAGGAGATGGGAGTGGAAGGCGCTGGCTGGCAGGGCGTTAGTAATGAGAAATGTTCATACTGCTACGAGTCTGTGGCAAACGAGTGCTGCCTGCTCCTTGTTGCATAATGGAAAACAGCCCTGAAATTCAGAAGTCCGTGAGTGTTCCCCCAGTTCTGCAAGTTGGGCGAAACAAGGGCAAATATATCACAACACTTGTCAGATAAATACATTGGTCAGCTTATTTTACCACGTACTCCTTTGCCCCAAGGAGCTGCTGGGTGGCAAGAGAGGGAACGGTGGCTTTTCAGCTGCACCAACCTGGTTCAAGGGCATGGGAAGAAATTGCAGTAAATCTGGAACACAAGTCCTGAGGGTTAATCACTACCACTTAAGCTATAAGGAAAATGACTTTACCATTTTACCATTAGCAGTATAGGATTTATGACACACAGGTGAGCAAATCTGGGTGCTACTCTTCATGAAGCATGTTCCCTAGCCTGTATGTGTCATTTTAAGGGTTATCTGTGCGCTGTTGCACACAAAAAGATGCTGATGTCATGCCAAATGACAAACCTGTTGAATTTTCTGCATCATGTTTCTTGCAGGGAGGGACTATCCCTCCTGCGCCTGCAGCTCAGCATCTCGGCCTTTCTTTACTCTTGTGCTCTCACGCATCAGGAGGAAGCAGGATCTGTGACTCCTTGGCCAGTTGCAGCTGGTGCCTGGTGTCGTGAAGGAGGAGAGAGGGGCTGTCCCAGGGCCACCTTGCTTAGTAGGGCCTGGAGCTTAAAATGACAGTGCTGGGAGACTCTTGACACCAGAAGGTGACAGGCTCTACCTCATCGTGTCACCTGATGCACCTGGGAGTCCATAGAGCCCAACAGAAGGGTGTAGGAAAGAAACTTGAGAGATCTGGCATTACTGCTTGTGGCAAAGTATTCAAGTGTACTTGGCTAGAAAGCAGTTTTGTTGAGAGCCTTGACTGGGGAAAACACTGCTAATTGTATTCTGTCCTATTTATGACTAGTTGAAGGAAATACACTGTTCTTTGTGGGAGATTTTACTTTCTGCTTTGAACAGGGTCGTACAGCAAGACATACAGAGAGTAATTACTTACTATGAAAAGCATCAAAGTGAGACCTGGATGTCTCTTAAATAACGATGTTTTATCATGAATCACTGCAAGGATTTGTCAAGCTACATGTAAGGCGCAGATACAGAAATACAAGATGATTCCACTAACTTTCAGGATTTTACTATTTGTCAAACATTTTTTTCAAGTAAATTGGTCAGAACAATTTTTTTGCCTAATATTCAAAATGCATATTTCATGAGTTTGTGGTCTCTCAGCTCAGATTTCTTAGTCACATTTCTGATCAAAAAATCTGTCCTGAAGTCAAGACTGGAACATGCTACTAATCTAATAGAAGGTTGAAATATTTACTTGACACATACTAGTCCTTCATATTATAACAATTCTTAGAGTAATTAGGTTCAGTGTTTCTTTTTCCAAAAGCATATTTTTGTGACTAAGAAAGTATTTGTATACTGAGAAAGTATTAGGGTGACAGAGCACTGGAACAGGCTGCCCAGGGAGGTTGTGGAGTCCCCTTCTCTGGAGATTTTCAAGACCTGCCTGGATGCAGTCCTGAGTAATGTGCTCTAGGCAATCCTGTTTTAGCAGGGGAGTTGGACTAGATGATCTCTAGAGGTCCCTTCCAACTCTGAACATTCCATGATTCCATGATTTTAGCAAGTCCCAAAGCAGAAGGCTTTTGTGAATGCATGAGAAAAATGGACCAAACCCAAGTTTTCTATCTTGACGCTGGTTAATCCATTAGCAGAAATCTCTTATCTTTACGTGTGCTTTTGTGTGTGCTTGGGTCCCAAAGAGGTTCAAATCTTGCGCTCCTGGGATCTGCGGGTTTTGTGTGTGTTTATTAGTTTTGTCTTTTAATAGTTTGTTTATTGTTATGAAATGGTTTCTTTATTGGCTTGTTATGGTTTCCCTAAATAGTGGACTTAGAATTTTTACACATGAAAAATAAGGCAACAAGTTAGTTCTTTGGCAATTGCCAAAGCTCACCTGAGTTTTACAAAAAGTGTTTGGGATTTTTATCTCTCTGCCTGCACAATTTTTTAGTCTCTTGCAAGAAGAGGAGCAAAGCTTATAGGAAAAGTTGAGGTGGATTGAATGTCTTTGCAGTCTTATGTCCTGTGGTAGCTCTAAGGCTAATTGGCTCAGGCCCTGGCCTTCTCTTAACACATCTGATGACGTGACCAATGTGGTAATTACTGTGAAAAGAAGGTTGCAGCTGTGGCATTAGTGGGGTCATTTGGACTGGGAGGAAAGTGGATGCACTGCATCTGTATGACAGACCATTAAAAAGGAGTCTAGCATTCCTTCCTCTTCTTCCTACCTTGAAGATCTCAAGCGCTCTCCTTTCACGTTTATTATCTTTATAGTGTACGTGCTTGCACAAGACTGTTTCTGTGCCAGGGAGCAGTGAGGGCTGGCTGCTCCCACAGGGCAGACGGAGCAGGAGCCATGGGTGACCCTGGCAGGGGCTGTGTGCTCACCCATGGGGTGCTGTCCTGCTGGGTCTGAACCAGGTGGGCAGAGCCAGTGGCTGGTAAAGATTGAGAAGATGAGCCTGGTCCAGAGTCTGGCAGCGGGGCAGCAGATGATGTAGCTGGAGAGAAGGCTACAGCAGAGGTCCCAGGTCCGTCTGGGAGACAGGGCTGGGGATGAGCTGGAATCTTCACTCAGGGTGTCCATTCAGGAGATGAGCTACCTGGAGCGTAAGGCTGAGGCTCATCCAAGAGGCAGGACCAGAAACAGGGCACCTACACCAAAGCTCAGGGTGGGGCTCTGGGCAGAGGATGTAGGGGAAGGTCCCAGGTGAGGCTGGTCAGGGCTGTTAAGACTTTTAGTGCCCCCAGGGGCCTGGTGCTCTGTAAGTTCGTTAGCCCTCCATACCCTCATGAGCTCTGGGAGCAGGCAGTCCTTTGAGCTTGCTAAAGCTGAAATCTTTGCAGCTCCCAATGACTTTGTTCCCTGAGGAAGGCAGGCCTTGCTCGGTTTTGTGGTGATAGATGGAAAATGCATTTATCATCTGATTACTAAATTTTTGCTGTGTTAGAGGCATTCAATTTGATTGATTATTTCTAACAAGCAACGTTAACTCTTCTGTAGTAATGTAATGAGATACACAGCAAGGTACCATGGACCTCGCTGTCCTCTGAGCTGAAGCACCTGGAGGAGCCTGGATTCAGACACAAGGCTGTGTCTTGGGTGTTCCTGGGACCTTCTTTGAGAGGACTGCACAGGTCTGGGTTGATCATCCTTCAGGAGTTTTTACAGAAGGAAGGCACTCCAAAGTTACAATGTGAATGCAGCACTGATTTAGGTAAGGATGCAGTTGGATCAGCTGATCTGATCTTCAAGCCCTCTACTGCTGAAAGGAAGTGGTCCTGTCTCCCTCTTGTATTGTCTCATATTCACCCTGCATCCTTCTTGCTTCTTCTTGGTGCAAGGCAACTTTAATTTTACATCGAGGTGAATACAGCAGACCCTTATAAGACTCATGCTTAAAAAAAAAAAGGCAGGAAGGAAATCCATATTAAGAGTAAGTAGATCCATGTGTTTAAGTCTGAATATTGGCAACATCATAGCCAAATTTTCAGTACCTTCCCTGAGCTCTGGTGCTCCTCTGGCTCATCTCTACACAGGTCTTTGCTGTGAAAGTGAAATGGATTTGCTGCACCAAGGGAGAGGATGGGGCAGTGCAGCAGGGAGGAGGATGGGGAAGGGTGGAGAACCCCTCCCTGTGGTGCCAGTGGCTGACCTGGCTGCTTCTGAAAGCTGATTGTGCTCACTCGCCTTCACTCCATTGAATCGGCCTCTTCCACTTTCGCTTTCATGAAGATGGAGGTCAGTCAGTCAGCATCAGTCTTTTTCTGCAGATTCTTTTAACTTCCTGAAATTATTACTGTAAAGGGTTGATTCTTCGTACAAAAGAATATTTTTGTGACTCTATTCATAGATGGAAGGGAGTATTAGTACCAGATGGAAATGAATGCAGCAGCATACAGTTCTTTAAAAATGGCATTAGAAAATACACATGAAAGTAAAATAAATCCTTGTATGCATGTCCAAAAGTTAGCAATTCACAGTTGACTATTTAGTCTTCCCTCCTTTGCTAGACTTAGTGCCCTGTTGTATACATTGTCCTCTTGAAAAGACTGCAGATATGTACTGAAAAGATAAATATGAAATAAAGATTCAATTTCAAACTGAGAGGTTATAAACAACTCAAAGGCTACATGAATTTAAAGGAAACTAATTCCTTCCTGCATTACTTTTCATAGTCCGCTGGCTCTGTATGAGCACTTGGGATTGGTATTCTGCTATCAGGCAGGGACTATCGAAAGAGATTGCTCAAGAGTCTGTCTTCTAATCAGCAATAATATGTGCCAAGTACTTATATAAACATAACAACATAAAAATCTCTCTCCCTAGCCAATTGCCAAGGCTAACTGCCTCATGTATCACCTCTTTGAAATGTGTACTTAGTTACTATGAATTCTGCTTTTCTTAAGACACAAGTTTGTGGATACTTGCTGTAAACATAGGTACAATTAAAATAAGATAACAGTTTCCCAACAATAATGGAAAAATCTCTCTGCTGCTTTGCGTTCCGTGTTAAACCGGTACCCAGAGCTGGGGGTCAGGAAGAATTTTTCCCTTGGCTGAGATTAGTGAGGACCATTGCTGTGCTTGTCTACTTGCTTGCCTGTTCGTTTTTCACCTTGCCTTGAAATGTGGAGAGGAGCCTGCTTACTTGAATCTCCTTGGAATTTTCACCTTTCAAAGCTCCTACTGGGGCAGGGACCTAAAGTATTGCTGCTGCCTTTGGTGTCCTGCCCGTGATCTCTGTCACTGTTCTTCTCTGGCATATTGTGCATTGAAAGCCTGCAGCTTAATTTGGAGTGTGACATTGTGTAGTGACCGGGGGTGTGCACAGTTAGAGAGGCAAAAGTCTCATGAACTAAATGTCTTTTTTTTTTTTGCTGGCTGTGATTGTGAGGTCATGGATCTGATGATCCTTTCCAGTCCTCATATGACTGTGCAATTATGTGGTCTGGGTACCCTTAGCACTGAAATTGATCCTATGGGTGGAAAAATGGTAAAGCATCATTTTAATAAAGAATGAATTGTGATGGGGCTGTGCATGAAGGAGCCGGGCTGCCTTATTATGTTCATGCGCATAATGAAACATAAATATTTATTTATTTTTTAAATCCACCTACTTCCTTGCTCCCCTGCCCCAAACTCTAGTAATACCACCTGGTGTTTGTATGTGTGCAGGTACAATGAGGAAGCAGTGCTCCTGACACACTGCTCCCTCCTCAGCCCAAGATTTCCATTTCTTTGCACATCTACTAATTTGATTCTCTTTGTCTCTCCTTCTGAAGTCGCTCAGGTTATTGGGATGAGGCATGTGTGCAGATATCTGATGACTTGGTTGCACGGGGGTAAATGCTTCTCTTCTGTGAAGAGCGTTGTAGTGACAATCTCATGTTCTGTTCAGCCACACCTTGGTATCTGCATGGTACTGGTGACAACCGGGAACCTCTTCTAGATTTTCTGCCATTGGTATGCCCTAATGCAAAGAGAACAATTTGCATGGCTGAAGGTATTTGGTGCTTTAGGTGGTTCTTAGGCAATACCTGTTCTGCTCTTGGCCTTTCTGGGTGGGCTGGGAACACGATGCCCATAGGAAGTACATTTATGGAGGCAGCTGTCCACTTGGCTTGACATTGCCGGACTTTGGATGGGCAAGCTATCCGGGGAGAGCCCTTGCTGCATAGACGTGCACCACCCCAAACTCCTACCTGGTCACTGGAGCAGCAGTCCTGAAGGAGCCAGCAGAACAATGCTTACTGTTTCCACCCTACAAATGAATGAATTACTTGGATCTCTCCTGGTACTTAACCGTTCAGGGCAGGATTCAGTTACTTTAAGGCTACAGACCCAATTTTTAAGCAAACACATGAGCTAGTCAGCTAGGCTCCCCCTGTACTCAAACTAAAATTCACTGTTGAACGACCCCATCTCTGGGGGTTGTCTGCCTAATTAGCTTAGGCTGGAGGCCTAGTTTTCAAATGGCTGGAATTTAAATGAAATTAATTGCTTTCTTGGCTTCCCACTTTTTGCAAAGGTAGTTTGCTAACAGCTCAGGGTCTCGGGATGAAAGCTGCCACTTGCAGGACGGAGATTAGCCCTGAGTAGGTTAGTAGGAAGTAAAGGGCAGATGGCTCCCAAATGGCATACTATGTGCTGGGTCTCCTAGATCTCAAAGAGTATATGACATATCTGAACTACTTTTACTACTTCTGACTTTGTAGGAAGATGTGGCTTCATGTATATGTTCATATATCTTTATCATATATATTTATCATATATATTTTTAAAAAATCTAGCTGGCAATTCTCAGTACACTCACTTTTCATATAATTTTTTTTAAAAAAGCAATAAGATAAATGGAAATCTCATAAGCACGATAGATGTAGACAACAATGGAATTCTAACCATGAAAAATACGCTTGTTGAATCTCTGATGTTTTATTAAAAATAAAATGTTAGCTTACACTGCATATAATTCAAAGGAAGCTTCTCTTCACCAGCTTGAGTATGCTGATGATGGAAGTATTCATTACGGGAACCTATTTTTTAATGATTCAGCAGTTTGATCAGAGCAATAGACTCAGTTAGTTTTGAAATATAAATTTGCTACATATATAGTGATGGTAGGTCTGCCGCTCATTCCCTGTGGCATGGCCTCCATCCTGCCATTAACTGTACAGGGACTGTGCACTTAAATTTGGCATTTACTGTTATGTGCCTGAAGCAGATAGTGTGGAAAACCCTTCTCCTCCTCCCTTCCCTTTCAAAGTAGTATTTGCTGATTTAATTCTTTTGGGGACAAGGTGGCTTTGCAGTGCCCTTCTCTCTCAAGAGACAGGGCAGAACAATCACCTATGTATTGCACATGGTATAAAAAGGTGTTTGTGTGTGTGTGCTTGCGTGGTGTGTTGTGGGGGTGTGTGTTGTGTGTACGTTTCAAACCACCCTTCTGCAGCTTAATTTCCATTTGTTTTCACGTGTAGCTGTATCAACAAGGAAAACAGCCAGTTCTGCAAGCAGGGTACAGGCTACGTTCGTTTAGCATCAAGGACACTTTGGTCTGGCCAAAAAAAGCTTGGGTCTAGCAACTGTGTGGCTGTAGCAGGCAGTCTGTTTTTGGATACCTGCTAAGAGAAGTCGGAGTTGTTGCTTGTTTTACTTACTTGTGTTGGTACGACTGAAGAAGGAGCAGCTGCCTCCAGGAGGGAGTGATTTGGAGCACACACAGGGTGTTAGGTTGTCATTTTTACCTAGGTGCTTTTTAATTTTTTTTAGGTAATTTGGAGAATGTAGCTCTAATGCAAACTCGAACACTTTAATTTACATTGTGGTCTGGAAAGGATGAAGTGTAAAATCTAGCCAGAAGTAACGCATGCAATGTATGTAAAAGCAGGTATATATACAACATATATAAAAAAAGGATAAAGCAATGCTCTTGGTTCATTTGGGAGGGTACTTCGTGAATCTACTATTACTGTGTGGAGCAATGTTAGGTTAAAAGCCAAATACTGATACGAGGAGGCTGGCATTCAGGACACTGGCTGATAAGAAGCTGTTCAAGCAACGCAGCTCAGTTTCCTCTCCAGGCTGGAGGGGAAGGAGCAGATCTTGATCTTAAGAGCTAGGGCAGCTTTGCTGAATCTGGTGAAGTTGCACTGGTTTACACCATCAAAAGATCTACTTCCTCGCTCTGTCAATTGTAGCGTGCCCTCAGCTTTTTCACATCATAGATAAAGCATGTCTGTGGATTACTTTAGCACAATGAAATATCTTTAAAGCTAACTTTGCAGAAGAGGGAGGAGAGAAGAAGAAAGAAACCCAAAGAGGGAAACAAGTCACTAGTGGTCTAATGGGTGAGTTGGAAAGCAAAATAATGGCTTTCACGATTTGTCTGGCCACAACCCAAATCATCAGGGAGAATGATGCCTGTGAGGGAATCAAACATGATTCAATGATTTGGAGGCACGTGCTAACTGGTCACTGCTGTTCCACTGTGTGGTTACTTTTCAAGAGGGGGAAGGAATGAAGGCAAATCCACCAACAAATTATGGTGCAAGTACCACGAGGATCAGAAATCTCTCTCTGAAAACATGGGAAGGAAAATCTTTCAGTATTGCTTTAATTGTGGGATAGTGCTGGGAATGCTGTGGGAAGCAGAAGCCTGTTGTCATCACATGTATATGGCAAAATCGTGTAGTGTTAATTCTTCTGCAACCTGTTTTTAACACTGTTACCCCAAGCTTTATTTTGTTCTATAATGGTATAATTTTTATTGGTTCTGGTTTTGGTTGAATTGCTTTCAAGAATGGCTGCTGTAATACGGAGAATCATATTACACTGGAGAATCATACTTCAGTAGTGTGCAAAATGAGACCAAAAAATCAAATTAAAACATAAAGGCAAACTGAAATCTGATCAGCACTACTGTTTAGACAAGAGTGGAATTAGAACATTAAAAATGTTTTGCTGTTGAAATTCTATTACTTGTTTAAAAAAACACAAACAAACAAACAAGGAGAAAAATCTCATTTAAAAAGTGGAACTACACCCAGAAGCAGAGATGCTCTTGGCTTTCGTGGTGCAGGGGACTACAAGTTAGCGTGTGAAGGAAATATGTGGGGGTAGGTGTGTTTACAGGGGATCTTTCAAAGCCTTCACGTTCTCCTTTCCTGCTACATCCTCTTTCCTATCATTTAACTTTGCAAATGTCCAGACCAGATGCTTCTTTGCCACTTAGTCTTACCTGATTACGAGTTGCACTGGGAAGGTATATGATACAGTAATTTGTTAATATTCCATTTTTCCTGGACGCATCACAAAAGATAGACCTTGCTGTTGCTAGTGGATTACGTCTAGTTGGAAGAGGATCATGATTTGCCATGTTACTGTCTGCAGGCAATCTGGAGAAAGTATAGAATCATCTAGGTTGGAAGGGACCTTTAAGACCATCGAGTCCAACCATCAACCTAACACTGCCAAGTCCACCACTACACCATGTCCCTCAGCACCACGTCTACCCACCTTTTCAATACCTCCAGGGATGGCAATTCCACCACTTCCTTGGGCAGCCTGTTCCAATGTTTGATAACCCTTTCTGTGAAGAAATTTTTCCTAAAATCCAATCTAAACCTCCCCTGGCATAACTTGAGGCCGTTTGCTCTTGTCCTGTCACTTGTTACTTGGGAGAACAGATCGACCCCCACCTCTCTACAACCTCCTTTCAGGTAGTTGTAGAGAGCAATAAGGTCTCCCCTCAGCCTCCTTTTCTCCAGGCTAAACAGCCCCAGTTCTCTCAGCTGGTCCTCATAACGCTTGTTCTCCAGACACCTCACCAGCTTCACTGCCCTTCTCTGGACGCGCTCCAGAATCTCAGTATCTTTCTTGTATAAGCTATTGCCAGGGATCCTGCTGCTCAACTTTAGTCTCCTCACTGAGCTACCTCTTCCAGATCTTAGATGCCTCAGGGTCTCTCAGTCCTCCAAGGAAAGAGCTTCTCCAAAGAGCAATTCATATTTTAGGAGCTCTGACTCACCTTTGGGGTTGCCTGATCACTGCAGGGGGAGCCTCAGGGTTCCTCATTTAGGTACTTCAGCTAGTTGCCTAAAATTAGATGGTATAGATTCCTCCTGTGTTTCTAAAGAAAGCAACACATTTCCTCTGAGTTGCAGAGGTGCTTGAAATAGTTAAGATGAAGTACAAGCTCAAAATAATATTACTGTGATTTTTTTTTCCTTTCCTGTGCCTGGAATTTATTGGATGCGTTTGGATTTTCATCCATGGTGTGAAGTCACTTTAAATAAGACAAAATGAGTGTATACTGGGAAATATAAAATAGCGTAAATCAAAACAATACTCCATCACACTGGAGACTGTTCCTTTTGTCAGTTTTTGGTGAGGGGAAAATGGTAAAGCTTGAAGCAAGCAGAAAGCATCAGAACAGCTGAGCATTAAAAAGTCATATTGCCTTCTGGCTGTCACACCTAAAAATAACTTAAATGTAGTGGATGTTCCTGACAGTGACGATGTCTGATAAAATCGTCACAGCCTGCAGATGGAGTACTTCGAGGAAACAATAAAACAAAGAAGCTTTCAGGGAAGAATGCCATCTCTCCACAAACAACCAGCAGTACATAACTGCATTTGTTGCTTGTGAGAAATATACCAAGCACCTCAGGGGATTTCAGCTTAATTTCTTATCTGAAGCTGGAAGAACATTTTCTTAAGAGATTTATCGGTTCTTGGTGTATCGTTGCCCAGTCCTGAAAAGTGCTGAGCTCTTCTTTGGGATGTTAAATGTTCTCAGGTGACACTGACACCAGTGATGAGAGAGCCCTCTAAAACTGCTCTGCAAAATATCTGCTTGTAAAATTGAGTCAGTTGAAGTTTGTGGAAATAAGGTGTTCCGAAACAGTGTTTTCAAAGGCAGGACCTGCCTGATGCTTCTGTAGTCCACTCTTACTGGAACCCATGGTCTCAAGCGCTCCTTCCCACTAGAAATCCTGAATGCTGGGGACCCCTCTGCCTCTCACATAACTGCTCATCACCTTTGGATTCACAGTCAGAAGGCTTCAGAATCGAAGTGAGTATTAGGGTAAAAAGCAACCATGTAGCTAGAAGCAGAAAGGTTTAGAGCAAACAAAAGCAAGAAGTTCGTACTGTGTTTAGTTAAGCTGTGGACCTCCCTACCAAAGGATGCTGAGGGTGATGAAGGTTTAAGCTGATGGAACAGAAAACTTTTGACTGTTTATGAACATACAGAAAACACAGCTGGCTCAGGAGGTACCTGAGCTGAAGGTGGTTGGTTATTTGGTATCACCACAGCCTGCCTTGTTCTTGATCATTTTTAGCATCTTTATAATTTTATCAGCACCTATTTTTTGGGCAGTGATGGAGATATGATACAGAGCTGGATATAGGGCACTGGCCTCCATGGACCTTTGGTGTGACCCAGTAGGGCTGCATTTTTTGTTTTTAATATTCAAAGTCAAGTTGTCAGTGGGTTTAGGGTACCTGAGACACTTCTGAAAAGATTAAAAATTCAGAGATCCTAATTCTGCTAACTTCAGTGACAGGTACTACAAAAGCATATCGATGCCTGAGGTCTAAATTCATCACTGCTCTGGTGAAACTTGATTGTGTTAAGAACTAAGTCAACAGGAGCACAGGTATGGAAAACCAGGAGAATAGAGCTCCGGCCCTGCTGAAGTGAGGTGGAGTTTTACCCTTGACTTTCATGGGGCTAGGATTTTTACTTAATGCTTTTATTTTCCCTTTCTCACACTGCAAGAGCCCAGGGGGTGTAGGACTGAAATAACAAGTCTCTTGCCTTTGAGCTGATACATAGAAGTATTTCTCCATGCAATTAATTTTCAAAGTTTATGCTTAGGAAAGTATTTGGATGTAAACTGCAATTAAAAATCTTCCAGTCTTGCTGAGACAAATTTACATAAATAATATGCCTTTTTATACTGCAGGGCAGAAACAGACTGCCTAGGGATAGGAAGGACAGTGTTGCATATTTGTTTGTTATAGGTGGCTGTTTTTTCACAACTTCCTCTGGCATGTGTGTTGGAGGACGCAGATTGGATGGATCATTGGTTTAATTTGATATGGTCTTTGGTCAAAATAGACTTCCTGAAAACATGCAAACTCTTCTACACATTGAAAAGTCAAGGGAAAATATTAAAGTAACTGCTGTTTTATGTGTTGACAAATTAAATGTTACCATGGATACCCTGGTCTGTTTACAGCAATAATAATAAATATTTTCAATTCACACTGTGCTTTTCATCTCAGAGGATCCCCAGGTGGTTTACAAATGACATACATGGATTGCTCTACACGGCACTGAACTGCAGCCACAAGAACAGCCTAACAACCTGTATTGGTACTGCCTGGCCGAGGAAGGTAGAAAATGTACTGTACCCCGAGTGAATCTGTAGGGATTGTTTGGGAAAACAGAACGTAAATGGCAGACCTGAAATCTAGCCAAGAGCTGAACAGCAAAATGCAAAGAATCAGATAGGATCAGGTATCCTGTTACTGATACGATTTGGTAATTCTTTGAGCAACCGGATTAAATTTTTACTAGAGCTGGCAAGAAACTGTTTCCTTCTTGAAAAACTTGCAGGTCAAAACATTTCCCTTTTCACCCCGAGGCGAGTACCTCGGCAGTTTTGAAGGGAGAGGGCATCCCACTGCAAACAGCCAGTTTAGGACCCCCTCCAGGGATGCTTATGGCCTTTTTTGATCAGTTCGCCCTGATGAGTGACTCCTGTCTTTGCCCCTCCTGGGGGAATTGTTCACTTTGACCTAAATAAGCTTATCAAATTATTACAATTATTTGAATTAGTATTGGTTGGGGCTTGAACAAGGTATCGTAGCAAGGTAACTCAGGTGTGCATAGCTGCTGAATGGCCGGGTCCTTATCTCTCTGGCAATCTGTACAAAGTGGTCGAAGCCCCAGTGAAGGAGATCAGGGATGAGCAACATGGCAGTGGCTTGGTGACCTGGATAGTCTCCTGAGAAGAGAAATGCTAATAAAACTCTTCTTCTTCCTATGTGAGTACATGGTCCAAGCCAGGGAGCAAGTGAGACTGTGTCTGCCTGTCTTTTGTGGAAGAAAGTTTCTCCTGGAACTAAGAAACTTGACTGAAACTTCATGATCATCACTGGTGTCTTCCCACAATTTTTCTTCAATGAATCCATGAGTTATGGCTTAAGGAAAAAAATGGTGTCATCAAATAAATAATTTTTTAAAAACCCCAAACCCTGGCAGTTCCAATATTTACCTTTCCTTAACTTTGTGCTTTCTAGATATAGCACAAGTAATTCTCCATGCCTTTGCTTTCTTAGGCAGAGCATTAGTGCTTATGTAGGTGTGTGACCTATATAACCAGTGACAGAGAAAATGATTCCTTAGAAACACTTCATACTCGGACTGTTTTTCTACGTCGTTTAGGAGATGCAGCTACATGATGGAGTCCAGTGAACTGCTTAAGAATTCTTCTTTGTGGTGGCTGCCTTTAGAGCAGCAGCTCTTTTAAATTACTGAGCTGTGCTGACCCTTCTGAGGTCAAAAATAATTGCAGGTGCAAGTGATGGAAACGGTATGTCTAAGTAGTTGTTATTATTTCACACTTCAGTCTTGAAAGGCCGAGAAACCTGGAAGACCAGGTCCTCCTTCCTGTAAAAAAAAAAAAAACCAACCCTCACTAACAGCCTTTTTCTTAATGAACTTGCCTTGTATTACCGAGCATCCAAATCATTAAAAAAAATTGTTAGCGAAAAAGGTCTGTTCAGCTAAGGCTCTTCACTGGGCTAGAACTAAGTGGAATTTAAATTAACTACCGGAGTTCAGTAGCAACTTTCCTCAATCCTTTGAAGAGAGGGGATTTTAAAAGTGCAATATTTCTATCTGACTTTAGCTTTTGTTGAGAAACCAAGGTAGGCTTGAAGTTTATACGTTAAACACAGACTAGGTTTGCTGATATTTTGTAAACCTTTCAGTGTGCATTGGGCAAGCTTTTAGCAAACTGTGTCTCAGCTATTATTCTGATCGCAGTCTTCCTGAAACTCATTTGTTTCCATGTGGTTTCCATCCAGAACAATGCAAAACTGGATGAATTTCCCTGGAATTTACTTTTATGTTTGGGAACCTGAAAAATTGGAGCACTTTAATAGCATGTTTCTATATTAACACATATAGCAGAAAAAAGAAAAGGATTGCACATATTTATATGAACTGGAATCATTAAGACATTGACAGCGTTTTCTTGGATACCTATTTATAAAACCTTGGCTTGCTGCTAGCCTTCTGTGAAAACTTTGCCAGCCTTGACTCTAAATTTTGTCTGTTCATAGCATAGGGATGATTTGCCTGCCTTTTTCAACGGATTGCTGCAAGCGCTCTGAATCACATTTTTAAACATCATTGGGTAAAAAACTGCAGAGAGGAGTTTACAAACCATGTGATTAACCACCAGGAGGAGGAAGAGCTCAGCAGACTTTTTTTGTGTGTGCGTGTACATCGTGCTCCGTTTATCATCATTACTGCTAAATTACTTTTGTTGTTTTCCCACAGTCACTTACGCTCTTACTGATAATCTCTTGCGTTCAGTTGTGTTTCCAGAGACTTGCCGTTAGTCTTAGTAGATGATTGATGGTGTACTGTAATCTTGGGTTGATTCATTATATCTCAAATGATTAAAACACACTGCTTGTATTTGAAGGGCTGAAATCCGAGCACAATTTGCTGCAAGTCAGAAATCCCCATGAGCAAGGGGAGCTACAGAAGCAGGGGCTGCAGCATAGCAGGGAATACAAGGAGCGTCAGTGGGTAGATCACAGCAAAATCCAACCTTTCATCTTTTGATAATTGTGTGCTGAACTCCTACACAGAGATTTGACAGATACAGCTGGCTTATTGACTCGGTAGTCTCGCACTAATTGACTGCTGGTTCAGATACCGGAGCCCCTAACCAGTTGTTAAACTCTGAGTAGGCATGTCGGTAGCATGCCAGGGAGAGCGTTTGGGGGAGGAGAAAGCTGCTGGGTGCATGCCTCTCGGATTCGGCTCCCTGCGCTGGGAGATGTGTGAAGTTGGGTGTGCGTGCTGTCACGGGCAGATATTCAAGGGCAGCTAAGAGCGAGCTGGAGCGCTCTGCTTCCACCGGGGAGAGAAAGGCTGCTGCTGAAAGTACAAGCTGGCAGGATCATGACAGAGCCAAGCAGCAGAAAGGAAGGATTTAAAAAATGCCGGAGTGCTACTTTCAGCATTGATGGCTATAGCTTTACAATTGGTGAGCCTGATTTAATTCTTCTTCTTTCCTTCATTGTCTCTCTCCCCCTCCTTTCCTCTCTTTCTTTACAGCTCCGCTAAGTACAGGTAAAAGACAGCTGTTGACGACTGCCTTTTGTCAATAGATGCCTTTAAAATGTATAGATACCCTGCAGCTCTTGTTTGGGTTTGTCTTCCATTCTGCTATCTATATTTTCTTCTGCCCAAGAAACTTGCCTTTGATACGCAACCACTCTAAATCCTTTTGCTGGATTTTGGCAGGAGTTCACTGAGATGTTTGCAGAACTTTTGTTTTGGAACCTTATCTCAGGAAAGCCTGGGCTTCAGGATTGCAGGTTTCCAACTTGCTAGCTGTGCTTCCTTCCGATGAGTCCAGAAAATAACCCTTGGGGAGCCTTGGCTTTGTTTCCAATATTTCTTTGTTCACTTAGCAAGTGTTTCCAAATGCTGTAACCTTTTGCCATTTCTCAGTTTGCATAAAGATGTATGTAACAGTTCTTGTTGCCTCTCAAACACAAAAAGCAAAATTGCTGGGGCAGGGAAAGATGCGAGGAGAGATTAGGAATTTTAGGACTGGTTGTTGTAGCTGTTTGAAGAGTGCAGTTTATTGTTTGTGTTCACTGTCTTAGAGAAAAGTGAGGCTTCTCAAAGCGACAGGTGTCTGTGTGGTTTTCCGAGAGACTTGCTGTGCAGAAATTCAAATCTGATGATACCCTGAGCAGACTGCTCTGCTAAAACTGCATATCTCACTAGGCTACATTATAGAAATCCCAATAGATCTTAGAAACAAAGCAAGCTTACATCCCATTTTAATTTTTAATTGACATCCAAGTTAAAATAAATGGCTAATTTACATGTAATAAATGGACACAAATTGCCCTTGAATACCTTTAAGATGATAGAGATTCTACTTCCTTGCAGTTGTGAAATCAGGAAAGTTTTTTCTGATTTGTACTAGTGTAATTGGGTCACGATTTCATCTAAAAATGATGGATACAAGCTTTTTATTGGTGTTGGAGGAGGTACCTGTTTATCTATTCCTCTTCTTTATGGAAAACTGGTTTTGCAATCATTAACATCATGCAATCATTAAACTTGATGAAAAAAAATTTGAAGACGGAAACGTATGTTTCATTAAAATATCTTCATGTAGTCATCTGTTAATGTGCATGTAGCATCTTAAAGGTGAAACTGCCAGGAAAATTCTACTTTTCAAATCTCCTCTAATGGGAAGGTGGTAGTCCCTCCACAGGTTCAGTTGCAACATGCTCCCTTTTGAACTCCCTATCATAATCTCTTCCCTTCTCAGCATCATTACTAATAGTGTTATTTCATCATTTTGTCTCAGTCTGGAGGAGAAACATTTCCTTTTTGACCCTAGGCAGGAGAGAACACTATCTGAAGATACTGAACATTTATGACTGTGCCTAATTATTTTGTTTGTTTATGAACAAACCAACAGGATTGCTGTGTTTCTTGCTCCGCTGTCTTTATTGCTACTGGTGTTCACAAAACAACTAGACCAAATTTTGGATCAAATGACTCAGGTTTAGAATTGCAGCTTCTTCAGCTTCTTAGGACAGTTGTTGCATAGGAGTTCCTGTGCTATTTTCTTCTTCTGTGTTTGGTGCACACAGCCAGTGTATTGATTCTGTGAACTGCGCATTATATAACATTTATTTTTATATCTGGGCAAATGTGCATTGGATTGACTCACATAACCGTGAAAACTTTGTAAACATGCTATCTAGTATTACCAGCACTGTGTGGTAGACGGACATGAATGATTCATGTATTTGTTAATCTTTATACTGAAGAAAATTAATGCATCCAAAAGATCCCAAAGCAACTTTAGAGTGTCAGGGATGGGCTTAAACTTATTTTTTCCATCAGATGAGGCTTCTGTGTAGGTATCTAGTTTCAGGTATGGCAAATTTTTGAAAAGTTCTTGGGAAATGCTGAGCTGCTGCATCTGCTATTGAAGTGTCAGCTGGGAGAGAAGGCTGATACTCTTGAGGAACACAGTAATATCAAGTTGAGACAAAAGAGTTTCCATTTGTGTGCAAAAAACAAAGAAAATATTTTGCATTGATTCACCCCTATTCTAACTGCTAAGAGAGGATGATCTTAACAGTGTTTTGAAAAATGATCACTTACAACAAGATTTAATGAAAATTTTCATGAAAGACCTGGGTCTAATGTCAAACATGAAAGTATGTGGCCATGGAAGAACGCTGGTGCAAGAAGAGCTCCTTGTGGATGGCTTGCAGTTAGACAGCCTCGTGTCTCTGGAGATGGTCAGCGCAAGCTAGAGCAGCTTCTTGACTGCTCTGATTTTTACCTTGGTTCCTTACAGTTCCTTACAAGCTGTCCAGGACTTCACAGATCCCCGTGGAAGAATCTGGTCTGCCATACCAGAAAGGCAAATGTATGCCAATACTTGATAGCTTTCTTCTGTACAAAGACACAAGGTGGTTGCAAATCCCTTTGCTCCAGACACCACCCTTTCAACAGAGACCCCGAGGAGGACTGCGGTGTGCTGCTCTATGTGCAGTGACGATTTCTGCGTGGTTTTGGATATCCTACTTTTACGGCCCTTTTGCGCTGGTGGCATGATGGACTGTAGTGAAGCCACAGAGTGAGGCATTTAGTGGGACCACTGAAGACAGGAATCATGCAATTTAATTTGCTCTAGGAAGTTTGATGTATCTCAGATGAAGGCTAAAAGATCTTTATTTGCCATGGTCTATGTCAGCAAATTGCAGAGTCCATGAAGTTTTTTTATATACAAGTTATTGTACTGGAGCTCTTCTTTAACTTTGGCAAAGTTTTCCTCCCCTAAAAGCAAAACATAACAGAATGGCAGCTGAGTTTAAAGAAAAAGAAATTAAGAGTTAAGGACTAGAGTTTTTCTTTTGTCCTGCGCCTTCTCATCACTCCTGTGCAAATGAAATGCTATTAAATCAGAATGCCAGTGTGTTATTTACTGACTTTGCTGCTGTAATTGACTGACTAAAGATGCAGGACAGAGAAACATCCACTGTCTTTAAACCTGGGAAAATGGTAAACACAAACATTAACAAGAGGATATTTTCTTTCTGCATTTATCACCTTCCTATGACTAAGAGCTAACTTCATTAAAGCCTCCACTCTCTGCTTTTCATATCCAGAAGCACCTGGCAACACTGTTTTGTCCTGTCCAACGTATCTTATAAATTTATTTTTATAGGTTAGAATGAACTGAAGTGATGGGGAGTTCTGCTGTAACTCGGGTGTTGCTGGAGAGGAAGGATGTGGCACTGAAGCACAGTCTAGCTCACAGCAGTTGTTTCTAAATCTTGCAGGAAAGTTTCTTTGGGAGGATGCTGTCTCCGTTTTGCATGCAAAAGGTCTCCCTGCAAGTATTACAGAAGATCTGAGTTTTGCTTGGTGATGCTTTTGGGCCCTAGTTTGAAATAATTCTTTAAAAATGTGGTTTTCTTAATGTTGCTGGAGTTTCTCATGTTGCAGTTCACTACTTGAAACCCATTTCAACATCCTTTTCAACGTCACAGGTAGAACAGCTGCAGTAGTTCTTGCTGGTCCCTCTGAAAGATCACTTCAGAAACGTGTTCTGTGTTTTGGTGAAAGAAAATGTTGCTTGAGGAGGGGTGCACGCTGTGTTGGTCTGAGTTGGGGTGGAGAAGATTGGAAGCAAGGCAAAGATTGAGCTGGGCTTTATTAGGATAAGGAGAAATACCTTCAGCTCTGTGTCACATGTTTAACTTTTAAAGAAAATGGTGCTGTGGATTTTCTGTTGTTCTCTCTTGAAAGGTTGTCCATTAGGAGCAGAATAGACAGGAATGGGTTTTTAAAATGATTCTAGAAAAAAACCAGAGAAATAAAAGCAGTTTCATTTTTTGTACTGTATTTTGGCCAGAGAACTGTGTAGATTGTAGCAATTAAGTGAACTGTTTTGTTCTTGTGTATTGATTTTCAGCCTTATTAGAGTCTGTCATTCATCTGAGGGCAACGGCACCTTTGCAACCCACAGAAGAGGCAGGTTTCAGCAGAAGACACCCGTAGGCCTGTATGCAGTGCAATTTCATGGAGATTTACTTTAATTCTGCCCTTAGTTGCTTATAATAAAAAATGTCATTCTGACTGAAAGCACACTGTAATGATAAGGTGCTGACAAATCTCTCGCTAATTCTGCATGTGCGTCACTCGCAGCCTTCCTTCAAAGGAGGTCTGGGAGAAACGTCTGTCTGTGGGGTCGGTGCGCTTTCGGGGAGGGGAGAAGATATCTCTGCCTGTGCCAGAACAACGTCGCTGGCAAAAGGGTGAAGGGGGAATGCCTGACCACCACTCCTGCTGTGGATTATAGCATCTCCTCGTCTTTGTACCTAAACTCTGTATAATTTTCTTTGTTGTGACAAAGATTTAAAAAATGACAACAAAACCCCCAAAACTTTGCTTTGCTTTCCCCCCTTTCTCCCCCTCTATAGACCTTACTATAAGAATACCTGCTCAATAAGAGCTGATAGGAAGCACTGATGATTTCTGTATTAACAGTGGAATATTTTGTCATCTGAAATCTAGGACCTGGGAAATATAAGTTTACTAATATAATACAAAGGATGTGACATTTTTAATGCAATTTAAGGAAGTCTAATATAGTTACAGTAGACTATAAAGAATAAAAACCTCTTCTACCATAGTCCTACCCCCAACAAATTCACCTAACGAAAGCTATCAGCAAATAGATTGTGAAATAAAACTCTATAAAGTTATGAGAGCTTTTTCCACTCCCTCCATTACAAAGTCATGTTTTAGCTTCAAACCCATTTGGTCGCTGTCTGCTCTGCCTGAAAATACACCTGAAAGGAGCCTGCATAGTTGGCATGCCCATGGGGGAGATATCCAGCTGGCCATTTGCATGGGGTGGATAGTCTCTGCCACAGTGATGGGCAGCAGGAATTCCTGCTGTTGGTACTTAACCTGTATCTACTTCTATAAAGGGGTGGAGATGGTGATTTTGGTGGCATCTATGGGGTCTCGATATTGCACCGACATCTTTGATGTTGCAGGGGTGGACTGCTGTAAGCTAAGTAAGCGATCTTTGAAAAGACTGCAGTGAATAGTTCTTGTTTGGCAAAAAGCCTGGCAGCGTTCTCATGGAGCTCTGCCCTCTTGCTTCTGTGGATGGTCTACCTTATCACTGCTACCTGCTGTTCACAGCTGTGCTCTGCTGCCTGTATATTGGCATCTGGAAAGACAGGGAGTATTTGGGGCTGTCCTCTTCTCTGTCAGATTTGTTTTGAGAGGTTACCATGCAGGGTTGCACACCAGCTTCATCAGCAGCTCACAAAAGATTGGATTCGGATTGCAGGTTCCCGTGGCAGGGTCACAGCAAAAGTGCTGTTTCCCTTCCTCCTCTTGATTTTATTTCTCAGGGAAACTGCAACCAGTAAAACCTTTGCAGCATGTTTTAACGTGAGTGAATGGGCATCCCTGTTCTCTGCAACTGAATTCCATACATGGGAAAATAACCTCCAGAGCCCTGGGTGAGGAAAGATGTTAATAGATAAAACCATTATCATCACTATTAGGAAGTGTTCCTTTAATTACCTCACATNTTTTTTTTTTTTTTTTTTTTTTAGGTTGGTGAATTACATATGTCCAGGTCTTGGTTCTCGGTCACCTCTGAATCTCATTTCAGGACTAATATCACCAAATGGTCTAAACCCCTCAATGTGCTGGGAATAAGATTCACTAATGGGAAGTAGCTATGAAAACTGGGCTTGTGGGGCAACAGAGCCCCCAATACAAGCTGCAAATAGAGCAGAAGGTGGAGAGACTGGGCTGGAGATGGGGACTCTTGGTCCCTTTGTGCCAGATCCCAGACCCACCATGCTGTTTGTTCCCCCAGCTCATCTCCTGTGAGGGAAGGAAGCGCAGTCTGTCCCCTTCTAGAAACAACAGATGATGGTTGCTCCCTACCAGGAGGGGCCCCATCTCATTATGGCGAGAAATAGCGTTGCCCCTGCTTTTGTTTTCTCTCTGGTCTTTGGCCAAATACTCCTGCTCCCAATGCCTTCTGAATTGATGCAGCGAGGTTAATTACAAATTTCAGATTTTCTAGAATGACCAGAGTTCAAAAGAATTAAACAGGCATGAACTCTTTTGTGCTTTTTGAGCTCAGTTTTAGGCAGGCAGCCAGGCCTGCTCCTGAGCAGGCAGGCTCTGACCCAGAGCAGCCTTCCCTCATTCGCAGCTCCAGCAGGTTCCCTCTCCCGTGTCAAAAGCCAGAGGTCTGCATCCCCCTCCTTGCACAGCAATAAGGACCAGAGTCTAGGAGCTTTCAAACCTAATTGCCTTTTGGGATTTGCATTTCTGCTGCAGATCTTCTATTTTAAACCCTTGTGCTGTACTAATTGGTCTATTTGCCTGATGCAGTGTAAATGCAACCTCATTTTTCCATGTTCTGTAGCTCTGCATGAGTAAGAAAGCAAGAGGCTCTTGGACGTATCCTGCACTTAGGCACTAATGTAAATCAAGTCAAGAGGCAGGATCCTGGCCAGTGGTAAATCTGCATCACTCCACTGCAGTTGGGAGAACACAATGATTTAAACGAGCAAAGGATCTGTCCTGGACAGCCTTTTCCAGTTAAAGCGAATGCTGCTGTAGGTTAGAGAAGAAGCTGCCCTATGTACAAGGAAGGTAAATCATGCAGTTTTTCCACGGCTTGCTTCCAAGACTCCATCGAGATTATGCTGATATGCTTTTCCTCCCTGCCTCTCCCTGCCTGGTGACAGGGTTTGTATCTAACGATCCTGCTGAAACTTGATCCCAGATTTCTAATCGCTGCAGGCTCGAAATTTTCAGGCCTGGGAACTTAACCCTCGTGACTACATCAATAGCCTCATGCTACGGCTGTGTGCGAAGTTGGAAGCGTGATGGGGGGAAAGTTGTAGTAATTACTGAACAGATGCACTTAATGAGGTCTCTTCTGGCTTCCCAGCTGGCAAGTCAAGAGCAGTGCGCTGGGACAATGTGACAGCAGTCGCTCGGGTCGTTGTGTGACATCATATCCTCCCTGTTGTTGTCATAGCAGCTGCAATCAGCCCTCTGAAAATTTCCCTCAGGAAGACCGCAAACACCATCTCTCTCCATTAAATGGCAGTGCATGGTGCTTAGTCTCTTGCTACATCTTATTCCTGTTGATTTAGTGCCCTTTCCAACACCCCCCACCCCCCAGTGATGCAGAGCAATAAGTCCTGTCAAATGGTGTGTTATTGGGAAAGGGGAGAGGGTAGACAACCTGCTGAGCCAGTACCACTTAATTCCGTTTCAACTCCAAGTGCCTCTATACATTCGGTAGATTTACAGCCAGTTTATACTCATCATAGGTGAGGGTAAGGAACACCGTTTGGTTTCAGGTTGCATATCCTTTCCCTTTTAGTATTGACAATGAATGCTTATTAGGAGTGAAAGCTTTCCAAAATCAAATTTTACTAGTTTCTTCCCCACGTACGTGGGTAGCTGAAGTCCTTGCAGTTCCCCTGCGTGGCATGCGGATTGCTTTTTATGGACTCACTTTTTCACATTCTTTTTTTTTCTTTCCATTTCTGCATCTTGTGCTCTTGAACTGGGGTAATGGATCTAGTCCCCAAAATTTGTGTTAGTGTTTTTCTCTTTTTGCTTTACCGTTTTCCCTCTTTTTTTTTGTGCTTCATGAATGCCATTGTGATTTAGTTTTAATCATGTCAAATGAAAACTAAGCTGTCTTGCTGTAGTCCCATCACACAGCTAAGTACATACAGAAAATTTCCAGGGATTTTTTTTTTTTTTTTACTGCTAGTTCAAGTAGAGCAAATTATTAAACCACTTTGGAAACAGACTTGAAGAAAAATTGTAAATATGTTAACTTTCTCTGAAACTACTTTCAGCGGAATGTTCTGCTTAGAATACTGAGTTTGAGTTTTGCTTTTTTTATGATACCTAAAGATAAAGACAGATTTACAGATACCAGGCAGATACCCTTAAGAAAACCTAAAAGGAGATTTTCATTCAGGCCGTGATTCTGCTGTTGGACGTGCACATGAAACCTTACCAAAGTTGCAGGATTTTTCAAACAAGTGGTCCTCAGTTAGTTGCAGGCTGAGGAGCTCTGTTGCGTAGTGATAAAAGCGCACTCCATGATTAAATGAGACCAACTCGTATTTTCATCAAATACCAAGTGGGTACAATTGCAATTGTAACACTCTAGGAAGCGAGTGAAGAATAAAAATGCATGGAAAAAAAGGACTCCCTGAAATTTGTAGGTGCTACCATCAGCTATGCTCCAAATGCAAAGTGTTGTTTTCCTCTCCCATTAAAACTGGTGGTGTGCAGGATAGGATGTTTTATACCTTGCTGTGCACGATGTGAATAGCAGAATACTAAGCCCATTTAGTTTTTAGTGATTTCCTCACCCACTCCCAAAGCTGTGATTATTACCAGACATGTACACTGTTAATGATCACTATTTCCCTTGAAATGTACTCTGAAAATGGGATCTTTAGGATGTTCAGACTTCTTTATTTGCCCTTATTTGGTGGCACTGTACCACATTTTATTAGTCTACAGGAGGGAGATGGTCTTTTCTCCCAACTGCTGGCCCTTGATTTAAAGACAATCTATGTTCTTTCTGCCTTGAACATTATCCTAATTCAGAATTACAGATCTTGCAGGCCAAATTATGTTCTGACTCTTATGCAACCCTGGTTACTCAAAACATAATTTGGCCTGCAGTGTGTATATTTTTCTTAAAACTGCCGTATGAGCAAATCTAAGAAATCTCTGGCAAAGCTGTGGGTTTTTTTCTTTGCCAAAATCTGGAATATTAAAATAGAACTTGATAATCAAAGCTGATTTCAATCTGAGTCATAGGCAGGATGATCTATATTTTATAGTCCATGTACTGTATATATGGTGTATAGTAAAAAAAGTGTTGAATGTGTATATAACTGTTACAGAGCACAGGGGACCGTGGTAGATTCCTACTGCCGCTCCTAGGAACGTAAATAATTTTTCAGCATTAATTTACAGAATCTTATTTCATGGCTCCCGAAATAACAAAAAGAATGGGATTTTCCAGAGCCCCAGCTGTTGGCTAACTCTGCTGTAACAAGGACAGGACACCCTGTGCTATTTTTGGAAGTTCCTTTGCAGATAAAGAGTTAATTTCTTTCTGGTAAACGCAACACTTAAATAGAATTCCAGCAGGAAATACCTAAGACCTAATGATTGCTGCTAACCTTAGCTTTTAGTCGATTGTCTGTTTTTCATAAATTATGCAGCATATATAGATCAACTGATAATGAGCATCTTGCTTCACTACAACGGAATGAATTCTGAGTTTTCACAAGCATAATTCAGAGTAGATTTGAGCTGGAAGTGTTTAATGACATTTGGGTGCATGTTTCTTCTGCAAAAATGATTGATTTTTCCACACTGTGAATTTTTGGTTGCGAAAGAGGTGGATATTAAGGTAGTTGTTTTATTACCTCTTCTCCCTATTAAACGTAGGTAGAAACGACTACATGGAAACCTCCTGCCTCACAGTGCAAAGCTGCAGCATGCTGAGGTGTGTTGGTGCTGCAGTCTGGCATACCTGAACAACGATTATCCCAGAATCTGGTTGAACAGGGGGTGCAGCAGCTCCTCCGTGACTGCAGTTTGCAGCCCACTTTGTGGCAGAGAGCAGGCACTGATTGCTGGTAACTTGAATTCATCTGGCTATAAAGTTGAGTCCTTTCCTCTTGGCTGTCCCTGCTGTAGAAGCAACCTCTGGGAGAGCCACAGGACAAACACAAACAGCTGGAGGAACCCTTACAAGCCATTGCTGTTTAAAATGCCACCTGGGAGTCATCACAGCAGCCTGGGGAAATCAGGGGATCCTGGCTGTTATTAAGTGTCGTACATGAGTTTCACTTGGACAGGCTGAAGCTGAGACTTGAATATGGATCCACGTCCGCTGGTGTTAGATCCTGTAACCAAGCAAATGCCTCAACTATCGGTCCAGTTTGCTGACACTCCCCAGCATTCCTCCATTCCCAAAGCATAAACAGGTTGTTATTATTACAGTTGCTAGGTGGCTTCATGATATTATTCCTGTCTCCATGGCTAATGCTTAAGGCTTAATTGTTCTTGAGTCAGGGGAAGTACAAGTACCGAGAATGGCAACTACAGCACTGCTGATAACTTGGATCCACTTGCTCCTGGAAGATGCTCCTGTCAGCTTGACAACACAATCAGTGTAAATTTTCCTTCATGGGAGAATATGTTTATTCTTTAGTGATGTTTGCTGCCTTATGTTCCAGTCTAATGCTTCCTATTAATTAGAATTCATTGTGCCATTTAAGTGAGTGGCATTTTTTAAGTGAAATTCTGCACGACGACTTGTCATTTACTCTCTGATTGTGTTTGCCTCCTTGCCCTCTGAAGCAGCAACAATAAATTGAGCCTTCTGTTTTATTAACTGTCATTTACAGTAACACTTTAGGTGCATAATTATTTTTCTCTAGGTCTGCACTGATGCTTAAATGAAACCTCTGGGATGTGTTCCCAGCTGGTTGTGTGTTTACGTATTGTAGTCAGTCACTTGCATTTGATCTCTCTTATGTTGTTTGTAGCAAGCAAGTTTTGTGTCCTTTTGGGAAGTTTTTAGCTGTGATTATTTCAGTGTTTATTAAGCACTAATCTGTTCAGATGCGTCAGATAGGCCCTCTCAAAGAATGCCTGTATCTTTAGGTCCCTAAGCCAAGAGGAAAAGGAAGTTTGGCCTTTGAGCATTTTGGGAAATTTTGCCTGTAGTGCACAGGTACTGTTACAACCATATTTTTGAATTGGGAAGAAAAGGATGTTTCTGTGATGGTGAAATGGGTGTTATGGTGGAAGGAGTGGGGGGGTAGAGGAGGGGGTTGCACATCTTTCCCCAGCCCTCATAGTCCTCTCCACCCTTTGGCAGCAAGATGCCCGAGCCCTGCCATATGCCAGCACTGCTGCTAACCAAGAGGAGGGGATGGAGTGTTTTTTTTTTTTGGCATTGAGAGTCTTTCAGAGGAACCTGGAGGAAGGAAGAAAGGAAGAGAGGACATGCTCAGACTAATTTGTGTTTCTAAAGAAAATGGTACTTTACCTTATGGACCTTGAAATCCTAAATCCAAATTATGCAAGTTGGAAAATGCATTGGGAATTTGTGAAAAGAAAGGAGCAAATATCCTAATACTTCCGTACTTGTGAAATAAGCTTCTAGCCAAGCTTACTACTCCAGAATGAAGCACAGGGGAAATTTTGGACACCCAAAAATGAGTCTTATGCTACACAATTATTTTTTAATTTCATTCAAAATATTCCTTTTCAATGTTAAGATTAGCTTGATGTATTTAGTGGATTTATCACATCCAGTCAACTGCCTATGCAGACGGCACATGCCATGTTTGTCAGCATCACTACCAAATATTTACTTGTTCTCGTTTGCAATAAGCTGATTGTTGAAGTCACTGAGCAGCATTCAAACGGCTTAGACATTTGTGACAGTTATATGAAGTCATATTTGATACCTTTGGGCACACAAAAAGGAACGAAGAACAGAATCTTTTGAAACTGTGTGTCATTACCGTCAAATAATATCTGATAGCTGAAAAGAAATAATTTTTGTAATATTTTGAATTTTCTTTTGTCCTGCATTGCCTTTCAGTCTATCTAAGGTCTGTACTTGTATACATAATTTTGTGTTTGTTAAACTGCTATAAACTGCAGGAATGATTAGAATTGGAAAATGAAGGCATCTCTTAGTAAGACTGCTGAAGAACAAAACACCAGCAGTTCCAAAACTGGTTAAAGAAAAATAGCAGTAAGGAGCAGATAGGATTAAGGATTTGCTTTACACTTCATTGTGTCTGGAGAGCCACGTGATACAATACTTACAGGTGAAGTGTCTAATCTGATAATTTTACTTCTTCTTGGAATTCAGTGATCTAAAGTGGGCAACGATTTCTGGTCTTATTCTCTCTTCTCCAGTCTTCTGTTGATGCAGTTCATACCATTGTAAGGCATTCTTTGATCACTGAAATTTTGGGACATGGATGAACAAAGCAGGAAGTGGAGAATAAATTAGACTTACAGTTACAGAAGGTGCAGATACTCATAGAATCATAAATAGTTTGGGTTGGAAGGGATCTTTAAAGGTCATCTAGTCCAACCCCCTGCTCAGAACCCTGTCCAACCTGACCTTCAGTGTTTCCAGGGTTGGGGCATCTACCATCTCTCTGGGCAACCTGTGCCAGTGTCTCATCATTCTCATTGTAAAAAATGTCTTCCTTATATCTAGTCTAAAGCTACCCTTTTTTAGTTTAAAACCATTACCCTTTGTCCTATTGCAACAGGCCCTACTGAAAAGTTTGTCTCCATCTTTCTTACAAGCCCCGTTTAAGTACTGGAAAGCCGCTATATGGTATGCCCAGAGCCTTCTCTTCTCCAGGCTGAACAACCCCAACTCTCTCAGCCTGTCCTCATAAGAGAGGTGTTCCAGCCCTCTGATCATTTTTGTGGCCCTCCTCTGGACCTGCTCCCAACAGGTCCATGTTTTTCCTGTGATGAGGACTCCAGAGCAGGACACAGTACTCCAGGTGGAGTCTCACCAGAGTGGAGTAGAGGGGCAGAATCACCTCCCTCGACCTGCTGAAGTGTAAGGATAAAGTGGTCAGGATGAGGCATGAGGTTTACAAAACATGCAGTTGGATTTCCCCAGTGCAAGACTTCGTTTAAAAAAAAACCAAACCAAAACAAAATAACAACCTGAAAGAGAAAAGTTAGAGATGATACTATTAAGTATTTTTAAAAAGATAGCATGTGAGAAGATTCTGTAAAGAAGCATGGCAGAATCAAAGAAAATCAGTGAAAGCAGGAACTAAATGAGAAGTATTTGGGGCTCAGTCATGCATTTCTATGTGATTAGTCCCATTACAATAGAGTACTGCAAGAGCTGCCAAATAGAGTTGTTTGTAATGATAACTTTTAAAATACAGAAGATACGTTCCTTCAGGAGCTCAGTCATATAGCTCTTAAGTGCAATGCCAAATGCATTTATGAAGTAGTGTTTTTATGGGTTTTGAGAGTGCTTTGTTCCCAGTACCTTTCATTAATACGGGCAGATGCTTCCAGTAAGGTATCCACATATTTGTCATGCCTCCTGCCTCTTCCTGGGATACGCCTGAGAAAATAAGAGAGCGATCATCTCAGAACTACTCAGTACGATATAGTCAAGCTTCTTCCTCTGCAGCGAACTACTGCTGTAAGACCTTTTAAAGGAGCATGGGTTTAAACCCTTCTACGTTGTATCCTCTGTGTTGCGTGTATTGAGGCAGGAGGCCTTACGCAGTTGTCATAAAGCTCCCTGAAGGTACAGATACTTTCTGCTGTGCATTTGTAGGGCCAGCAGATAGCTCCCGATGCACAGAGAGACCACAGCTGGTTTGTCCTGATGAGCGGACAACAACCCCCTGGCTTCCAAGCACAAAGCCCTAAATTATATCCCATTTTCAGCCAGAAAATGGAGAGTTTGCTGTGGTGCACAGACTTAGCATTCACCATGGCCTCCTTGCCCTTGGTGCAGCTGAAGTAGCACTGTGTTTAGAAAGAGCCAAGGGATAATTTTTTTTCCATAAAGAATCAGGGATGTGCCTTAAAAACCAAGGTGTCTGCTGGGAGATGTGGGAGACACGTAGCATGTATTATTGCCCAGTTCAGTCTGTCTGCATGGCACCTGCAATGAAGCCACTTTTCACAGTACTACTGATGAAAAAAAATGAATCACTTTTCACAGGAGTTTCATTTAGTGGCTTTCAGAAGAACAAAACAAACAAAGTATTTTTCCTTGGTTTATGTTTCCGTTTAAACAGCATAGTAACTTTTGAACTAAGATTTACATTAGATATTAGACAGTGTCAGTGTTTTGCTCAGCGCTTTCACCAAGGGTGTATATTCAAGTGCAGTGCAATAACTGCTCTGATGCAGGCCTTGGATCTTTCCTGCTTTTATCACAGGTTGACAGCAATTGGATGTGAAGTTCGGTGAATCTTTTAAAGATATTAATTTTAAATTTATATAGTATTAAGACAAAGCTGCCCTTTAAATTGGGAAGACAGCTTTGGGGGAAGAGTATGCGTTATACTGGTCACTACTTTTATGGGTATTGGTAGTTTATGTGAAGTAATAATGATAATGCTGGCAAACATTCCCAGTGGCATTTTTCACATCAGAAGTGCTTAATGGTTTGGCTGTACTTGCCTCAAAGTGGAGATTAACAAAAAAAAAAAAAGGATTAAGGAAGAAGTTGTTTTATTTTAAAAAGCACAGCATCTTTGTGTGAGTGAATCCTTTTGCATCACAACTGGAGACCAGTTGCGGCGAAGGCAACTCTGAGAAGAGCCGTCTGCAGGTACTCACCAGCAGATGGCCGATGACGGGGAACTGGGAAGCAGCACTTGGTTTCTATATGCACCAGAAGCGTTGTTGACCTCAATTTCAATTGCTTGAAACAATTATATCAGACAGGATCATGTCACCAGTCCACCTCTGCTGCGAGCTGGTAGAAAGCAGACAAGCTGAAAAGGAGAGAGGCACATGACGGTGTTCCTGACATCTGCACCGGTGGCTTATGAAGTGGTGTAATGTTACTGTATGGTTGACTTGCTGTGTCGCCTATTAATGAGAAGTTTATTTACCAGGATTATCTTTCTTAGCTTTTTGCACATGCCGTTCTCTATTTGTGAGGAATCCTTCCTGTCTCTGCCAACTGGCAGGTGGGCCAGAGCAGCATTAGATTTTGCTAATTAGAGATCGGACTTGATTTCATGAGTTGGAGGAGGCCCTGCTCTTGGCCTGCTTTCTCAAGCACAGGGTCTTTTCATATCCTGGGTTTAAGGTTATGTGGTGCAGAGTGCTTTATTGCTGCGGTGCAGTATTTCTTACCTGGCCACTCAGAATGGAGTCCTGAAATATGTCTAAATGTCCTTTGTATCTGGGGGTGGGGGGGTATAAGGGGTGTGCATGCACTGGTGCCAAAGTATATGGGGAGTCTTGTGGCATCTGACCAACATCTGCAAATTGACTGTGAATGAAAGAAGCCAGAAACTTACAGCATTTCCAGTGGTGAACCACTTTTGCAATATTTCTGGACCCATTCTGCACAGGGTTGTAATGGAAAGAAAAATTTAAATATTTATTTTCATCCTGTAACTCACAAGCAATGTGCTTTAGGTTAGCCTTACTTTGAGCGAGAACTGGACCTCATGACCTTTGGATGTTGGTCCCAACTAAAGATATTCAGTGATTCTACATGTGAATGAAAATTTTCTCCAGGTTGAGATAATGCAAAAAAGAAAATAATACTTTTAAAATTATTTTTTCTTTCATTTTCTACTTCCTTTTTGTATTTTTTGCGTATCGTCAATGGATTTTATTCTCCTACTCAAAAGAATGGCAAAAAGTTCTGCTTACTTCAGTTGGAGCTGGGCTTGGATTTGCATGGACAGATGTGCATGCGCATTTAGAGGGAAAAGCAGAGCATAACCTTCTTTAGTCTGAAGCTTCTCTCACGGAGTTTTTTGAAAGTATCATGGGCAATAGGCAAAGTTTGTGCAGTGTATCTCTTTTCCCTACAAGTAGCAGGAAGGCTGTGACAAAGGATAAGTGACAAAAGCTTCATGGCACCAGGGCAGCCTGAGTGGTTTGCTGTTCACGTTCAGCCTCTCCTGTTCCTGACTGAGACAGAGCGCAGAAGAGGGAGAAGGGACTTCTTGACACTTCTCTGATGATTAAAACTGATTTGCTGAACAGTTAAAGGGAGATATTATGGCAAAGTCTTTTTGAAAAAAGAGGATGTCATGCTCCTTTTCTTGCATGCAGGATGGGCAACCAGGGATGAGTCTGTCTTGGCCTGCTGTCTGTGCAAACCTGCCAGTGTTGGCAGATGAAAAAGCAGTAAAGTGCAGGGCATTTCCAGGCAGAACTACCACAGATGTACTTGTGTTACGAATCTACTCTGCTATGTGGCACATGCAATGGTCATCTCTCCGGTGATTAAAAGATCTAGCAGGTCTGTCTGCCTCTGCTTGTCTGTCAGCGTGCAGCTGAAGTGCTGATGTTTTGTGGAAAGAAAGGAATTTCCAAGGCCTCATTTTAAATACGCATGTGTGTATTTGTGTGAATTTATGGAAGCAGAGGGAGGTAAAGGAACTACGCAGCAATTGTACACAAACTTAGTAGAGGTATAAATGACCAAAGGTATAAGGCAGGGAGGACCTGGGATTTGAGGAACCTCCAAATAAAAGAGAGGGTAACTTAAACGATGCCTTTTCACATTTAGTTGTCGTCTTTGCTACACTCTTTTGACCCACTGGCTTTTTGGCTTTCACAGGGAAACGCTAGAAGTGACATGTAGGGGCAAATTACACATTAGTAGGTAGATGTAAGTCTCCTCCGAGGGAACGGCGGAACAAGGTGTGGGCTTCCTGGCATACACTTCCTCAAGTGCTATCTAGCTGTGCTCTGGGTCACCTCTGGGCTTGGATGATGCCTGAGGTCCCTGCCTGGCAGGGGAGGGAAGGAGAGCAGGAGTCCCGCTCACAGCCGGAGGGCTAAACCTGGATCCCCCTGGGATTGCAGACTGAAATAGAAGGGCAAAGGAAATGGTGTATAATTGGTCCCTATTGAAAACAATGGGATTGTTGCCTTGTAAAACCAAATATTTTGTGAATGAAGGTTCCAGAGACTGCATGTTTTGGAGTTCCTTTAAAGTGAACTCTTATAGGAGCTGGCAACCAAGCCAGAGCCCACAGCATGTTTCTATTTTCTGCTGAGTGTGACCTGTCCATGCATAGGAAGATATCTGATGGGAAACCTGAGTGGACAGAGTGATGATCCCAGGGGTGCATACAGGTTAAAAATTAAAATGGGATGCTGGAAAGGAAAAGATGCAAACCACAGAAAGTAGTGAGTTCATCTCTTGAGAAAGAAAAATTGGAAATGCCTATTTCCTCTCCCAGGCATTTCTTGCTTTGTCTGATATAAACTCAGCTGCAATCAGAGGCAATGGGTCATCTCTATTTGGCTTTTGGAATAGACCCAGTGAGAGAAAATGTGGGCAGAGCCTACTGCTGGAAATGCTGGTTTAACCTACAGTCAACTGTCTCAGCCATGCTTCCCGGTACCTGAAAGTCTTTTATATACAGTCCAAGTTAATGACTGTTACTTTAACAGGAAAAAATAGCACTAATTAATAGGAATAGTAGCTCAGCATTTATCCACTGTGTTCACTGTAGCACAGAATTATTTTAGTGACTCCATCTTTAATTATATCTGGCTAAAGGAATAAAAAAATTTCAGCTGTGTCAGCCATTTTCCTTACTGCATAGCATCTTTGTTAGTAAAGAGACTAGCCTGGAATGTTCGGCTTTATGAACTGCCACAGAAAGCAGTCACAGAATCACAGAATGGTCAGGGTTGGAAGGGACCTCTGGGGATCATCTAGTCCAAGCCCCCTGCCAGAACAGGGTCACCTACAGCAGATTGCACAGGACAGTATCCAGGCGGGTTTTGAATGTCTCCAGTGTGGGAGACTCCACCACCTCTCTGGGCAGCCTGTTCCAGCGCTCTGCCACCCTCAAAGTAAAGAAGTTCCTCCTCATGTTAAGACAGAACTTCCTGTGTTCAAGTTTGTGCCCGTTTACCTCTTGTTCTATCACTGGGCACCACTGAAAAAAGACTGTATTCATCTACCTGGATCCCTCCCTTTAAGTATTTATAAGTATTGATAAGATCCCACCAATACTCAACAGACTGATCCCTTCAGTCCAGTCTGTTGAGTATTGCAATCTTTGCATTGGTTGAGGATGAAAGATGATGTATGTCCCAACCACCCAATATATCTAGAAGATCTAGAAGGATCACAAAAGCCTTCTATGCTCTGAGCTCCTAGGGAGGCCCATCTGCTCAGTGTGGCTTTCAGATGTGTCAAAAGTAGAAAGCACACAGAATCACAGAGGGCTTGAGGTTGGAAGGGACCTCTGGAGGTCATCTTGTCCAATCACCCTGCAGGGCCACCAAGAGCCAGTTGCTCAGGTCCGTGTCCAAATGGCTTTTGTATATCTCCAAGGAGGGAGGTTCCACAAGCTCGCTGAGCAACCTGTGCCAGTGCTTGGCCACCCTCACAGTAAAAAAATGTTTCCTGATGTTCAGGGGGAACCTCCTGTGTTTCAGCGTGTGCACATTGCGTCTGATCCTGTCATTGGGCACCACCGAAAAGAGCCTGGCTCCATCCGCTTTGCACCCTCCCTTCAGGTATCTCTACACATTGATGAGATCCCCCTCAGCCTTCTCTTCTTCAGGCTGCACAATCCCAGCTGTCTCAGCCTTTCCTTATATATGAGGTCCTCCAGTCCCTTAATCATCCTTATTGGCCTTTGTTAGACTCTCTCCAGCATGTCCATGTCTCTCTTGTACTGGGAAGCCCAGAACTAGACCCAGCACTCCAGGTGTGGCCTGACCAGTGCTGCATAGAGGGGCTCCCTTGGCCTGCTGGCAACACTCCTCCTAGCGAAGCCCAAGATCCCGCTAGCCGCCTTCGCTGCTGAGGCAAATTGCTGGCTCACGTTCAAGCACAGCTGGCCTTCTCACACCCATCAGCAAGGCCAGGCCTTGCACTTGGGCATGATGCTGCTGTGACATCTCCCCTCCTTTATGAACCTCCCCTCCTTTATGAAGCACAAGACAGAAATTGTGGCACTGCGCAGTGTACTAGCCCACCTCACTCCAAGTATCCCAGCTGGAAAATGTATTTTTAGGCTGTGCTCCAGTACTGTAGCTCCTCTCCAGCCACAAAACCTACCATGGCATTGAGTTGTACATTGGAAAATGGGGTTGATGGACAGAAGGTATGCATGGCTGGGCTATAATTGCTGTTGAGGAAATCAATCTAATACTGTGTGACCTCTTATGTTCTCTCTTGTGGCACATGTCGGGCAGTATCAGTACAGGGGTTTATTACAGGGCAGTTGAAAACAATCCAGGGTAATGAGGAGTAAAAGGCAAATGCAAACTACTGTGGTTCGGTTTGGGGTTTTTTTTCCCTTTGAATGTTCCTGTTACAGTAGCCTAAGATACCTTTGCTATGGATACAAAGGCTCTCTTAATTCCTCAGGAACAACTTGTTTACAGCCTGACTGCACTAAAATCATAAAGAGGTGTGCTGTTGTTGACGGCTATCAGAAAAGTACCTCTTTGTCTTCATAACAGATGACATTTGCAAAAGCTCCTAATGATCTGGTAGCTGAGGCGCTGCTTTCAGGTGTGACACAAGCACTTAAGGACTCACATCTCAGTGATCTTTAAAAGTAGGACTTGCACTCTGAAAGCATTACCTGCTTTTGTATCTTAGTACTGATGTAGAGTAATGGCTGCATCGATCTTGTATTTCCAGGTAACAGAAGTGCCTGTTTGGCTGCGCGAGGATGCCATTGTATCACTGTCAATTTAAGTACCTGTTGATAAAGTGCTCTGGAGCTATTGCATTTCCCCCATGCTAGAGGATCATTTGATTTGCTGCACCGCACAGTTTTATGACCAAGCTGTCGTATCACAACAGGCAGGTACATGTGGCTGAGACGGTTTGTTGCTCTGTGATGGTTATGGATTCAGTTATTTTTAAAGCCAGTTCCTTTGGTGAACAGGAAAACACAAACCTCATCTGTATCGGAGGCTGAACTTCTGGTCTGGCATTCCTTTAGCTGTGTGCAGCTCAATGATTTTCTTTTTGATATATTTTTTTTTAAGATCACTCTATTCCATCCCTGTGTGGAACAGCAGCATACATTCTTTCCTTTTTTTTTGGTATTCAGCAAGGGAATAAAGGTGCCTGTGAGAAATTCGCAGGAGGCCTCATTTACTAGTATTACAAAATTCAAATCCAAAGGGTCACACCCACAAGAGCTAATTGTCAAACTGTGCTCTACCAATGGAAAAAAAAATGTTTCCATGGTAACTTTCTAATGAGTCTGCCTGAAAACCTTTCCAAGAAGAACTTTTTTCCAGTAGATTAGACATTTGTGAGGTCAAGCGGCTCCTATGCTGTAGGTATAACCTCACATGATATTACCGGTGGTTTTTACAGAGCCCAATTATTTTCAAGGAGAGAGCCTCAAACACAATCTGTACAAGCAGCACATGAAACCAGGTCAGGGCAGGATTTCACCTAATTTAAGGCATCCCCATCTGAGGTAATCATGTTGGCTTCCTTTATAATCAATGTAGAGAAACAGATTCTTGCAAGGTGTTGCTCATCTGACCTATTTTAGACATCAGTCTCAGGCTGAACTGAATCATGCCCTAAAAGTGCCATTTTCTTTCTATTGACTATAAAGGGAGTCTGGATGACTATATTGCGCTTGTAAATATCTAGATCTGAAGAGATGCCCCCCTCATTCCCCAGATGCTTTTGCAATCTAGAGGTCTAGAAAATATGCTTATAGGAAAAAAAGGTAAAATCAGTGATAATCTATTCTGGAAAAGATAAAATGAGGGAAACATACGTAACAGTCTTCAAATACTAAGTCATTTGAAAAGAAAGGAAAAGTGGTTGAACTGGACAAAAGGAGTGGGTCAAATGCTTCCAATAATAAGACAGCGAGGCACTGATGTTTCACTGAGAAGTACTGGTTACCTACTTTTTTTTGTGGAAGCGCTCCACAATTTCTTTCACTTCCCAGCACTCTGCAAGTTCCAGCCTTCTACTTTAACAGAAAGGTACTTACTTTTTTCCTGTTGTCAAGACAACTTGTGGTTGTATATCCTCCTTTTGTTTCTCAAGGATGTATTAAAAAAAACCCCAAGCAAACAGTTTTTTCTTTCCTCTTTTTTTTTCTTCTTTGTAAAGGGATGTTTTTGAGCAAGGTTTTTTATGGTTCTGGGTGGCGGGGCATTGCAAGAGTTTCGGTTGCCTAGAGTACAAGAAGTGTCATACAGCATTCGAATGGAAATAAAATCTGAAGAAAATAGTTAAAATATCAGAAAAGCAACAAAAATTGCATACTTAATATCTACAGACTAAGTGCTTCACAGAACATGAGGGAGATTTCACATGGTTCAAAACAATCAGCAATGGTGCTTTAAAAAAATACCACAAAAGTTAAAAACTTCTCTCTCCTTCCTCCTTACTACCTCCTTACCTTCCTCTCCTACCTCCTTACTACCACAGGTAGTGAGAGGAATATTTGGCAGTGGGGTGATTTGAAATGTGACAGTGGATGTTCTTACTATGTGTATTGCTTTTTTTCCCCCCCTTTACTGGTATAAGTCAGTTGGTCAGACCAAAGTTTCCTGAGCAGTTGAAGGTGTTTCAAGCCACTGGTACCATTGAAAGAAGTAGTTCTGTCATCTCCCTCCAACTAGCTGTATCCACATCGCCTTCAGCCACTACGGATGGTGCTGCATCTGGGCAAAGCATCAGAGCTAGGCACTGACCCTGGATAGAATCAACGTCTTTTCTTCTAGTGTCAGGAAGAGCTTGGTGCGGGTTTGGAAATAAATGGAAGATGAAAGGACAGGACTGCTTCTTTTGGTCTCAAGGCTAACTTAAAGTGTTGGTGAAAGCAGGAATCCAGTTGTGTGATGCTTGCTTGTTTTGACTGATTTGTGAAATTTCCTTGGCCAGTAGTTGGCATCTTTTAGTAACTTTGCTAAGGGTGAAGTTTAAATATCATTCTTCCAATTACAAAGTGTAATTTAGGGAGCAAATAGTGCTATAATAAGAAAGTGCATTTTGATCCTGCTTTGTTTTCATTAAGGCAGCATCTGGAAACCAAAGACATTTGTCATTCTTTTAACGATTTTAGAGTGTGGTGGGGAGTCTGGACCCATTTCCTGTGAAATCATTAAAAAGAATCCAGCTAGTTTGCGTGGGCTTGATGTCTCTTTTCTTCCATGTACTCACAGATGAAACATTTAGTATTTAGATTCATTGCAATGCCCACCTGATATTCACAGAGCAAGCCATTTGTTAGTGGACTCACTGAAAGGAAATTTAGCAATTGGGATGACAAACATGGATGTTATTACTCTGCTGCGTACGGAGCTACTTCGACTTGTAGTTTTTAGCCTAGCAAATACAGCTGATTTTCTTCTAGGAAGAAAAGAGAAAGGACTTTCCTGTTTACAAAAGTGTGAGTTATAAATCCTGTCAGAACTTCTGTTTTTAACAGCTGAGTTCAGACATTTTGTCTCTAAAGCTTTGATTTTTAGTATGCTTTCCCAAATGGAAGCAGATATGTTTAAAACTGTGAAAATGTCATTTCAGGTTTGGTCATTGTCCTCTATTATTTTTCTGTTTGACCCACAGTTCAGTTGCACAACTTGGTCATGATTTATAACAAATTTCTGCCCATTTCTGCAATACTTAAGTTTGCTCAGAGGTTAATGTCTCTGATTTCTGGACTGCCAGCTCAAAACATACTGTGAGTTAGTGTAAGTTTTAGTCAATGTGACACAGAGTTTTTTTCTTAAAATATTTAAGCCCTTAAACTCCTTTTTCTATTCAGGAGTGTTCAGAGCCCAAGTATGAGAGCAGAAGGGGGTGAGCGCAAAATCCAGTAGTGTGTGTTCTGAAATATTTTGAAATTTAAACTACGTAATTTGAGACTTCCTGGCTTTTCCCTTTCAGGGTACTTTTCTTGCCTCACAACACTGAGTGAGTTTTATATTCTCTAAAACTTCACAGCTATTATGCATCAGCATTTAGAACATTAGATGAAGCGAAGCTTTACAGTCTGGATCCTCCTTCCAGAGGAAACAAGGTGGGAGGGAGGGAAACCACTGAAAGTGCTACCACGTTTTAAAACCTCAGAAAGGTGAATGCCTGGGAATTTTGAAACCGCTTCCTCAAACAGGAGCCCAGAAACTTCTTGTTCTTCACCAGTGAATGTGGAGATGCTAGTGGAATTTTAGGAAAAACGGATTTGTGCAGTGGATTTGCTTTTGGGACTGTAGCACAGCTTGCTGCATTCCGAACAGAAATGCTTTATGTGCCAAAGGCTATTAAATGTGATGTATGCTGTCTACGGATGCTGCAGATTAGCGGCAGGCTGGGAGTTTTGTAGAGGACTAGAGGAGTTGTACAGGCACCTTTTGTGGGTGGCTGGTGGACTTACCTCAGTGAATGTCTATAAAGTTACATGCACACTTATTCAAGCTGGCTCTGAAGTGGATGGACCCCAGCTGGCTTCAGGCTGGAAGGTATCTTCAGTTATGTTATTACCCTGTTGTACCCAAACTCATAAAGCCTTCTGAAAGCTTGCTAGTTTTATAAATGCATTTCTTGCAGTAGGATTTTTTTAAACTTTGATTAAATGGTGGTGCTTTGAAAGGGACAAAACCACTCTAAAGACTAATACTGTGGGGTTTCTAGCTATTTTGATTCCAAGCTAAACCTGTTCAATGTGTACGTTAGTGTTCATATACATGCGCAGACCAACCTAAATCCGGGTTGCAGCATGGTTCACTGAGGTTCATGATTTCTAATGACTTTGCTTGTACAAATGTCACCATCTGGAACTAGCTCATGTGACTTTTTATATTGAAGGAACAGACTGATTATATTTAGAAATCTGAGACTAGATTTTCTTGTGATATTACATTACGCTGTCACGTCAAGTTTCAGTAAGGGGGGATTTGTGCAGTTTTCATCTAAACCAAATAGCTACAAAATACACAATGATTACCCAATAAAGTTGTATCACTTGATTCTTTCACAAGAAATCAAAAGAAAGAAAAAATTATTTGCTTCTGTTGTGAAGATTGTAAGTTTTTCAGCTTTTCTTGTTCAGCTCTGCTGAAACTTCTGCATCTTAAGGTGCTTTTCAAAATGTACTTACTAAAGCTGAGTACGTTAGTAACTTCTCATTTGAGACTGAAAGGACACTGCAAGTTCACATATTCCGATAATAATCAGTTATATTTGCAGTTCTAGTCTGGGAGACTGAATCCTACTGCGGCTGATTATATCTGTGGCTGAAACTGGTGATAGTTCAAGAAACGTTGATATGGACAGTTTGGAATTGCTCTTTGAAAGTTTCTAAGGGAGTTAAATTTTAGACTTTAGGTTTCCTTCTGAATTATTGTGCCTACATTGTGGCCTGAATCCAGGGATATTGCTTATGCCACAAATAGCTTTCTTCAGAAAAGCCCCAAGAGATTAAAACTCAAGTCTTCTTTTACAGACCTGAAAAATGGTTGTTATTCTTATCCTCCCCTTAACTGTTTTCTTGGGAAGAACGTGCCCTTAGAAAACATGCAGGGGAGCTCCTCACCAGAGGAGGTTTAGGTGGGTGGGAGAGGCCTGCGACTTTCTGGGCTCTGCTGTGGGTACAGTGAGGCAGTCATCACAGGCATAGTAGGTTTTATTTATCTTTTTTCCAGCCCAGGCTGGAAGAGACCTTGAAAGATCATCTGGTCTAACCTTTTGTGGGAAAGGGAGCCTAAATAATATTATCTAGCACCTCGTCCAGTCGCATCTTGAAAAACTCCAGTGATGGGGACTCTACTGAGTTCCTGGGGAGGTTGCTCCAGTGATTGATTGTTCTTGCTGTAAAAGATTTATAGAGATGAAAACTCTCCTGGTGCAACTTGTACCTGTTGCCTCTTGTCTGCCCCATGTGGCTCCTTGTGAAGACACAGCCTCCGTCCTCTTTGTAGTTGCCCTTTAAGTACTGGAATACTGCGATGAGGTCCCCCCTGAATCATCTCCAGGGAGAAAAGACCTAACTCCTTCAGTCTTTCCTCATACAACGTGTATGAGCCCTTTGATCATCTTCATGGTCCTCCTTTGGAGCCTTTCCAGTCTGCCTGCAGCTTTTTTGAATTGTGGGGACCAGAGCTGGACACGGTACTCCAGGTGCAGCCTGATAAGCACTGAGTAGAGTGGGATGATTGTGTCCCTGTCTCTGCTAGTAATGGCTCTGCAGATGCAGCCCAGGATCAGATTTGCCTTTGTTGCTGCAGCGGCACACTGCTGGCTCGCCTTCAACTTCTTGTCCACCAGGATCCCCAGGTCCCTTTCAGCGAGGCTGCTCCCCAGCCACACAGATCCTGGCCAGTACTGGGCTCTTTGGTTATGACGTCCCAGGTGCAGGATTTTGCACTTGTCTTTCTTAAACTTGCTAGCCCACTTTTCCAGCCTGTACTGGTCTCTCTGTAAGATGGCTCTTCCTTCTGATGTGTCCACCTCACTACCCAGTTTAGTGTCATCAGCAAACTTGGTGAGGGTGCTCTCAATCCCATCTTACGGATCATTTATGAAGATGTTGAACAGCATGGGGCATGGTATCGATGCCTGGGGTACCTCACTTGTGACAAGCTGCCAGCCTGAGTAAAAACCATTGATCACCACCCTCTGAATATGTCCTGTGAGGCAATCTCCCACCCTTCTCGCAGACCACCCATCCAGTCTGTACCTCGCCAGTTTTGTCAGGAGAAGGCTGTGATAAGCAGTGCCAAACACTTTGCTGAAGTCCAGGTAAACAACACCCACTGGTCTCACCACAGAATCATAGAATCATTTAGGTTGGAAAAGACCTTTAAGATCATCGAGTCCAACCATAAACCTAACACCTAAATACCAGCATTCTTCAGAAGAAAAAAAAAATATTGATTGCTTAGTCATTCTAAGACTGTAATTTCTACCAGTTTAATAAGAACGAACACAAGGAACCAAGATTTATCTCCTCTGTTCCCATAAGGTGTCAAGATACTCTTAGGAGGCAGATATAGCAAAGGAACTGTCAGGTAACAAAAGGGCTGAGCATCTTGTAAATGTCGGCTCTGTCTGCAAAAACATTTGCCTCCTTTCCTGAGCAGGTTGATTCAAAAAGAGGCCATTAACTTTTGGCAATTGATATGAAGGAGCATTTTACTGAGTTACCCCTGCAAGAGTAATGACATCAACCTGTTTGAAAACTGTAAGATTAAGTGGATTATTATTGATGACCATGTAACACACAATGTCATTGTGTTGTAGAAGGTGATCAGGTTAGTCTGGCATGATTTGCCTTTGGCAAACCTGTGCTGGCTTTTCCCCAATCACCTGCTTCATTTGGTTTGTACTAGTTTCTAGGAGGACTTGTTCCATTACTTTCCCTGGGAGTGAATTAAGACTAACGGGCCTGTAGTTTCCTGGATCCTCTTTTGGGACCTTCTTGTAGATGGGTATGACATTTGCCCTCTTCCAGTTGTCAGGGATATCCCCCAATATCCACAATTTTTCAAATGTTATAGGTGGCGGTCTTGCAACAATGTTGGCTGCTTCCTTACCACCCTGGGGTGGATTCCCTCCAGACCCATAGATTTTTGTGGGTTGAGCCCTTTCAAGAGGCTGCAGACCAGCCCATCCTCCACTACTGGCAGGTTAACCCATGTTAGTGGTGTAGCTACTTGAGGTCCACCTATGTTGGTAAAGACAGAGGCAAAGAAGGTATTGAGGTCCTCTGCCTCGTCAGCTTTGTTAGTAACTAGTTTCCCCGCCCTGTTTAGCAAGGGACCTACGTCTTTGCTGTGCTTCTGCCTTCCGCTTATGTATCTGCAGACCTCTTAGGCCTGCACCCTGACCTCCAACTGGCAAGACAGAGAAGATCACTTGGGCACCCGTCCCTTTCCCTTGTGCCCCCTACGACTCTGAAGCCCTGCTTGATCTTGCCCAGATTTTGCTTTACGGTGCCACTGGTGCCCCCATGGAAAAGGAGCAGGGGACAGAGGTCTGTGCTTTTAACCAGTTGTGGCAGCCTCCCTGTGACATCCTGGACATCCTGTGGGACTTCTTCCCACAGCTCCTCCACACGCCGCTGAGGGACCCCACCAGAGTCCCCCTCGGGCAGGCGGAGGCGCAGGAGGGGAGGTGCGGCCTGTGCAGCCCCCACCAGGGCAGCAGCTTCCCCGCTCGGAAGCTCTGTCCGAGCGCTGGCGAAGGAGCCCTCCTCCTTCTCCGGAGGCCTCGGGCAGCTGGGCAGCCTTGCAGGGCCACCAGCTGGCCGGGGTGGCCGTCGGGGCTGCAGGAGCCCGGCCGCTCCCGGGGGCCGGCGCTCCTCTGGGGCAGGTCGTTGGCGGCTTCCCGCCCCTGTGAGGCACCGCCGGGGAGCGCCGGCGCCCCCCGGCTCTCCGCCGCCCCTCTCGGTAGCCCAGCCGCCCGCCGGCCGGGCCCTCGGCAGGCACGGACAGCCCGAGGGGGCCGGGGGAGGGGAAACCCCCTCAGACAGCCGGCGGAGACCTCGCCAGCCTCGCCGACCTGCCGCCATCTGCAGAGGTAGGGGAAAGCGCCGCCTCTTGGCTGCGGGGCAGAAGGGGAACGC
>RSEF01000002.1:57197209-57311285 GCA_003993805.1 Himantopus leucocephalus
GGCATTATGAAACGGTGTTCAAAGGGCTACACAAATTATTTCATACAGGACTTGGCGCATTCCTCTGTGATGTCTCTGGTGGTCTTTCCTGGCATCTGCTGTGCTGTTGCCAACCATGAACTCCAGGAAATCCACAAACATTTTGAAATCCATCTCAGAAGTGTAGGAGTGAGGGCATGAAACTTTAGAGGAGTTAAGGTCCAGATGCCCATGCTCCTNTAGAGGAGTTAAGGTCCAGATGCCCATGCTCCTTAATGAGCTGACCACCCAGACCTGAACACCCCAGGTACCTGTCCAGCTGTGGGTGCACATTTCAGTGGGGGATTGTCAGGAGTTTGTGGTATTGCAGGAGATACTTTTGAATCTAGATACACTTAGAATATATTTTTGATTATATGTTCAAATAAGCAAACAAAACCTTATGGGGTGGCAGTGGAGTGATGAAACTGAACAGATTCTCTCTTTTCTTGTTGAGGGTTGTTTGTTTTTTTTTCCCCCCTGTGTGGTGGAATACAGAAAAATGGGCTCGAACCCTGACCTGAGCTCTCGGCAGCGATACCACTCTTCCCTCTCAATAGAAGAGGCTCATTGATGCCCAGAAAATTGCAAATTAGTGGGACTGCAATTAAGAAGCGGTAATGCTAAAGGTGGGTGTGACACGTGCAGTAGAAAAGATGCTCCTTTTCTAGGTGACGGAAAGTGAATTCTGCTTTCCTTGACTCCCACACAGCCCCTGTGTTTTCAGCAGGCTTCCCGCCAGCGCCTCTGCAAGGCTCTTCTCAGGTGCAACCAAAAGCAGAATTTTCTCTTTATTATTGCCACACCTCTGAGGCAATTCTACTTTCACTGAACTGAATGGAAATTTGTGAGTAAGGGTGATGTTTAAATTCGTCTGCAGTGCCATGGTAGAGTTTCATGCATCCCTGCCCGTCTTCAGTAAATGTCAGCTTTGTGTTGTGGTTTTCACTGAAGTGACATCTACTGAAGTGGAGAAGACCCATGGGAGAAAATAAACTGACGACAGAAGTTTTAAACGACGGGCTTGGGAACAATAGATGCACATGTTTATAGAGTACATCTCTTTCAATCTCCTGAGAGGATTTTTTCCTCTCATAACTTGAGTAGGATGGAAATCTTTTCGGTCTGGTGGATTTGATATTTTTAACTTCACTTTTTATTGTGTTGTGAAAAAAAATAAATACAATCTTCTTGTTTACGTCCCACAGTGTTACCCACTGTTCCAAAATGTCTGAGGCTTGCACATCTATTCCACACCTCCACTAACACTGTGCCAGTCCTGATCTGGTCGAATGAGAGCTGCTACCACAAAGAACGTTACCGACTTCCCCATCTCCTCACTCCAGTTTTTCTCTGTTTCTCAGACATGCTTTCTAGAGCCTGTGTATAAGGGAGAGAGATTACTAGAGTCCTTTCTTGTTCCTAAAGGCATCTGAAAATTCTGTTAGGAGTCACTGGCTGTAAATTATCTCCTGAAGTCATTGCAGAAATTTTTAAGATTTTGTAGAAATCCTTTTGAGGCTCAGGAAGTTACAATCCTTTTGTTACGCTCAGTTTAACAAAAATCTCTGTAGTCTTGGTTTCATCTTTGTTAATGCTACATTTGAGAATTACTGGTTCTCCCAAGCAGGGTGCCCTGCTGTTGAGTTAGCCAGGCATAGCAGAGAGCCCTTGGTCTGGCCTTGGTGAATATGTTTTTGGATAGACTTGGACCAGCATGGTAAGTTTATGTTATTTCAAGGATTTGCTACAACGTCTGTGGCATTTTTGACAAAGTACTGCAAGCGTTTTAAAGCCATATACCTTTTTTTTTTCAATGAACCAGTCTGAGAATCTGTAGAGCACAGGATTATTGCATTATAAGGTATTAATATAGTGGCAAAGCAGCCTTCCTTGCTAGTTTCCTCCTACCACAATAACACTGTGTGTAGTGGAATGAAAACGCTAATAAATGCAACATGAATATTAGCTAAGTGCAGGTATTTTTACAGTGCTGCTCCTTCTAATATCAAGGCAGATTAACGATAGTCATCTGTGTACTTCTATGAGTCTGTGCTATGTTTAGTTTGTTAATGGATGGGAGAGTGATTTCTGATTATGATTCATGCATTATTAGAAAGGGAAAAAGTGGATGTGAAAATGACAGGAGAGACTGGGAGCTTAAGTTTATAAATAATCGTAGCATCTGACAGTTGATCCAATCTCAGTGGAGATTCTTTGGGAACACTTCTAAGTGCTGGATCTTGGTGAATGGTGAGAGTAAGGTGGGAGAAGGAACTACAGCTCTATTCAGATCTTCCCTCCAGTTGACTTGAGCGGACAAAAACCCTCTTGTAAAGAAGCACTTTTGAATCTTCCTCCAGACTTTGAGGGTTTTTGCATTTTTATTCATAGTAATGTACAGTCTTTAAAATATTTTTCCCTGGAAAAGTGTATTGATCTATGTCTTTCTTACTTATTGAAAAGTGTTAATATTAACTATTACATAAAGAAGCTAGTCAGAACCACTAGACGAGTATTGTTAAAGAACTGTATGTAAGTGGTGGTATAATTTAACTATGATTACTCAGACATCACAGCAGGTTATTTTTATCAAAAGAATTGGTGCTGACTTGGAGTTGGTAACACTTATGCAAGCTCATTTTGTGAAGCATAAAAACATGGGTAAAATGGGTGTCTTAAAGGTGATGGTAGGATGGGATTCAGCCTGAGCCTTACATGCCAGGTGAAATTTTGTAAATCAAACAACCATGTAGATTGCTTCCCTGTGAACTGGTAGTTGTCTGGGATTAATTTAGGGACTAATGCCATTGCACAGTTATGACCTGATTGTACATTTTCCTTAAACACATTTTAAAATAGGAAGCTGAGTTTTCAACTTAATTTGTGCAAGTCCCTGTTTCCTCTGAGAAATACTAAGTTTTCATTGTAAAACTGAAAGGTGCCTAAGCTGAAAGAGCCTTAGCTTTCAAATAAAAGTCAGTACTGTCCATGGGAAACATCCATAGACTCTTTAAAAATATTTTTGTAGAGTCCTTCAGACATCTTCCTCAAAACCCCTCCTTTTTTTCTAATGAGCTCTATTGGCACTGTAATTTCTTCAACAGCCAAAATACCCTTTTGAAATCGAATTGCTAAACTGCTGTGCAACTTTGGACAAGGCATCTTTAATTTACTTTCTGTCAAATTCACATAAAGTGGGAAAAACTGCTTCTTTTTCTCTGTTCACATTCTTAGTTGCAATATTATAGTTCAGCCGAAGGAACCTACAATGATCATCTAGTCCAGCTGCCTGTCCACTTCAGGGCTGACCAAAACTTAGAGCATGGTATTAAGGGTGTTGTCCAAATGCCTCTTAAACACTGGCAGGCTTGGGACATCGACCTCCTCTCCAGGAAGCCTGTTCCAGGGTTTGACCACCCTCTTGGTAAAGAAATATTTCCTCATGTCAAGTCCGAACCTACCCTGACAGATGCTGCTTTGAGCCATTCCCACACATCCTGACACTGGATCCCAGGGAGAAGAGATCAGCACCTCCCTCTCCACTTCCCCTCCTCTGGAAACCTTAGAGAGCAGTGAGGTTGCTCCTCAGCCTCCTTCTCTCCAAACCAGACAAACCCAGAGTCCTCAGCCACCCCTAAGAGGACATGCCTTCCAGCCCCTTCACCAGCTTTGGTGCCCTCCTTGGAATGTGTTCAAGTACCTTAACATCCTTTTTAAATGGTGGGGCCCAATCCCCCTGGTATAGGAATGCAATTAGTACGGCTATAGCTAATTATTTCAGGATGTGCTATGTCAGCATTCATTTGACTTGTGGGGCCCTTTGCAGAGAGGAAAGCATGGTCTTAAAATTCACTGGCCACTAGTTCGTTTTCATTGTAGGGCCCTTTGCAGAGAGGAAAACATGGTCTTAAAATGCACTGGCCACCAGTTCATTTTCAAGCATAACTCAAAGCATAGGTTTTAGCTCATAAATCGCATGTTGTTTTAAATCCTTGCTACTTAAAGCCTGTCTTTGTCCTCAAAGCTCTCTGGACAGGGGGCACTCATGGTAAGGGAATTGATCTCTAGCCTCGCTCTGCCTATTGATCTCTCAGATCCACTTTGGACACATGTAAGGGCCTGTGAGCTTGCATCAAAATGTTGAGATCTGAATGATGTCATCAGTAAGTTCATCACACCGATATTGTCAGGCAGTTTCAGGTGGGTGTATAAAAAGCAAAATTGTCAGTCCTTCTTTACAGCTATCTTACAGGCACGTAGGGCCTCTTAAAGAGAGGCAGTTGACTTTAGTGTCAGATGGCCACCTGGCCAGCCACCTCCTTATTCATATCAGCATTACCAGCAACAACCTTCCTCTTCACTAAATGCCTGCAGAATTGATTTTAAAAGTCATCAGCAACCTTTATTCACACTCCTGGAGAGTAAAACATATCCCTACAGACAGCAGTGCCATGAACTGCATTGCACTGACCCACCAGTATTTTGTCTCTTGTAGCTTTTTCAGCATCTGGGCTGATTTGGCACTTTCTCCAATGAAACCTCCAAAATGCAAGCTCAGTTAATGCCAGCTGTGGATATTTTCTTCCCCAGGAGGCAGACATCATTTTGAAAGGGACTGGACTGACACCATCAGCTTCGTGTTCAGAGCCCACCCACACAGCCTGTCCATTGCTCAGCTGGCCAGGGGAGGGCTGGATCTGCTGGTTGTGACTGCATGGAGCTGGACTCCAGCAGGCTCCTGATGGGTGAAGGCCTCCTTATCACATCTGTCAGGCTCCACCCTTCATGCTTTGATGTCATCATATGTGAAAATTCATGGTCAGGTCTTTTGAATTCAGATTGCAGAAAAGCATTGTTCAAGAAGTGTTGGCTTCCTGGTCTACATCATATTCTGGATTTCATGGCATCCATGAACCAGAAAAAGCTGTATCTCATGGTTTAGTTCTACGGCCCCCATACTCCATACCAGCTGAAGCTATGACAGAAGAGACATCCCCAACTTCAATAAACCATGTGTGAACAACTGCAGGGTAGAAGTAGGTAACCCAACATCAGGTGGAGCACCATGGGTTTCTGCTACAGTTTGCAAACATTGGAGTAGGCAAATGTTCCTGGAGGCATGAGTAGGTCACAGGGTGACTATGAGCCATCAGTGTTATACCGGAAAATGGCTTCTTGTGCATCAGGCAAGATATTTCTGTAGGAAAGGCAAGCATTGTGCAAAGCTCTGGTGAGAACTCACCTGTACCACTATGGACTTTTCTCATTCCTCGGGTTCCAGAAAAACAAATTTCGTCTGGGATGAAGGCAGACAAAGACTAAGCAGTTGATTAGGGACATGGAGGGCCTATAGAAGAAGACAATGACTGGAAGGAGCAAGACAAAGAGGGCTGTCATCGCTTTCAAGAAAGATATCAAGAATGAAGGCCAAAGAAGGAAAACTGCTATTGAACTGCAAGGAAAAATATGGTAAAGAACACAAAATAATTCAGGACTTCTTTCCAAGAAGAAGCCCTTACCATAAACAGTGTAGTAGCAAATGTCCCTTGGTGCATTGGTAAGGAATGGTGAGGAAATCACGCATGCTCTCTGTGTCTCTGCAAAGTTCCTGCACAGGGAACGAAACCCATGTCTTTCACCTCTGGTACCACCACAATCAAGTGAACGTGTATGGTATAAATGTCCTTATGTAAATAGTCTGAATGTACATACCGATTTTGGCATCAACGTACAAAATGACCGGAATAGTATCTTCCTTACTCTTTCAGTACTCAGAATACTAAATCCTAAACGAGAAGTAGACTTGCCAAGGTTTTAGATAAGATCTTCCCACACAGTGAGGTAGGCTAATAACTCTCAGAAAGGTTAAAGTCACAAATGAGCTCTGAAAGTTTTACCCTGTGGCTGAAGGGTGTTTGTATCCTGTATAAACATGGCCAATGGCTGTGTTTCACAGAGGAGCTGCACAGCTTGATTTCAGTGGGACAAGGGGATGTGACGGTGATAGCAGCAATGAGCTACTTTTGCAGTTTGGAAGAGTTCTTTGCTGGGCTGTGCTTCGGGCATGGATCTAAATGTTCTAGGTCTGAAAAGACCATCTTTCCACCACACCAATGTAACCTCCACTCACTTGTTTTTTCAAAGCCTGCCTTATTTCCATGGTGCTCTATTGGCACCGTCCACCCCAACCTATGGCTCTGGTTACTCTTTGCCTTCCCTCCAGGCTGCGGCTGCTGAAATCACCCCCCCTTATGCCCCAGGAAAAGGGTTTGTGGCCAGCCAGATCAAGTCCCTGGTCCTCCTTGCTGCGTGGCCTCATGGATGTTAGCTGTGGTGCAGAAGGGCACGGCTAATAGGCGAGGTCTCTGGGCTGCAGGGTTGGTTTTGGCCATGGCCTGAGAGAAGAGAACAGTACCAGGTTTGTCCTTGGGAGCCGAACGGCAGAGGAGGTGTCAGGGACGCCCAGCAGCTGTGCCCAGTGCATGGCCACCAAGGGTAGGGACGGCCATCGAGGGCAGGGACAGCCCCCTGGGCCACCTGGGCACAGGGACTGCCTTGGGGCCAGCACCCCAAAGGCCTTCCTCTGAAGGATGCTGGGTGGAGGGGGTGGTGAGTGGGGGTCTTCGGGGGGGGCCCTATGTCACAGTGCCACCACCCAGCAATGCAACATTCCCAATGGCCCAGGGCAGGATAAAAGGGAGGATCCTCCCATGTCCTGCTGCCATAGCTGGCCTGGGGGCAGTCCGAAGACATCTGAGAGGAAGTCCTTGAGTGGCCGGTGGAATTACTTGGCAGGACCTTAGGGAGGAAGACCGGAGCCTGTATGAGGCTGCTGGAGGTTCTTCACTGCAAGGCCAGCTCCCAGCGGTGCCATGTTCAAAGCCTATCTGATAGATGGAAATCCTGCTTCAGTCTTCAGGGAACAGATGTAAGGCCCTCAGGAGATAAGAACCACCAACCCCTGGAGGTGCCTGAGGCTATCATGCCTTTTAAGCTGGCTAGTAGTGGTGAGGCCATGGGAATGCCTTCTTGAGGAGCACTGCAGAGCTCACCATCTTCATCCCCTGCAGGGCCAGAGGGAGCAGCCATAAAAAATGGGATGCAGAGATGTTGCCAGGGGTCCCAGTGCTTTGGAGCACCCACTGGTGTCCTGCCAGGCACAGGAAGGATTCTTGCCCACATGGTTGATCAGGCTGGGGGCATGTGGCCACTCTCAGAAGCCCCTGAGATGGCTCCAGGTAGAGGGAGAATAGGGCTTGGGCATCTCCCAGGAGGTGTGACTAGCCTGTGGGATGAGGAAGCAGGTCTTGCTCACATGCTCAGGGAACGGCTGATCACCAGCACTGGGGTCGGGAAAGAATTTTCCCCCGGGGCAGAATGACACTGGTCCCCGGGGGTTTTTTGCCTTCCTCTGCAGCATTAAGTATGACCGCTTGTCAGGGCTCTGCTGCTCCATTTTGGCTAGGTTACTGCCTGCTGCTCATGCACCACGAAGATGTCCTCTCGTGCCCTGCAGCTGGGGGGAGGAAGGCTTTTTTCCCCACACAGTGAGCTAGCAAGTGTCCCCTGGGGTTTTTTTGCCTTCCTCTGCACCATTGAGCACGGTGCCTTGCCAGGGCTCCTTTGGGCCATTTTGGCTAGGTGCCTGCTGCTAATGCTCCACAAAGGTGGACCTCGTGCCCCGCATCCGGGGGCAGGAAGCGTTCTAGAGTCCCAGGATGGGCCCCTGGGTGTTGCTTCTTGTCCTCTTGTAGCATTGAGCACAGCGCCTTGTCAGGGTGCGTCTGGGCCCTTTCAGCTTGGTTCTTGCAGGCTGCTTTTGCACCTCCAAGGCACCATTCATGCCCTGGTGCTCTTGGGCTTTATTGCCCATTGCAAGTTTGTAGTGGGAGTGAGCTCTGCTATTCCCATGGCTCAGTTTCTCCAGGGGTTCTTGCTGGGTGACCATATGTAAGGGCTATATATAAGTGACAGCCAGTATTTAAAAAACACAAGAGCTGCTGAACTGAGCCAGACTAAGGCATGTGCAGTCCAGTGGTCTGCCTCAAGTGGTGGCCAGAAGTGCAGGGTATTCAGCTTATTTTTAAGACGCTTGTGATGGGGGTCGTGCCTCTTGGATTAGATGATCAAGGCTAGGGCCAGATGTTTCCCGTTCTTCTGCTGGCAAGAGGTAACTTTTCCAGGTTCAAAAAGAGTGGTGAGCAAAGAAAACCGGTGTCTCAGGAAAGTACTGAAGTAAGAAGCTTCTGCAGATTTTTGCTCAGATTTCCTCCTATTCCGGTCTGCTCTAGGCAGACTGGGATATCTGGGCATCCTATGACAGCAATTGCTTATGGAGTAATATAGGAAATGGCACAAAGACTTGATTTTTGTTCTGCATCCTTGCTTCTAGATGGGGAGGATGGCCTCACAGCTATGCAAGAATGTACTTGGGTCTTCGTACGTAGGAACTATGACTAAAAAAGGGTAAGGGGTGCAGTGTGAGAGAGAGATAAACGTGCTTGGGCTCATCTAGTGATGGCTGTACTTCCACTAAAGTGCTACAAATTGAGGGGAGCATGATGAGCAATGGAGGAGAGGGTACATGTCTTGCTATGACATCTGATACAACTTTTCTGTGTCTGGTCACTATACTATTGTTTATGTGATGTATTTCCTCATGGAAGTAAGCTACAAGTCATGGTAGCCCACATGGGCAGAATCCTGTTCTAAAAATCCCATGGTTTATGATTGCCATCTATCTGTCTTAAATTCACTGCAGAGAAATCTATGACCTAGACCAAGCTTTCCAGATGTATATTTACCCTCAGGAGAAAGTTGTGAGTGGGTTTGCTACAACGGGCAATCTGTTAGAGCTACTAGAAGTAAGAAATCTCAGCTAAATGTAGAAAATCAGCCTGGACATTTCCAAGTTAATAATAATAATAAAAAAAAAAGTCATACTTCAGAAACCAAAAGTTAAGGCAGCTTCGTCATCTTGCAGTGGAGAAGTTTTATCTCTCTCTCTCTCTCTCTCTCTCTCTCTAGTTCCTTTGCCCTCACCTCCTGATTCATAGCTTTTCTGGTAGCCATTTTCAGGCTTTTAGCAAGCAGTTATGGGTCCATGACATGCTGTTGGTGACTGGGTGTGCCAGAGCCATATGTATCTGTGCATGGCCGGGGAGGCAAAGCGGCTGTGCTCTTTCTGCTCTGAAGACTGGCGTGGCAGAGGTTGGGAATGAGAGGAGGCTGGAGCTTGTGTGACCAGAGCCATTTGTTCTGTGAACTTGGAGAGCTGGGGGATATTTGGTCTACAGAATAGATATTAATAGCTCGAATAGATTACACAAGATTGCGTCTCCGTTTTGAGGTTAGGAATATGTTTAACATGGGACTTGGTGCAAGGAAGGTGGTTTTGGTCCAGGTAGTTGCTGGTGTTTGCTCCTATTTTCCTTCATCTCCAAAGCCCATCATCAGGGCTCCTCCAGTCTTTAGGTGCCAATAGGGCCAGAGTTTGCAAGTTCAATGTTTGCACCTCTGCCTCTAAATTAAATTTCACTGTTGCTCAGTAGAGTATTGAATGGTTCCGGTTCTTTTCACGTAGATATTTTGCACCTATTTCTCACAACTTCCCTGGGTACACCTTGCCCTTCTGAAAGCATTTCTGTGGCTGTCGATGAGACGCGGAAGCTTGGAGATCTGTGCATGGAGTCAGAGTCCCTTCAGTGAGAGGCAGCAACTATCTTCAGTTGTCTGAAGGATCAAAGTGTTTTCCACTGCAGAAGCAGCTTTCCCATCACAGATGCAAATAACCTACAGTGTAAGGATCCTTTCATAAGGAAAATGAATCATCAGTTGTGTACAGTGTTCCTCTCCCAGTTAATGAAGAAGGACAATGTTTGGTGTACAGTGTCGTTGCCAGGCAAACAGCAGCAAGAAAAATCCGTTGGGAGTTATTTCAGGAAATGCTGGGTGGTGTATGCCTCTTGGTTATTACTTCTAAGTGAAGATTACGGACTGCCTTCCAGAAGGATTTTGAAACATAGCTCTTGTTTTGAATGTGTTTTGTGATCTTCAGGGTATATCCAAGAGACGCATATTGTGCCTTTTCCATCCGTGTAATTGGTTTATTACTTAATTGTAGTAACTAATTAGAAGCTTAAGTCCAGAGAGACCATCAAGTCATCCAGTATTTTTGATCAGCCAAAGGTTGATGCATATTCTTATAACTTCGTGACCCTACCCTGGTTTATTTTATAGGGTGTGTTAATACTGCCTGTACTGTTGTAGTTTACAGCACGAGCATTTCAAATCATGTTACGTTGCTGGCGTTTCCTGCGTGGTACTGGGATTCAACACTCTGGAAAACTCTTTGGGTGACTGACACTGGAGAGTCCTGAATAATTTCTGGCTCAGTAAGTGGCTGCACGGTTCCTGTGCTTGCAATTTACGTAGTGCTGGATAAAAACTCTCAGAAGCAGAATTTGCCTCATTATGAGGCATTATTCGTATGGTGTGAGACTTTTCTGATCTCCTTATTGGACTCAAAATCCCCCAAGAACAGGTTTTCTTATGAGGAACCTTAGCTTCTGAACGGGTCAGAAAGCCACCAGGAAAGCTTTCCTTCGGTACTGTTGTGCTTCAGATCCCTGTGTGGGATTGATCTTGTGTAGGATTTTTGTTAATGACTGTGACAGAGAAAAAAGGGAAGTGCTGATAATTGCTGCTGACGACACAGCATTGCCAGTACAGGGGGAAGATCTGAATATCTCACAGTAAGATCCACACAACCTAGAGGATGGAGCAAACAACAAGGGCTGAAATTAAGAAGTATGGAGTGAAAGATCATGCAGATAAGGACTTAATAGCAAAAACTTCTGCTAAAATCTGAGGGTCTGTTAATTGGATGAGGGGGGTGTCACAGCACGCAACTAATATGTGACCAGGGAAGAATAAGGCCTCTTAATGTTTGCATACAGTACTCATGAGAAAATGAGTTGACACTGAAGGGGTTCAGTAAAGACAGGGAGGGGATATGGAGATACCTACTCTGTAAGTCAAAACTAGAAGACCATGGTGCGTTTAGTCAACAAAATAGTGGTGGAAGGCGGAAATACATTCTTTCTGTGCGTGAGTCAGAGGAGGATTAAGCACCAGAAAAAAGAAACTCTTCAGCTTAAAGAGATTGCTGGTGCAAGAGCGAATGGATATAAATTGACACAAATTAAATGACAGGTCATAACTGACACTGCAATCAGGTTCTAGCTCATAATATTACATGGATAAGCATGAAAAACAAGCTACTTTTAAGATCGAGCTTGATAAGTTTGTAAAATGTCTAATGGCATTATAGTCTTTGAGAACAAAAACTGCTGGAGTTCCCAGAGATGGTCTTACTTTGATTTGCCTGTAAAATGTAGACAGACACAGTTGTGTCTCAGCAGTTGCACTACTGTATTTTATTCTCCTGAGTTTTAAAGGAAAAGATTACCAGGAGATGAATGTTAGGAAAATCCAGAGATTTTTTTTTTTTACAGGAATGCTTTTCAAAATATGTGGCATCGAAGGGGAAAAGAAAGAAAAGAAAAAGAAAAATCCTAGAGAAGAGTTTATTCAGATTGTATGTTCAATGTAAATTTATCTACATATCTGTGTTCTCACCTTATCTGATGTAGTTTTCCTCTTCCTAACAATGATAAGTTTACTAGCAGTGTGAAATACATAGTTAAGCTCATCTGCCCTTTGGCTGATTAAAAAAAAAGAAGTCTCTTTGAAAGAATGTGTTTACTGGTGGGTAAAAAATAACCTGACTTTCTTTTTTCAGCCTCTCACCTGCTTAATGGCAAAATATAGATGATGTGCTATTGTCTGTCAGTCTTGATGAGTCAATACTACGAAGTGGTATATTTTTCTTTGCATTGTACTAGAAGTTTGACAAAGGATCTTTGAAAGCTAAATTGTCTGAGGGGGCGTACCGGTGAAATGGATACCTTCTGCAGAAATAAAGTGGCAAGCTGTAGGAAATAGTTTAACAGGGCAGACATTAAAAAATGAAACCTGCCCATGAAGTGGACATACCATGAACTCGCATATGAGTGATTCATGTTAATCAAAGAACTAATCGTGCCGAGGAAGATATTTTTATAGTTGAAGTGAGGGGCTCTTGAGATTTACAGGCAGTTATGGTGCAACATAGTACTTTTGAAATGGAAGAAACTTGGCTAGGCTTGGTATTTTATTGTCTCCTTGGACAAGACAGCATAGACAGAATGTGATGGTTTTGCGCTAATGGGGTGATTACAGGATGACATCTCCTGTCTGTCATGTCTGTCTTTCTGAAGGAATAAAAGTTACTTATAAGCTAACTGCATGTTGCTATACCCTTCACCAAGATTTATTTGCTTCCAGGTTAGAATGGAAAATAACTTCAAATTGTGCATGGCTTAGTATTAAAAAAAAAAAATAATGGTGAGATGGAAACTGAAGAAGGTCCCACCCACTTAGGATAATGAAGTAAATATCTGCATGCTGATAGTCTTATCTAATCAGAGACAAAAATCAGCCTAGACTTAAGCATACAAGGGTAGAGCGTGGCTGACGAACAAGCATATCTGAAGAGACGGCTTTACGGGATATCTTTGGAAATGCCAGAAGTCATCTTTGGTGTAGGTTGTGACTTGTTCTCTCAGATATTCAGCTTCTTTCTCCAGCTTCATTGATTCATACCTGTTTTCTCTCAAAAGCTTATTACTATTAATAAACTTCAATAAACACAGGATGGGGAAGATTTCAGGCCATCTGGAGAAAAAGTCTTTTGTCATTTACGTGTGTCATATACATAACTCTATTAGTTCTTTGTGTCTTCAAAGACTCCTGTAAGACAACTGTAGGATATATATGCAGAATGTCCACCGTAAAAGCTGCATCAAGTAAAGTCTTCTAACATTTTCACACAGAGCAAATGCAGAAATACTCTTTGCCTCTGAATCCCTTTTGATTGCAGGGCTAAATAAACCTGAGATCTCTCTTACGCACACACATCATTGGTCCCAGACAATTCCCGGGCAGCAGTTAGCTGCTCACTGGTACCAGGCATCTTCCTAGTAATGCAGGTTCAGCATCCCCAGTGCTTTCTGTCCTGCTTTGCTGTTCTACCTACAGTTTTGCTCTGCGTGGCTGTATGCCAGATGGAAGGGCATTACTCTGTATATGACACCATCTGATGTCTGGAAAGCACTGAAAACCAAAAACAAGCCTATGCAGGCTGGAATTGGAAAATGCTTATTCTTGAGGGAGTTAACAACACCTGTTGCGTTGGATGCTGTGAGTCTGGGAGCTGAACTGCCCAAACACAGATGCTGGGTGGGGTGCTCCGAAACTCTTGTTGCAACATCCAGCTGGAGGGTGGCACGAAGGTAAGACCTTGTGTGCACCTGAAGCCTCTGGTGACGAGGGAGTGCCATCTGTCACCAGAGTGGAGGAAATACTCTAAAGCGGATAATAGTGCAGTTAAAAGGCCCTTAGCTGGCTCTTTCCTCATTGATCTAATAGATCACTTGATGCCCCAACTTAGACATCAGTGCATGTTATGAATTTGCCCAGGCTCTGTTGTGAAACAGGGAGATACCTAGGACCCCAGAGGCGACCAGTCCGTGAGTTCATGGAGGATGCTGCTGCCTCTGCTTCACCATGCCATCACCTCAAGCAGAGCCACCTTTGACTCTGAAACTGTGAACTGCTCTGAATGCAGTCACTCTGGTGTCCCTGCACGCAATATCCCGGGAGACCTTATTTGGTTGGGGTTTGTAGTGCAGGTACCTGTGACGGACTTAAGCCAAGGAACGTTGTCTTGTGGGAGCTGGGAGACCTCAGGGCCCCCGCTCCGGCTAGCCTGGCGAGTTCCCCAGGCTGACAGAGAAGCACCAGTGTTTTAAGGGCACCATCTACTGGCTAATGGGAGCAAAATGAGGCAGTGGTTTGTTAAAGAAGTCCCTCTGTTCACTGCAATGAGTGCTGGAGCCACCTTAATCAACAGGTAAAGATTGGAGAGCAAGTAGGGAAGGCTGGAGTGACACTGGATATGGGTCTTAAATAAAGCCAAGCTTAAACTGACAACCTGAAGACTTGTCAGAAGAATTAAATTTCCTCAAAAGTCTTTTCTGGCTTCAAAAAGTCCATTATAGTTTAGTTGACATTGTCTTGCTAGGAACCTGTGAGTCTCAGTCCTGGTCATATTTTGCATCCTTTTGTGGCGTTTCTTAGCTTGATTGGTCTTGTCTCTAGAAAACAGCATTTTTAAAGCAAGCAAAGAATTGGCAAGGTTTCTGTGCGTACTTATGCTCTCCTCCCTATGTGCCGATCAATGCTGTTCCTCATGATTATTCTAGCTACAAAAAAATAAAGTTATGGGTGGTAATTTCTCTCCTTGATAACTCTCCTCTTGTTTCAGCTGTAGAACTGTATTGTGAGAACCCAAAAAAGTCATTTATGCTTTTGACTCACTGCATACCGGCTGCATACGGTCACAGAAATGTTGAGAGCTATGCCAGTATGAATGAGGCAGAAAAAAGTAGGATTTGTAGGAGTTTGTTTTTATCCTAGGTGATATCTATGTGCAGTTCCAAATGTCAGAGGATTCCTTTGCACAGATCCTTAAATTTCATTTAATTTGCTATTAATCCTCTGGGCTTCCAAAATTGCTAGTGCATTTCCTTATATAGGTGGAATAATCTTGCTTTTTTCTTACTGTACTCATTAATGCAAATGGGAAAAATGATGTTTTATTTAGGACTTGGAAAAAAGTCCAATATAAAATAGGATTTGTAAGGATGACTACGATCATATATTGCTATGTACTATTCATGGTTGATGCTTGAATTTCAGGCAATTACATGATTCAGTTATTATGTGGGACAAGACAATGTTTGCAGGTGCTTGTGGTGTGTCCTGCTGACTCTGAAAGCCAAACGTGTGAAGTAATACATTTGGTGGCATTAAAAAAAGTAATAGATATCTATATGTGTGTATACCTATACGTATATATCCAGCTGCTGTTACTGTGAACAGTCTTCTGTCCTTTATATGCATGAGAACTGCTGTTATCAGTAATCTTAATGTAACATTTAAATTTAATGCTTTTTATTTCTCTGTATTTTCTCCTTTCAGTTGCAAATGAGACAGGTGACAAAAATGCACGACCACTTTCACGATTTGCCCGTAAGTAGCCTTTTTTATTTTAACTGGCTGATTTCTATATCTACTGTAGAAATATACACATTTAATAAGTTTTTTTATCTCATATTATGTCTGTCCTCTTCTTACAGTTCATTTACAGTACTAAACTGAGGAACCGTAGTACTTAGTTGGAAAAGTTACTTAAAGGAATTCAGTCTTACTGGACAGAGCTAATGCAAATTTAAAAGAATGGAAGGCTTTGTGGCCTTACTGTTGTTTCAAATGTGAAAAGTTATAACAATGTAAGTGTCACAAAGCCAGCTGAACTTAACTACAGTGGCTACAAAGGAATTTGGGTCAAGCCTTAGAAGTAGCATACAAAAAATGTAATTAAACCTTACTGATAGCTCCTCTATCACCTTTTGCTTCATAGAGCAAGGTTAGGAACTGAAAGTATGGCTTTGGATTTGAAACAAGTGTCCCAAGTTTGAACGAAACAAAGGGATGCATCTGGTAATGTAGCACCAACTGACCATGACTTTGACCATATGGATTATTAAAAACACACGCACCAAAATATGTAGGAATGAGGAGGAAGATAGGAAATCCTTTTCATAATGCGTGCAGTTTCATGATGATTTGTGATCACTTAGCAGGGAAAAAAATCCCCTTCTCATCATTAAAAGGGGGCATTTGCTATCATCATGGGTGGTGCAGATCAAAACAGCAAAAGAATTTACATCTATGGTGCAGTATTTCACACAGTCACAGGATGGCACTCTGAGCATACCATACTTCACATAGGTAGCTAAGGTACATAACGTAGAAGTAATGTCTGTGGCTATGAAATCTGTTGCATGTAGTGACTTACAAGGTGATTGAGCAGACTGAACAGGACTGAGAGAAAATTCTACTGGCATTCCTTATTCCTGATTTAGGGTTTATTTTCCTTCATGTTGCAGACAGCAAAGCTTAAAAAGGGGCTCTATTCATAGGTCCTGGCTGGTTCAAGCCTGAAAGTGCATATGGCAAAGGAAATCACAGAGAAATGTAAATGTAAATGCAAACATTTTCAAGTTCTTTATCACTCTCCTTCTTTTTCTTTATGGTTACTGAATATTAGGTAGAGTTGGAAGATTGAGCTCAGGTACTGTTTATTCCTGGATATTTGGGTTATGAGGACTTCATGCTTCAATATTGCCTGACAAGTAGGTCAAGCATAATGTCATGACATTTGGAGCTGGGCTGGCATTTCAGTTCTGATTCTGACATTCTTAAGAACTTGATTTTTGGTGAATGTGTTATAGGGTGCAGGGCTGAGACCCAGGAGCAACCGGGTTCTGTTCCTGCTTTAATCTTGGCTCTCAGCCAGGCAGATAAGCCTTATTTGCAGAGGTAGAAGTGACTGCATTACATGGAAGAGACCACACTGGTGGATGGCTGACTGGCATTAGATGGAAGAAAACAGACTGGCAGATGGTTATCAGCTGAACGAAAGCACAGGATACCCCCCTTATAAGGCCTCATTGCATGACCCAGTGCTGCATGGGATTGTGTGGAGGTGAGATCAAGGCTGCAGGCTATTTAACAGTAACAGAAATCAGAAATGCAATGCAGAGAGGAACGCTTAGATAAGCCTGGTTGGGAAGGAGTCACAGAGGCATAATATAGAGACAAAGGGAGGTAATTCAAAGTGTAAGCCAGACCTTCGCTGTTAGGAGTTAAATTTAGTGATCTGGGAGTCAGGTTGAGCTAGCTTCTCATAGGGTATCATTAATGATGACTGTGTGATCATGTGCAGTATAAGGTGACAACTTTGTGGGAATGGGAAGGAAAATTAGAATGGGAACTCTGTTATGGAAAGGAGGGAAATGTCTGAGCTAACATGAGTTAAATGGATGATGCCCAAGTTTATGCTGAGAATACTATAACCTACTCTACCATACCACGTTTCATTGAACAAACAGTTGAGCGCAGATCAAACATTCAAAACCATCCTGACTGGCAGAAAAAGCTGCAGCATTTGAGAACAAGGATTCAAGCAATAACTGATGTCATAGAGGATTATCGTCATTATCCTTGTGTCTGAGTCGCGAACCAGAGACTGGGTATCTTCCTGGATCGTGCGTTTCACGTTCATCTGAATGATTAATTCGAAAGCAATTTTTAACTTCACAGCAGCGAACAGAATTTCCATTGCTCTGTAACAGCTGCCCATTTGAGGTCAACAATAAGACCTTCAGAGATTTCAGTGGGATCACAGTTGGGCTGTCATTGAACACTTAACAAACCATACCAGTTTTGGCTGACCTTATTTACCTGATCCAACTTCCTGTGCATGCAACCAAATATAAGATAACCTACAGAAACCCAGATGAGCCTTGTCTGTCCTGACTGTTGTCCGCAGCTCTCTGGAGCATGTAGCTGTTTCCCCTTTAGTTCAGGAACAACAAAGAGAGAAAGGCTGCTGGTGTTAAGTGAGACAATGGGAATGATAGTTGTGTGGTTATTGGTGATCCAGGTAGCTAGAAGTGCATTGTAACAATATTTTCAGGCTATATTAAAGTATTTGAACACCCACCTGCAAATTCTTTAAGCGGAGTTCTGCTTTTTAAATTATAACACCTAAATCTATTTTGCTTCTGCTTCTAGCTCAGCTATAACAATCTTTGACAGGGTACAATAGAATGAGGGAGAAGCATTTTTTGCAAATGTTTACATTTATTCACAAAGATTTTAAATTAAAATTAAGTGTTATTCATTCCAATGCTAGGGCTACCCAATCTCCTGTATTCTTAAATGTCAAATTCCAGTCAATTTAGGGACTTTGAATTTAAGAGGTTACTACTCTATTTAGCAGGAGTTAATGAGCCTGGTATCTCACTATGCCATCAGTCTTTGAACAGTTGTGACTGTGGAAATTTAAGTTCATCAAGCTCTCAGCATTTCAGGCAGCTGGAATCTCCTAGCTGATGTCTGTTCAGGCAGGCCCGTTAAATAAAAAAAATCATTTGCCAAATGCCCTTCACCTGAGCATAGCTGTGGGCAGGCGGGACACTGATTGGAAGAGGTGGGCATTTCATTGCTCTAGTGAAGTTGGTTAATTCATGCCCCTTGGCTGATTTGCCACAGCTGACCTTCAGAAGAGCAAAGTAGATCTAGGTCCACAGCCCACATCTAATCATAGGGGAAGGCTGCATGGGATGGATATCTGTGCTGGAGGAAAAGGTATAGGTGTATGTGTGCAGAACATAAGTGAAAACCCCCTATATATACTGAAACAAATACTTGATTTTTTTGTACTGTTTTTGTTCAAAGAGAAAGAAAGAAAGCAAAAAAATGCTTGATTTGAGTGATTATATGGTTTTCAGTGGCGGTTAGTTAGCCTGTCAATGTTGGCTTTCAGTGGCAGTGCAAACAACAAGCTACTTGTAAGTGCAGGAAGAGGCTAATACGATTTTTTCCTGGACCATGGAGTTGTCCTGAGCCTGACAAGCTGGGGGTCTTGTGGAATAAAAGAGAGCAGAGCAGAGGAAATAGGGAGAAGATGGTGGTTTGGGAAGCTCAGCAAATTCCTTGGAGCAATTGTAGGGGCAAGCCCCAAAATTATAAAAGTGGCTTCAGAGAGCCTCTTTTCCACAAAATATGATTTTAATAGTGCACAATAGCTTTTTTCCAAGTGGTCTCCTGTCTTAGTGTGCAGCCTGTATGGCTGGATGGCAACTTATTTTTCTTTGTTGACTGTATCTTAACAGAGACTTAAACTTCTGGTTCCAACTGTGCTGAGTATGCCATACTTTTGCAAAAGAAATGATCCTCTCAACATACTATAGGGAGTCACCATATTTTTGGCTCTATCACAGGTGGCCTCTATGGTAAGATAATTTAGAACTCTTACACGTTTATATTTCCCTTTACAGAATGGGAAAACAAATGCTTACCTATTCAAGTAAAATTAAGAAAGTTGGGGAAATTTGCATGGTCATCTAAAGAACAGAAACAGTGTTACTGCCATGACGTGTCATGTCCTTGAATGATAAAGATATATGGATGTTGCGTTTATTTCTGCAGCTGTAGTGTAGACATTACTTTGGACTACTTTGTGTGAGGAGTAATTTCTTTAGCTATTGTTGCACAGAACTCAGCATAAAATGACAAGGCTATCTCTAAACCTGAGTAAATATGGTCCTTGCACTTTAAATAGCTGCTGACAATTAAGAGCAGAGAAGCCTACAAGCATGGAGCTTTCCTGATTAGCTGGGAAATACTCTGAAAATTACTTTGGAGTGGGGAAGATAGGCAAGGATTCTTGCTGATCTGTCTTTGCACCATTTAGGCTGTGTGAAAACAAGGCATTGAAGACAACCAGCAAAATAAGGCTGCCATCACATGTCCGTAGCAGCAGATGTTGCTGCTTCTAACAGGGTAGCTTCTCATGATGTATTCCCAGGAGACGTGAGATAATAGCTCTTCTATTTGGTTTCCTCTTTATGTACTTAGTGTGTACTGCAACAAAAAGTCAGCCTTAATCCATATGTGTTAGGTCCATTATTTGTTTCTTAATTGTCTCTTCTGGACGCTTAAGTCTGAATGCTGGGAAAATATTTGAAAATTCTACCTGTACAGTCTCTTATAAAAATTAGTTGCTGACTTTAGAAATATCCCATTTGTAAGAATTTTTTCATCTTGCGTATTGATAAAAAGCCCATGGAGAATGACTACCAGCAGAATTGGTACATCTTATTACTTGGGAATCCAGTAAGATTAATGCTTGCTGCACCTGTGTTGTGGGAAGTCTCTTAACTGAAATAATCAGTATTTCAGTACTTAACTGCTCTTCTTGGGATTTGCTAACTCACTCATGTATATTCTATAATAATTGAAAGTTAGAATGTGACGCAGGTGTTCAGTATGGGAGTATCACTGGGATTTTCAGAAGTGCCTAATTTATGCAGAAGCTCTTTGGAATTTTTTGAAAATATGAAACAGATACTTAAACTTCATGAAGCATAAGTCACGTATTCTCTTCTCCAAAGGCGGGGAGGAGATCTGACTGAAGGATGCTAAGTGTACTTTGTCAGCGGAACTAGACTTACAGGTGAACATAGGTTCTCTGAATGGCAAGCAAGAGGCACCTGGTGGCACTTCCAAATAAATGTAAAAAGATCACCTGTAATGCTTTGGCATTTGGATGTCTACTGAGAAAAGTTTCAACAGAAAAGACATATGTTTTCTGATACTAGTCCTTCAGTGATATCTTTAATCTATAATTTAACCACTATTAACTTTAGTCTAAGAAAGTCAATGATTAATATTGTATTGATTTGGTACTTTGTTTTTTGGTTAGTTAATTGGCTTAAAATACTACCACATCAATACATGCTAAGATATAATCTAAGTATAATGATGAATGTTTTTTATCAACACGTGAAAACTCCATGTTCTGTAATCAAATCTTTTTATGGGAAGCATTACGGTCTTGGATTTGGAATGACCTGAACATTAGTGCTTATTTCCACTTTGAACTTTATTTCAGGTTTTCAGGCTTAATCCTAAACTGTGGTGATGCAAAGGTAAAAAGATGACTGACCATCTTTGTTTTCCAGACTGCTCAGAGACTGGATGATAGGCCTATGAATTTATTTTCCTTCTCACTCTCTGTTTTTGCAGGGTCTAAATCGCAAAACTGCTTGTGGAACACCATTATCGGTGGGCTGACCGGCAACCTCAAGGAAAGGCCAAAGCCGACTATCATCAGTGACCCTAGACCTCCTGAAGAAATCCTAGCGGATGAACTACCACCAGTGGACAGTCCTGAAGCATTGGTGAAAACATCTTTCAGGTCTGATGAATATGAGTTTACTTTGTTTATCCTTGAGAGGGGTATCTTTTTAAGATTAAGTCTGCAGCGTGGGTTTGGTGGGAGAAATTGATGCTGAAATATTCCGCAATGCAGCGTGTCTTTGTACTGACCAAGAGTGAAAAAAGAGGTCCATAAATAATACTGACTGGACTCGTCTTTTGCTTCTCAGACCTCATTAGCCGTCTTAAAAGATTATGGACTAGACAGATATAAATACTGTAACTAGTCAAAATGGTCAACAAAGACAGCTCATTATATGAAAATGTCTTTGAAGGTTGGTATTGTTTCATTTGAAAGTGGTTTAGTGATGAAGACGTGCACTTTAGGTCAGATGATGTGCTTTATTGATGCAAGTGAGAGCTAAACCCTTTCCTGTTGATGTAACGTCTTGAGAACTGTCTAGCATTAATTTATTTTGTCAAGGAGAAGGATTCTGGCCAGGTGCTTGCAAGCCAGTGATTGCTGCTGTTGTAAAGTGTGTGATATATCTATTGCTGGGCTTTCCTCTCTTTTATTTAATCATGTGGACATACAGTTGTCAGATGTTTCTTGGAGGCATGTTTTCTGAAAATAATTTTCTCAAAATGAGGTAAAATAGAGAAGCCATGTGCGCACAGTGGATCTTTGACCAGAATGTGATAATTGGTGGGCCCAGCACAAGCAAAGCGAGTGGCAGAATTGATTTTCGAAGTGTTTTTTGAGCTTTTTTGGTTGTTGTTGAAAAAACACGCTCTACTTTTCTTTTGTGTTATATGCATATGTGTGCAAACATGAAATGGGTTTTGCTTTGGATAAATGTCTCTGACTGCACTGATTTTGATTATACCTCAATCTGTCAAACTTATTTCAGTCTTCATATAATCATTATGTAGAAGGTACTTATTTAAGTCATTGTATTAGGTAGTAATTTCAGGGATCTTGTTTATACTGCTTGACATTTAAAAACATATTACCATAAAGTGAGTTTATGTCAGTCTGTATAAATAAATCCTGTAATTCCATAGTGCATTTTCATTCTTTAATATTTTTATTGAAATGATTCAGGACAAGTGTTTCAGAACCTGGCTCCTCCTTTTATGATGACCTGTGGTATTTAATGGCTTTTAAGCACTTCGTGTCTCTCATATTTAAAATCTATAGTTTTGAGAGATCTAATTCTTTTTCAGCTTTTACTTCTCATAACAAATTCTGGGTAGTAGCAATCCTTACATTGCCATCGTCAAGATAATTTCAACCATTTTATATGACAAAATAATGTCACAGCATTTCAAATGGCATGATTTGATTATGTGAGTAGGGGTGACTCTTGGAAGAAGTGAGCTTGTATACAGCATAATAAGGACTGATGAGTTGGAAAATGTGATTTTGCAAAATAGTTTCGCTAATGCATTTTAAATGGCTTTATAAACATTACAGAACCCTTGTATTTCATCAGTTTAGAAATTACTCTACAGTGTGGCATTTTGGGGGGCTTTTATAGATGGAAATACAAACAAATTGTTGTTACAAAGTAAATTGTAACTGTCTAGTTTTATAAAGGAAGCCCCATGTGTGTTTAAGAGCTATGCAGAGGAGTGGAAGATAAGAGAGAGCGTTGCAATTACTGTCTGAAGACGTGAGAAAATAAGAACACTGCAGTGTTTTTACTCAGTTTGGGATCGTGTTGATATTATGGTGCAGACTGGGGCTTGGGAGGCAATAGCATCTTTTGCACGATGGGGTTGCATGTTTGATTCGTCAGGGTCTTCTGTATGTAGTGATCCTCAAGTGCTTCCTTGACAAAGTTTGACTGGTGTGTCTTGAGTGCCAGTGATTGCCTGGCAAGTGTGGGCTTTCCTTGTTTCTGGCAGTAGTGGAAAATCTTGCTATCCTGTTGCCTTTTGGGGAAAGAAATGTGCTTTACAAGTTGTCCAGTCCAGCATGTCTTAATTAGGAATCTGGTGGCTGAATCTGGGGGGGGGGAGGGGGTGTGGGGCGATGTTGGGCATGTGTGAACTGATGAAGGACCAGGCCTTGTTTTTGAACATGACTGCTACAAACTGTAAAATGCAGCGACTCCCTTACTACTTCTGATTCACCACTGTTAGAGCAGTGTATGGCAATACTATCCCTTTCATGCATAGTTAAAAAGAAAATGTCTCTCCAGTGTCAAATGAGTCACACTTCCTTGTGATTGCATATCTTTTTATGTGAATACATATAAGCAGCATGAAATCCCAGTTGCCACCTCTTGTATTAGATCTTGTTTTCTACTATGCAGTACTTATTGTTCTGTAGCTTGGAAAATTAGGATGAGATCTATATTTGATTTTGTTCAACATCTAGATATCAGCTTGAAACGCATTTAAACATAAAAGGAGTAACGTGGTTATTTCAATCACTTCAGTCATACTTTTCCTGCAGTAGTAATCCATCTTTAAGATATAAAGCAGAAACCAAATGAAACGAAGCCCCTCTCTACACCCCAAATAGGTATAGTGCATCATTTCTCCGTAATTAAAAAGTGTTCTGATGGTCTTGATTTTCTTATACTATTATTTTACTGTCTCTTTGATGAAGATACCAAGAACAAGCACAAGATTGGTCTAAAAAAGGTTGAATACCTTTGTAAAGAGAGAATTGAAAGAGTTTGTAGTATTTTGTTTGCAGTATTGCACTGAGTGAGCAGTTATAAGTAATTTTGTGTCTTGACAAGTTATACTACTGCAGTGCTTAAAATATAGATTTTAAAATCCATTCTCACTGGCATTTAGTCTATCTGTCTAGTAAAGGCAGGGGAGGCCCCAATTTGAATTACATTTGAAAATACAGTGGAATATGGGGAATGGCAGATTATATTTTTTTTCCTTGTCAAAAGGGGATAATTAGACACATAGAAGCTATTAGCTTCTTGGCCCACACTTTATGCAACAAATCTGATACGTCCACTATCTTTCTTGGCACAAATATGCAAGTTCACAATTACAGGAGCTGTGATCACTTTCTTTTTGAATAGCTGTGCATGGATCAGCATCCATGCATATACAAACTTTGGAAGTGGCTGTGGACTGATGCTCAGGAATATTAGGTGGTGGGCGTATGGTCTTGTCAGGGCTGCGTGATCTGGATATTGGCTGGAGGTGTCAGTGGTTGCCGACACTGAAGTCTGTGACTCAAACTCTCTTCCTAGATCTGTTTTTTGGTCTGCTAGGTCCCTGTGACGAGCAGTGGTGCCATTGGTAAGAATTAACAGTGGTAATTAATGAGCTTTTAAGCAGACTGTGTAATAACTTTACCTTCTGTGTGCAGCTCCCCAGCAGCACTACCCAACCAGGCATTTTTATAATGCTGAGCTGGCACCCACCAGGGGGAGCAGAAATACAAGAGACAGGTTTGTGTGCTGTTCTCCAAATACCACCTAGAAGTTTGTGGAAGTTCTTTATGTTGGAGGATACAAGCGGAACTGTTGCATTTGTCCCCGGACTGTTGCCTGGAGTAAACCAAGTCACCAGGGTGGCACTGCTCCAGCTGAAAATTTGATGTGTCCAAGACATCATGATTTCTCCTAGACTCATTTGGTTTTGATGTACGGGAGAGATGGAGTGTTATTCTGAGTCTGGAGATCTGAGACATTGCATTGGGGTATATGACTGTGATGGTGCTTATGGGATGTAATGCCTGTGCTGGATCTTGTGGCAGGAGAGATCCCATGACACAAGGTGACTGAGACATCCAGGGAAGAATGGGCATGCTCATCTGAGACAAAACGTTCAGTGCAACCTCCCATCCTGGTCCAGGGCCTGCGTGCCAACTAAAGTTGGTCTGGAATCGCAGAATAGTCCAGTTGGCTCTATCTAGCACGTGAGCGCTGGAGGTAGGAGTGTTTCCAAAGTGATAGATCAGGGTAGGAGGCAGCTGAGCAGATGAGGCAAAGACTCTCCATCCTGTACCAGATGAGCCTTACTGGGTACCTATGTAGCTATGCTGAACTAGGAAGTGATGTATATTGTCTGTTACCAACGCCACATGTCCTGGGAACCAGAAAGACAGATTCGGTTCCTTCAAGGTCAGAGTGTTTTTAAGCTCAAGGCTTGCATGGATTCTTTATTTCTGTCACCTTTCAAAATCTTCCAGCTTTTAGCTTGAGGCTGGTAATATGCCTGCTTACTTAATAGCTGCTTTTCCTATGTCAGCTGCAAAGTTTCTTTATCTTTCCAAGGACTTTGCTTTCCTTAAATGCTTCTGTTCTGCTTTGGGAGTCTTAAATCACACTGGCAGCTACTCTTCTTGTATTTCTGTTTCAGTCATGGGTAATGTAAACTCTTGCTCATGCCAGCTACTGGCCACTTGGTCTACAGGATAGAGGTGACACTGCAGCGCTCCAAATGTGAAAACTTGAGTCACAGCACCATGTGCTGGAAGTCAGCCCACAAGCCTCAGTTGTGAGGGTCAAGGTGGCATCAGTGGGAATAAGGGGTATGAGCCTTCCTTCCCCCTGCCTTGCCTGAGTCATACCAAGAGCTCATCTCCAGTCACATGTCGGAGAGGGACCTGCAGGACTCCTCCTTTACAACCTCTCATGTTTTGTCACTCTCTGGGTCAAACTCTCAGAGGGAGGTGATGCTGTGCAGGAGAGCCATGACCATGACTGCAGAAGAACAGGAGTTAAGGGCTAGTCGTGGGGTAGAATAAAGACACCCTCCCTCCGTGCTGGGTATCAGTATTTGCTTATTGCCCTTTTTATTTGGATGTTCTTGTTTTTTTAAAAACACACACACAAAAATGAGAGGTGAGTCACACGTGCCCTAACTTGTTTTATTAAAAAAAAAAAAACAACTGTGCAAGGTTAGAATCATAAAAGACAATTTCTCATTGGCTTTTATACTCATCTACTGCAGATCCAGGCCTCACTAAACATTAAAATGAAAGCAGTCTCTTTGAAAACCACCCTTCTCAACATCTTTCTCAATCCAGACTTCCTATAAGGCACTTTACTTGCATTAAACTTAAATTCATCTATGTTCTATTCAAACCTGTTGCTTATTCCTGTTATTTATTGATACACATTACAATGAATAAGAGGTGAAGAGTGTTCTGTTCATTAAGGAAATGGCTCCGACATCATTTGTCTCTCTCTTCTCTTCTTTTAGTTGTGCCTCCCTTCTAGGTGCATGCTACGCCTTGTGAGAGCTATGCACTCATTTCTTGGTAGATTGAGATTTGTGAGTCAGAAGGGGAAATGATCAGAGAAAGATTTATACCAGTTACTGTTCAAAGGCTGCATTCTCTCTCTCTTTGCATATACCCACATGGGTCCAAAAGGAAGGTGTTTTTTCAGGCAGTTGAAAGAGAAATGGACTTTTTTCTTTTTTNTTTTTTTTTTTTTTTTTTTTTTTTATATCACAGTCTTCTTGTTCTTCATAGGATAGATGTATTATTGATGACAAGCAAAGCCAGTGATTCTGCCCCTGTAAATATCAGATACATCAAAAGACCCAAGTTGAGAAACTCAGATGGACTATGAGTGCCCTAACAGAGCTGTGCCTCTAAAAGGCGGGGATCAATTCCACTTCCAAAATGGGAATGAGAGTTTGAGCGGAAGCTCCATCGATAAAAAGTCCTGGTAGTAAAGAAGTCCTGCTTTGAGGACTGACTAATGCCTGTCCTTGACCACGCTTCTCTGCCTGATGTACATCACCTGAATCTTGTGCCATAATAAACTCTGAGCGTTTGTTTTGCAGCTGTGCAAGGCTTCCAGTTCTGGCTTTGTAAGTGTACAGATCACCCCCAGTTCTGGACAGAGACTGTGCTAGCCCCCACCACACACAGAGGGCAGATGTATTTTTAAATTCAGATGTGGTATACCTATACAGCCACGTGAGTCTCAAATGTCTGTGGGGCACTTGTGTGGGTATACAAGGCTGGTCCAGAGGCTGAGATTAATTTCTTGGCTCACTGAAGTTGCCAGCCCAGTCTTCCCTTGCAGGTTTCCGGAAGAAACTGTATTTGAGCAGGGAGTTGTATATAGGAAAATACATGAATTTAAGGATAGTCTTTATCCTGATAAGGAAGTGTTTAATAATGCACTATTTAGTTATCTCCACTGTGAGAAATTAACAGCCTCTACAGACTAATACCAGAGTGGATGCCTTGCAATTCCTGTTGACATAATTTTTAGCCTGGTTTACAACAGAAAACTGGCTATCCTTTTCCTAAGGAAATTACTGTATGTCTCTCAGTCAGCCTTCCCATTAACTTCTTCCACATCGCTGAACTTGTTCAGTAACTTAACAGAATGGTATACATTTCAAAGGTACTTAGTTCCTACCTATTTTGTGAAAACTGAAGAAACGAATAGGAGAGAGAAAAGTTGACTTCCCAGAGTTGCTGTCTGGCTGACCAGTGCTTATGTGCTCTCTAGCTGATGAGAATGTGTGTAGCTGTGCACGAGGTGCCACGTGTGACCACACAAGCAGGCAGGGCAAGATTTGGGGGAGAAACCCAAGGAAGGAAGAGTGGCAGGAGGCACAGCAGGTCACAGAATGTGTTGCTATGGGGAAGGTAGGAAAGATGTAATGCACAAGTGCGTAAGAAACCAGTCATAGCTTGTGCTGCAGCTTTGAGTACTATAATTGATGCTAATGAGAGGTATTATTGTCACTACTATTATGCTATAAATCATGCCTAATCACCCTGGTGGAGTGGACCGCATACCTTATTCTGGTATATGCCATGACCCCCTCCCCTTCTGCCATGTAGTTACACCTAGCGTGGTCTTTCTGTGCACATGCGGTGGTCCAGGGTTTCCTGATGTGAACTGACTCTCATGGAGTGTCACCTCATGGGGAGGAACAGCTGGGCTTTCAGGCAAAATAGCAGCGGAAGGGTGCTGGTGGCCACCTGGCCCATTCCTCCAGCCTGTGATCTGCACTTGAAGGGCATTTGGGAGGAGGGGAGGGGATGTGGGCTGTGGAACAGATTTATTGTCCTGGCAGCCTGTGCGTGTCCTGTGGGCCGTAAGTTGCTCATCCTGTTATTAAATTAAGACTGTCATGGTATATATTTCATTCCCAATGAGAAAAGGGGATAGTGGCTTTCTTACTCTTGGCAGTCAGAGAGTGTGATGAGCCGAGATAAAAGTCTTTGAATAATCAATTGCTGAAGCTTTATCTTGAGTTCTTCAATTTGCGTAAGCAAGAAACATTAAAAAGGTGCTCAAAGGAAATTCCTGTGCAGTTTCATTTGCTTTTAAATGGCTGGCTGATGGCAATGACGTTAAGTGGTATGTTAGACTGTGATGTTTTTCTGAAGGATGTGGTAAAATACCCTCCAGATCAGGGACCAATTGGGTTTGGTTTTGAGACCACAAAATCTGCAAGTAAGAGTTCAGGAATATTTTGAAGTGCATAAGAACAATAGCAATCATTAAATTACCCAAAATAATCTTAAGGCTGATGGATAACAGCTTAATCTTCAGTAATGTCCTGCATTTATTCTTAATGTGAAGAGCTTTGAAGGAGGAGGAAAAAGGGATACTTAGCTCCAGTTAATTGAGTATGACAATAGGATCTGGAGAGAAAACAATGTTCTCTCTTGGGAAAATACTAGCCATTTATGCATTGAAATACAAATTTGAGATTTTTTTTTTTTTTTTTTTTAATGAAAGCCAAGAGAGAATCTCCAGGAAACATTTACCTGGGACACATTGGAAATCCCCATACCTGTTTCAAATGTCACCTATCCAATGGATTGAATTGTTGATTCCCACAGGAATGCTATTAATACCAGGCTATGGGCTGCTTGGAGTGACCTGTTTGCACACCCTTCTCTGTGTATCTCTCTTTTAACTCCATGGTTTCTGATGAAGGTTTTGTCCGGTTTGCCTCGCCATGCAAAATGATTTTGGTAACTGCCATATTTTGCTGGAAATTCTTTTGCCAGAAATTTGCAGCCCAGCCTACCGGTGACTTTGCAGACATGTAGCAACATCTAGGTAAGTAAAGCTGCTGTGAACTGTCAACACCCCTTACCCACATAACTTGCTAATGGCTGTTCTTTATCTGGTTTTTGCATGTTAAGCTGCCTGCTGGCAATTTCTAGAAACTATTTTATGTAATAGAAAGGTCTCATTTGGAAATTATCACACTATCCATCTGAGTACTCGGCACTTGCTGATGTCAGAGCCACGGTGTCTGTAGTTTGCAGATTGGGACATTTATTTTTAGTTCCAGTAATTTTTGGATCTGAATCTACTGAAGTGTTCACAGCAAGACTGCTAAAACTATCATGTGTTACTTGGTTTCCATCTGAACTTTATAAATTGATCTAAACTTTATAAATTGACTCAGGTTGTTTTGAAACCAGGCCTATAGTCTAAATTTGCTGTCAGTGCTGCTCTTACTCTGGCAAAAAGCAATGTTGTATCTTCTTTTGGTGGAAAGGCCTTCATTCTGGGGTCTGGAAATTGAGCCAGGAATATGGGGTTTGGGTCCCCATTTGTGCCCAGTGATTCCTCCCGTTATATACGTACCTTTGATCTGTCTCCTCTTTCATGTAAGCACTTACAGTTCCTTGTCAGAGCAAATTTTCTCTTAGCTCAGCTGAAAAAGGGCCAGACCTGAAGTTCTGTTTCTTTTAAATAACAGCTACTGAAGAGTGTTTATTATAAAAAGGAAAACTGTCAGAAGCTTATTTTCTTTCCTCCTAAACGATGTGTACAAGCATCATTTAGATCAGTGTGAGCATCTGTAGTTGCAGTTTCTAAGGTGAAGATAACATTTCTATTCTTGGTACTTAGAACCTCACGGTTCATTTTTGTCATATAATTGTCACCAATAGTATCTGCTCCTGAATCAAAAAGATGCTTGTTATCCTACCAGCTTCTTGTAGCAGTTATAATTAAGCCTGCCCTAATTCTGAACAGTGTTATTCATAATAAAGTGATATTCAGATTCATTCTGAAGATGAGATGTTGAGAAAATTGGATTCTTCTTATGGCACTGTACCTCCTTTTGAGGGCTTCTTCACTTCCTAAATTGTTTTAAAGTTGCTCATAATATAATTATCTGCAATGTCAGCAGTACTTGAGTAAAAAGAATTACAGAGTGTAGTAGTGTAAATACACTGGGCCAAATTTAGTGTAAATTGGCATAAAACTCAGTTTTACTGACTTATGCTAATTTACTGCTGCTCTGTGGCTTGATATTTCAGAACAGTGCTTATACACTGAAATTTGCATATTTGTTGATTAATGTTATAAATCTGATAAACTTGGCAGAGTGTTTTTGCTGAATCATGAGCGATGCTGTCGAATAATTTGTTAATCGAAGGAGCCTGGGATAGGTACAGCAAATTCCTGTCTGAGGAATGCCCACTGGCTTTCACAAAAACTCTGTGAAGCTTGCAGACTTCGAATCAGTATGGCCTTTAACTGCTTACATTTTTTCTGCACTGCTTTAATGCTGATTCTAATGTAGCCAAGGTACTTTCTGGGCATCTGAGGATGGTGTTGGCAAGACATGAACTGAAATGTAGGTTTCCTTTGCGTTGCTTGGGCTTTACATATTTGCTCATTACCTTTTTTCTTTTCTGAGAACCAATGCACTGAGCATTTTTTTGCTTTATAATTAATTATATAATATAAATAATTGTGTTATCCTGACATATCAGCTCTTGTGCTAGTAAAACTGCCCTAATTTCTACACAAAAATTACTTACTGGTATCAACAGAATACAAGCTCCTTAGTTTTGTGCTGCAGCAGAATATCAGCCTTATTACTCTCTTTCTTAAACTCATCTAATTTTTTTCTGAATTGAAGTTAGGTTAAACTCAGATTTGTCATATTCTATCTGTCATTCTTTTTCAAGCGGTTGTACAATAATTAATGAAAAGTTTATAATAGCGCAAATTGATTCAATGTATTTTACAAAGATAGATTTTTTTTTTATTTTTTCCCCCCTCCGGCATGGCTGTGTTATGGCTTATACAACTGTGATTTATGCTGTTTAAGATTAATGACCTGGATGATGGGGCACAGTGCAACCTCAGCAAGTCTGTAGATGGAAAAAACAAAACAAAACAGGGGGCGTGGTTGGTAGACCAGATGGGTGTGCTGCCATCCAGTGGGAGCTCCAAGGGCTGGAGAATTGGGCTGACAGGAACCTCATGCAGTTCAGCAAGGGGAAGTATGGAGTCCTGCACAGTGGCAGAGAACAACCCCGGGCACCAGTACATGCTGGGGGCTGACTGACTGGAAAGCAGCTTTGCTGAGAAGAACCTGGTTGTCCCGATGGACAGCAACTTAGACCACGAGCCAGCAATGTGACCTTGCAGCAAAGAAGACCAACAGCATCCTGGTTGGCATTAGGAAGAGCGTCACCAGCAGGTCAAGCTTCCCCTCTGCTCAGCACTGGTGACGCCACATTTGGAGTGCTGTGTCCAGTTCTGGGTTCCCCAGTTACTAGAGAGACAGAGGCATTCTGGAAAGAGTCTAGCAAAGGATCATGAAGATGATTAAGAGACTGAAGCATCTGACATAGAAGGAGAAGCCAGGAGAGCTGGGGCTCTTCAGCCTGGAGGAGAGAAAGCTTGGGAGGAGCTTATCAATATAAATACCTGATGGGAGGGAATGCACAAGATGGGGCCAGACTCTTCTCGGTAGTGCTCAGTGACAGGATAATAGGCAGAGGGCAAAAACTGAAATACAGGAAATACCATTCAAACATAAAAAAAAAAAAAGAAAAAAAGAAAAAGCAGCTTTTTATTAAAACTGTGAAGGTGGTCGGACACTGGCACAGGTTGTCCAGAGAGGTTGTTGAGTCTTAGTCCTTGGAGATATTCAAAACATGACTGGACACAGTCTCAGGCAACCTGCCGTAGCTGACACTGCTTTGAGCAAGGGGGTTGGACTAGATGATCTCCAGAAGCCCCCTCCAGCCTCAGTGTTTCTGTGATTCTGTGGTAGGAACGCTGAGGCTGAATTATCACCCTGTGAGTAAAACCCTAGTGTCTGATCTGCATTGCGGATCTGTTATCTGCATTGCAGATTTTTGTTGCATCGTCTGCACACATCTGCTGCATGGAACTCCCTCTGACGTCAGTATGAAGTAGAGGTCTGCAGTGCAGATTCATGACTGGGATTTTTCTCTGGAGAATTTCCCTGTCTGTGTTAGAGACAAACCAGAATAACATGTTTTAACTTTTTTCCTATGTAAACTGAGTATTTTGTGAATTGAGTCTTCCGTAGAGAAGTTTATTAAAATGCAAGCTTCATCTCCCAGTCATCAAAAGAAACTGGCACTGAGTTCACAGCTCGTATAGATGATAGGAAAGAAGAAACTCATGTAATGAGATACTAATACAGATCCTCAAATGTAATTTAACTTTGTCTGAACAAGTTTCCTCTAAGAAGGGAGGGGAAGTGCAAATGACAGAGGCAACTTCCATAAAGTACTGGTGAAAACTTTTTCATCAGTTCATCATGAGTTGGGTAATGGTCTTAGTGAGATTATTTGCAGCCTTAGAAATATTAATTCATTTCCAGGGTCAGCCTAAAGCTTTGATCTGTCTTTAATCGAAGCCTGGTAACGGAGGTTACTGCTTGTTGCTTCTGCAGAAGCATTTCTGGGGGTCCTGCTGAGCTTTCTTTAGGTCTTGAAAAATATTGCTTAAATATTTATCTTCACAGAGATACTAGACTAAGGTGTCATCTATTTTTAACCAGTACTCTCTATTAATGTTGATTTCAGTAGAGAACTTGGCCTGAAATACTACATGGAAGATTTTCTAATGTATTTCCTCTGGCACTGAGATAAGACAAAGTGATAGAAATTCTGTCATTAACCTTTCAATTGCTGAATTTGTGTCTATTGATGCGCAAAATGTCATTATACGTTACTTTTTTTTTTGTCTTGACAAAAGTAAAGTCATCTCAATGACACTCATCTCTCCGCAGACACTGTATCAGGAACTACCTGTTAAATACATTCAGTAGCTGGCTTCTAAAGTTCTTTTTTTTGTTTTTTTGTTGGCCTAGGCATGGCCTCAGATGTGAGACCAGATTCTTTGCCAGTTTTATCCATGCAGTTTTATTAGAGTACCTGACTTTAGCAGAGCTGTGCCAGTATATGCCTAAAGCAACTAAGATGTTGCAAGCTGAATGACATGAGCTAATTGAACGCAATTCAGATTGAGAGAAAGATAATGGATCAACCATTCTTCTGTTCTCTTTTGAGTGTCTTCATACTTCTGTGGGAATTTCAGGGAATCTGGTGATAGAAACCAAAAAATAGCACCAAAAGCTAATTTCACTCAAAATTTCAGACAGGTAGCACGAACAACAACCGTCTCTGTCTTTTTTTTGGAACAAGATTTATTTTTCTGGGGAGAGAGTGGAAGAAACAGGCTTGTTATGTAACCACATTGAGATAAACACTGGCTTTCATGAACTCTAAGACATAATGCTGGCTTTTAATGGCCAAGAATGTGCAATTTTCTGAGTATGTCCCCATGGCTGTTGCTCTGGCTAGACAACTGCATCCATGTTTGTGGTGTTTGACATCCCCAGCACAGAAGGGCTGAGTGCTGCGGGGGATACTTCTATTCCACAGCACCTGACTATGGTCTGCCTGGACTTGGCGAGCATTTGTGCCATACCCGACTTCTCCATAACCAAGCGGACTGCAGGGCCACCTCACTGTTACCTTTTAAGTGGCTCTGCCCAGTGTCCTCCTTGGCTGTTTTCTAATAACCATGAAGGGATTATTTTTTCACTGTGATGTTGCTAGCAAGACAGGAAAGGCAGGAGGGGTTCAACTGTTTTGTGAGGGACTTGGGACAGCCTGAGCTGCAAGTGAGAGCTGAGGTGACATCCTGGTCATGAATAGCCAGCTGGTTCACATGCAAGGGTCTAGCTCCTCTGCCAGTTTTATGTTGTGTGGGTTTTTTTTTTTTGGTGGTGTTTTTTTGTTGGTTTTTTTCCCTGATTCTGACTGAACCAAGGCCTGTCACTTCATGCTGTTTCCGGTAGAGTTGCACCAGCATTCCTTGGTAGCACGGGATTTGCAGGACTGGGCTGTGGGCTAAATGAACTGGCCAAAAGTTTGGAATAGCTCCAGGGCTGGGACGGGCTGCCCAGTCCAGAAGAAGAGGGTTATCATCCTCCTCTGTCTGCACCAAACTCATGTTACCCCATGGCCTTCCTAGCTTTGCACCAGGCTATTCCTGTAGCCACCATTGATGTCAGAGTTGTCGGAGCGTGCAGGTGTGTGAAACCACAGCCATCTGGCTTGCCCTCAGCTTAGCAGTGCAACTAACAGTCGCTTTCTGACAGAAAGCCATGCTTGGCTTGCCTGGGAATGTCCATGGGATCCCTCTAGCGTAGCTTCTACTGGAGGATGGTGTCCATTTGTGTGTCACTTTCCTGGGGTGACTGCCATAAGCATTGCATTTATGCTAGTGTCACTGATCAAGTCTGCGATTTCTGCATGGTTTAGGGCTTTTATCTTGTAGGGCCCAAACTTGTAAGCAGTCAAGTCCCAGGTGTTAGTTTACTCTTGTGAAGCCCAGTGGCAGTTGTCTAATCATAAACATCCTTTTTTGGTGCCTGTGTTAGGTTGACAGCATGACTGGTTACTGTGTGGCATTCTTGCATCTAGTTTTCTGGGTCACACAGACTATAGCATCATGCTCACCTGGCCATGTAAATATAGTCTTTTGGGCTATGCCTCTTCTCCGGGTGTACATTCACTAGCAATGCTTCAGGTGGCTTGAATCCAAAAGATGCATCCAAACTATGTATGAGTGCAAACTGGAAAGTGCATCAAGAACCTAATATTTTCAAAGTGTTACTGCTTGTTGAACAAAGGCTGGTGCCTTGCTGCAGCCTATGCAGTGTGGACATATGGCCAACTGAGCCTGCAAAGTAGCTTTGACAAGACAGTCTCAATATAACCAACGGAGAGGTTAGGGAGGACCGCTGAGTACATTTTATATACATTTCCTGAAATTTCTTCTTCTCAGCTTTACTCTTCTTGGTCATATATTCTTAAAATAAAACTCTTCTTTAAGAAAAAATAAAAAAATCTGGCTCTATAGTTTCCAGGCAGCATGGACTATAAAATGAAATAACCCAACTGTATATTTAGAAGCATGCAAGTAAATGTCTTGTAGCAAAACTTAATATAAAGGTACAGCTAATTGAAAATAGTACGTCAACACTGATAATAATGCTGTACTTGTTTCCAAATTCACAAGGTAGAAAATATGCTTCAGTTAAATTAAATTACAATGCAAATTATTATTATTTTGTTGTATTTCTGAGAAAGAAATTAAATATTGGAAATTTCTTAGATGATTTTGGAACTTTTTTCTATAGTAGGTGTTCTTTCAACTTTAAAACATTTTCATCAGAATTTTTGATAGCTCTAAAAAAGAATAATGTAGGAGATTAGCAACATTAGATAAACAATGGCCAATTAAATCAATCTCACTGTTAAAACACAACATGAAAATGCACACTGCAAAGCAGCATGAAAAAATGCATAGAAAAATGGTAATGCATGATTTTTAGAATAATTTGCTTTGTGGTTTTTCCATCCGTGTTTAATGGTTTGTCATAATCGTTACTGAACAGTAATATGAGGGGCCAGCTTTGTAAAGGACCTTCCTTACAATAGTCTCCTCGGGATACCTGGTTTGTGACAACAAAAATGGGAATGCCATGGAAAGGAACATGAGGAATGAGAATGGATGGATATTATTCTGTGTGTGTGCATGTGTAGGCAGGGAGAGCCCAAGGCCATTTCATGAATGTCAGACCAGGATCCTGCTCGGGGATGCTGATAGTCTTCCAGGATAACTCACCCCCAGATTGTCTACCCTCTTCAAGCCTGAAAAAGGTGTCACATCTTGTAAAAGTAGAGGGTGTGGTACCAAGTACCCTTTTTTTTTTCACTCTGATAGGAAAAGAGGAATTGTGGCCTGTCACAGACTTAAGCCTGCTTTTCTCTCTAGTGTCAGCGAGTGGAAATTTTGTTCCTTTCAGGGCAATATCATAGGTTGACACCTATGAACACACTGCAGCAACTCAGCCAGGTGGAAAGCCCGAAAAACGAGGGACAAAACTTAGCTGCTAGGAAACGCATTAGAACTGGCAGTGAAATTTGACACGAACAGGTCCAGTGAGGAGCCAGATATGTTGTGCTCAGCTCTGAGGAGATGCGAAGAACACAGCTGAATGTTAAGCTAAAAGGGGAAACAGAAGAGGGGGGAAAAAAAAGGCATAGTTTGGAGGAAAGCACATATTTTTCACTCTCATGTAGAATACAGGAACTTGCTTTCAAATGCTTTGCTGTTGTTATTACCATTGTGGTACGAGTGTGTTCGTGCTGCTACGGGAGAATCACAATTAAAACTGATGATGGTGTCAGGGTAGCGTCCATGGTAGGAGGCAGTGGGTTCCCATATACTGGTGTTGGTTTGCAGAGCCTTGTTCCTCCCTGAGAGAGGTGGGTTGCCACACTGCTCTGAGCACAGAGGGGGGCGATTTTGATGCTGAAGGTCATGCCCAGCTCTTCTTTCATGTGCCACATGTCTGTGCCTAGCTGATGAGTGTAGCTGCGCGTTATGTATATGCAACGGGGGAGATAAGAGGACTGTTTTGCCGTGGCTCTACAAAAGCTGTGGACAAGAGGACCCAATGACAGAGGAGTGATAGCTTTGATAAGCCAGACCTCTACACAATGTCTAATTTTAGTGTTTATCTGACCAGTGGGTAACTGGAAGTGTTGTCAAATGACAGATAAAATCCTAAAAACATGCACTGTGACCATCCTTTTATCATTAGTTGCAAGTAACCATGGGGATAGGGATCTAAGAGATCTGTGTTTGTTTTCCTGTTGTTCAGTTCAAGAGTGAAATCAGGAATAACTTTTAAGTGAGAGTCAAAGGGACTCCAAGCCTGTAGATGAAAATAAATTCAGGGACAGAGACTCTGACCTTGTCTGTCCACAAAAACAGCAGTGATTTAGAGATCAGTTTATTCACTTAGTCCTTGGATCTATTTAATTGAATTCAGTAGCAGACGTATGCAGCGTTCCCCTTCTAGCACACCTGCATTGGAGGAACATGTTATCACGCCAATTCAGGCACTCGTGCAGCAGCAGGAAATCATGAATACAATGTTTATCATTTTCCTTCACTTCCTGTAGACGAACATCTGAAGTAAGGCAGAGGGGCATCTTTCCACGCTGTCATTCTCTGTATTTGCCTTTCTTCAGCCTGTTTCCATTGTACTTTAATTTTGTGCAGAAGTGATGGCTTGCCCATGACACCTGACTGATGGTTGTTCTCTCATTTGGCCCTTGTCACCACAGGAGCAGGCTTACTGTGATTGCTTTACTCACCATATTAGGCTATCAACCAGCATTTGTTGATCATTTATGTGCTTGCAGATTTGCAGTTGTCATTCTTTCCATTTGCCCCAGTTCTCTTTTTTTGAAGCTTCTGGCACAGGACACAGCCCTCACTATACTTTAAGTAATCCTCTCTGAGGCCTTCCCAAAATTTGTGATGGATATTATTCAAGAAAGCAAAGAAGGGGTCAATTTGTATTGACCAATTTGTCAATTGGTCATTTTGTATTTAATGGATGGCATTTTTTTTTTTTATTCAGAATTAAATACCCAAACTTTTTCTCATTTCCGTTCTTGGAAAAAGTTTTGCTGTATCCCAGACAATCTGAATTTATTGTTCTCAGGCAAGAGAGGAGCCTTGTTGGTGGGAGAATTGCATGGGTGGTGTAACATGTCCAGCCTCCAGCTCACCTTCCCGTTATTCAGATGCCAGAATCTGTGATCAATTATGAAACACAAATCTGGGCAACTTGCTGTGTACATTTTTGTGGCACTTGCAAGATACCTACTGCTATGTATTATTCTATTATATTTTGCCACCCGTATGAGGTTGCTACTGAGCTGATTCACCCTTGTGGAGAGTGAAGTCAGGTATGTAAAAAGGTAATTATTTGGCATGTGCTTGACTTGCCACACTGACTTTTTATGATGTTGTGAGTCAAATTTGGAGTGTCTGTCCTCATCTTTGATATAGTAGACTTGATGATGTAGACTTTGTAGTTCAAGCTGCAAATGAAGACTGGTCAACAGCCTTCTGAACAGTGGAGCTTTTTCTACAAGTGTACAAATCTGTACAGAAAATGGAAATAATTTTAGCTTTCAAGATTTTTCTGCATTTTAGTGGTATTTTATAATTCTGAACAAAAATTTCTGTGCAAACATAATTCAGTTGAAATCTAAGAATGACTCTTAGGCAAACAATAACAAGGGGAAGTTTGACAGAAACTGGTCCAAATTCATGCAAACGTTTGGACCAGTTAGCACAATTAATTTATTTAATTTTTTAATTTTTTTTACAAACTTCAGGGAATATTCTTGGCCTCATTAAGGTATTTTTCAAGGTTTTCAGTTCCTGCAACAGAAAGTTTCTGTAGTCATCCCGAGACCTTTCAAGCATGGGATGCTCGGCTGAGCAATATTGCTTGAGGAGTTTTTGGAGTCTGCTATTAATAGATGTGTATTAATAAGGTGATCCAGGAGAATTTAATATTAGATGAGGTTTGGGGGAGGGAGGGAGAAAAAAAAATAAGGTGCAAGAGTGGAAAATATTCCTCAGATGAATCATTCTGATTTAGATAAATGGTTCTCATTCCACCTACCAAAATGCATAGTATGCGGATTAAATATTCAGAACGAGTAACTGCAAAGTAATGGACAAAACATGACATCCACCTGCTGCATCATTTCTACCTCTTCTTGAACAGTAAATGATACAGCTGCTTTGCCACGCTGGGTGTTTTTAGCTACAGAAATGGGGAGATGGCAATAGAGAGCTGTGATAAGGCTGTGGTAGGTTCCCTTTTTAACAAAGGCTGCCAAATGTCAGTGTATATTTGTGATCATTTCAATAAAAGCTACTTTTAGGTGAAATACAGGGGGGAAACAGGAGTGTCACAGGTGGCAAATTTATGCCTAAAATCCTCTGCTTTTAAGAATGTAAATGAAATTTGAAAACAAGTAATTCTTAAACTATATTTTACTCTGTCCACTCTAAGTTAGGAATAAGTAGATGTTTATCAGACTGATAAAAGAGAAGTCAGATCCTGTTATCTGATTTTACTGAATGGTAAAATGAACCTAATCTATAGACTCTACGATGGTTTTCCTAGAGACAATATAGCTTGCCCTTTTTGCATCTGCATCAAGATGTTGCTTTTTTTTTTTTTCCTTGATGGCAATTTTGTTGCCAAATTGACAGTTTAAGACAATTTCTCCTCTAAGCAAATTACCTGCAGTTTGCCAAGAGCAGGACTGAAGTTTGTGTGGGAAAGAATCTTAATTGTTGTTCATTGCTGATTTTGTTTGGTGTCAGAGCTCTTTGTGTGCTGGAGGTCTCAGTTTCAGGACAGAGTGACAATTAGAGTAGTTAAAAATTCTCCCCTTCTTTTGAGGTTCTCTGCATGTTGATACAGCTCCCCAGACCTTTTCCAGAGACAATCAGCCACATAATTTGCTGGAAAAGCAATAAAGTAACCTTCAAGGTGCTTTTTGTGTTGCTTGTCTTCTCATATCTCTGAAAAGGAATTTGATTGTGGGTAGAAGAAAGCAGACTAGAAGCAGAGAGTATGTGTAATTTTTGTATAGCTTATTTCAATACCACAGTTCTATAACGGGACCAGATGGTGTGTCAAAGCCAGGGCAAATAAAATATTAGTACACAAACGTGTCTTTACTTCCTATACAAATAAGCCAGTAGTTTATAATGCACTAACATGGCTAATGTTGATTAATGATAAAACCTTGTAGCGTGGAGGCAGCAGTGTTTTGGGATTACCATATTCCCCAGTGGATATCTGCAAGTACTGCAAAAGGAAAAAAAAAACCCGCAGAGAAATTGTAGGATGTGACTGATGTGTGGTTATCCAGATGTGCTGCGGAGCAGGGGCTGATTGTGACTTCTGTGTCCAGAGGGACTGTTTATTAAGGAGAAAATGTGTGATTATTTTTTTTGTGTGTGTGTACCCTTCATGAGTCTTGGATTACATGGCTTTGCACACTGACAAGAGTGTAATTCCTCTGGGAATGTCCACCTGAGGAGAAGTGATGTGGATGTGCAAAGCTCTGAGGTGTCCTGGGAGTTGTGGAGTGGTAGGGCTGCAAGGCAGCAGGAGCATTTCTTTCTTCCAGCATGATGCAGAGGCTGCATGCAGTCATTTCAGAAACATAACACCAAATTATAGATCTTTGTGGGTAGCAAGGCATCTGTGCCAAGCAGTATGAAAAATCTGCCCCTTGTCCTTTAGGCAATAGTGGGGTGGGAAGAACAGATATCCATAACCGTACCTGCTCTGTGGGTTTTCCTTGTTGGCAATGAAAGGATGTGCCTTGTCATTTTTTAAATCAGCATTTTCTACTTGTATGGTTTTTTCCATCCACCCTGAATTTTCAGTCATGTTAAAGCATCTTTTTAACTTCCCCGGCAACATAAAGGATTTTACACGGGCACATATTGAGTTGTACCCACCTTAGGAACATTGTGCTTGGGGAAAGACCTGTGATGTAAACGAGCATCAGACTGGCGGATTTACAGGTGAGGGATGTTTTGGAGTTGCACATACAACTGGACTGCTGCAAAACCTAGAGATGTTTTTAAATTGAAAAGTTTTTAAAATCTGAAATCAGTTGTTTGATTTGAACAGGCCCATGTTTAGAGATGGAAATACTGAGTACAGCGTAAAACAGCTGGAATTACAGAAATGAAGGATCTCAACCAACTGGTTTACCAGTGATAGAGATGTAAGGATAAAAATAAAACAAGTTGCAAATTAACCTTTTAGCACTTTGTTGTATGTGTGAAGTAGACAAATCACTGATCTACCGGTGCTGATTCACATTTCTCTATTATTCATGTACAAAACATCACACTCTCCAGAGTGTGTAAAAGATGGTCAGCCTGTCAAGCCACATCACAGTATATTCTTTGTATTAACCACAGAGGAATAACTTGAAATAACATTCTGGGTAGGTGAAAGCAGCATTAGAATCTAATATTTCTATTGTCATCTTCCCCTCTGGAAATAGACTAAAACCACAAGGTGTGTTGCAGTTGAAACTTACACTCAGTTGAGTGAGTAGGTGTATACTTGTTTTCTCACATTGAGATATGTTTCTTCAGCTATGAAGTTAGTAACTGATCATTTGAAAAGAATACATGCATATGTATTATATAACCTGAGATACGTATTTACAGGACAGTAAGTTCCATGCTGGTAGATAGCAATATGATAGTATACAGCAGGTTTTTTCGAATAGCTCAGCTGACTGTGACGAGAAAATCTGCTTCCAACAATTATAATCTGAGATTGAGAAGGAAAAAAGCCGTTAGTAAAGTGTGGAGTATTTTCAACACTTAATTTATGTGCATGTGTTTTTCCTTTGGAGGCAGGGCTACAAATCATACAAAAACACGCTAGCAAACTTGAAGAGCTGTTGGCATTTACTGCTTTCTGATAACTTCTGGAAAAACAAACGAAAAAAACCCAACTGAGAAGGACTGTTAAGTACTTGGCTCAAAAGAAGAGTCCTCTTAGCTTCAGATTTGAAAACAGTTAATAAAAGCAGCAGTTCTTGCTCTTGAAAAGAATACCGTCCAGTTTCAGAAGGCAAATCCTCTTCCCTTTTCTCCCTTCTCACACAGTAAATTCACTGTATCATGTAAATCTTAGTCCTGTGTTTGTCTGTGCTGTGGATAGAGGATGCAGCATCCATCCTGGATGCACCAAATGAGACTAATGTTTTACCCACCTCGTTAGCCTTTGCACAAGCACTGTCTCACAAATGCCAGATTCTGTATGTTGCAGGTGCCTATGGGAATCATGTGCATACCTATGGGTTAAACAGCTGATGTTGACAATAAGACAGTATTCAAAGAAAGTGGTAATGAAAATAGCTCTAAGATAAGTTGCTTCAAGTGAACCTGCATATATGAACAAGTAAGTGAATATTGATAAGCAATACAGGTAATTAAGAAAATGTATAACAAAAGTGTCCCTGTATGTATAGAATTTCTTGCACGTGATGCACATTAGGCACCTGTACATCAGGTAATTTTAGCAGAGCTTGAGCTAAAGCAGACTATTTTTATTTTTTTTAAACACTAAGATTTATTTTTGTTAATACATCTGCCAAGATCTTGATTAATTTTAAAAGTTATGATCTTTAAATTCATAGTTTTTCAAGCTAAAGAGAACGAGCTTAATCTATGACTATTTACCTTCAGCAACCTGGTAATACTTTCTACATCAAATTTTATGGTATCCAATTTAATTATGGAACAGCTGTGATGTAGGCTGCATAACATCTTGACTTAAAATCAGTTTTACATAAACAGAACAACTTTAGGAATACTGATGCTGATACGTAGAGCATATCAATGATGTTTTGCTAACTGAAGGGGACATGCAAGAGCATGCTGTGAAATATCAGTCACAAAGATATTAAGTGAACTAAGGCAGAGTAGTACTGTACTCTGAGCAGCCTCAAGTGTCTGTCGGTCTAGTGAGAGGCAGAGAGGCAAAGATGTATGGTATGTGTAAAAGCAATGAAATCTTACCCTAGGTAGTTATAAATAGTGGGGATGTTTGCTTAGTTGGTGTAAACTGTGCAAACATAACTGCAATACTGTTTCTTGGGAAATGGATAATGAAAATAGCTCTGCTGCTATTTCATTGCGAGTTTCTTTGACCTGTGAATCAGCCTCTTGAGCCACAAGACAGCCCTGGAGTAAATTATTGGAATTTAGCTTTTTCAGTTTTTCCCTAGCCCTGTTTAGACCAGAAGGGATTTTATATATATACGTGTGTGTGTATATGTATGTACATATATATATATATATAAAAAATAGCTTTTATAAAATGTGTTTAAAACTTGAGTCTCTTAAAAGATTAGGTCTCACATGGGGAGCAAAGCTTGGGTCAGTTAATGGGTTCTTGGGTCAGACAATGTCTGTCTGGCATTTGATAACATTACTTGAAAACAAAATGCAAGATTTATTTATCCACTTCAGAGAGAGAGACATATAGGAACATAGGAAGGCCAAGAATTACGTGAACTGTGAAGTATTTTACTTGTGCTTTTGTTAAGGAAAAAAAAAAAAAAGCCTTTTGTGTAAATTGATAAGATGTAAGGGCTCAGAAATCATCTACAGAGTAAGTCAACGAGACCAAGTGGAATTACACCAAAGCTACATTCTGTGGTAACTCTAGTAATATAAGAGGTAGTTGTATCCATTCAGCAGTGCTATTTTTGTTTCTTTTAAAAGATGCTGTTGCCTCAAAATGGGAGGAATCCAAGTCCCGTAATGGTCCAATGTTTTGAAACTCATGTGGGGAAGATCTGCTAGTGCAAATAATCAATCTACAAGCAATACCCGGTGAGAGTGTGTTGGTACGGCTGGTGGAAAGGGCTCTCTGTGTACAATGGACAGTCTCAGCAGTACCCTGCTTCTTTGGAGGCAGAGAATTACGCTGGCGATCTTGGCATCTGTTTTGTCCAGGACATTTTTGGAGGGAACATGTTTCAAAGTGTACTGCTGTGCTTGCACACACTGAGAGGTGGCTTATGGCTCTTCCTTCCTTTGTGAGGAGGAGGAGGCAGCAGCACGGGGCACAGCGCTGTGTGTAGGGTAGGTGTGTAAGCAGGGGGTGAGCTGGCAGCGGGGCCCCTGCTTGCATACTCCACCCCAAAGTGTATCCCTGGTCGTGGGTGTCCAGGTGCAAGTGTGGGGGTGCAGCATGGAGGAAAAGCCCTTACCCTGTTGCCCTGAGCTCCTGATGCACCACTACCTCTGCAGCCTCTGCTGCTCACTTGGAGCCCTGCTGCAAACTCCGTGTCTCCCCTACATCCTCTCCCAGACTGCTTCCCACAGGGGAAATCTTCCTGTCCCGCTCCTCCCAGAAGGCGGAAGGGCTGTGAGTTACGGGGACTAATACAGGCTTGCCCAGTGAGTCATGATGGCATGCATCTTCGTGCCTCTCCCTGTTTGGCACCCCCTTGCTGCAGAGCACCTCTTCTCCCCCCTCCCACACCTTCCAGCTCAAAACTCCTGTCTTTTCTTCCAGCCCCAGCTCCTGGCACAGATTTCCAATGCTCATCTAACCAGCTGTACTTAGAAAAATTTCATTCAGAAAAGAGCCCAGCAGCTTAAAAAGAGTACAAGGCTGAGAAAGATGGATCCATTGTAGACTTTCTCAGGCCCTTTATTTATCCTGTGATTAAGGTTGGGGTGATAGAGGTATCAAACAGAGGAACGTTGCTGCTGTGGAAGAAGGTGCTTCAGAGGTAGGAGACAGCTGGAGCCTGTGTAGGCAGCATTTGGAGAGGGCCAAGGGAAAAGGTGCTGCAGAAAGGAGGATCTGTTTCTGCACATGGTGACCTCTCTGGGGTTGTGCTTGTTATCACAGGGTCACTTACTGTTTTGTTTCCAGAATAGGGTTTTCATGCTTTCAGTGAGTTAGGAAGCCAGTGGTACTTTGGCTTACAATTCACCTCTTGTTTTTTCTTTCATCCTGCCTGCACAAAGAAAGTGCAGGCTGGATTTAAATTGGGGCTGTTGTTTTCTCCTGGAGGTTGGTGAAACTATCCTTGAATAGAGAGTAAAAGGAATTTGTTGCAGCTTTTGGAATAGCAGTGATGTGTCAAGATTAGAAAAAGTGTAACCATGCACCAGGATCCAGGGTCTGACAGTACAGGAGAAAAAAGCTTGCCTGACAATCAAAAGTTTCCTCCCTACAGTGCAGGAATCCGTTTTCCTTTTGACTGTTGTGGGAAATGCAAAGCCAGGAACTGGCCTGGCAGTAAACTGATTTTGGGCTTGATTTCTTCACCCTTACACTGAGCACCGTATTTCGGAGGGCCTATTCATGAAGCCAGCAGTACTGCTTGCAGACGAAGACGCTGTTCTGTTCAGTAGAGGGGACAGAACCATCCCTTCTGAGGCTCCTTGAGCTATTTCTTCATTTGTAAAGAAGCACAGCAACCTTCATTCTCATCTGCTATTTTCTTTGTAGGATTTATTTCTTAAAAGTGAACCGAAGGATGCACTTTGAAAACCAGATTAACATGGATATGCAAACAAAGGCCCCTGGTATTTGATAATTTACTGAGTGAGTGTGATTGCCTGGTCACCAGCTGTTAGAGTGAATCCTGGCTCAGAACAGGCAAAGGGGAAAGTCATCACTAGATTAAATAAGAAAAAAGCAAATAAAAACATCAATAACTCCCTAACAAAATATTTAGCTTCCTATTATCCTCAGGAATCCATTTCTTGTAGTACTACAATTCATCATTTTCTGTGGCTGAAGATATGGTGTCATTATAATTTAAAAAACGCTGAAAGGATATATCCATTAAATAAAATTCACAGAGAATGTCTTCATATATATATAATATTCTTTTACCCAGGAATATCAAGGGTACCTTCTTAAAACAGTATGGTTGTAGATTACTTCATTTATTCCTAAATACAGCTAAGTAAGCTTTCAACTTAAAGATTTGTCTAAGTTAATGGCATTTCTCTTAAATATAGCCTTTTAATGTTAGCATAAATGAATAGAAGGAGATAAAGAACACTGTGCCCAATTGAAATTATAGGGTTGATTTTCAGATAGGCAGACTGAATTTGCTAAAATTAGAAATATTCTTGCATTCCTGAATTAGCATCTTCCTTCTTACCTCTGCATCACTTGCTACACTAACAGTAGAGTGGTAACGATAGGTGTTTTCTGCCTTTGGGACATGAACGCTGGAAGAATGACTGGAAGAATCCTAAGGCTTCTGGATCTGTTCCTGAAATCACTCTACAAAAAGCATTTGCCTAAATTTATCCTTTTAAACCCAAAGAGTGAGTTTTGAAGAATAACTTGTGGTACAGTCTGATAAATATAATAGTGATTAAAATGCAAGAAAGGAAAACTTTACTCGCTTAGGCACTTCTTAATGACATTTTGTTACTTTGTAACAAGTGAACTCATGTCTTGGTTCTAGTATAGCCAGTCAAAGCTATACCAACAGTCACAAATACCCCCTCATCTGTGTCTTTCTGTGAGTTCATGATGGTATAATACAACACAGATCTGTTCTATCTCAGTGGCATCCTCCCTAGCCAACGTGACCAAATAACATAACAAACACATGGTCTGAGGCATCACATGTTTGCTTGAGATTCCTCCAGTACTTAATGCAAGCCAGGAGGACATTTGAAAGATGAACTGATGTTTCTAGCTCTGAATTTTTGGCTTGGCATTATTTACAATTCAATATTAAATGCTCATAGGCTGCCATGCATAAATTAATTTTTGTGTAATTTCAAAAATACACGGACTGACCAGAGGACAGAGCAGAAATTTCAGTTCATCAGTATGACTTCCTTGATGGCTTTCTTTAATGAAATTCAAAGCAGCCAAAAGACTGGGACAAACAAATGATCTGCTGAACCTCTTCCTGTGCATTTTAAAGGTCTGAGGACACTGTATGAGAGTCAAACTACTTGCTAGTTCTTGTTCCAAGCCTCAGCTGCTTTTCACTGAAGGAACCTGCAGCAAGGCTGTAGGAGACTTGCAGCACTGGCAAGATTAGATGAACTCCCGTGGGGGATGCATGAAGCCAGCAGAAACACCTGCAGGGTGAAGGGGGCTAAAAACCTCCTGGAGTTCTGTCTTATCCTCAGTGGTAGGGGATACGTAAGCAAGTCCAGCCTTCTCCCACCTCTTTTTTTTGTGTCATGCGCTTATTGTAGACATCCGCATAGGGTCTTCAGTTAGGTACATACCTCAGAGACTGGTTATTCCTTCCCTTCTCATGAGGTACTTTGTCTCTTACCTTTTCTGTCTTTTGTAATTAAATTGTAGCTTGCCTTATTGCTTCCTGCCTCGGTGACAGTGCTTTGGCAGTGGAGGGACTGTTGTGAAAAGGGCACCCGGATACCATGATAGTGAGCCTCATGTAAACACCTCAGGAGATTAGACGGGAATGCCATGCATGACCGTGGTGTTTGCTCCACCCAACCAAAGCCTCGGGCAGGCTGGGTCATCTGTGTGAGGCTGGCAGGCTGTGCTGGGACGCTGCGTCCCTTTCCAGTGGATAAGCCCTACAGTGTCTGTAATCCAAAGGCATGTGTTTCTAGAACACGAGTAAACTTTACCTGCTTGAGTTATGTCTGTTTGACATAAATAGTTGCCAATGGGGAAATGTAGTGAGACTATCTTAGAGATGCTACAGTCAGCTTGCAGTAGAGTTGATGTTAGTCACTCACCTGGTAATAGACGTCTGTAAGCTTATGAAAAGTCCAACTTCAAAATACCGTGCTTTAGAAAAGAGTATGCATTGAGTGTAAGGAAGAGGAGAGGCTTATACTGGAGAAAGGTTGAATGTCATAAGTTTCTGCAGGCAAAGAGGATGAAAACCAAAGGCAGAGCCTGGTTTATATTTTCTTTGTACCTGAAGCAATGCCAGATGTTCCAGGTTAGCACGGTCTGGTGATATTACACCGGTTTTCTTTGCCTCCTTATTGGAAGCAGCTATGCAGGGATGCTGTAGGACTGATGCTGTTCAAAGGAAACAGGCTTGTTTTCACAATTTTAATGCATTTACCAACCGCTATGATTACTGGAGGCAAAGGACTGGTGCAACACCAACACTCAGGCCCCCATGGCAAATCATCTGCTGCCCCATCTGTCTGCCCAAGACTTAGTGACACATTACAGTCCTGGGGCCTTGTGGCTGCATTTCAAGCTTCAAAGCTTATTAACTTGGCAATTAATGGTAAATGGTTTGGTAACTGGCAGCACCTGCCTGGTATTTTGTGGGCTGGGATTTGCAGTTTGTTTTTCAAAGAGGTCTACCTGAGGGTTAGGTAGCTGTGTCTGCACTTAGATACCCAGATTAACTAGCTTCATTCTTAGTTGAGATCAGTTACACAATCTATTTTAAATTCGTAGTACCATTGACAACATCATCTCTCACTTCAAGAAGTGACACAAGTCTTACAAGGAGAGATATGTGATGATGGGAATTGGGGGGAAAGAGAGAGAGAAAAAAATGCTCAGGCTCAAGATACTGGTAGGTAGGAGGACATTGAGGTGAACGGTTCCTTTTCAAGCTCCTGTTCTGCCTGCCTTTCACACTGCATGTAAGCACCAGGCTACTCTGATTTAAGGTTCTGTTGAAGAAAAAATATTAGGTCATCTTCTGAGTCATGTCTAAATTTCATTACCTGTTACTTCCAAGAATGTAAACAGAAGAGAACAACAGTCTGCAAATTCTTGTGTGCTGTAGTGGCTTTGTCCTGTGTCCTTTTTTTGTTGCTGCTTAGAGTCAGTATGCAAGGGGTTATTTTTTCCCCCAAATGTTTAACTTCTGCTGTATAGTATTTATTACATTATACATACTGTAATATCTTCCTGGTGTTACAGAATATTTTTCCCCCTTTCTGTCTCCTTATCGTGTAACAGATTAGAAGACATTTAGGACTGCCGAATCATATCTCACATGACTATTAAGCGACACAGACCTGAAAGCATCTCAAAATTTATGAGAAAATGATTGCTTCAAGAAGTGTATCAAATCCAAGATGATTACTGGTACAATACATTTGCGGGAAAGCTACTTTTTTGATAAAGAGAGAAATTGAATCTTACCAAGGTGTCTGTTATAAACTCATTGGTAAAGTGGCGACAGCAATCTGTGCTTTGCTTTATACTACTGGAAAGTACAGTTTGGCTTACTTGACAGATAAGGAAACTGAGGAAAAAATGATAAAATTCATTGAAATGAATGCAGTGCTATTTTACTACCACTTGTGAAATTGTCCATCTGGGCTTGTTTCTTTAAAGATGCCCATATGATTAAAAAAGGCCATATGGGGACTCTATGTCAGAGCTGGGATTAAAGTTCAGGATGAAGACTGAACAGGTTTTTTGGGGTGAACAACCTGCCCTTAGATGCAGACTTTATCAGTCTTAAGCTATTTGCAAATCTGGTTTTGAATCTCATCAAACTGTTTGGGCAAATATGTACGGAAAAGCAAAAAAGAAGCAAGCATTTCATAAATGTTGATGTCATCTGATTCTCCCTCATTTCCTTACCCAGCTCCATCCTCTCACCTCCCTAATTTCCTTCTGTGTGTCCAGATTTGCCAAACCAACCAGGCAGACATAACAGTCTGCTGTAAGACAAGGGAGAATAAGTCTTTGTGCTGGTGGTCAGGGCATATCCCTGGGATGGAGCCACCTGGCTTTTGGGCCCTCCTCCAACCATTATTCAAGTATTTCTCACAAAGTAGAATAACCACAATGGGAGAGGCTGAGGGAAAAGATATTTGCAATATCAGCTACAGTGGGCATGTGAGTGCTCTCAAGGTGCTAGGCTTTCTTCAAATCCCTCTGTGGAGTGAGGAGGGACCAACAGAAAACAGGTCTTCCACATCACACGAAATAGGTAGCTGTGTCCCCCAGCAGCAAGGTTAAAAGGCAAGGAGGGACTGGGGAGTAGCACCCTTTTCTTCCTTGTTTTGCAATCTGCACATTCATTTCAATTAAGAATTCCTCCTATTTGTTTTCCAAACGAGCAAAACTTTTATAACCTTAGACAAGTGATCTTGATCTTCTGTGGGAAAAAAAAAAAATCCCCTGAAATGGCAAGACCATCTGCTTCCTCTGCTAATAATGCTTTCTTCTTGAAAGTCACCTTCATCATCTAAGTCTTTACATTTACTTCTTCCTGACAGTAGATGTGAAATGTTTCATATACTCTTGAAAAATACAGGTGTCACCCACTTTTTTTTTTTCTGTTAATAACATTGCAGTTATAGGATATATATATAGGAGTTATAGGATATTCTCATTTTTTTTCCAAATTTTAACACTCCGATATAGCAAAAGGATGAAATGTGAGTACTCCTGATTTGAACTGAAACTTGGAAAGAAACAAACAAAATCCCCTCCGTGATCATGGAGGTCCTTTTGCCAGCCCTGGTTTAGATGAGGCAGAGGTAACGTGTAGCAATATCTGATTACTGCAGGAAATACAAGTCATCTTATTTAATGATCTGGAGCTGGAGATGTATTACAGCTTCCATCTGTCACTTGCGATTAGTGTAGAGCACTGAACTGGACTGGAAATGAAGTTAAAGAATGATAGGATCATGGCGAGCCAGGCTGGGGGGAAGGACATCTGGGGCAAGGGAGGTATCAGGAGCTGCTACCACCCACCGGGGTCGCTGTGAATGTGGCAGGATGGCTTTGGCACTGCTTCCTTGGCAGACTGGGTTGGAGTTATATTAAAGTGTGGGACTAAACCAGCCTTTTACTCTTAACTCCTGGAAACAAAAGGTAGATGTAAATGGGTGCGTTCCTTCACGTGCCACACCTCACATGGACTCCCTGGTCTCAGGACCCCAGCAGGCTGTCTTCAAGAGTTCAGTTTTGCTTCTTAAAACAAGACTGGTTAATGCAAGTTTGATATACCATTAATGTTCTCCCTCATTCTGGTTTCTGAAGTAGCCTATTTATACTGTGAATTTACACTCCCACTTAGTTTTCTATTTGCAAGATTAGACTCCACAAGCAACCTCCTTGGGAAATGGAAGTTAATTATGATCCAGGAATTCTAGTAGGAGCTGTGCTGTTTCCTGAAGCTCTTACTACCCACTGAGGTCTGGATACTTAAAGATATTTAGGTTCCTGTTTGCCCCTTGAAACATCTAGATCTTCTACCTCAGTACACTGACATGCTCAAGACCACTTTTCAGCAGCTGTGCATTAATTGAGGGAGCTAAAGAGTGGCAGGAGAGTTCTAGAGGTCATTTAATTCCAGGAACATTACTGTACTGGAACAGAGATTGGAAATTTGTGGCACTGCAATGAAACCTCCCTGTACCAGTCATCATTGAAAGTCAGCATTCACCCACTGTGCTATACTTGAGTTAGATATATTTTCAGTGTTTTTTGGCTTAGCTGTGTTTTCACATCTGTCCAGAACTTGTACCATAAAGGTTTGATGCCAGGGACCAGTATTATTTTTATAGTAACATCGCAATTTTTAGTATGAATTTAAAAAGTTGCTCAAGAGATAGTGATGGCATTTACTTTACCTTGATTCTTGCAGAATTTTGGCAACTCCTGCATTTCTTCAGATCTTACAGGTGTTGAGCAGGCATCAGCAGAAAGATGATTTTTTTCCTTGTCATGCTGAGTAGCAAAAGCAACTGAAAAGAAACAGGCAATTTTGAAACTTTAAAAATATTGTTGCCTTACATTGCATTCTATTTTAATGCTTTGTATTTCTCTTATTTCTTTTGCTTACACAGAACAATTAATCCCTATTTGTAACTTTCCACTGTGTGTCACAGAGGGTCATCTTTCTTAAGGATGAGTCCTAAGAATATGTAATGTAAGCGGGGTCAAAGACAGAGGCTAGAGGCAGAGCTCTTGAGAGGCACTCGCTCCATGACAAACACACATAACCTTAAAGCATTTGAAAGTGGTATTGAAATACTAACTCATTCTATACATCTTTCTGACACCTGTGATGGGCTGTGCCAGAGGTGAAATCTTTACATTTTTTCCAATAAGTAAAGAAACTGTATCGCAATGCATCTTGTATAACATAATTTTTACACCCACAAGTGCTAAAAATAAGTGCCCCAAAAAATTTACAAAAGGGAAAAGATAAGTCTGGGCTTAGCTCAGAGTCTCTTAAATATTTTTGTTTCTGGTGTCTTCAGTCTAAAATGTTTTGCTAAGTAAGTTTTGCTGGAAGTAAAATATTTATCTATGTCTGATTTGTAGCAAGCTGCAACCCATTTGTTATAGGTACATATACTGTCTTTTATGGTTTCCCATAACTTTTTGTCAATTCTATAATAACATATTTCATCATGTTCCATTCCCTGAATGCTGGCTGTGCTATTCTGGCTAATCATTTTAGTAAATGGGATACACTATTATTCTTTTAAAAATTAATTTTGTTTTTTAGAGCATTGATTCTTAAGTGTCTTTAGAGTGATTTTTAAGTGATTTTAAAAATTTGTATAGCATTGATTTTCTGAGTTCCCAACAAAAGCTTTAAAAGTATGTTTCTATGTAGAAAGGGCTTCAATACTGTCACTTACTAAGTAACAGGTCAAACTACCGTACCGCAGTCATGATCATGGACCTTCTAGTGTAATCAGCAACCCCAGATCTAACCCAGTGCCAGGGAGTCATACATGTTTGTGTAGTCAGATCGCCTTTCAGTTACAAGCAGCCCTGGAAAGGCTGAAGAATAAGACAGTAGTAGGTTACTCAAGCTCCATTCATGTCTTGGTATTGAGTTATGGCTGTGATGCTTATGTTTGCAATATATGAAGCTAACAGATCACTATGACTCTTATAAGACCTATTCATAAAGTGCCATTTATGTTACATTGTCCTTTGGTCTTCTTCCTCACTGCACCTGGTGGTCTGCTGTCACACAAACCACCCCACTAAGTTAATCACAAGGGGCTTTTCTCTTGTAAGCTCCTTGAAGGCAGAGCTTGCCTTAGCTCGGCAGAGTACATGGAGGACTATCTGAGTGAGCAACCTGATGATGGTGAGAGCTCTATACTGGGCTACTGTCTCCCGAGTTTGTGAACAGATTGCTTAACGTTAATAACAGCAGAAGGTTAAAAAAAGCTGTGCAAGATGAAAAAGGCAGCTGCAACCCCCCCTGGTGTTACAGATACCTGCGGAAATACTGTCTTTCTTCTTGCTTCTTCCATCCTGGAGAATAATCATCAAGGCAGCTGGACTCAAGTCCTTCTGACCACTGTCTGGTTACTAGTGGTGTAATTCTGTAGAGCACAGAGGAGACAAGCCAGCTGCTATAAGCAAATCTGACAGAGCAATGCTAGGAGCAGGAGATGAAAAAGCTCTTAGTAAACTGCTAGACTTGCTGAGCTATGACACTGATGTAACACAAGAGACAAAAGAAAATGTGTCACTGAATTTATGGTTAGGGATTTGGGCTGTGTTTTTAAAGGTGCATTAGTTTGCACTGATTGACAACTGAATTCCGTTTTGAAATGCACATGGCAGGCAAATGAAGGCAAAATTAATGGCAATCAGCATATCTGTTGTGAATATGAACCCAGTTAATAAAAAATAATTCTGTTGCATATCTCAAGATGATGGACAGAACTGGGCATTTTACAAACTGGCATACTGCCTCACTTAAGGGGATGAGGGATGCTCTCCAGCTTCTAGTCTCGTAAGCGCTTTGCTGAGCCATCTCTTAGATTAGGCTTGGAGATGCGGCACCACACAACTCTTGATTAACCACAAGCTGTGGACTCTTCAAATCCTCCTGTTTTTTTTTTTTTTTTTAAATTTCCAAACCTTCAGCAAGCAGATTGACTTCAGTTTGTACAGTGCTTCATGCATGGTATGTTGTGTTCCCTTCGCTGCTTTGTGACAAACAGAACAATACTCATCTTTCAGCAATCAGTTTTCTTATTTCCCCCTTTTGCCATGATAACTAAGTAACATAGATTACAGTCTTCCCTACTATCCCCCCAAAAATGCGGGAAGGAATAAAAGAAACAATATCCTCCTGAAGTTCAGATAAAGCAGGTTCCATCATACAATATTCATCAAGACAGTGAGTTATTGCTCCCTGTAGAAATCATGGGGGAAAGTGTTCATCCGCTTCTTTCTATGGACATTTGAGGTCAGCCACGAAGTACGACTTGATGAGTGTCAAAAAACCTGACAGGTTTCTAGTGGAGTGAAAAGGTACATGGAGTTACAGTGTTGATGGGAGATGTTGCCAGCCTCAAGCGTGAAGTACTGAAGTACTTGGTGAGATGTGCGGGGTGGGTGCTGCCTGAGAGCAAGCATGGTTGTGTTGGAGGAAAATAGCTTAGGTGTTTGAAAGTGTGGGTCTGCTGTCGTCTATACCAGTGAGCCATGCGCAAAAAGGAATACCCTACTTTGTAGGAGTATGTTATCTTAAAGTGTCTAAGATTCCTTCTGTATTGAAAGGCCGCAATGATGTGTCCCTGGAGCTTTCTCTTTTCCAGGCTGAACAACCCCAACTCTCTCTGCCTGTCCGCATAGGAGAGGTGTTCCAGCCCTCTGATCATTTTTGTGGCCCTCCTCTGGACCTGCTCCAACATGTCCATGTCTTTCCTGTGCTGAGGGCTCCAGAGCTGGACACAGTACTCCAGGTGGGGTCTCACCAGAGCGGAGTAGAGGGGGAGAGTCACCTCGCTCAACCTGCTGTCCATGCTTCTTTTGATACAGCCCAGGCTACGGTTGGCTTTCTGGGCTGCGAGCACACATTGTCAGCGCATGTCCAGCTTTTCATCTGCCAGTATCCCCAAGTCCTTCTCCTCAGGGCTCCTCTCAATTCCTTCATCCCCCAGCCTGTATTGATACCCGGGGGTTGCCCCAACCCATGTGCAGGACCCTGCATTTGGCCTTGTTGAACCTCATGAGGTTCACATGGACCCACTTCTCGAGCTTGTCCAAGTCCCACTGGATGGCATCCTGTCCCTCAGATGTGTCAGCTGCACCATTCAGCTTGGTGTCCCCTGCAAACTTACTGAGGGTGCACTTGATCCCACTGTCTATGTCACTGATGAAGATATTAAACAGTACTAGTCTCAATATGGACCCATAAGGGACACCACTTGGCACCAATCTCCATCTGGACATTGAGCCATTGACTACTACCCTCTGAATGCGTCCATCCAACCAGTTCCTCATCCACCGAACAGTCCACCCATCAAATCCGTACCTCTGCAATTTAGAAAGAAGGATGTTGTGGGCAACCATGTCAAAGACCTTACAGAAGTCCAGATGACATTTTCCCTACAATTCTATTCTACAAGAGTATCTACATGCCCCAAAGAAACATGAGTGCAGGTGCTGAAAGAATATACATCAAAGGTATTTACATTTTAACATATTTGATTTACAAGCTTATTTAGGTGACTGAGGCTTATCTATCAGTTATTGGAATGTGGGTATTTTCTGCTTTATATATTCTAAACTGCTCTCTAATTTTGACTCACTTAAACTTTTGAGAACTTATCCAAATTTGCCATGGGGTCAGGAGAAATTAAGTATCTTTTCAGTATGAAAGATAATTTTGCCTGAATTTCTGAACTTTCTTCTAAGAAACTGGATGCATTGTAACAGAATCCTCTGTGAAAATGAGTCGAAAGTCACATTCAAGATCATGGAACTTGTGCTCCCAACTTCTGAAATACCATTTGCCCTCTGAAGTAAAGCTGGTGTTGATTCCCTTTCATCCCTTGTGTTCTCATGGCTTTATTTTCCTCTTCCACTACAAAAATAATGTTATGCCAGTATATTGTTTGACAGAATGATAAACTAAAACCAAGAAGCCCTGTCTCAAACTGCATCCTAGTTTAAGCAATGAACCATAACACTAAAAATTATTAATCCGGCTTTGTGAACTTGGACCACTTTTTTCCTAAGCCTCTAGCATTTTACAAGGTGGGAGCTGAGCCCTTCTCACAGAAAAGCCGTTTTGTGTGGTATTCTAGCCATTAAGGAGACTCACCAGTGAGTAATTTATCATTTTATTGAAAAATTTCCTAACCTTTGTTGCCACAATCCTTTTCAGTTAGCTGTCACTTCAAATTTGGCAAATAATAAGCATTGTGAAAATAGCCATTTTGTAGTCAGCCGAAACCCTGGACTTGCTGCTAGCTGGGTTAAAATACTTAGCTTTTATTCTGGTTTTCCTGGATTTTCTTTTATTTTTTGTTTGGTTTTTTTTTTCTTATAAGAAAATTCCCAATTTTCACATTTTTATCAGTTTCTTTTGCCACTGCAAATGAAAATATCCAGGATAACTTCTCTGTTTGCTATGTGAAAACCTGATAGGCCTGAGATTTCAAATACAAAATTAATACCTTATACTGTTATCTGCATCTGTAAACATACATACATGTATGCATGCAGTACTACACTCACAGCTCAATGAGGTAAGAAGGGAACAGGATGGTGAAGTAGTCTTAAAACATCAGAGAAGAAGCCTTTGTTGTAAACACTTGCAAAGAGGGTGCAGAAAGCTCTTTTCTCTGACACCACCTAAGTCTTGTCCAGATACAGAGTGAAGGAAGAGGCATTTTGTGTGTGTTCCCAGCTTGCTGATAAAAACCCTTGGAAAATGATTTTGCTTTATAGATAAAATGATCCAAAATTGTGGCTGACCTAACTCTCTGGAAGCAAGTAGGACAAGTTATTGAAGTGCTGGTTCTTGGGGCTCTTGTGGAAGAGGACAGACTTATGCAGGATGGAGTTTGAACCAGTGTCTTGCATGTGAAGCTGTGGGAAGGGAAGACTTTTCACTGCATGGGATTGTTGATCAACACTGACACATTCCTGTTGAACTGGTTACTGTTAATAGTGTTACGGAGCTTGTCATGTTTTCTGCTCTGAGCATGCTTCAGTTTTATGACTCATCAAACTCTAAGCTGCCTTCCCTGCCCTGTGAAGGGCAGGAGAAGGTGGGTAATTGCACATCTTTGTCTAAAAAGAGAGGGGAAGAACTGGAAGGGCCTGAAGACAAGTCATTTTGTACAGTGGTATGGAATCTGTCTGATGGCCGAGGCCAACATGGTCCTCCAACGCACTCAGTAAGAGCCAAGTATTTATTAATATTTGTTTTCCAAGATCAATTCTATTTTTGCCTATAAAATAAATGAAAGATTTAGCTGCGTAATAGGCAGCATATTTCATTCAGTTTAATTACTAAATGTGGACCAGATCCTCAACTAATAGAAACTAGCATAGTTGCATTTCAGTATGTGGCCAGATTTTCACCTTTTTTTCTTCCAGTGGACCTTCTAGGACACAATGAATTTCTGTTTTGCTTTATTTGAGAAAACTGTCTTTCAGCATTTAAAAAGACATAAATCTGAAAGCCTGCAACTTTAATTCACATTCAAGTTATAAATACGTGGATTCATACTTTCTTATTTAAAAAAAAAATTGGAGTGACGGGAGAATAAAATGACATCAATTAATTCAGAAGTACTGCAAGGGGACAAATGGTCTCTAGTGGTTATCTGAGACAGACAACTCAGTCTCAAAGAACATCATGTGTCAGCAGGCAGATACAGATGAAGACAAGATGGTGCAGAGGTCTAAAGGTACTTGTACTGTTAGAGTGTCAGTGTCTTAGCAGAACGAAAGCATGAATCTGTTCAGCTCACCGGAGTATTGATCCTTGGCAAGACTCGAAGCGAAAGGTTTTAAGCTAAGGAGTACTCTTTGCTCCTTTTTCTGCAATGCTCCTCTGGTTTTACTGAGACCAGCACTATGCAGGCCAGCAAACGTTTAGAAATCAACTCCTGTCAAATCTTGCAATATTTTTGTGAACCATTTTTATTTTTTGCACTTCTAATATTGTTACTTCCAGATAGTTTTAGCAGTAGACATTTACTCCTTTCTTTTATTCTTTCTTCTTATTTTGCAATCTGACAATAGCTAATTCTGTTTTTTGCTGAAAAAGTTGTCAACCAAACTCTTCTTTGGAGGAGGCAGATATCTGTTCAAGACCAAAGAGCAGTATGGAATTGCATTATTGCATTGAATATTACAGTAAAGTATATTATTGTGGACAGGATAAGCAAAAGAAAACTTTTTTATTTATTCTTTGTTCTACTGTACCTCTGCAAAGAAGTCTGAGTCCATCTGACCAAAGTATAAGTTTCCCTGCTGAATTTAGTGGAAACAAGATCTTGCTCCATTTTCGTGCCATTCTATGTCTATCACTTGAATCACCCACAGTTTGTGCAGTTTGATTAGTATATTGACTTACAAGACCACACAGAAATTACATTTCTTTGTTTTTCCACTAAAATCCTTCTCACTTTCTCAACTGATTTCACTGGAATCAGAAACAGAACTGAGTTTGCATTGAGATGTGGCATAAGGGAGAACATGAGTGCACTTTACACAGTTGTGTTGGTGAGAGAAGAAATGGCTGGATGGGAACCCAAGATTGTAAATTCAAGAGGAGAGGGAGAGAGTCTGCAAAGAGAAACCATCCTAGCCTAGAAAAACAGCTTGAAGGAGCCTGGCACATGCTTAAATGTAAAACTTATGAAAAATAAGTCACTGTAGCAATGGAGGTGCTTTCTCTTTCCCTCCCAACTTTTTGAAACACATGATAATTGTTAAACAGACCATGGCAACATCCACTTAGTAATGTCACACAATTATCAAAGTGTTTTTAGGAATGAAGAAATATGCTGGTAACTTAGTGACCCATCTGAGATTAAAAAAAAAAGATCCTTAAAAAAGAGTATTAGGTCAGTTACATGAATTTGATTCATCTACACGAATTCAAGACCTTGAGCAGGTGACGCACAGTCAAATCTCAAAGTCTGAAGATGATGCTGGTAGTCGAGTGCCTCTCCAAGAGCAATGCGCTCCAGAAGCCCCTCCCTAAACTGAGTGCCTGGGCAAAAAAGTGGCAGGTGAGCTTCAGTGCGAGCAACTGTGGAGTTGTGCATGCAGGAAAGAACAGTGTAAAACATTTGTATAACGTTGAGCGTGACACTGATGGTTACAGCTCAGGAGAGGGATCTTGAAGTCGTTGACAGGTGTCTGCAATCATTAGCTTAAAGTGTAGAGGCAACCAAAAAAGCCAGAAAAATATTGGACGTCATCGGGAAGGGTACTGGGGACAAGACCAGAGGGCATCATTTTGCCACTGTTTAAAACTTTGGCACACTCACATCTTGAGCCCTTTTTGCAGTTCTGGACCGTGTATCCCAATAAGGTGTAGTGGAGTTAAATATATTTGCATGTGATTATATATACAATAAAAATGATCTAGGGGCTGGAGCATCTGCTGTACAAGGACAGATTAAAAGGCAAGGACTCTTAAGTCTGGAAAGCAGAAAGCTGTGAAGGGATATGAACAGAGGTGTATGATATTGTTCAGGGAATAGTGTGAATGCAGAGCTGATATTCACCAAATTCAACAATACCAGGATGAAGGAGTGCTCACTGAGACTAGTAGGAGATCAGTTTAAAATAGACAAAGTATTTTTGACTGTGGTAGGTAGTAAACTTCTAAAATTTATTCTTACAGGAGGTTGTGGAGACAGGTAATATGAGCGGGTACAAAAGGGGTTAGACAAATTCTTGGACAACGGGTCTGTAAAGAGGAATGGAAGGAAAAAGGCAGGGCTGTAGGCTCCACATCCCTAGCACGACAGTGTGGGTGCTGGGGAATCACAAGGAGAGTGGCCTGTAGGAAATACCCAGATTCATGTGCTGTCCCTGAATGCCATCTCTTATTGCTGCTAGTAGATACCACTGATTTGTTGGAGATGGATCATTTGCCTGACCCAGAATGACATTTCTTGTGTTCACAAGCTTTCTTCCATTTCTTCAAAGAAACTCTCAGTATTTTCATGTTTTCTAAACAGATGAAAACAATCTTCTAAACACCTATTTTTCTGTAAATAAGTATCCTCTAAGGAGAAGCCTGAAAAATATAAATGAAAGTAGATTTAGATGCCTGGTCTTGTTTTGCTTCGTAAGTGTGAATGTGCCTGGGGGCACATATAGTACAGGCCTCCCAAAGGCCTGTGACTCACCCGGAGCGTTGCCCACACAGATTATGTTGGACTGAAATGCCACTGACCCTCTGACAAGTTATAAAGTACCCTGAGTTTCACACATTGTGAGTGGATGCTCTGACTGCTGACTTGTTAGATAAAAGGTAGGGAGACCAGGATGATGATACCACTACCCCTGTTAAAACCTGTTTTACTGTACAAAACGTTGTGGTGAACACAGTCCATGTGCATGCCCAGGATCAGGATGATTGTAACTGAATTTTTTGGCAGGCATATCATACAGTCAAAACATCTAACTTATCTCTCAGGGGAATTCTTAATATGTACAATTTATCTCACTGGAGAAGGAAACAAGACTAGTCTCTCCCCACATTTAACACCGTGAATAAAGCTATAGGCTCAGAGATTTGGATTCAGATTAATCTTCAGTTATTTTTTTGCTTCGTCTCAAGGGAGGCACTTGTGCAGCTCAAGGGAAAATTCAGCCCACCTCAAGGTCTTCCACTGCCCACTGTCCAGGCAGCATAGGATGATTAAGTCCTAACTTTGGCACTGCAGTGCCTGAAGTCAGTTGGGATTAATTCAGATTCTTCCCCTTTTTCCAGGTTCTTTTGTTTGGAAAAAGTCACTGGACTTTTCTTTTTCACTGGAAATACTTGAACTGCAGTCAGTCTTTGGATGCGATTGCTGGACATGTAAAGGCATCATTTAAGATGAGTCTTGTTTCAGGCTCCTTGTTTGATGTGTGGTAGAGTAGGGAACTATGTCCTTTAGCATGTATTTATTTTGCCAGAAATTCTCCCCTTTATGATTCCTGTTGATTTGTTGGTGTGACAATTTGGCATGCACTCGTAGCTGCAATGTCCTGGGGGTGCACATTCCCCCTTCAATGCATATGTACAACTCTCCTTCACAATATGAAATTTTAGAGAGAGATAAAAGTTGTTCTCATTCCTCTTCTATATTTTTGAGACCTGATGCACACTGTTACTTACATTGTACATATAAAAGGTTCCATAGTTGAAATGCTGGATTGAAAGCACTTCTGAGTTCCCTTTAAAAGAGCTGGCAACAGTGTTCAGGAGGAAGAAATACATTTTCTATAGCTACAAATTTTAATGGAAGCTCACACAGAGAGGACGTCTCTCTTTTTATTTTAAGAGTACAAACAATGATACGATTTTGACAGTAGCAAAAAATGATGAAGTTGGGAACTTCTAGATCATCTTAGTTCTGCTGGGCCTCCAGGGTTGCAGAGGACCCTGAAATTCTTCAAGGGTCCATGAACCTTATATTAAGGGAAATCCTTTACTTTATGTGTAATATTAATCTCCCATATGGAAGCAATATAAGGCTGTTCTGTATCTTATATTTCAGTGTCTCTGTGCAATAATGATTAGCGTGTCTTTTAACAGAAAAAAAAAAAGCCTTTCCCATTGCATTACATTCATCAGTAACTTCCCAGGCAATGATTTTTCACCTTCGTTAAGATTCATTATTTGTCTTCGTATCGTCCTCTGTGGTCACTGTACATGATGTGAGCCTTTGGTTGATGAGGACCATATGGTACCTGCAGGTACCAAAGACCTGGAGGCGTCTGGACAGAATTGTGCTCAATTGTTCTGGGATGAGCAGCTCTCTTCTAAATACTGTGCTTCTGCCACCCCATCAACAAAGCTGGTCAGTCATGCAAAGAATAAAGTGGGTTTTTTTGTGTAATGTGCACCTCTTGCAGAAAAAACCAAACATATTTGGCTGTAGTGAGAGTAAGAAAGCAGCAACAAAATGCAGGCATCTGGACGGAGATGTTATTTCCTATGAGCAACCTTTGCCCAAGTTTATGCCTGTTTCTTGCAAAGCACAGTGAACACGTGGTTGTAACAGGTGATAATGGTGGAATAAATAAATGTGAAGTAGGAAATATGATTTGTGACGTTACTGGGAGCCAGCAGATGGTGCTGGCCAGAATGATGTTGAGTGATGCTCCCAACTCTTCTAAAATAAAAGCATAAAAGATTTGTTCTTTATTTTCTTTATGTTTGGATACTATTGAGCATACTACCAGTAAACCCGGTTCTTCCTGAGTATCATTTGCCTACGAAGAACCATTTTCTATCTATAGATCACATCTCCATCTGCCTCTACTGCTCTGCCTCCAAATGCTGCATGATGTCAAAATCATTATATAGATTATTCCTCTAACAGTTTAGTTTAATGTAAGTGATATTATGCAGTGGGAATACATGTTCCAGAAGATAGCTTGTGATCTGTAAAAAAATATTGCCACCCTAAAGAAAAGAAATCCACATATCTGGGCAAAAGTGTACAGTGTTCCTCTTTACCATCCCTGGGCACTGTAGATCCATTAATCTTTTCATGTTTCGAGCATTCCAGCTCCTTTCTCTGTAATGTCAAGATCCAGCTGTTTGCACTCTGGGATGTACAGGCTGTTCACAGGAACATTACTGTGGCATCCATTTTTTGAATTTACTCTGTCTTATGTGCTTCAGGATCAAGTGTAAATTTTCCCGCATGTTTCCTGCTTCTCCCTGCTTGAGGTCCCCATTCGTGGTACGTGGTGTACCAACATCACCCCAGCACTGGGACTTTAAACTCAAGGCTTGATGTGATACCAGAAATCCCAAGGGTGAACGCTAGCTTTGTGTCCTGTCTGGTGTGGCCCAATTTGTTCTGCACCCACTATTCTTGGCGTGCATCTGCCTTATCTGTGCCTTGCAGCCCTTTGCTTATCTGGAAGTAGGGAGGGGAAAAGTTGGAGAGTGTTTGGGTTTCACCTTCCCACCCATTTCTGTTCCCTGTCTCCTCCCTGGGGATGTGCTAAGGGAGAGAGCTGCTGTGCCAAAGACTGCGATCCGTCACCTGAGATTGTGCTAGGAGGGTCAGGGACAAGACAGGGGCTCTTGGTGCTGCGCTGCCTTCATGAGCTGCCATCCCCATGGAGGGACTGCTCCCTTCCTCTCCAGCAAGACCAGAGCAGTCCTTACCCACAGATTGCAAAGTCCTGTTGAGACCTTCCCAGGCTTTTGGTAACGGCCTACACAGTGGCATTGTGATGCTTTTTTTGCTAGAAAAGTGTGAGAGGCCAGTATTATTGTCTTAGCAGGTCTTCGTCCGTTTGCCAGAACAAGTGGGAGCATTGTATATAATATCAACCTTTCCTCCCTTAAGAAAAAAAAACCAAACAGTAAAGAAAACACAAATTTACCGAGGAAGAGATGGGGACCTGTTAATTTATTTGTTTTCCATTTTGTCTCTAAATTTTTCAGTTCTTTTTTTTTTTTTCTGACCAAGTTGATACTGTTCTAGATTTGCCTGAGTGCCTCAAGGGATTCAGGCTGCTTCATCGCTCTACCCTTTCCCCACGCCACACTCCATGATTGGACTGTTTGTTCCCCTGATGCAGTATGTCAGTGCCTGTCAGTGTAATGGTGGAATTGAGAGTCCTATAGTCCTGATCCTCCAAATACTTGAATTGATGAACATAGGCATGTTTAAAGATAGAGGTGAACATGATCCCTGTCAGGATCAGGGGCTATATCGAAAGAAATATATTGATTTATTCCATGAGGCATAATTTCACCCTCATTCAAATCTCACTGTCGGTTTGCTTTGTTAATGGCAGTGTGTTTTCACCTGGAATTGTGACCGATGTTTGAGGTTTATAAATTTTGCAATTTTCTTGCTTGAAGAAAAGGTAAGAAACGCTTTGAGGAAAACTCTGAATTTCAACTACTGCACCTGTTTTCTTTATGTATGCCCTTAGAATTAAAGTGACATAGAGAAATCTCTGCTGTGTTTTTACTCACTGAGTTTAGGGAAGTCCTGACATTTAGACCATCTATTACACCATGTAATAACTGTAAAAATTCATGGAATAGGTCTCTGCTAGTATGGTTACCAGTGTGAATGCCAGCCTTCAGCTTGCTGGGGACTTCAAATGACTCTTTGTGGATAAAAAAATCATTCATTTTGACTTCATTTCTGTAGCTGGCCTTTTAAGGTAGCTACACTTGACTTAGGAGTGGAGGAGTTTTTGAAATAAGAAAGGTATCCTCCAGGAACACGCATCTGATGTGACCTTGAAAGCTGGAGACCTGCTGATTGCTTTCATATCCAATTGCTTTCAACAATATGCTGCTTCAAATGACTGATTTTTTGACCAAAAGTGCATAACAATACTCTTCCTGAAAGCACGGTGGTCAGATGAGACAATATGGAATTATTTGTGGTAACTGAAGAGGAATGCTTAGAAACCACCTGTTTATGTCTTCCTGTTTCATGCAAGACCATAAATGACAAGTAGCAGCAGGTGTAATCATTTTTCTCTAAAGGAACTGCCGATATTTGTGACATATTTCTGATGTCTTAAAAAGTAAAATTAATATCCTTAATGTAATTTTTCTTGCCTTAGCAAATTTTGTGTGTATCACCTGTCCTAAACTCTAAAGGCATCTAATTAATCAAATTTGTAGCAGGCTTGCTTCTAGCTGAGCTGAGCTTTCAGTTGGGTGATTTTAATTTCCCGTATTAAAGCTTGCATGCATGGTTCACTCTACCGCTGTTTTTTCATTAACCTGTTTAGAGTATGTGTTTATCGTAGGTGCTTTGCTGAAGAGCATAAAAATGTAAGATGATGAGTTTGAGTACCCCATCCTACCAGATGTAGAAGTATATGAGTATCCTGACTTGCTTGACTACCACCAGTTAAGTAAATGAGTAGGTGAGTTGGACAGAGTTTTCTCAGCTAGAAGACTTTGCAAGGAACAGTGCATTTTTCAATGTATGTAGAAGCTCACATTATGAGATTGTAGTTGCATATTGCAAAAGTGAGAACAAAAGCAAAATGGTCGTGTCAGAAACTGCTTGGTATACCCGGAGTAGCCATTATCATTGAAAGCTCTAAAGTTAATTTTGTTTAAATCAGCATTTTTGACACATTCATACTCGTAGCAAGCAAGTTGTACATTTAGGGGATTATACAGCACTGTCCCTCGGAGAGGATTTTGTGGCCCTCTGAGCTGGGGCTTTGTAGCCCCCTTTCAAGGTGTCACAAGAGTGATGGCCAGCTACACTTCCGCACTGGTAGTTTTGCTGGGGGGGTGGGTGGAACCAACCCTTGAAATGGACGTTAACTCATTCCTTCTTCAATTAAAGAAAAGAAGAGAAAATAAATTTACATTTTAAAAGAGTTCCAGTCCACATGTCCAAGTGTTGCTCCTTCAGCTGAGCTTACAGCTAGTTTTATTTTTCCTTTATTAACAATTTAGTAATCCCTTACTAGTCTGTAGTCCACATCCATCACTTTTCTGTTGTTCCTGGTTGTTGGAGGGTTATTTTTATTAACCCTTGTTTAAAGCATGCATATGTATTGCAGATGCACCACAGACACTTCAGGTTTTATTATGTTACCTCATTTTATGTCACATACTTTGGGTATAGATATGATTCCGCTAGCAGTCTGCATACGCCAGTGATTCACAAGTGAAATCTTCCTGGATAGGAAGATTATTTGAGTCGGGAAGCCTTAAATATTATTTTAGTATTATGGTGACATCAGTGATTTTTAAAAAATATTTCTATTTTATTTGGTTCAGAATAAGAATTCTTTAACATTTTTTTCTGTGCCTTTCTAAGTTCCTGCGAAAAGTGGTGTTTTATAATTTAATACTTAAGAGCTCCATATTATACTGCTGGGGAGAAAATACTCAAGAGAAGCCAGCACCAAGAGAACAGTACAGGCTAGGCATCCTGCTGGAGCTGCAGGCACATGACTTCTTCCAGCTGAATCCCAGAGTCTGGTCTTCCTGACATGGTAGGGATTCATTCCTTTTTTGGAAGAGAAATGCTTCATGCTTGTAACGAGACACCTCACATCTGGCAACATTGGGATCAAATAGATAACTCTTCAGGTTAAAACATCATCAGTATTTAGACCAGTTTTACCCAGGATTGCTGCTGCTGAGAGCAACACTGAGTCAAGTTCCCACAGGGTACTGCAAGTATCTTTGGAGTAAAAAGTTTAGATAGTTTCTGAGCAGACTTGTCTGTTTGGGCAGTGTATGGATCTCAAGTGTGTGCTTAATTGTCTGACATCAGGAGGAACCTTTCTATGAACTGAGCCAACTGTATCAGCTACTGGCATTTGGAAATGAAATGCACACAGTGGACACTTAACGTAGGTTTCAGCTTGAAGGCTAATTCCAGGGTGCTCAATGAGTAAGTGTTTCCAGAGAAAGGCTTTTTGATAAAGTTGGTAGCTGCTGCTGTGTGCATTTGTATGAAACCACTAACTCACTGCACTAGCTTCTAAACAGTAAACAGTTTTGCATATTCTACTTAAAATAGACTTCAGGGAGCTGGAAACTTGTTTACAGATACATGCAGGCATGCTTGCTCCTAGGTATTATTTTCAGATTTTTCAGTATATAACTAGAGACTGTCATCCTGTTAAAATAAGACTTCCTAGAGTATTACAAGATTTGCCCGGAAAGCCAACCGTATCCTCGGCTGCATCAAAAGAAGCATGGACAGCAGGTCGAGGGAGGTAATTCTGCCCCTCTACTCCACTCTGGTGAGACCCCACCTGGAGTACTGTGTCCAGCTCTGGAGCCCTCAGCACAGGAAAGACATGGACCTGTTGGAGCAGGTCCAGAGGAGGGCCACAAAAATGATCAGAGGGCTGGAACACCTCTCCTATGAGGACAGGCTGAGAGAGTTGGGGTTGTTCAGCCTGGAGAAGAGAAAGCTCCAGGGACACATCATTGCAGCCTTCCAGTATTTAGAGGCAGCTTATAAGCAGATGGGGACAAACTTTTCAGCAGGGCCTGTTGCGATAGGACAGTGGGTAGTGGTTTTAAACTAAAAGAGGGTAGACTTAGACTAGATATAAGGAAGAATTTTTTTATGATGATTGTGGTGAAACGCTGGAAAATGTTGCCCAGAGAGGTGGTAGATGCCCCATCCCTGGAAACACTCAAGGTCAGGTTGGCTGGGGCTCTGAGCATCCTGATCTACTTGAAGATGTCCCTGCTTATTGCAGGGCAGGTTGGACTAGATCACCTTTAAAGGTCCCTTCCAACCCAAACTATTTTATGATTTGATCATTTCATAAGAGAGAATTGGGAGAGCCTAGGAGGGTTAAAACTGGGGAAACAGCACTTCTGATCTGCTTCTGTATGGTTCATTTGAAAAGTCAGGTTGTGCACTGCAGTTTCTCTAGTTTGGAATACATTAAAAATACTGTACAAGGAGTACTCAGCTTTGGTGCACCTTAATGGACTAAGATGTGGCTTGTATGAGTCTTAGGTTATATTCCAACCAGAGTAGCAAGTAAAATGTCCTGCATGCCTTGCTGATCACACCATTATTTTCATCCCCAAGAGATTTTGCTTTGCTGACACTGAATTTTCACACCTGCCACCAGTGTGCCCATTTAAAAAAAAACAAAAACAACAAACAACCAGCAAACAACAATAGACCTGAAGTACTTCAGGGTAAAATTTAAATATCTTGCAGATATTTAAACCTCTGGAGGCAGGGAGGGGGGAGGGGGCACATCTGCCCTCTTTCCCAATGAGCAGGACCTCTGCAAGGTATTGTGTCTGAACCTCAGGAACATTGTTTGAGGCTTCCCCACTCCCTCTCCTTTTGAGGCAAGAGTATGGGCAAAGATTTTCCCTGTTGCAAGCCAGCTGCTGAGGCTGGTAGTTATGCGAGTCAGCTGAATCCCCGCATTGTAAGCAAAGTTTTCTGTCGTAGTGGTGGTGGAATTGACCCAGCAGAGAAGTGGGAGCTGTGATTTGAGCAAGCGGCTGTGGCTTTTCCTGGCCACATGCTGAAGTTCTTCAGTAGATGAAAGTCAATAGGCCTTTTGAGTTCATGATTAAATGAGGTTGGTTTTATTGCTGTCCAATACAAATAAGAATAATGGAATCCCTCCAAGAGCTGTCTGTGTCCTAAGATGATCAATCTTAGCTGAAAAGTAGGATTAAAACTAATACGCAAAAAAAAATAATGCAAAGGGTAAACTGAAGATTAAGTTAAATACTTTTGTTTGCCTTCTTTTGTATTAACATAATTGCGTAATTAAAATCAGAGGGACTTTACAGATTACAAAACTGGGCTCCTTGTTACAATTTTGAGCCCGTTAGCACACAGACAAAACTACTATTTTTTTGGCACAACATGAGGAAATAACCAGCCCAATCCTACTACAAATGCTTGCTTTGGTAGCAATCTTACGCTGGCATGGGAAAATGCAGTCAAATATGTATTCTGTAGTGACAAGTGATAGGACGAGAGGAAATGGGTTCAAGTTAAGCCAGGCACAGTTTAGATTGGATATTAGGAAAAATTTCTTCACTGAAAGGGTTATCCAACATTGGAATAGGCTGCCCAGGGAGGTGGTGGATTCGCCATCCCTGGAGGTGTTTAAAAAAAGGATAGACATGGTACTTGGGGATATGGTTTAGAAGTGGTTTTGTCAGGTTAGGTTAATGGTTGGACTTGATGATCTTAAAGGTCCCTTCCAACCTTAACAATTCTATGATTCTATATATTGAGAAATTACACCTGTAAATTTTATTGTTTAAGACTTAACTGCAATGTCGTACCTTAAGTGTCTTGAACCTAGTCATTGGAATATTTGCAGATAAAACAAAAAAGTAGTCATTCTCCCATGTTTCTGCAGGAACTGGGAGGGTTTTTTGGTGTGAGGTGTGGCGTGTCCCACCATTTATTATTTTGTGTTCACAAAGTGCTTTGTGCTCCTCTGCTTCCCTTCCCTCCTTCCCTTCCTCTCTTTAAGCCATAACTTTTGATCTGCAACACTAATCTCGGAATAAATCAGAACAGCAGATACCATCAGTTCTAATAATTATTTGTACACAATTCGTTCTCTGTGAGCTTATGTAACCTATTTCCAATTGAAAGCGGAAAAAGCATTCCCCTTCCTCTGGTCCTTTTAGCACACTTGCAAGATGAAATGTTGCAGCAAAATGTTGTTTCTCGGCTCTGATTAAAAGCATGAGTCACAATTTGTCAGGTCGTGTGGGTTAGAATTGCTCAGACTCTTTTGCTGCATCCATTTCAGGACACATTATATTGGAGTGTGGAGCTGCTAGAATGAAGTCAGAGCTGGTGAAAAGAGGGAATTTCCTCTCCTTTCTGGCCAAACGTATAGACAAGAAATGACTTCTAGGAGCCTTTGGATAGCTATAAATCAATGCCATGAAAGAATCACTGGGGAAGGTACTGCTTTGAAATGAGTGACAGCAACTGAAACCAACCACATGTCTGAGCCAGTTCGTGGGTTTTGCAATACATTCATCGAGCTTTGAGCAGATTAGGGCAATTTAATTGTGAATTAAGGTTTTAAATACTGCACAGAATTTGTTCAACACTTACATATAGACTGAGATTCCATGCAGCATGCAATTATGCTGAATCTAGTTTCTGCCAAGATCCACAAGGAGGTTTATTAATATTTTGTGTTTTTACAGTAGATGCATTAAAGACAGCCAAATTGCAGCACTCTTCTATTGGCACAACAGGCCCCAAATCATGCTTATATACTCAGGGGTGGCAGTTTCCATATGACAGCATATTTATCACTGACCATTAAAATGCAGCATTTGCAGAGTCCATGTGTAATATGCTCCGAATACTCTGTTCAGAACACACATTTAGCTAAAAAATATCAACACAAAGACCATTTGAGAAAAATACAGGAGAATAATACTGCTTCATATGGGTGCTGGAGACAGAATTGCCTCATGCTAGAGGGAAGAATAATGAAAATGGGATGCCGCGTGAAAAAGAAATGCCATTTCCAACTTTCCTTCTGCTTGATATCAGTTATCATGTGTGTCTGAGTGAATGTGTGGAAATTAAACCAAATCGTTACCGTAAGACTCTATTTCCAGGCCTTGTACTGCTACAGACCTTATCTGCTCTGGTTGCTAAGCTGAGCAGTCTAATATGAAAAGAGATGAAAACCCCTTAAGAGTCCATAGGGAAAGACCTCAGTGTGCAGTGCAGGGTCTCTGTGGTGCAATACAGAAATGGGTATAACTACATAGCTAAAAGTTTTCTCAAATTTTTGGCATGTGACAGAGTTGCTTAGGGCTGTCTGTGCACTCTTTATACTGGCTCTTTTTAAAATTTTAGTACTTGCCTTTTTTACCTTAACATTCTTGTGTGTAGTCTCATGTTTGTTCTCAAACACACACACATATGTGTGCACACAGATATAATTTTAGCTTCTGTGCAGATGGTCACAATTGACATATAGAAAAACGATAATTCAAGACTGGATAAACATTTAAAGCCATGGGGATACAAAAGCAATAATAATCCTTTTAGGAAGTGCTCAGGACTGAGTTATTACGGTGGCAGATGCTTCATACATATAAATCAAATATTTACTGATGAGTGAACCAATTGCTGCTGAGCATCTTTTAAAAATCAAGGTAGCAGGTGAGAAGAAAACACATTAAGGCATGAATGAAGCTAGCAGATACTTCTTTGGTCTGCACAAGTCATATTAAGATGGAGTTTGATGGATTTATGACACTGCATTATATTTATCTGAAGGAAGGATGTGCAAACTACTGCTCTGGTGAAGACAGTTCTGGTCCTAAAGGACAATAGAGTAATAGCTTCTTGATTCCAAAGTGATTTAATTGTAGTCTGTATTATTATTATGCCTCTCCAGGGTAATTTTTTTATGATGTGGCGTGTACAATACACTAAATTTCTCTCAGGTCTGACCTAGATAAGTAATTTCACAGGCCACTTGTGGAAAGTTCCAAAATCATTTTCATGTCAGAGATGTAGTGATTGTACTTGAGAGTCCTTCAAAACATGGCCTGCCGTTTTTCCCCTTTATATAAGCTTGCCCTTTCCTGCTACATCGCGGACATAAAAGAGCCAATATAAGGTCGAGGGAGGTGATTCTGCCCCTCCACTCTGCTCTTGTGAGACCCCACCTGGAATACTGTGTCCAGCTCTGGAGCCCCAACATAAGAAGGACGTGGACCTGGTGGAGCGAGTCCAGAGGAGGGCCGTGAAAATTATCAGAGGGCTGGAGCACCTCTCCCATGAAGGTGGGCTGAGAGAGTTGGGGTTGTTCAGCCTGGAGAAGAGAAGGGTCCAGGGAGACCTTATAGCAGCTTTCTAGTATATGAAGGGGGCCTACAAGAAGGCTGGAGAGGGACTTTTTACAAGGGCATGTAGTGATAGGACGAGGAGGAATGGCTTCAAACTGGAAGAAGGTAGATTTAGATTAGATATTAGGAAAAAAATTTTCACTGTAAGGGTGGTGAGGCACTGGAACAGGTTGCCCGGGGAAGCTGTGGAGGCCCCATCCCTGGAGGTGTTCAAGGCCAGGTTGGATGGGGCTTTGAGCAACCTGGTCTAGGGGGAGGTGTCCCTACCTATGGCAGGGGGGTTGGAGCTCAATGAATTTCAAGGTCCCTACCAACCTAAACCATTCTATGATTCTATGAACTCTTTGTCCATATGTGAAACCACACTGATTTTCATGTGCTGGACCACTGTGATGAAGCTGAAGCTGAGACATCTGGAGAGGATGTTCAAAGTTGCTGTTCTGAAGGTTCTTGCATAGGATTCGGCTGAGAGGTTTCTACATATTTTCTTCTGCTTTGGACATGCAGCTGAAGAGTGACACAGACACTGAAAGTGAACAAAAATTGTTGAGCCCAGGCCTGTAAGGAAGGAGTCTGGACAATACCTTTTGCCAAATCAAAACGTTACCATCAAGCCACGAGAGAGAGAGATAAATGTTGTTGATTCCCTTGGGGATGGTTTGCTCCCTTATCCTTCCCAGGCACCAGTTAAATGCCGTATGTGGGAACTGTTACGGCAGTCATTTTACTGACCTCCTGCGTTGTTGTCATCTGTCTTTGGTACTTCAATTGATTTTTAAGTCTGTCCACTGGTGGCCAAGGTTGCAGTAATGTGCAGTGGAAATGAGGAAACAGGTTAGATGCGAGCATGAACAAGATGTTGCTGAGGTCTGATCAATGGAGTAATTTAAACGAGAATTGTAAGAATTAGCCTAAATGAAGATTTTAGGAGTATAATTTGTTCTTCCAGTGCAGGATTTATTTGGAAGTAGCAGTTAGCAGTTTTTTAGCTATTGATAACTTTTGGTGTTGCCAGTGAAATGCCACAAGGCAGGGGTGAATGCTAAGGGCAAAGCGTAGCTTGAAAACTCTTTGTGATCTTCTAGCAGTGCTTTGGAAAGTCAGTTTGAAAAACAGTCCTTGTAGATGCAGGAGGAATGCTATGATTTTTAGCTAAAATGCTGCACACCTTAAGACATCTGTTGAAAGTGTAGCGGTGTAAGGATTTGCTCTTCAAGTCAGGGGGTTTCTTTTCAGAATGCGGACCACAGGATTGAGAGGGTGGTAAACGAGGGAGACTGTAAATCTCTTTCTAACAAGAAAATGTTTTTCTTCCCTGTGATTGCAATTTGCATTGTTCAGGGTTACATATGTATTCATGTTGTTTGCAATATCTATGTTAGTTGGTCTGTTTGAGGATACTTTTCTGTACAACATGTACTTTTCTGTACTGAAAAGAGGGAACAGCACTACTAACCCCTGTGCAATCTCTGAATACATGGCTGGCAGTGATGATCAAATGCCCTTTAGCACATTCTACCTGAATGGGCACGTGCCTATGAAACCTTCTGGTCAAAGGAGCCACCATCCTCTTCTCTTCCAGCAGACAGGGAGGTTTTAGTTTTGCAGCAGCAGGAGGGAGAGTATGAGCTGCCTTTAAACCTTCTGCCCTGTGCATCCTGAGGTGTGGATGCCAGTTACCTGCCTAGGGAAGGGGGCCACCGCAAACCTTCCTTGTGACAAACTATTCTGCAATACTGTTTCCCCGGTGTGGTGAATCTCTGTTCGGGAAGTCTCTGGAGTCTGCACAGCTACATCCATATATATATATTTTCTTGCTGTGACCTTTTTCTGTAATTTTTGTGTTTATTATAAACATTACTGGCTTTAAGCATGGTAAGAATCAATCATGGCAGAAAGGCTAATTGCAGCTACAGAGGATGGGGAGCATGTCATTGCAGTGAAATGCCTAAACCTACCTGCAGGGTCACAAAACTCTTACTTTTGTCATGGGGAAAAGGTCCTTCAGGTTTTGAGGGGAGACCGTTCCTCTTTCTAGCAGAAAACAACTTATGAGAAGGAAGGAAGCCCCAAAGCCCATAAGCTGTCCACGGGAGCTCAGCCGTTGGAGCGTAGAAAAAAGCAGTCTTTCTTACCTCTTCTCCTCCCAGAGGAAACCCGTTACCTTTTTTTTTCCCTCTTTGGGGAGTGGGTTGCCCTGAGCTGGTTGTCCTCCCCTGTGGGTGTCAGCCCAAGACCTCTCTGTGCAGAAGCAGGAACATCTGCAGGGCACAGGATTCAGCATAAGTCGCTGGGTCTAGCCTGTTGCGTTGCATGTAACCCCTGCAATAAGCTGGGGAACCTTCATCTTCAGATAAGTGAGATGGGAATTTTCATTTGTGCTGCACCAGTTGGGAGGCTTTTCCAGAAGCTCAGCGCTCTGGTGGTTAGAAATCTTCCAGCTTCCAAGTTGTATTCAGGGCCAGTTTATTTCCATGTGCTCTCGTGGCAAGACTGTTCCTTTAAAGGTTTGTTGTGTTTTTTTTTCCTGGTGTTTGCCTCTGATAACTACAGAGAACAATTGCAATCCTTTTCAGCCTTCCTTTTGCTCTATTGAAGCAGCTGATCCCTTAGGGTTTGCATGTGCAAGTTCAAGTAGGGAAGACAGGCCAGCTGTGGCAGTGGAGAGTCCTGTGAAGGCTCATTTACCCCACACCCTCGTATTTTATTCGTGTCCCAGCTCACCTTGCAATTGTCTGTTCCAGTGCCTGTGTTTTCAAAACACTGAAACCGAGGCCTTCCTAAACACCAGGTACGTTAGATCTACCACATTTGTGTGATCACAGGAAATGGATTCAGGAAGAAAGAGATCAGGTTAATCAGCCATGATCCAATGTGATAAATAGATGTTGCTTTTTATTCCGCTTCCCTTTTCTTTAATATTCTTTCATCTGAGCTCTGATGCCTGGCATGCTGCTGAGATCAGACTAATGAGCTTCTACTTTGTGAATCACTTCAGTAAAAGGTCCCTGTATGTTGTAGATCCCTGCTACCAGGCAGACATTTCTCTGATGATGATGGACTCCCTGGTTTCAGAGCAGTATGGTTTTGCATTTTGCTTTCACTTTCTGCTTGCACCCCTGTATAATGCATGTTATCCATGGAAAAATGCGGCAAATATTAATTTAGCTGGGGGATTTGGGGTGGAAAGGGATCTGCATAAGGTCCCAAAGCTAACATTTGTCACTTGGACTGCAGTCTGCCAGAGTTGCTTGGTTAAATAGCCCTGACTTGGCTATCTCTGCCGGCAAAGGCAAGTAGAGTGATCAGAGGTGGCTACCTATCTCCCCCAGCAGACAGTGGATGAGGAGAGGGGAAAGAATAGCAGTTGGGCTCCCTGGCATCAAAAAGCAGTGGTAGTCCTGAAAAGCAAATGGAAGTCTTCCTTCTGTACAGCAGCCGGGCAGATTTTAATCCCAAAAAACAGAAAGGGGGAAAAAGTGGAGGTCTGGTTTATAAATGGCTTCCATACTCTTTTAAGTCAATAAAATTCAGTGGTATATATACATAGAATATTCCATGATAGTCATAGTTTTGTTTCCTAACTCCAGAAGGGATAATATAGGGTGCATGATAATTTCTGTCTTCATACTTCGTTATTTGTATATAATGAATGTAGGATCAAATGTAGCACTTTCATGGTACAGGGGGCAGCATTGGCCTGTGTAATAAAATGTACTTTGTGTATGAGAGATAGACAAGTGAAAAACTTCCCACTTCCACCTCTCAAACATAAAAGTAATGATGAAAAAACCCTTTGAGACAACTTTGTTCTTCTTTTGAATAAACAGTATTTATTTAATCCCTTTGCATCTGAAGATGTGAAGGATGACCTGGAGCAGGAAACTCTGCAAGAAAGTTGTACAGAGGCTTTGGGTTCTCAAAATGGTCTTCTTTGACCTCCTTGAACGTTTGCTGGTGAAAAAGAAAAAGACGAGAAAGCCAGTTCTTGTTTAATCCTCTAATTAGATATTTCTTTTAAGTAATTAATTGCTTGGACTACTCACATTTTACCGGCTTTCACCAAGGCTTTTCATAGCTGAGTTTTCAAGCTCTCCTCATTCTTTTTTTGCAAAGCATTCTATAAAGCTCCTCTTCCTTTAACCATCACTCCTCTCTCATGCCTCCTTCCTAAACTGTCATGTTTAGTAATATAGGTTTTAAGGATTTCTAGCGCTGTGGAGGTCGTTAAAGAAAAACAGACTTTTAAAAATGCCCTTCAAGAGTGGCAGTGCTTTTGTCAAAGTTGCAGTGCTTTGAGTGAACGCAATAAGGATTTTTATGGAGCTATTGCAATGCCATGCTTTCAGTAATAACTTCAAGTGTCATCAGCATGGAAATTTTCTCATTTTGGTAAGCCTCCAAAGTTGAAGAAGGCTTCTACAAGTTTTCTTAAATCTGCCTTCACAGAAACTGAGCAACTCTGGGTCAGAAAGGACAGACAGCAAAGGAGGTATGCACTTGTCTTAGTGGCAATATTAGTTGATAGTATTTGACAGAAAAATTCTTACCAGTCACCAGGGCTTTTAATCAAAACTTTCAGCTTGAGTCACTTGACTGAAGAAAAGTTTAAATGAACAACTTCATCAGTTACATTTTTTTTTTCTGATGATTTTACTGTCACTTTTTTGGTGGTTGTTTTTTTTTTTATAATTTTGTTTTTTTTCTTAGATGAAAAGCTAAAATTTGCCTTCCCCTAAAACTCCTGCTTGAAATTCTCCATAGTATGCCTAGTCCTGGTGGCAGTCGGAGACTGAACACATAGTTAGGATGCAGAGAATGCAGCAGTAGTTTTAATATATTATCTATTTATATATCTGTATCTCTCTATATATCTAGTTCACTGGTTTTGAAACTTTTTGAAAGTGCAGCATTCCCTGGGTCAAGCTGCATCTGTGCTCTTTCCAGACAGAGAAACTAAAACTGTCCATAATTACTGGATGCAGCAGAAATCACAGTTCTCCAGCCCTGAGGGAACAGGGTGATTGCTTGTAATTAAAGGCAGTTAGTGGTCCCTTAGATTGCTGCTCCTTGGCCGGTTTTAACTCTTGCAGCCTTGTCTTCCAGCCCTCACTTATGGTAGTATTAATGGGTCCGCAGCTATGGTGTGAGTCAGTTACCATCGAGCCCTAAAATCTGATCTTAGGCAGAAAAAACAGAACTTAAATTTCACTTGCAAACTACAGTTTCAGAGGTACTTGATCTAGTTTAATAAAACTAGAAAGTGGAATTGCAACAGAAATCTGAAACCAACATGCTTCATTCATATCAGTGTAACTCCAGATGCTGACAGATATGTTGCTTGTTCACACTGCAATAATACATGGTTGAATTATGACCTTTAGAGCAAATTCAGTAGGCTTAGGACCTTATGATGTTCTTGACTAAATGGGACAGAGGGATCTATGCTTTGATGACAGTTTCTTGCTGTCAAAAATGCTTAATATTTAGGTGAATATTAATGCTTTTTCAGCACCCAAAAGCTGAATCAGGTACAAGTAATTCTGTTCACTACCATCTATTTTGTAGTGAAGTGTGACAGTTAATTATGCTATTAGATGAATTGTCTGATTTTTTCGCTTTCTGAGTCTCATGATTTTTTTATTAACTCTTCATACACTTATCACAATGGTTACCTTCCTCAGAGTTCAACCTTCTGAAGTTATGTTTTGCTCAGGACAGAATACTTTAATTCTGATTTTTTTTCAAAAATGCATACACATCAGCTGCAATGTCTAAATATCTCCCAATCACTCTCACATTTCAACATTAAGAATTAATAGGATAAATGCAATTCAGTGATACAGCTGATCCCCTCTCCCTCCTCCTAAGTCCCTCCCAAACAAACAAACAAAAAAAATTGTTCTTAACTGAAAATGAGCAAGAAACTTTTTTCCTGCTAGGATAAAGACTGAGCGAAATCTGGCCAGCTTATTTTGGCATTAGCAGAATTAGCAGAAATGTCAGTGTTTTACAAACTGTTTGAATATAGTATTTGCATAATATTTTGGAATATGGTACTGGCAGACTCATAACAGCGTTTGCTATAACTGAAGTTCAGAGTTCCAGACTTAGATATGCAATAATGAAAGCAAAGGCAAATACTCAGAGCAATTTTGGTTGGAGGCAGCAGTGGTAAGAGAATAAAATATATTCTGGATTATTTATGCATGGACAGACATATGAATACATTGTTGTCGTACTAATTATAGAACTTGTTATAACGCTTGAAGCTTTCATTCTGTCAAATCAGATTAATTGATGGGAGAAAATGCATGTTCACACAGGCAATATGTAGGAATAGCAATAGGCAACGTTTCAGCATGCTTCCAGCACCCCGTGCTACCCTTTCAGCACAGGGTAGCTCCACTGTTTTTGCTGCAGTCCAGCAAAGATTTAAGAAATCTTGGTCTTTGAAATTATAGCTCCGGTTTGCTCGTGCTCACTGAAGTGCTGTTTCCGTCAGACAGGCCGCTGCCTTGGAAGCATTTTTGGATGCATTTCAGTGGGCCTTTTTAATGTTATTGCTATCCCCACTTAGCTCTGGTGAGATCTGCAAGGAGGACTCTGAACTTTCCCACTCTTTTGCTAGTCTCTGCTTAAAAAATAGGAAAGGAACTGAAGGTGACTTTAAGGAAAGTTGTTGTTGGGGAGTTTAATCCAAGGTCGGAGCCTTGTTTACAGCCATGTGGTATGTCAGAGGTGGCTCTGACCATTTTGCCTTGCACTTGTGTATGAAATACCTGTTCCACTACCTTGACATAGGCAGACCTACTTCTGCACGCCCTGGTATTTTGTCTGTTTTGCAGAGATGCCTGTCCTCATGGAGGCACATTGTGGATGTTACCCTCCTCAGCTTCCTTTTAACACCTCTCTGCTGCATGTTGGCAGCACCTTCCTGCATCAGCAGTCCTGCAGAACAGTGCACTTGGTATGGTCTCCGACAGGCAGGTGGGCTTTTCATCACCTGAGCTCTCCTCTGCTTTGAAGAAATGGCTAATCCATCAAGAGGTGGCTTACCGCCACTGTCAAATGATGGTGATGATAGTCAAGCACTTTAAGTGGAGTGAACCAGATGGTGCCATTCCTGCCTTTTGGAGCTGGACTTGCTGTGTGCCTGTGACTCGTTGCCTCTGTGCGGCAACATGAGTGTGAGAGCTGAAGCAGTGCTGTTTGCTCAGCCTGTAAACATCCTTTTGAAAGCTACTCTTGCTTTTACCATGAGGTGAGCCATCAGTTCAAGGACAAGTCAAGCAAGATGATATGTGTTCATGGCAGACACTCACGGGACGAGTTCATAACATTTTACAGCCACTGTCCTGCTGTTTGCTATCTTGCTGGCACCTATCACAAAAGCAGACCGACAGGACTTAAACAAGCAAGGGAATCCCAAACGAGCTCAAACACGATGATACCAATGCTATGCATTCCTATTTTTCCCTTTTGCTCCCTCTGTACCTTAAAATCAAATGGGCTGAAAGAAAGACCTTATGTTTTGTAACTGTTTTACTAACCATTGAAAGGCAGTGACATGGGCAACACACGAGCTGTTCAGTGGTGGGCATCAGTGTAATCGAAAGGAGTACAGGCAGTGAAGAATAAGGTTGTGTTCCATCCTCACTGCAGGAGGAGCATAAGCAGACAACATGCCCCAAGCTGATATGGGTGCTCTTGTTGGAAGACCGCTTACTATGGCTGCTTGCGTAGTTATTTGAATCATTTAAGAGAGGTCGCTAGAGCAAACATACTGGGTTGTCCTTTGTAATGCACAAGAGGAGAGAGGACCATCTGGGGAATTATTCATGCTTTTGCCCCTCATAACTTGTCACTTTTCCTTGAATGTGTCCCAGCTTGACTCAGCTGCTTGCTCGTTATGTTTGAGGATCTCACTCAATTGCAGAGAACTGAAGGTGGTTAACAATTGCAGCAGCTCTATACCTGGGTAACTCCTTAAGAACGACTCCTAGGAAAGGATTTAAACTGCTTGGAGCTGATGGCTGATAGAATTTAGCACCTGGCAATGAGAAGGATAAAATTCATGAAACAGCCAGCTTTCTGAAAATCAACATCAAGTACTCCAGAGACCCTCCCTGGACCTAGCGATGCAGGCATGTGGTTGAATGTCATTGCAAGGATGAGGTGACCTTCTCCAGGGCACAGCCGACCAGACTAGCTGAAGTGCTAAGTGTCTGTGGTGCAACAGATCCAGGTAGCAGGTAGGATCCTTATGCTGCTTCAGCTGCTGGGAATTCCTCATTGCCTCTAATTAATTATGGGAGTTTCAGTTATAGGGGGGGAGGGGGGGGGAAGACTTATTGTACTGTAACATTTTTTTAAAGAAGGAAGAAAACATTATTTGTAGGAAGTCCCAAATGACTTTTTTCTAGTCGTCTTCTATACAAAGCAAAGCCAAAGGGAGAGGTAATGGGAACTGAAGGGGAGATACTCTTGCTAACAGCTTCTTTTGTTTTGTTACCACAGTGGTGCTGCTGTATGGGATCTCATTCGGGACCTCTCTCCTACCCCAAGCTCCAAATTGTGTCACAGCACTAAATCAAATGGGGCAGGAATACACCTTGTGTCATGACTCCCTTGTCAGTGCCATCACTGCCTGCATTGAGCAGATAAACTGGTGTCTTTGTCTCAACTTCCTTCAGCTAAGTGTCATAACTGTAAAAATGTTTGCCTTTGGCAGGAGCAGCATCCTCAGACATGTTCCCAATTCCTCTGTGGCTGCCTTCAGACTTTCCATTTGCTTCCACGGACTCTGACACTGGTGTCGCTCTTGCCAATGCTCTTTCCTCTCCCAGTTCATGTTTTGCATATCACCTTGTTTCCTGAAAATGCTGTGAGCCCTATCTCTGCCCATAATTCGTATAAATATAGTTGCTGTGACAACATATTGGTCCAACCCTCAGTTTCCTCAACAGTTGAGTGCAACGGCATTTTTGTCTGCATTCTCCTGATTTGGCCCCTGTCTCAATTTCCCGGTTTTATCTGCTTTTACAATTAGCTATCAGAATTCACAGTTCTTGTATTTAGTAGCTTATGATCGCAAAGACTCTTGGAGGTCAAAATACAATGAAACAAAAGGCCATGCACCATTCAAGGCCGAAAGAATATCTAAGTTTTCCTGTATCACCTTTTTAACAGGATCCACTCAATATTAGTTTAGTTCTTCAAATCTGTGGAGGTATCCTAGCCTGGCACAGAATCTCATCATTCTGTTTTTTCTTCTCTCCACCTTGCTTCCTTTGCCTGCCCAATATCTCTTCCCTGCGTGACTGTCTTCATAACTATGACACTAGTTCATAATTTTTCTGATATATCTGCAGTCTATACTAACTTTCCTTTAATTCTTAGTCTCATCCCTCTTTATTTGCTTTTAGTTATCAGATGGTTTTTTGCTTTCCTTCATAACTTTTTCTGTTCTTTCATTATTTATGTATTCTTTCTGGCACTATCTGGTATTTTAAAGGTGTAATTTGCATAGTAAATAAAACATGGTGAAGGTGAAAAGTACCTGGGTTCTGCTAATCTCAACTGGTCGATTATTGCTGAGGAGAAGAATGAGTCACTGCTTAAATAGATAACATACGGGTAAGGTACAGACATACAGGTTATACCAGTGTCAGATTGTTGTTGACTTACATTTTACTCATGAGCTTGAGCTGATACGTTTATCGTTTCAAGGGAAAATGTTATTTAAAAAGTGTATGGGTTGTGGCATGTTGGTAATACATCTCTGTTCCAATGGTGATTCCTGGTAATAAATGAAACTTCATGGAAAATGCTCCTGACTAAAGCTGAATGGGAAAAAATGCAATTCTATGCATCCAGCAATAGAATTGAAAGAGGTATACAGGAAAAAATGAAGTGTAAATGGGGATATTTGTTCTGCCAGCTGCTTTATGTAACTGTGGTATGCCACAAGTCCATGGGCTTGAATACCTGCCTCTGGTTTTCGCATGAGTTTGGGTTTTTTTAAATATCTAAAACCTGTAGGAGCTAAGAGTGAGGGAGGTTTGCCTCCTACAGCCAAATAGAAATCTCAGCATTTCTGTGTTGATTTGTGTGAATGCTAAAAGCTAAAAAGGGTTTCCTGAAATGGGATGGGTTGCCTTATGAAAGTCTAATATCAAAATGCATATTGTATGCATGATGGCAAAATGATGCAGAAATAATGAAGGACAATAATAGCTTGCTCTTACAGTCTCCTCGTCATCAGTGGAACTCCCCATCCTTCCCGTAGATAGGTGGTAACGCTGTGCTGGTTCTTAGATGGAGACACCGAGATAAGGAGTAAGGAAATGATTACCTGTCACCTATGAAACATGTTGCTAAGTTTCTGAGTCTTACTGATGAATCAGTAAGACTAGGTCATCTTATTGACAAGGTCGAAGGTGCTGCAAAGTTGGTAAAACTCTAATAATGTAAGCTTTAATTCAGTATAGGCTGTTGTCTTTCTGTCAATACAATATAACTTTTTGTGGAGCCGTGTCTAATCTCACTGGAATTAAAATAAACCCTGGCACTTTTTCTACTTTGGAAGAAAAGTTTAAAGATTTGTGGTTCTACTTCAAAACTTTTTTGGCTCATCTCTCCATTGGTAAAAATTGTCTTTTGCATCAATGGATGCAAGGCTTCTAGTTTTCCTGTGTATGAAAAGCACTCTTGGATATGCAGAAACAAGAGAGTGAATTGGTAAATCATTGCACAAACTCAGCAGCGCAGTTTCAGAGCCTGAGCCCAGTTATATGCCCTCTTGCACACAACAGATCTCAAAGCAGAAACCCTGCTGATTTTGTATAGATGTATAAATCTGCAATTTTATTTTTTTTCTCACGGTGTAGGAGAATCTCTGTGCAGACAGGATGGTCTGTTTTTACTTTGCGTGGCTGGATTTTGAAGTAGTCAAGTTACATGACTAAGAATTGATCTAAGCTCTTTAAACAGGGACTTGCTTGATTAGGCTTATTAATGTATTCTTCACGTTTCCGCCAGCTACTCAGATTGTCAGTGTGCGGACTTGCACAACTAGAGCTGGAAGTCTTCACCAGAGAACATGTTTTCACCAGAGCCTGTCTTCCCTTACGTGGCGAACTCCTCTTGCAGGCTCTGCTTCTCATGGGGCAACTTTTGCAATACGCGACAAAACGTGCTAAGGCTACGACAACGTTTTGACAGTTATTTTCCCTCAGCTGTAGTGGCTTCAGCTGAAAGCACCACATCAAGAACCTCAACTAAAGAGATGCATGCAGGGGATCTTGGCGGAGGTGATTGATTGGGTCGGTGCAATGAAGGAAATCCCTGTCCTTCCTCCTGCCCAGAGCAAGAACCCCGCAAGTGTGGAGAGGGATGTGTCCTGTATCTTGATCCCTGCTATGCCTGGGGTCAGTACGGGGGTGCTTCAGGGGACCCAGAGGCAGGCATCCTATTGCAGAACTGGGGCTTAATCTCCTGTGTGCAAACCTCTTGCGTTTAATCCATAGGTCCTGTTTTCAAGCCTCATGCATTATGAATAATGTGTTCTCTTTTAATGTATTGTTTGTGGTTCTTGTTGAAAGGCATCGATATATCCGTGACTAATGTCTTGGGCTTGATGTCTCTTCAGTGTATGGACTTCCCCTGCCGTGTTTTGGGGTGCTTTAGGCAATGGTGCTTTACTGATTTATTTATTTTAAAGGTGGGTTTTGCCCCAGTTGAAGCCTTACAGCCCGTACTGCGTGTCGCTCTCTGAGGAAAGCAGGCTGACTGCAATGAAGCAGATGGCTGTTTGCCAGGAGTGAGTCGCTCACTTTCTGTAATTTACCCTTCCCCCCCTTTTTTTTTTCTCTAAATGATTTGGCTTGGTTGGGTTTTTCATCAGAGCCAGCCTTTCTCCAATAGCCCGTTCTCCCTTGCGCGCCTGTGTTTGTGTGTGTGCGGGAGAGAGGGAGGCAGAGAGAGAAGCCGTGCCTGGGCTATGCTGACAGACGACTTTTTCCTCAGTTGTCAGGTTTCGAGCCTGTCGGCAGCGCTGCTGGTAAGTNCACGCCAGGGTGGGGGGAGCGAGTCCAGAGGGACCGTGGGCTGCCACTCGCATAGGGACAGTGAGGGGACAGCCTCGTAGGCAGCACATGGCCCTGGGACCTGTGCAGCCACCCCACTGCCCAGCTGCCTGTGCAGACAGCTCAGTTGTCAGCAAGGGATTTTCCTCCCCTCCTCCCTTGATAAAGATCCCTCAGCTGGTATTACTGATTGTATCCTTGGCTTATTGTAAAAAAAAAAAAAAAAAAGGAAAAAAGAAACAATCTCTGTGGGTTTGCAATCTGGAGATGAGCCTCTAATCCCCTCGGTCAGCCCGAGGATGGTGGCGTGCTGGCACAGCTGCCCCCCGTGTACACCTGAGCGCTGGAGGGCTGCCCACGCAGCCCCACTCGCGGGGAGGGGGGAGAAGCGGCTGCCAAAAATGTTGGCCGCTCCCGGGCAGCGTTAAAGGTGGAGCGTGTGCATGTGTGGGGGGCAGCATCTGTCCTCACCGAGCTTTAACCAAAGCGGTAACCTGCAGCTATGGAGTCACCGACTAAGGAAATCGAAGAATTTGAGAGCAACTCTCTGAAATACCTACAGCCAGAGCAAATAGAGAAAATCTGGCTTCGTCTCCGAGGCTTGTAAGTAGTACTGTTTTTTCATATCCTTCTCCCGTTTCCTCCCATTGTCAAAATTATTGTAGCACTTTCTTTTTCCTTTCTTGTCGGTACCTTCAAAATCTCCCAGGAGTTTCCACACCTGTTCTCCATAAATACAGTGACTTAGTCTTTGCAAAAGATCCATTTGCTTCCTTAAATTGAACTGCTTGTTACATTGAACAAACATTTTCCAGTGGGAATGTAGAAATGTCATTAGTGAGGCATTGTAAGATGTAAGCAGTTACTGAGATGCTAATTACTTTAGCTGCTATACTAGAAAAGTTTTGTTATAGCCTGGATGGTACTTAATTGGATCCTCTGTTTTCAGTAGTCTTACCCTTAGATGAAAGGTATAGAAGACTTTTTTTCCCCCCTGTAAATGTACACCATTTCTGGCACTGACATGGTTAATAAGGACAAAATAGGCAGAGAAGGCACAATTGGAAAACATTTCTAATAGCAGGAAATTCATGTTCCACAGATTGGATTGTACTTACTAATTTATACGTTAAGCCTGACTTGCCATGAAATGATGGGACACTGCCTCCTGAGTAGAAAAAAAGTAACTGTACTTAAAGAAGAACCTGGCACTGCAGAAAAGTAAAAGTTTATAGGCTGTGGAGTTTGCGTAGCTTATTTAGAGTTGATGTCTGGCGTCTTTTTCAGATTCTCAGGATGTAAAATACTGTCTACCAGCAATAAGATCCATTACTGGCAGGAAAGCATTTATTTGCCCATCAGATTTTGGCCAAGGCAAAGAGGAGCATTACCATGTTAAGCTGCATCCCTGCCTGTGTTCAGAACTGTTTGTTTTTTTTTCTTCAGCCTCACATGTTAGAGTTATTAAAATTTCAGCCCTCAAGGGAAAGGGGGGAGGGAAGGGAGCAAGGAGGCTAGGAAACAGCAGAAGCAAGAAAATGTAAAATGAGTAGGCTAATAACTGAAAACAAATGGGTCCAAGTTAAACTTGGGTTGCTCTTTGAGTGTTATTTTATGTGAGCAGCGATGCCATATTTTGTAAAGCACATCCAAAACTTCTGTAGCACTCCAAGCAGTCTAAGAGACGTGCATGAATATGTATTTCTTTCAAGGCGTCACTCCAGGAAGCCTGTTTTGTGAAGGAACTTAATCAAAGTAGATGACAGCTGTCTTGTAAGCCTTCCAAATAGAACAGCCACACAAAACAAACCCTCTTATTTTCAAGTCTGTGCCATGCTGTAGTATTAGGAGTCCTTGAATTTCTGTATAATATGGAGTTTGGGAGCATGCTGATTTGGATTCCAGCTGAAGTTCATAGATAATACTTCAGCAGCATTGTAGTTCAGGATCTCTCCTGCTATTAGTACAAGGCAGTGTCTGCGTATTATACCTCAAGTTCCGGTCTCTTGTACCTTTTGGAAATTTTGCAAAACTGTATGACTTATTCTAGATATGTAATAACTAAACCTCAGGCTGTTTTTCAGTATGGGCCTCTCTGTTGGCAGCATGTGTAACAAACACATCCTTTCTCCTCCTGAGTTTCAAGATTTCTTTGCCTAGAGTGGAGATAGGGTTTGGGGTTTTTTTTGTAGAATTCTTCATCACAAGATGAAAACTGAAATGTGTTCTGCTCTAATTAAAGACTGTAGAAGATTTTCAATTCCCAGTCATTATATGGAGGCTTTTAGCACATGCATACACACACAGACAAACTGGTTGCAGACTGAGGTTTGGCATCGTGTTTCATGGTTTTTCTTGTCTGTTTTTATGCATGCCTGTATGTGTACGAAGAATGATTAGATGTGCACAGCCACCTTAATTAACTCTTAAATAAGATGCTTCATCCTGGAGAGATCAAATACTACTCGAGAAGACGCCTCTCCCCTGTGTCTGGTACACTGACAGCTGTATCACACAGGATTTAGTTAAAAGGCACAACAGTGCTACCAGAGCAGTGTTATACAGGTAGTGAGAGAGAGCACACTGCTGGCTGAAACTGCCCCCCAAGTTGTAGTCTGCAGCAGGGAGATACCCAGTAGGTCGCTGTCACCCCTTTTTAAAGGAGAAGGGCTGTGATGATTTAAACAGTCTCAGGTGCTCAGCATTGGGTTGGACATCTTCTTGGTAGGACTTCACCTGGAGCTACTCTGGTACCTTCCTCCCTGTTTTTGCACCCCCAGTGCCGGCTGGTGTGTTTACTCACAGTGACTCAGTGGGCAAACCAATATTCATCACCTCTTGCAATTCCTGACTTTTCCAGGGGGTGGGGAAAGGGGCTCTTTTAATTTTCACCCCATCTCAGCCTACTTGGTTTGAAGGGAATAGAAACCCAAAGGCTGCAAAAGGGGTAGTTGAGCTGAGGCTCTTTTCAGACTCCCCTAATGTAGTGTGTTTGCTGCTTAAGCAAGTCTGGTGAGAGCTTTTTTTTGCCATGCGCCTGGTACAGTTTGGTCCCACGGGATGGTTGGCCTTTGGAGGTTTGGGCATGGGATGTGCATTTTTCAAGGAACAGGGAGGTCTTTTGGACAGCGTGCAAAGGGCAGGTTTTTGTGAGGCTGAAGCCAGGTGTCTGTTGCAAAATGAGTCATATGTTGCTGTAAAAGCCAGACAAGATACTGAATTTGCTTCTGGAGTGGAGTGGCAGGATTTCCTTCTCCTTTTCCTTATGTATCAGCACATGGCTTCTTGGTTAGGGCAGCCTGGTTGCTTTGTAAGGACAGCAGTATGAGGCAATGGTCTTTAGGCCATGTACAGATTCCTTTTGCTTTTACTGTTTAAGAATAAGCTAAAATACTAATGCAGTAGCATTACTGAAATGTTTTTACTTGACATATACATATTCATGGCTTAATGATTCTGTGCAGCAATTTGTAAGAGAATCAAGTCAGTGGACCCATAATTTTTTCTCAGGTTTAAGGGAGTGTGATAAATCGCCTCACTGGGCAGTATGTTATCTGTGGCAAAATATTTGGGTGTCTCGAACCAGGGATCTATGAAATAAATGTTGTCTTTTATACATACCTATTAGATATTAATTTAGGTTTAATCACAACTTAGAAAAGAATCTTTTAGTGGTTTAATATTAATAAACTTTCAGGAAAGGTTTCTGAATAAGCTGTTTCCTGGGCAAAGGTACCATTAGAGGTATATGAAACTCTCTGTGGAAAACTTTGAAAGTTGACAACTGACAATTTTGCCCTTTTTTCTTATGTTGTGCCTGAATGTCAGGGGGAGGTTTACTCTGGATTTCTCCTTGTAGGAGCTTACTCCAGCCAAACAGCTGCATACACCAGACATGCAGCCGTCAGGGTCCTGTCTTCCCTGGGAATGAACGCACCAGCTTTCCCTGCAGCAGGGACCTCCCAGAAACAGACCCGCTTCTGAGTTTCATCATCGTCATAAGTGAATCAGACTAGGGCAGCTTCACATCCCTTCAGGGATATTTCAGATGGGGCTTTCCCTCTTGGCTGCCGGAGGGCTGCCTGCCTCCCAGGAGCGCTGCCGGGTGCAAGTGGTGGTTTCCCGCCACCCCGTGCCTCTCTGTCCCCACAAGCACACATGCGCACTCACTCTCTGGCTGCTGATGGGCTGCCAGCCTCCTCTGCACACCGCTGGTGTGTACATGCGCTCCTGCTGAGCCTGTGTTTAATTCAGGAGCGGATCTCCTCGGTTCCTCAGCTGCTGCTGGGCTACGGGGTTGTCCATTTGTTTCCTCATGTGGGGCCTGCCTTTGAACAGTTGCCTCTTATTCCCAAGCAGTGCTCATCCGTGAAGGCTGACAAGCTCAGCCTGAAAGAAACTGTTTCTTAAGGATGTGTTGATTGTTTGCTTATGGCTCTCAATAGCTGCTGCTGCCAGAAAAACGGCCTTGAGTCTCTTCCTCTGTTCCGTCTTCCTTGCCCCATGGATCCTGTCCAGAGGCAGCCTTTTATTCAGACTTGCCTTATTCAGCTCCAGGCTTGGACACTGTATAACAGGAGTTACATATGAGTCTGTCCTCCGCTCTCCTACGATTGCTAATAACGCACTCTCTTAAACTCAGGATCTTCTGCTCTGCAAAACATATTGGTTGAGATTAGGTGGGACCCATTACAGGGCAGTGTTAGCAGCAGAGCTTGGAGACCTGATTTCAAAATAGAACTGCATGGTTGCTTTTCAAGCTGATGGTTTCTCTAGGGAAGTATGAGCAGTGGTGGCTGTGTTGGGGTGTTCTTGTTTTAGCACTTGGACCCCTAGCTGTGGGACTGTGAACTCCCATCTGCTAATTTGGACTCATAAAGCTCCATGAAGTGCTTCAGTTACCTACTGATTTCTTAAGAACAGAGAAAGCACTGAAGCCCTTTCAACACTAGGATTAGGTGTCGTGTCTGTCGGCATTGAAAAATGCAGAGGCATATATCCAAAGAGCTTTGCTACTTTCAGTAGAGATGAGCTAGTTTGCAGCAGCTGAAGACCCAGCTTGGAGATATTTTTGTTTGATTTTGGTTGCTTTTATGCGGAAAAATAAACCCCTGGTTTCTAGCTATTACAGTAGTACCAGCATCATTGGCACCTGCTGCTGCCCCTGCAATGCTTTAAGCATTGCAGAAGGAGAGGAGAGAAAATGGACTTTAACCTTCTTCCCAGTAGCTGGGGTTATGATGTTAAATGGCTAAATACATCATAAATCCCTTCATTCTCAGTGTAGTACTTCCTCGTGCAGCTGACGATGACAGTACAAACAGCAGCAATCTCTGAACTGCGACTCAAATGGGATGCTTGACTTTGAACTCATTTTTTGGACTCTCCTTCTCAAACCTGTCAATGTAGAATTTGTCTAAGAAATCTGATGGGGAAAGAAGATAGAAATGCATATAAATCAGTGACTTTGAAAACTTCATGGTTTTGCTGAAGATCTGGAACAGTATTTCAGCACTAAGGGCATATCCTCTGCAAAGCACCATTCATCCTATTGACAGTGAAGAGGTCCCAATGTAAACATTTTTGTAAGATCCAGACTTGTTCTTGAAGTAAATGGTGAAGCAGCAACTGATTTCAATGGGAAAACGTGGAGCCTTGGTGACTGAAGATGATCTGGCAAGTGTTAAAGTGCCACCACTCAGTTATCTGTTTTCCTGTCTTATCTCTATGTGCTCTACGGTATTTTTAGGTTTCCTTAGTTGCAAAATGTCACATACGGAACAGCTGGTTCTGCCAGTGACAGTATCCTGATCTGTTTCGTTTTCATTTACGTGTACATCGTAAACAGGAAAACAAAGAGTTCCCTTCAATTCCAGAGGCACGCTCTACACAGTGGGCTTTGTCCCCAAATATTTTAGCTGGCAGCGGATAGCAGAGGTTAAAAAAGCCCCTCAGAAAGCAGCACTTTGTTAGGAAATGTGTAAATTAGTCAGTTTTCAAGTGGAAAATATGAATATGCTAATTCATTTCCGGAGGTGAGAGAGGCACTCGGGCTGTCTTTGGTCTTGATTTCAGTCCTCCTGAACCTCCTGAGGGTCTAGGTTTGAACTGAAGCCCTGTTTGCCCTGGGAGCAGAGCTGAGCTACCTTCAGCCATATTTAAATACAGCTGCTGCCACCCTGTTTCTCATTCGGTTTTCCTAATGAGCATAGACAGGGATTATTTGTCAGGAACCATGTCAGGGAACCTCTCTGCAAGCCTCTTAGGTCTGAATTTCACTTTTCCTGTGGTTGTCACGATTCCTAGAAGGATTAAGAAGGTCTCACTGGTTAGCGAGTGGGTGCTGGGTACGTGCTGGAGGCGGCAGCACTCCAGCGTGGCATAGAGATTCTGTGAGCTGCTCTGTGGGTATGAATGACTCAACTCGTTTTAAGGTTTGTCGGGGTCTGGTTGATCCATAATATTGTTCTCCCTGTAGTGTGAAGAAGGGCTGAATTTTACCATTAGACTAACCTGTAACAGCTTGTTTTATACTGCCTGCAGATAGTCCTTGAAGGAGCAAGGGAAACAGAAGTGCTGCCAGCTGCTAATCTCATGCCTGACAAATGGACAGAGGAGAGAATACATTCTAATAAATAGGAGAAGAGCAACTTCACAAAAAGTTAATTAAAAAGTAGGGTGTTTGGAGGTGTAGTAATTCAGTAAACTGATACATTCTGCCACAGCCCTTCTGTTACTTTGTTCCACACAGTGACTTTTATTTGAATCCTAAATCAATAGATGAATCCTGTAGGTAACAAAAGAGAAAAGACTTCATGTTTAATACTAAAATGTTGACTAAGAAATAATATACACTCTCTAGTTTTTTGCCGTAATCATAAAAAACCTTTCTTCTTCTGGAGGTAGTACAAATGAATCATACCTGCAGCCCAAAAAGCAATTATTTATTTCAGTAGTCATAAAAAGAAGACCACAGTCTGTCGTAGAAGAAAGGGGCTCCCTTTGTAATATTAAATTCAGTGCTTTTCAAATATCACTGCTATAAAGCTTTCAATCCTGCATTGGAAACAAGGATATGAAAAAAGTTATTTTGGGGAAGATGAATTTAAACCTCGGGTCAAAGGGAAATTAAGAGTCTCTTTCTGGAATTCTTTTTTAAAACTGTCTCGGTGGGATAGGAGTCCATACAGAAAGAAATAAAACCCGATGGAAGACAACACTGAAAAATCCTCCGTGTGTGTATGTGCGTTTTAAAGGCTGTGAGGCCAGCTCATCTCCTAATCTGCCAGCTTTTGGTGGATTCAAACACTATATTAAACCCAACTCAGCCCTTGAAAGGATTTTTATTTAGCGTGTTTCTTTTTCTTCCTGCAATTCATGTGGCATTTTCCTGTTCCATTCTCTCTTGCCTTGTTCCATCAAAAAATCACTTCAGCCCCTTCAAAATACTACAAATAGACTGACTCTGATCCTGACTGGTAGATGAGGGAAGGCTGAGGTTCACTTATTAGGGCTGACCCATTAAAACACTGTAGCAGCTGTGAAACATACCTCTACAGATGCGAATTGCTCTCAAAGCACTGGGGAATTGGGTAAAGCAGAGGTTTTCTAGAAGGGCTTGTTTGGAGTCATAAGGCTGTTTTTGATCTCCTGAACTGTGCTGTAAACACTGGAAAGAATGACCTCATTGATACCAATGCGTTTGCGGGGGTGAAATTAGGATCCAGTTCCTGGTCTTTGGAGCAGTTTTTTTTGTGTTTGTTTTCTTTGAAAAGCTAGGTTTTCCAAGTAATTGATGGCTTGAGAAAAGCTGTTCAGTCCTGTGATGGTGCAAAATTTTCTCCGAGAGTGTTAAGCCCAACTTTGTGCTTAATTTTGATTGTAGCTGAGCAATAGTCCTTCCTCCGGCAGACTCAGTACTGCTCCAGGCCTCTGGCGAAATTTGTCTGCAGTTGGGTTGGATATTTGAAAAGCAGATTCATTTTGAAAGTGTGATTCTAAATACAAAGAAACCAGAATTAAAATTTTGCAACAGATTAAGAGTGCAGCTCAAACTCTGGTGAAACTGGTTGTAATAAACTCAGCTGGTTGACTTCAGTGGAATCAGGATTCCTCTAAAAAAGTGGTAATATCCATGTTGGGGATTTTTTAATTTTCCTGGCCAAGAAGGGGGGAGTGCAGAACTCTCAGAGAGCCATAGCTCTACATGGCTGTCAGGCAGAGGTTTGAAAAGCTGTGTCTCTGCCAAGGAGTCCTATTCACGTCACAGCAGTCCGCCTTGCCTTCTTTGGAAGGACCTCCATGCCTAGCAATTGGTGACATTGGGTGAAGAAGTCCATGTGAGCTCAGGCATGCAGCAGGAGAGGATTGTCATAGTCTTTCTTGGAGAGAGAGATGTAGGAGACAATTTAGTTATTAAGATGCATATAGACATGTATGATAAGTTCCATGCTTTTCTTCCGTATCTGTCAAGCTGTGGAGTCATTTTGTTATTAATGTGACACGTTGAATGGCTATTAGTAGGTCTGTGTCATCACTTTAGGAGTGATTTCTTACACTCCTAGGGACAGATACTATTCATGCACAAAACTCCTAGCCAAGACAGAAAGTTGCACAATATCCATCTGTAGCACGAATCCTGGCTTGGTGCAAATCTCATTTCAACACCAAGATTAGCACAAATTAAACATAAGATCTGTGCAATTTTTAACAGCTAAGACTGTACAGAGCCCTTGAGCTACAGCTGTGGCATGCAGGGAGTCCCTGCAGAGCATGTGGCACAAGCTACAGCAAGCATCCAAGGGCAAAGGAGCAGAAGTAGAGCATAAACCCCCTTGCAAGGCTGAGCAGTTCAGATGGTTGCTGTAAATGATGCTCAGATCACACTTCCTCCCATGCCTCCTGTGGAGCAGCTGGTTTTCTGGGATTCACTAGCAGTAAGCAGTTACTGGTGTCTGCTAAGCAAAGAGTCTGAATACACAATTTAAATATGCTCCTGTACACATATTGATGCAGCAGAGACAGCTACAGTCAGATGGGAGAACTCTTTTTTTCAGACTTGCTTGAAAAGTGAAAGGAGAGGAAACTGTGGGGGTTGAGGCTGGGAGGGGAGAATTCAGAGATCATCTACAAAAGAGCATACTGACTCATAAAAAGGATGGAGAGGAGAACCAGAGAGAGGTTTGTTGGTTGTTTTTTTTTAAAAAAAGAGGTGGTGGTGGGGAAAGAGAACTCCTGTGAGTTCTTCAGGTCCCTACCTGTAAATATTTGTTAGATTTATTTACTTCCAGATTAAAATAGCTCATAGCACAATGTATATGAAAGTCATTTAGGAGTTTGATTTTTGCTGAAAAACATAGGGAGAAGGGCTGCTTTTAAGGGCGTTTGAAAATGCCACCCAATCTGCAGCGTAGTGTTTTTTCCCTCACTCAAGAGTCTAACGGGAAACCTTGCAGGTAAGCCTGGATGCTGCAAGAACACTTCTGGTTATAAATGCTGCACAAAACACTACTTCTGCGTTGCCTTCCCAGCGTGTCTTTGTTCACGCAAATAAGGGTGTCTTCTTTAGGGGGCCATTGCTTTGTTTCTTTAGAGGATGGGGGAACTTTCTTTGGTATCTTGGCCATGTTCTCCTTGTAACTCCAGTCAAAATTCTCACTCTCAGTGTTCCCATTAGTGTTGTCTGAGTAGTCATCTTTCCCTTCCCTCTTTGCACTAGTGTTCCAGGTGCAGAGAGCCTACGGATTTGGATGGAGTTTGACTGGATGTGTAGATGAAGTCATTCACATCGTACAGAGAATGTCTTTAAAGTGCATTGCAGAAAAAGGCTTTTGTATAGGCGCTCAGCGATCTCTAGAAGACCTGTTTCTAATTAGCTCGACTGCAGCGAAGATTTCTTCTTGCAAATGGAGAAGAATGAAATTCCTGAGTTATGCAAATTTGCTGAATAACTTGGAGTAAATTATCATAATGGTCCCACCTAGCCTCATAATCTATGAAACATCAAATTGCATTTTGAATTACCTATTTACCTTATGGAGGCAGGTCTGCTCCTCTTCTGGGCCAAAGGCAGGGAACTTCGCTCTTCCCTTACAGCAGCCAAACTTTTCAGAACTAGTGTCACTGTTGCAACTGTGGCACCTGGTATGTGGAAAGGACAGGACTTGCTTATTTAAATACATCTTTATATCTGAGGCTTCTGAAGACACACCCCCTCTCCCCCCATGGTTGCTGTGGCATCTAGATGCTTGTGAGACAGCTGGTGACAGCAAAGAGTAGGGCCTTAAGGAATAGAAATCTCGCACAGCCTCCTCCATTCTCTGTATGCACACTCAACGCCTGTTCCCATCCACCCACCCATCCGTCCCAGTTCCTTCTCCTGACGTTTCCCCCCGTGTGGTGAGGAATTCCCACGCTGAGACCACAGGGCAGTGTTTCTGAGCTGCAGACGGCAGCAGATGCTGCCTCTCTCCCTCTCCTCCTTCCTCTTTCCTTCCCTCTGCCCTCATGCCTAATTCGGTGGAGCCAGCTGTGTGCCATCACACCTGTGTCATTCACGCTTGGGGGGGTGGAGGAAGGAAAGATGGGCAACCTTCTTTACTCTCTGCAGAGAATAATGTAGTGATACTGCAATGGTGTTGACAGAGTAGCAGGCAGTCTGCTGAAGGTACTGAGCTCCGCTGCAACCAGCAATTTTGAGGATAGGAGCCTCTGTGAAACCAGTTTTCCTCTGCAAACAGGCTGGCACTGGCTATCCCAGAGCCCCATCATTGTTCGGATGACTTCCCTCTGTAATGTCCCTGCTCCTGGAGAAACACAGAGTGCTGGGACGCCCAGAAAAAGAGCATTGGCTCTTCATGAGAAGTTTAAGTGTTGCCTTTTCCTAAGAGTGACTAATAATTGGTCTATTAATGAGAAGACACTGTCAGGACAATAGCAGTCCTGACTCGCTACGCAAAGCAGTGTTGCTAAAAGGCTTGCATAATTTTAAAAAGCTACCAGTGTGCTGAAGGAGGGGGTGGTTGAGAGCTGGGGATGGGGAAGTGAACCTTCTTTTGGAAAGGGAACACTGCATCTTTGTGCAGCAATTTTTTTGCCCCATGTTTAGGCTTGTTCAACAGTAATCCGAGTGTTTCAGCCTGTAACCCAGAGTCAGGAGAGGGCCTGGCACAAAAACATGAGATTTAAAATTCTGCGTCACACCAGCTGTCTACTAGCAGACAGAGGGGGTGGGTTGTGTTCAGGGGGAGGAAGGTTGGAGCAGGGAACAATAACAAGCAACAGTCTGATAGATTTACTAGAGCTTAGGGCAAGATGCAGATTTGTTTAGTGACTTCACGCACGCGGCTGGTCTGGTCTGATGTAATTCCAGTCCATGTTTCCTGTCTTGATATTTAATCCAGGGTATGAAGGATGATTCCCCCCTCCCCATCATCGTGCATGCTGTAACTAATCACAGAGCCACCCTGCATGAAACAAACTGGACAGCTGCCTGTTTGGCTCCCGCAGAACCTGAATATGTTTGTTTTGCATAGTAGCAGTGATTAAAATAAGTTTTAATCTGTACATGCTTGTTTTTTCCAGGGTCTAACAGCTTTTTGCCACTGGGGGAATGGAATTCCTGCTAAACAGTATTATGTGCTTCTAACGTACACAATACATCAATATTGCCCCTATTCGCGCTCTGCAAAATTCTGCTCTGCCTTATTCCAAGAAGAACTGTTCCCTTGTACACTTCTTGTTGACATGACTCGTTTTCACAAGCTCTTTTCTTAGGGAAACGAACAGGATACAACTAAAGAACGCACAGGAAAGATTGCGTATATGCTCCCTCTTTTGAGACATTGTAATAGCAAGGAAGCAGCATCCCACTTGCGGAGGTCAGTGTTGCCGTGTAAACATGATGTGAAGCACATCTATGCTCAGAGCAGCAGGGAGGTATTCTTCCCTCCCGGCCCCTCCGATCCCATTGTGCACAATCTCTTCCAGTGGGAGAGGCTACAGAATAGGCATGTTGAAGTACCACCCATCCTGTACTTTGCAGGTCATCACCTTTACTAATTTCGGAGCCAAATGTTCCATAAGTCATCTGGAGTGGCCAGCGAGAAAGCAACACTCAGTCAGACTATATGTGTTTTTCAAATAGTGAATATACGGAGGTCATACGGTATGGTGNTTTTTTTTTTTTTTTTTTTGTTTTTTTTTTTTTTTTTTTTTTTTTTTTTAAAGCATGAATACTGAGAACCGCTCTGTATTCTTTTCAGACCTCAGGACTTCATTTTCCTGAAATGTACTTTCCTGCAACTGGATTTTTATGAGCACGCACTTTTCTTGAGAATGGGATATGTGTGAAGCACAAGAGAATTTGCTTGTTATGTACTAAGAAAAAGCAGAATGAGCAGTAGATCATATTCTTTTCAAAGGGTTAGATTTTCAGAAACAGACCCATTTTACTTTTTACTTCGTGGGGTTTTTTTTCGGCTAAATCCACACCAACTGTGATGGCAGGGTTTTTTATTGTTTTTTTGTTTGTGTTTTTGTTTGCCTTTTTTTTTTTTTTACATGAGGAATGATGGAAAACTGAGTAAATGTGGAGGAAGGACCTCAAGATTTCAGTAATTGTACTGACTTTGTAGAAAATCCACATGAATGAAATGATATTTTTAGAATTCTTTAGAAGAACATTTGCTGACTTCTTTTGTAGTTAAGATGCCAACATATTAAAATCCCAGTCCAGTCTATTGCCCAGTACAGGGTAGTTCCAGTACTGAATTTGAGTTTACCGTTCTGATTTGGCCTCACTGAAAACCTCATTTGATGATGAAGCTGTAGCACTCAGTTGTCCCCGTGGGGTTCCCAGGGCTCCCTGCAGATCCTCGTACCTCAGACTGTCTTGCTCAAAACCTTCCTATACATACAGTGTTCAGTGCAGACTTTACTGCTTCTTCTCCTCATTTGGTATACATACTGTGTCATGGAAAGATACACAGCAGTTACCTTGCCTCTTCTGATAGCAGATGCTGTTTACTGAAGTTTGAGCGAGCCATGATTGCCCTTTGTTGAAATGAAGCTAAACAAAATCATGACAATTGATCATGGATCATCTTTATGTCATCAGAAAACAAAATACCTTTAATACATCTCTTATGCTACTGCTTGAATAAAAACATTATAGCTGCATGGGGTCCTACCCAACCCTCCTGCCCAAGGTCAATAGGTGGCTGCATTTACACTAGCCTTGGGAGATGAGATCAAGCCATTGGTCAAATTTGTTGTGCCAAGTAGGTCACGTCAGTTGTATCCTCATTATCTGCAGGAGCAAATCTTGAGAGCGACTCCCTTCTTACCACCCCCCTTTCCCCCTTCCTCCTTTCCCCTCCCCATACTTGAATCCCTGCTTTGCTAGGGAATTGGTGCCCAGCACTCTGGCTGCGTGAACAACAAAGGAATTTGGACTTGAGTGCAATTTAAGGTCATCAGCTCTCATGAAAGCATGTAGTATAGTAGTGTCATTAACATCAGTCCACGTGGATCATATCCATAACACCTGTCCGTAACACCTCCAGGCTCTGTCCTATTAAATGGGTAGAGAAGGGATTGCAGCTACCTTGAGCTGTACTGCAGAAGACGTTCCTCAATGCCTGTGCAATCACAGAGGCTTTTCTGTAAGGAGAATTTGAACGTATTGGCTCTCCACCTATGCTTCACATGGACTTTGTAATTAGACCCCCAAATGACCAAGCAGGAAACTGGTTGTTAAGCCACAGGTAAAAGCCCTGTCATGGCAAAAGGTCACAGCAAAGCAGAGGCAACACAAGAGACATCAACTGATCGTTCTTATGTCCTAATGATTGCAATCCATTTTGAAGATAAAGCTTTAAGTTTCTTTTTTGCCCAGTTATTTAGACAACTCAGTAGCTAGACTGGTAAAATCCAGCTAAAATTTATCAAAATAGTGTTTTCCTTGGGCAAAATCAATGAGGATATTTTCTGACCTTGAATTATTTACATACGTTATTTACTGATTGTGAGTTGAGTGCAAGCTTCATTTCCACTTTGTAGCAGTACTTCTTGTTTCCAAGATGTGAATGTGTCCCCCTACTTTTCAGCTGTAAATCTGTTGTGCCTCTGAACTGTCTTGTCTCAGTTTCTACTTAAATCAGTTGTACCTGTTTCAAGTTGTGAACATTTCTTGTCTTTGTATGTCTGCGCCGCACAAGCCCATGCTTCAGAGCACGCAGGATCTTCTAATCTACTTAAAATGAGACAAGTGACTGCCTCATCCTCTCATAATTTCTCTATATCCCCATGTAGTTCACGGTCCAATTTAAAATGACTCTTCTTGCTTTTTAAAAATCCCACATAAACCCTCCATCAAATTTCAAGTACCACCTGAAATATTTTCTTCTTTCCTCACCCACTTCTTGCCATTTCTTCTCTGCTGTCACTAGTCTCTGTGATTGTATTGTTTTTAACTTAGCACAGTATTCTGGTAAACAGACCATGTGGAAGAAAAAATAAGTAACTTTTTTTTTTTTTTAATTATTGACTAGGGAGTGAGTAAAGCAAGTAAGCTGGTCTTCCAGTTTCAATTAAGGAATTAAAAACCCAGCAGGAGTTGATGGCATCATACCTTTTGAAGTCTGGCGATCTCAGTATATTTCTGAGTTCTGGTCAGGGCTCCCATGGGATCCTGAGCTTTGACAGATGCCAGTCCGTAGTCTGTGCTGTGAGATTGGGGTTTTGTGAATTGATTTATGCATGGTTATTAATATAGGCTTTGGTAACGTAACATAAATGCATCACTAATCCTGTGATGATGACGATTAATTGGTAACACACTGCATGATTCAGAATATTGAGCTGCTGAGTGAAAAGATTTTCAATTTATTTAAGTGATCCCATCAGTCAGAAAATCTAGCTTGATCTGAGCCCCCCAGCCCCTCTCCTCTCCCTGGGAGTGATGCACAGGGGGATGGCGACTACCCCTGGTATGAATTGCTGTGCACTGTGGTAAAGCCAGAGACGGCACCTGGGCTTGGAAGCTGGGAAATGCTCTTAATCCTCCTGCCTAGACGTGGCCATTGAGGGGAAATCTTGGGGATTCTGGACCAATGAGCTGGAAGGATCTGGGGACAAAAGCAGTAAACATGAATTATGGTCGGCTCTTACAGAAAAAGGTAGGGGAGAGATATCATTCAGTAAAACCAGAGATTCACTGATGGGTAACAAAAGAGGAGGAAGAATCTTCCAGACTTGACCTGTAGACAGACTTCTTTGTCTTTTGCCAAATTTCATCGCTTATCTCACTGTTGGTTTGCTAAACTACAAAACAGGCTTTTAGTGGTGTTACGTTAACACCTATCCTAACATCAGAAGCCCAGCTCTGGCAGGAGAGGAAAGCAAAGAAAAAGACCTGTGAGAATGTGCGTGTTACAAGGTGGATGTTTCATCGCAGTAAAGTGGCTTTTTCTCTCTGTGCTTCCGAATGAGTTGGTAAGAGGAGCCCTGCAGGGAAGCAGAGATGAATAGCCCCGGCTTGCGTGAGCTACAGACGTGGTGGGACTCCAGTACTGAAGGACAGACATTGTTGGGTGCTTTTGTTAACAGATGATTAAGCTCCCACTCACATCTTCAACGTGCTAATTATAAAGCTCTCTCTTCTAAATATAGAAGAGGAGAAGTCCCTCTTCCCCCTCTAGCCTATGAATAACTCATTTTAAATATTTGCTTGTGGCAACTGTTTTCTTTAACAATTGTGGTTCCCCTGAAGAAATAGCTTTTGTAAAACGTTCCTCTTCAGGCAGGAGTTTCCTTTCTCTGTGTGTAGCTCTGATCATGTTTCCCGATGTCAATGACAAAAATAAGGGTACGGCAGGCAATCTCAGGCAAGGCTGCATCAGCTGAAGGAGTTACTGTCCTGGTACTTTCTTGTGCCTCTCTGCCTCCACCACAGAGATGGTGGTATGAAACCCAAAGTCTTTGCTTAAAACCACCGTTCTTGGCAGTTTAAGCCAAAAGACTGAACTTTGCACTGAAGCAGCTGATGCCCAGGGATGCACTCGCATCCACCAGCTGTGCTGCAAGGGTGCTGACCTGTGGCAAGATGCTGTGCACAAGGTGGCCGGGGGCAATATCTTTTTCAACCGCTGCAGCAGATTCACTTCAGCTTGTCTCTTGATGCCCTAAAAAGTCATTGCCCTCTTTTTCCTGAAGAAGCGCGGATCCAACCTGAAGGCAGACACTGTGTTAGATTCAGGCTTGTGCGTTGTCAGCTGGTGGTACGAAGGGAAGAGCACAGGCCACCGAGTTTTAAGGACTTCAAAAGATCTATCTGGCTTGCTAAACTTCTTTAACCAACTGTGTGTGCCCTCCGAACCCACTGCAATGGCCAAACAAAACAAAATGTGTTAGATTAAACCGCTGTGAGCGCTGATTCTGAGTTTCAGCTGCAAATTGAGTCACTTGACCATCTCAGCAGGCTTAGGGCATGGTTGTGGCACTTGACATTCCTGAGTTGAGAAGCATTAACTCACTGAAAAGTGTCACCTGCACTCACCTGTGTGTACCTCAGGTCGTTAACCGCACATCCATCAGTGGTGGCCTAAGGCTGATCACCACACTGAAGTTACAAACCCGCAGAGACCTTACCAAGGGCAGATACAACGCTTAGTCTCTAGCAGCAGTGTGTGAGCAGAGCGTGATGCTCATTAACTTTCAGATTTTAGTATAAATTTCCAGGGATGAAGTTAGGCAAAGGTCCTCCTGCAGCACCCACAGTTTTACTCCATATACTGAAAAGATGCCATTAATACCAAAACCTGTGGAATAAATGTGGAATAACACCATGTTAACCAAGCCACTATTATGAGTAAAAAAATTTAAGTGGTTTAGGTAATTCTTTGGAGGCTGTGTAGGAGTGAAAGAGCAATTCATCTAGCTAGTTGATATTCTGAGTTGTATGATTATGGGGCAAAAACAGAGCAGTTGGCAGAGTTACTTAATTCCCCCAACCCCTCCGCCCTCACTCCTCTCCGTACCTACACAGTCGCATTAACTCACTCATCTCTCTCAGAAGATTAAGGCCTGAGAATGTCATTACCAAATTCAGACACAGTTTTTGTGTGTTTCTGTTAAATTCTCTTCATCTCTAGGTTTCTTCATCTCTAGGTTTTTAGATGAACAGGAAGGACGGGAGGGTTTTGCAACAACTCAAAAGTAGTGTTATTTGCATTCCAGTTATGGCCCACTGTCATAAATTGATGTGCAAAACCCCATATAGCTAAAGCCGCAACCCAGACGAGCTAATAAACTAATGGAAAAGAGTCTGAAGGGGAAACATAGGAAGAAAGTGATTTGCCTGAGGGTGCACCAGAATTAAATTGCAGAGGTAGAAACATAACCCTGGGAACAGATACTTAGCCTTGAAGAAGCTGACGGGCATCGAAGCACAGAGATAAATTTTGTGCCTCTGTTTATTACAAGGGGAGTTAAGTGCCCATATAGCTGTAGCTAGTTACATCTTGTTGCTGCTTAAATACCTTCAAAAGTCTGTCCTAATTTTATGTTGGGCCAGTATATGGTGGTGTTCCTTTGGCCACACGAAGGTTTCATTCATCCCCAGAAGAGCAGATACTGAAATAGTGGGCACAACTCTCTTGTTGATTTCATCTCATTTGAGTCAGAAATTTTGTCCTACCCACCACTTTGTTTAGTTTTGATTATTACTAAATACCTATTTTTAAAACTCTTACTGGGTTTATTTTCATTAGGCTCCAGCAGGCTTCTTGTACTAGGACTGACTCACTTCATACTACACTCGTGCAGGTGTAATGGCATTAAGCTGAGTGAAGTTATTTCTAGTTTACACAAGTAATATAGGGCCTACCTACTGTGAGTCACCTGCTAATTTTCTTCAGCATGAAAAAAAAAATCTACCTTTTTCTAATTTATGTTTTTAATGTAAGCTAAATGTAGACCCATGAGTAATACATTCCACAGCAGGTAACAGGAATTGAATGGATGTGGCAGTTCTTCTGGCACAGCACGTGTGCAGCAGGAAAAGAAACTGAACTTACACAGATTTGGTAATAACAATAAGCCTCTTGCAGGTATGAGCACAGGACACCCCACAGGTGTGGGAAGCTGTAACACCACCTCCTTTAGGTCTCTCTCATTCTTTTCCTCCGGGGAAAGAGGGATAGCTTGGGTTTGTTCAGAAAGTCACGTGTCCCTTGAGCTTGACTGGAAGACTTGGGTTTGTTCAGAAAATCATGTGTCCCTTGAGGTTGACTGGGAGACGTGTCTGTTTCCAGGTTTATCCTAGAGCATCTGCTGAAGGCAGTTTAGCAGCTAGGTCTTTGCATAGACTCCTCCTGGGGAGATAAACCAGGACAGCTTGTCCTGCATCTTTTTTAAAATAATCAACCAAACCCAAATCCCCACCCTCCAGTGTTCTCTTGTTCATTCACACATGGCTGCTAATTGCAGCCAACCACTGGTCCTGGCTGTGGTATTAAAAGGGGCAGCTTCTCATTTCCTTGTTTGCAATGATCTCATTTAATGGAAGGCAGGTGTAAGTGGTAGTTTGTAAGCATGAAGCAGGTAGATGTCAACATTGTCTGTGTTTCCAAAAGCAAACTGAAGGCTATACTTGGAGACAGCTTTATGTTATCAACACTGTCTTTTTATAATGTTGGTGAGTAGCATTGTTTTGAAATGCTGGAAGTTCAGGCATACAGGATTCTTTTTTCTGGATATCATAAGCTGCTATTGGTGTTCCTTTTAAAGCAGGTACATGCAGTAGCGATACTGAATCTATAAACAAAGCTTCCTTTAGTTATGTTCTCTTCAACTGTAACATGCAAACTCAGTGCATGTAAACTTTGACTGTAATTGGATTGCAGGTGTGGAAACAGTAAACAACAATAATAAAAAAATGTATATATGTTTTTTAAAACTCCTATGACTAGGCAAATGCTTTTTTCTTAGTACTGTCATCTGTGATAATACGTGGGTTTCTAACACAGTAAAAATATTGTTGAGTAAAAGGAACATTATAGGTGTAACTGATCTGAAAAGTGATGTTATTACTCAGATGCAAAGAGCACCCTAAGGCTGGGTCGCCTTTTTAAAATATACAAGGATATCTTAGCTAATCGGGAGTTAATGAATGGTATCTTTGCTCAAATGTGAAGCTTGGCTGAAAGACAAACAATTTATAATATGATATGAAAGTCACTAACCAATAAAGAGAAAAGTAGTTCTGACGGTGCTGGAATGCACCGTAAGACACTTTAAGGGGAAAGAATTAACTTGTAAATAACTTAGTTTGAAAATTTAATACGTTATATAGCAGAAATAAAAATGTAAACAAATTTGGATTTCTTGGGAATAACATATTTTAATCAGCCTGGATTGGAATGGCTACTCAGGTGGATTTTTTTCACCTTTTTTCTTCTTTTTTTCAAGAAAACTTAGTGAAGTTCTGTATTTGTCAGAATATAAACTTCAGAATCTAAACTCTTCAAAATGAATTTTCTACTTTTCACCTTTCTGAAATTAAAATGAAAAATTCCCTTAGAATCAGATCTGTCCAAGTGGGCTTCTGCTTGTATGTGTCAGCATCCTGAATGCCAGTAAGCTAGAATCTTGATACTGCTATGAATGTTTGCTCTTTTACTCCTTTGCATCTGTTCACGTTTAAATAAGTAATTCTTCACACAGTGAAGTGTAAATGAAATATTTTTAAATCCTTTTAAAGTAAATATCTAGGATTTTTAGGATTCTAAAATGGTCAGAATACAGAAGCAGGTACAAGCATGAGTACGATTTCTAAAGGTAATATTGGATGAAACATTTGACAGCCAGCAGATACTATTCATGCTTCTTATTAAGTATAAAATAGTACTACATTTCTTTTTGCCATATTTCTTCTTATTTTTAAGAAACAGTACCCCTTGTTTGGGTTTTCTGGGCCTTCCTTAGCCACAATTTTCCACGTGCAGTAGAATCAGAGATGAAAAAGCAGAACTTGATGCTTATAGCAGTACACCCATTGTAACAATATTACCTACACATTGGAAAGGTGGGGACTGTCTGCTAGTGTATGGCTAAACAACAGGGTATTGATCTTGCACTCCTCATCACTGTCCATGCTGAGACTTGTTCCCATCATTACTTGTGAAGTTGAGAGATCATTAAGTTTACTTTAAAACATAAAAGCAGAGCTGAGCTCGAGCGCAATCAATGCCCTGTTTCCAGGCAGTGTGCAAAGCCATTGGAAAAGGCTGTTGTAGGATCAAGGGCTCACAGACAACACAGGTGCCGCTGCACCTCTGCAGCTAACTCTATAGCCACGTAGGTAACCATGCAGCAAGAAGGCTTGTGGTTATTGCCTTACTCTGAGCGTTGGCAGCTTGTGCCATTGCCTGCTGTAGAAGGCAAAATCAACCATGCTAAGAAGAGTAAGAAGTTTACAGCCTTTGCTGTAATTGATGTGGTCTAAGGGTTGGGGAGGAGAAGAGGTGCTGTCAGTATGCTTATCTGCTCTTGCCATTCCTAGTCCTGGGCTTAGGTCAGTGAGGTCCCAAGATATGTGCAACTGAAGTGAAGCTCTGTGGTGTGGTTTCTGGGATTTGGTGGCGTAAAGAACTTGCTAGGATCTAGACTTTCTTTTTAGAGCACAGCTGCTGTAAAAATGCTGGGGTTTTCCACTGAGTCACCACAGCCAATGTGGTTGGATGCATTGCCTCACCACCACTTCATCTTAGTGGGCTCTCCACAGATAAGGCCATACTTATCTGCTGGACGGAGACATAAAAACCACTTTTCTAGTAAGTAGAAGTAAGTTTCTGCCACTTGGACTTCCTGTTAAGTCATTTAGAATAGTAACTCATTTTTTTTTTCCTAGCTGCAGCAACCCTGTCTGACAAGAAAGGGCAAGATGTGCATACAGGCAAACACACACACCTTTTTCTACTGAAGTTAGTGGCCACCACTGCTGAAGTTAGCAGAAGGGAATGGGTACCTCAGGTTTGGGGCAATCTCATGGCAGAAGTGACTTCACTTAATTGTGCCTGATTTCTGACCCTCTGTCTTTCTCCTCCTCCTCACTAGTGGAGCCTTCTTATCTCAGTTGTATTTTGTTCTTTTCCTGCAGGAGAAAATACAAGAAAACATCACAGAGGTAAGAGTAAATCGCAGAGGACTGGAAGGTATTTGTGAGTCGTCTGTCTCTTTTTGTTAGGGGTTTTGAAGGAGGATTTTCATGTTACCAGATTAGTTTTGTTCCCAGGCAAATGCCATTCTACTGATTGTTTCCCCTTTTGAAGGTCCATCTTGCGCTGCTGCTGCTCCAAATCCCCTGTGCTGCTGGTGGTAGTCCTCCCCTCTGACGTTAGTGGTAGTTCGCCCTGAATAAGGACAGAAATATTTATCCTTGAGGTCAAATCCTAATAAATGTCACGCTGTTCCTTCTGCCAGATCTGCTGGTTCTAACTCCTATCGCTTACTCATGCTGTAATAACAAAATGGATTGTGGGTTTGTAGTGTTGCTAATGATCTGTGCCTTTGCAGGAGACTGAAGGAAAATGGGGATCCTGTTGATTAACAGGCCCTATTACAGCTACCTGATCTAGTTATCTTACTGCCTTCTTGCAGGAGGGAGGACCAATGCGGGTCTTTGACAGATTCATTTTTCTTTCTTTGGAGCCCTTGTGCTTGGTTGCTTCAGAGCACCCACTTTGCAGCACAGAGTTTTTTGGTGCTGACTCCCCCTCCCCTGCATGTGGAGTATTAATTGGTGACAATCTCATGGCGTGCTGAGCATCTTTAGTTTGTGTTGACTTTAACTGGATTTGAGACTCCTGCAGAGTGCTTCCTAAAGACTAAACCCTGCAGCTTTGCTGAATGTGCCCTTTAATGTTGTGTGATGATGGAGGGAGCTGGCAGATAAGCCAACGTGATGATGTGATGGGCTAAGACATCACAGCCACCCCTCCTGTTTGCTGTCACCCTGTGCCAAAGATGAACACTCCTATGCAGCATTGGCAGGACAGGCTACGTGTGTGCTTGTGTATCACAGCCACAACAGCCTGAAGTGTGGTGGCTTGAGTCATGGATGAGGTGGGTTCGAGCTATGACAGTTTAGTGGAAAATACCGATTTGGAGATTTCTGTGCTGAACTGTGCAGGTGACCATTACGTAGTGCGAGACAGGAGAACAGGGAGAAGGTAAATATGCTCACAGTTGTTTTCCTAAATGTGGAGCTGACACTGTAATTCTGTTTGCAGCTCTACTTTTCTCCCAATTTCCCTTGCTGCTGTCATGATTGCTAATTAATTATGAATGTGTCTCTGGCCAGAGGTCTTGAGTTGCTGCAAGAGGATTTTTTTCTGGGGCTGAGATGGTTTCCAGAATGAATGGTCGCTGTGTGTGTGTCCATCCCCTGCACTGTTCGCATTGTCCTAAGTACTATGTCTTATTTCAGTGTATTTTCTGTGTACGTAACCATGGCATCAGAGAGGTTTGTGTTCATTATCTCTTCTGTACGAAGAGTTTCTATAAGCCTCGGTAGAGAGATGAAGTATGTTAAAAACTCCTACAAGCCCAATACGCTGTTTTATCAATGACATACAGAGAATTGAGTACGTCGGTCTGTTTAAACATACCATCACAGGGTTAAGCTTTGTGCCTCATGGGATTTTGAACTTTCTTTTTTTCTCTCACCGTTACGCGTGCCTGCTGCCTGACTGATGGTGTGTGGCAGATGGGCTTTGTGGCCCTCTCGTGTCTTAGCAACTGGTGTGAGCTCTATGGAGGCAAGAGGCCGCTCCAGGGACCGACACACTGCAATTGCTGAGCAGCTACTCCCAATAACCTTGCTCAGCGGGCGCTGGCTGCCAGCCGGAGGGCTGTGTAGCGCAGTGAGGTAGCTGCTGTGGCTGGGAACCATGCTTTGCCAGAACTTAGGGCAAATTAGCTGTCTAGTAAGCTTCTGACTTGAATTTGCCCCCTGCTGTGTGACTGAGGTATGATGCTAAATGGGAAACTGCACGTCTGATGCAGAAGCGTAACATCCAGCTAAAGGAAGTGGTGGGACAGCAGTTCATTTAAAGGTTGGTTTTAAGTAGTATCTCTCTGTTGAGTTGGTAATTCCAGAAATGAACATAAACTGATCATTTGGCTCAGGTCTCCACCCATTCTCAGGTTCCCACATTCAGGTGTTGCAGGGTTTTCTTTTTCCCTCTGTTATGTTTTTTCAAAACAATCTTGGTGGTTCCTACGTCACCAGGCTCTCGAGGGTGACTGGCAGCTGAACTGAAACGATCTTTTGCTTGCTTTTGCATCATCTTCTTTTTATTTCTCTTTGGGGAGTGTTATCACATAAGAATGCCTAGGTGATAGTAAGCAGCGCTTAGCTAGGTAGGAGAAACGCTACTGTCCTCTGTACCTTGCAGTGTAAAGAAACAGTTTCCCCTGCGCGCAGACCTGTTGGGAAGGAAGATGAGGTACGTGCAAGAGAACTTGAGGAGAAGGAGCTGGAGTAGAATCTGAGCCATTCTAAAATTGTCATTGGAAATGACAGATACTGACTCTTGCATTGATCATTCTGTTAACTATGTTGACTCCAATGCTTTTGTAACAATAACGTATTGATATGATTTTCCTCATAAACTTGAAAGTTTCACAGCTGTCTAGATGACACTAATTTCATTAGTCCCATCGTAGTAATTGCATCTGAACCACTGAGCTGTGATGTAGATTAATCACAGCAATACCAGAGAAGCAGGATATTTAATCAGAACTTGGGTCATCTATCATCCTCCTGTCTAGTTCCCCTTGGATAAGTGAATAGTGGATAACTTGTTAAATAGAGACTGAAGAGGGAGTCAGCAAGAGGGAGACCTAGACAGAAAGCCAAAGCTCTCTTGAACTTTCAGGTCCTGGGTTGGTTTTGCTTTCTCTGGAGCACTTGAGACCTTAGTCATGTTTGATTTGACTGTTGAGACTCCCAGTTATCCTGAAGACAACCAGCTACGGGCTGCCCATGTTTCCCTGGAAGATACTCGGCACCTCCAGCTCTCTGGAAGATTGAAAGGGAAATGAGCCTTTCAAGTAGCCCTTGGCAGTCCCCTCCTAGATTAGGTTTCTCTGCTTGGGTGACATTCAGCTAGTGCAGTCAGTTTTGCACTTCTAAGGACTTACTAAAGTCCTATTTATCTTCTCAAAATCTGTCAGATAAATAATCTGTGTTAGTATACATTTGTGTTGGTATACATTTTCCTCCATTATGATCTACAGCCATGCATTTTTACTCTGCCAGTAACACAGAATTGCATGTGGTGGTGTTTTAGTTTAGCTGCATGTTGGTTAATTGTACAGTTTAATTTTCTATTAAGATGCAAATGCTTCTTTTACAGTGAACTCATTTAGATAAAAGTCCAGTAAAAAGTGTCCTGGTATTTTATCCGTCCTTCATGGATGGATTTTTTTTTCCCCCCTACGTACCTGTTAATGCTATATATGAAGTACAAAGTAGAAAAGGAAATGTAACCAAAGTGTCTTTGAAATATAGCTGTGACCCTGAAAGAAGCATCCTAACGGGCCCTGCAAAATACTAATGTGATTTCTTTAAAAAAGATTGTACTCTAATTAAAAAAGGTTGGCATCTGATACAAACCACATGGCCGGAACATCAAGCCTTCCCTAATTTTCATAAGGGTTTTGTTGTTTCCACTTCAGACGATCAGGCAGGAAACTCATAAACCAGAGATCTTTTCCATCCCTTTCCCTCATTTTCCTGTTCTTTCTCATCGATGTCTGTGCTTCTCAATTCTAGTTTGCTCCAGCATTTAGTTAGTATACTCTTGGGGGAAAATGTGAATGTGAACATGTTCTTCCTTAAAAAATAGTGTGTGATGTATTTATGTTAGTGTGTAGCACAAGAGGTGAAACCATACATGCAGAAATAGTGTTACATACAAAATAAGTGGGCAAGTGTATTTTTTTCCCCCAACTTTAGTTCATAGTTGTTTTTAGGGTTACTCATGCTGTTACCTCTTTAGATTAAAATAATCCACTGTCACTTTTGTGTTATTTCAAAATGCAGCTAAAGTCTCATTGTAGGTAATCTTTAAGTTAGGCATTTACTCAGGACCAGATCCTGTGAGTAACACTCTGTGCTGGGATTAATCTTGTCCTTTAGTGCTGTTAGGACACACTAAAGCAATCTTCGTTGGAATGAAGCATCACTGCTCTCTCAAAGCTGATTGAGTAAGGGCATTATATATGGTGGTAGTTGTCACTGCCATTGATAGAATAATGTAGATGGAAGGGGACCTCTGGAGGTTGTCTCTTCCAGCTCTCAGTGCTTGAGGACATCACTGTTGCCCTGATTAACTCTTGGCCAACTTACTTAATTTGACAATATGCTTAGTCCTTAGTTCTTATACCATTTCATTTCCACAGCTTATCTATTGACCTTACAAGGTTATCTTAATTACAAATAATAAAAATACCCCTAATTCCTTAAGCTGTGCAAGTAATTATAATACTGCTTAGCTCAAGTTTTTCTTTATATATATGGTATCCGAGCAACGCCAGCAATATAGGATGCATTAAAGGTTGAAATCCTAATCAGTAGCACGCACACACAATGTATGACTTGATGTGTCAAAATTCTTTGTGTAGTGTAGTCATCTGGGTGCTGAGACCTCCTCTGCTCCTAGTAACTTCAGTAGGACTTTTTGAAACTCTGTACTTCAGGGAAACTGATGTTAAATTTTCAATTCAGGGCTGGTGGACATTGTGCAAAAAGGGATCTGTTGACTTATTTCTATAATATCACAAGTGAAACTGGTTCTGTTAAATTTAATGAACATGTAATGTCAGTAAAAAAGGTATTGAATTGTTGAGTGCTCTGTATTCATTGCACTGCAGAATCATAGGTGCTTTGGGAAAAAATTGAACATCGTCATATAAGTAAAGCTTATAATCAATCTGTATGTGAAGGGGGCAAATTAAAGTGACATTGGCAACCTTAATTCAGTATTCCATAGTTTTCTGGGTGTTTTATTTTGCAACCTGAGTGATCTAATGTGGCTGAAGTGCAATCAGATACTGACAGCATTACACAGCTCTGAAAAAGAGGCCATGATTCAAGTTAACAAAGCTAAGTGGAGTCTTTAATTCACGGAAGAAGTTTATATTACTTGGCTATGTATAGGGAAACCTCATGCTGAGAGGAGAGGAGGAAACCTGCCTCCTAGAAAATCCCAGCTTTTGTTCTTCTAATGCTTTCTAAAAGAGGAAAACATTGGAAATGACAGAGGCATACATACCCTCCAGCTTTCTGTCCTTCTCCTGTTTCTGGAAGATGTAGTGAGATTGGACCCCATGCAGATACANCCCCCCCCCCCCCCCCCCCCCCCCCCCAGTTTTGAAATCTTGCTCAGTTTTTCTACCTCAAAAGGAAGCAGCCATTTCTTAATGTGATGGCTCTGGTAGAGGAAGGTATACATTTTGGATTCCTGACATGAGTACTGGGACTTATCTATTTCCAGAGCAGGAACAAGTTCAAAATGATTATGAAACATGATTAAATAGTGACCAAATCTTTCTTACTAATATATATACCTATTATTTTACTCAAATTAATTTTATTCCATATCTTATATATATTATATAGTGCTGAATAATTACCGATAAGTACAAGACCTTAATGTTTAATGACTATTGAAATATTGAATATTACTGAGCATAGTTTTTCCGCTGATTTACGATACCTAAAAAATAACTGATTGTGCAGAATTTGTCCTAACAATAACACATTTTCCTTGATAAGGAATGGACTTTGCCGGATCTGAAAATGGAAAAAGAAGCTTATGCTGCTTATATACAATGACGACAAATGTCCTTGCCTATCAAAAGAAAGTTATGTTCAGGTTTTTCCTAATTGTGTTCATGGTTAGGTGAAATTCAGCCATAAACTCCAGTATCATTTCGGCAGAACTGGTAACACACTCCTACTTTTGCATTGGTCGTCTATAGATGCTTTCTTTTTAAAAATTCTTAGTGCCTGACAAGTTTTCCCGATTCAAATCTTGTGGAGAGGGCAGAGCAGAAGTAGTCTTGCGCATCCTACTACTTTTCTAGGCTTTGTTATGTAAAGTTGTCTGGAAAACAGCTGCTGGAGAATAGGTTTTTCACTAGCTATGCACCCAGCTGATTAACACTCTAAAAATAGGTGATATCGATTAGATATGCTATAGCCTTATGATGTTTTGGCACTTCATTTCCACCAATTGTAACCAAACAAAATAGTGCATGTATGAATCTGGAAAGCTGCATGGATAAGAATAAACCCGGTCTCCTGACACCTTCCTGTGGGGTTAGTTTGGCTTCTTTCAGTGACATACAGTGCTCTTCTTGCTGACTTATTTTTAGCTAAATTGAAGTGGCTTGCTTTTTACTTCAGAGTTTTGTGGTGTTCATTCCTTTACATGTATGGAATATAATTCTGCTTGTGGGTACACAGGTACCAGTAAGTGTTCATTTCCATTTTAGTTAATCTGAGATCTTTTACTGAGGCATGTTCGGAGAATTAGATTACAATTTGATGAGAGGATGTAACAGGGAGTTCTTCTCCCATGATTTACACATAATTTGTATAAGAAGGATAATAAAACTTAATGAAGAATTCAGTTAAGCCCTATATTATTGCCTATTAGACATGATCTTTCTGTAAAATACTATTGATTTTTTTTAATTTTTTTTTTGTTTTGCCACTGAGAAGTGAATTACTCAGACTCAATGCATGCAACCCAGTGAAACTTCCTTAGTTAAAATGACATTAACTTTGATGGTCATGTTGGTAGCATAAGTGGGGGGGAAGCTAAGACAGTTGCTAGTCATGCAATCCCTCTGTGGATAATCAGACTGTTCATTTCAAGTCTGGATGAAAACAGATTATGCTGCTAGTAAGGGACCTTCTTTTGTTGGAGCTTAGTGTAACTGTTAGCAAAGGTAGAGGCTGCTCTATAGAACTTCTCTTTTTGTCCTTTTCTTCTTATTTGCACTGCAATTTCTTGTTAATCTCTCGATGTTCACAGAAGATCTACATAAGTATCTGAAAACAATTCTGGTTTTATTTCCTGAAAATAAGTGTTAACGCAAATGTTAACACATCTGTCTCCACTCCTTCCTTCCCCAGCTGCCATTTCCCATTCCCTTGTTCCTCCTCATCCTTCTTTCCTAACTATGTATAATCCACAGCATAAGGAGGACAGGTGTTAGTCTTGACTGTCTGTATCCCACTGGTCTTCCACTAACATGCTACACACAGAAGCAGAGTGTCTTGTCTGTCAAAAAGCTTTTTCGACACAGAAAAGCTCAAGAAACAAGTGGGAAACCCTAAGGTTTGGGTTCCCACTGCCACTTGCTGCTCCTAGGCTGTATCACTCTACCTTTCAGTTGAGCATCCAGAAGTTCCTAGGAAATAAAACACCAAAAGAAGGATGAAAACAAAATAATTTAAATGGATTTTTTTTTTTTTAACCAGGATGCTAAACTGTTTCTGGTCAAATGAATAATACCAGCAGCTGCTAATGAGCTGACCCCTCTGAACTGGTACTTCAAGTAGCAGATAGGTAGTCCATTGATTTTTCCCATCAAGCATTTATAATGTACGAGCTATAGCAACTTCTAGACAATTTTCAGTACACTGGGTAATTACAAAAAGCTGGTCATTTAAATTACCCTAAGATGCAGCATTTCCATGACTAATTCAGAACTCCTATGTCTTAGCTGTGTCTCAAATTCAATTTGAATTGATAATGAGTTGTTTTAATCCCTGTCTTTGATTTAGCGGTCAGACCAAAGGACAACATTTTTTGGGGGGTAAGGAGGAGAGAGGGAGAAAGGAAAAAAAAAATTTTTAGTGACTGACATTATTTTGGCAGTTAATGTGGGAATGAGCTTTTACTTGGGGACCTCTTCTGGGGGAGGACAATATAATTGAAATCCTGTATAAGCTTCCAGCCTTCAAAATCTCTCCCTTCCTAAATGCATGACTCCCTTGCAAATGATGAAGAGGGAATCCTAAGGCGTTTTGTTAAAAATATATCAAATGCAAGGGATGAGGCATCCTTGCTGAGATAATTTGCCCCAGGAGAGAATCAGCTATCTCCTGGCTGTGTGACTTTTTCTCAAGAGAAATTTCTCACTTTTAATGTGGATTACACTGGAGCCACTAACAATTCTTATCAAATCTGGGAAAGCTATAAACCCTCTTTCCTCATTGCCACATCAGAGAGTCTCTCTGTTTGATTTCTACTGATTAAGCTCTGTGTTTGCTTTAGCACATTCTCAATAGACTATTCAAGTATTATGAATATTTTTTCTTCCCCTAACAAATGCATTTTGTTTGCCCTGTTCTCCTGCCTATTTTGAGATGATAACTTGGGGATGGCATTTAACTTTAATTAGATGGCAGGTGAAGAAGTCCTCCAGATCTATATGCTGTATCTACACGGACACTGCATTCTCTCTGGGCCAAAGGATTTATCGCACATTAAGGTGAAAACATCTATAAGAGTCTCTTGTGAAAACATTGGCAGCCCCTTGCTGAGTGCCATGCCATCTCCTCAGGCACAGGGGAACACGGCTAGTAATGTATTTTGACAGGCTGGCTTCCAAGTGTTAATACCAAAAAAGGAAAATAAGCCGTAAGTTAGAAGCAAAGGACTTGGGCTTCCTTTGTGTGTGCATTAGTTTAAATAGGAATCACACGTTAATGTACTCAATACATGTTTCAGTGAGCACCACCGCAGAGAAGATTAAGCAGCAATTTACTGTGGTTTTTGACTGGTGTATCTCCTTCCCTCAATCCCATCCATCTACTGATGAGCTGGAAGAAATGCAGACCCTGTTACAGAATTTAATGTGTATTTTTCCAGGGTTTGAATTAATGTTACGCTCCAGTGGATGATGATGTTAGACTGTCGTCATGCAGAAGAACAGTTGTTCTCCTGCTGGGGAGGAAGTTCTCAAGTAGAAACATCCAGTTGTTATGTACTTACCTGCACATACTATGCTTCACAAGGGCTTCATAGAATATCTGAAGTATTTATATCATGGATTTGTTGTTTGACCATACTTGGAGATACTAATATGCCTGATTACACGGATGGATGAGCAGGTGCATGTACGATAGGTACATTAGATGCATCCAGCTTAATAAGACCGATCCCAAGCTCTCAAGAGTACAGTTTGGCACGATCGTTTCCAAAGACATGTTGTAGTTTTTTTGTGTTGTGCTGTTTTCAGGGGTTTTTTTCTCAGCCAGATTTTGGGAACAATTATAGTAGAGAACTGCTCTCTATCACAAGATGTAGGGGCGGGACTTCAGACATCTGGGCCTCTAATGCCTGGTCAGAAAACCTTTACTTAAGTTTGTGTTTTTTTCAGTATAGCTGCTTATTCCTAACCTTCATTATGATTCATAGAGTACTTAAACCAATGTTCTCCCTCATTTAGCTACAACCATACCTTCAGAGAGAAGAAATAACAATTGTCTGTACATAATAGAAGTGCTATAGTTAAAAGATTATTTCCTTCTAAGGTTATTACTCTTAACATGTACAAGTGTCTTACTTCTGTGCTCCTGTGCAACACATTCAGATTTATTGGTGCATGTAATTAAGGTTCATAGCTTTGGAACTTTTCTTGACTGATATTTACATAAAACATGTTTTCAGCTTATGTTTAATTATTGTCTTGATTAGGACCAGCTATTTTTAGAAGGGGAGAGGGGAATTCTCAAAGTTTGTTGTAGAAACAATGCTTTATGCAGTGCAGAAAGTGCTCTCTGAACTTGCTGATCAGTGATATGCGGTTATTCTAGGCTTGTAGACCATTGTCTCATCAGGTTGCTTTTCAGAGTCTGGGATGTTAATAGTAATGAGTGGATAGTATGTAAGTGCTTCTTTCTTGGCTTCTTGCTTGTTCTTCCTGGGAAAAATCACAGCAGGTAGCACTTTTTTTTTTTTTTCTTTCTTTA
>RSEF01000002.1:57311385-57355057 GCA_003993805.1 Himantopus leucocephalus
TACAACCTCCTTTCAGGTAGTTGTAGAGAGTGATAAGGTCATGGAATCCATTTATTCTGATTTCTTTGTCTACTAAAAGATGGTTTTAAATTCTAGGGTTTTTTCTCCTGTTCCTAACAAAACAGATACTATCATAACTGAGTTCCACATGAGCTGGTAATTTCCCTATTGGAGGGTTTTTTTCAGCTACCTAATAACATTTCAACAAATTCCAGTGGTATTTAGTGATTACTAAGGATGACTTCTCCAGTTTTGTCTTGTAGTCAAGACAGAAATACTTAATCACTACCCACTGGAGGAACTGGTGGGATCCATGATCCAGAACAGCAATGGTCCTGTGATTTAAATCTCATGATTTTGTGAAATAAGTTATTGGCATCAGAGCATCTGGTTAAGCCCCTTCAAAATGAAACAACATGTTGTTTCTCAAGAGAATGCTCAAGCAATGAGCAAGCACAGAGACTAAAGTACCGTCCAACCATTGCTGAGCCGTGCTCGTGTAGGTCATGGTTAAAGCATAGTGAAGAAATAAAAATTTGGTCTATGAATGCTAAATGTGTTGCATATGGATAAATAAGCAAGTTTGATCTCCCAGGCAGCCAGTCCAACACCTTTTGCCAGCAATAGATTTGCTTAGAAGAGAAAACCAAGACTATCGTAAAAATATGTTGTTCATGCTCTGAAAAGCAATCAGCTTGTTGCTGCTTTTTCTTTAGACTGGCTAAGCCATATGAATGGTTGTACTTCAGCTTTCTTACAGATTGCAGTTGTGATATTTTTCAATATTTTTTTTTTTTTCTTTCCTGGCAATACTGTGAATGTTTTCAGATTGTGATGTCAGACACTCCTTCTGGGAGTTTCTGCACTAATAAACAAAGGCGACAACAACTTGCTCTATTTCATGTTATAGCTTCAATTTTAATGACTCTCATGAGACAGAAAGAACTTGAGCACCGATCTGTTCATTGACAGATCTTAAAACCACCAAGGACTGAAGTGACTAGTAGGTATCATTAATCACCAACCTTGTTGCTACGTCAAGCAATGCTGTGGTTTGATGACCGTTTTAAAGAAAACTTTAAAAGCTGGACCAGGTGAATTCATCTCCAGTCTTGCAGTTTGCCAAGGTGAGGGGCTGGAGGGCCAACAAACACCACAACTTCCAGAGGTGAGAGCTTTACCTGCAGAGCCTGAAGGACTCAGCCCTCAGCGTGCACAGCGGTTGCCTACAGGAGGGCAGTGCTGGAGGTCATTCAGCGTCAGGGTCTGGAAGGATTGTCACAACTACCTCACACGGCACAGATGAATATCAGTGTGGAGTTACAAGGATACACGGAATAGATGCGTCTGTCCTGTTTTTAAGGTGAGATGTGAATTAGCTGCAGACACCAACAGTTTAGCACAGCATTTGTATGAGGAAAATCTTAAATATCTGAAGGTTTTGACTCTTTTTGGGATGAAATCAGAAGAAGTTTGGTGATGACAGAAACAGCCTCTCCCAGATCTCTTGGAACTTTCCAAATGACCATTCCCGACGCATGTGATTTGTTCAGTTTCATTTCACCTCAGTTCTCAGCTGGATGGTCTGAACTCTGGGCATGCAGCGTCCCAGTTACTCTGTCTATGGGACCCTATGGGCAGGCCAATGCTATGCTTTTTCTTAGTGTCCTTGAGAAACAGTGAGAGACCAGTGACAATCAACATCAACTCTCACCTTTTTTATCTCTGGAAAGCAATGTTCAGCCTTTACTTATCAGCATAGCCTTGGCACTGTGCTGTCATCTGAATTCAGAACTGAAACATCTAGGAAGGAAAAACCTGGATTTGCCTCACCATTACTAGTCCAGTAATGGTGACTTGGGAGAAATTTAAAGAATAGGTGTAAAGATATTTCTGAATTGCAGCTTTATTATCCTTTAATGCTTCATTTAATACTAACACATTAATATGAGTTGTGCGGTGGTTAGGCTTGGAGACGGGGCTCCTGTCTCAGGTGAGTTGGGGCCAACCCAGGACAGTTTAAAAAAAATGACAGAAGGTGGTACAGAATCTTGGAGATGTTTGAAACCTGCAGGGAGTTTGTCACATCACTAGCAAAAGCACTTTCCTCTGCCATGTGCAGCTGGAAAGCTGTGAGTTGCTCTTATTAATCCAAGTGCTGGAAACATGGATGGCTCTGCTCTATCTGCAGACCTGCACATAGAGAAGTTGTGGCTGCAAAAGGTGTAGGTGGAGGAAAAGATGACAAAATTCTTCAGTTCCTTCATCTGAAAGGAAGTGTTAGAAGTTGAGAGAGAAGCAGAAGCAGGAATAATGTAAGCTAAACCATATGAAACTGTCTTGTCCTCTAGCATAACACTTCAATAGGGCTGTGATTAACTTCTGGGTTGCTATATATTGAGAGTGGATGAGAGACTTGCTTGGTGAATCAACAGGTTAAGTTCTGTGTGCTGAAGAAAATGGGGAAAACAGGGTAAACACAGCTGTGACTGGCTTTTTCTGATGCAGACTTTGTGATGTCTGCGTATATGTAACTGCCCATTCTTAATTTGGAAAACTTTTGTTATAATAGCAGACTTTACAGCATTCACCTACTTATTCTTCCAGCTGTTTGCTGAATGTATGTAATTAGGAGAGCATGTTTCTTCAAAGCATCATATGCACACAGATTCTGCAAAAGCTTTCAATCTGAATTAGGAATGTGCTAGCCAGGCATCATGTTTTATGACCGCATGATGGGTTTGTCTCTGTGGAAGGATCTCAGCTTGAGGAACAGACATAGAACATTAGGGAAAGCATGAACACAATAGGAAACACAAAAATGTAATATTTTTGCTTTGAACTAAAATTATTAATGTTTAGAAGTGACATGCATTTTCAGTTGATTAATAAAAAACTTCCACATTTTGGTCAGGAGTACCCAGAGGAGTCTTTCAATTGATGCTAGATTTGTATCAAGGGAAAACAGAAAGACACCAAATGAAGTTAGTTTAACTATACTGTTAGGCATTACTTTTCTGTAAGAAAGATGTCTAACAACCATTTTGAATAAGAAGGCACTTAAACTGCTATAACTATATAATACAGTTTTTAATAAATCTGTGTTTCAATTTAGCAGTTTCCTGATCTGAGGAGTAGTTCTCTTGAATGAATGTAGGTTACTAATGTTCTTCTGAAATTGAGTTGGAGCTCAGCTCACTGAAAAGTAGAAAGCTTGTTATTTGATCAGAAAAATAGGTATCACAGTTATTAGGTGTTAGCTGTTTCTCAGATCTGAAGAAGGATTTGTAAGTCTGGAAGTGCGTCTTCTAGCTCTATCAGTTGGACTCCCACAGCTTTAATCTCTGAGGATAATTGCTGACACATAGACATCCTATGTTGTTTCACAAAACCACGTGGCCTCTGACTTCAAAAGGGCATGGGTCTTCTGTATGTCTTGTGTGCCAACCCACTGCGGATTCTTTGGATGCTGAGGGCACTTCAAATGTCCTGACACAGGTTTCTTTAGGTGACTGATTGTCACCCTTGTCACTGTAAATTCAGGCTGAAATACAGTTGTAAACCGGGTTTTGCTGAACAACCAAACTTCTTCTAGATGCTGTAGAGACATCTTAGGTCACTATCAGGATGAAGGTATTATTTAAATATTTTCCTGTTACTGTAGTATCAAAATCATACATAATATTGGAAAAGTAATAGTAACGGGAAATGTGATCTGTGTGTGAATATGTGTTTGTAGGCAAAGAAGGGAAGGAGAAAACGAGTGGGCAGTACTGGGAAAGCAAGGGTGGATTATAGGGCTGTTCAGCTTTGTTGCATGATACAAAAACCAGTCGAGGTTGCAGTCAAGGCTATTAAGTGGTTTATAGGAAATCAGTTTGACTTAAGTGGTTTTCCCAAACATATCCATATCCCACAAGCAGTACCAAGCTATGATGCCTAGTCTAGATGAGAAAAAGATGGGTTTAATGCATCATATGCCTTATCTTAGTGGGTGTGTTTAAAAGTCTTTAAGAGGATTCTCCAATGCAAGGAGAAACACTGAATCTCCATGTGTTAGCCAGCCAAGAGAATTCTATGTGCTCTGTCTGCGCCAATGGTTTAAAACTTGTTAGCTAATATAGATATTTTCATTCTGTTATTTGAAAACTATTTTATCCCAACTTGTATATAGCATTAGTGTCTGTTTTCAGGGCTCTTCCAAACTAGTGTGAGGAGACACTGGCAAAAATTTTCTGGGAAATGCAAGAAACTTTCATATTCAGGAATAGCTCTTAGGCAATTATAATGATGAGCACCACCTTCTCACAAAGTGAAAGAATGACCACGCAAATTAGTGAATGTTGATTAAACGCTATTCCAGCTAGAAGTGATTAATTTTTAAAAGCTGATGTTTTTGAAACAGAGCTTTTCGGAGGAGAACTGTACAGTAGATAATTGCTCAGGTCTAAATGTAGCTCTGACTGTATCAATACGCAGAGATCACGCAGCAGTTTCCTCACACACCAAGAGTGTGCATGGTGAGAAAGCTTCTGGGAGATCATCTTCTCAGAAATGTTCTCATTACACATTTACAGTCATCAGTGAAACTAATGGTTGTGACTGAAGATACTATAAAGCTGGTTTGCCTCTTGCCCTTTGAATAAGTTAACTGTCTTCCTTCATACTGACTGTTTCTAAGCCACGCTAAAGCACGCTTTGTAGACAGCACACAGCCTGTTTTGTAGTGTGTGGATATGGCTTGGTGACTACTCAAAACCTCTGACTGATTAAAATTATCCTTGGTGAGAAATGGAAGAAACCCACGCGAAGACTGTGTCCTGTGCAGCATTTTTCCCCTCCCTGTGAACTACTTACTCTTGCATGGGACTGCAGCACCTCATTCTGTCACTTACTAAGAACAGCGGTGACGTATTATTTTTCGCAGTACAGAGAGATAAAATAATCTCATTGTGGTAAGTTCGCTTGAATTGTCACTTCACGTTGCCATTCCTGAGACATTTGTTCAGCGTCTGTTTACTGCCTGGGTCTTATCAACACTTCCCAAGCTGTACTGTTTGGAAACCTTAGGCTTGAAACTTTGCCAGTACCGCTGAATAGTTCCAGTAATATTTTTTGTTACCTGCTTTTTGACTTAACGTATGCCACAGGCCACATAGAGAGTCATATAAGGATTCAGTGGTTTGATGCTGGTGTCCTATCCAAAGGATACAGCCATAATAAAAGGGGAAAAACAGCCTAGGCAGCTGGGTATATTATCGAATAGAGCAACTGTATAGGTCTTCAAAGGATCAAACAGCTCATCAACTGAAACTTACAGTGTCCTGAATGGAAATATGTACTTGTTTTAAAGTTGCACTGGTTCTGTTTTTCAAATAGGAATGTTATCGTACAGTGTGAATCATCACAGAGAATAATAAGCTACAGACCTTGCAGAAGGGAAGTTATGTTTGCCCTTTCTGGAAAAATACATTTGCAAGGAAGTATTGCGGTTTAGGTAGCATGACCTTGCCTAAAAGTCGTATTTTCCCTTTGCTTTGTGTGATATGTTTAACATTCTAGTCCTCCTATTTGTTAGTTTGGGATAATCAGCAGCAGGTTTGCAGATCTGCGGGAGCTTTTTCAAATGATCTGATGTTCATTTTTGGTGTTAGTTCAGAGTATCTCTAAACCTTACCTTTATTAAATTTGATAGGTCACTTTTTACCACCAATTTTTATTTATAATCATTAAAATGATTTAATCTTTCCTCATTCCATATTAAAAAAAAATTGTTTTTTTAAATCCCTTGTATCTACTGCTGATCTAGTAAGATGTCCTCAAAATTGGTCTGCTGGATGTTTTCCACTTACTTGCCTGTTACTTTAGAAACTAATGTTATGTAACAGAAATAAGTTAGAGGGGAAATATTTTGTTGTTTGGCTCTCCTCAGATTATGAAACAATGTTTACTTCACTTAAAATACTGAATCCATTCCAGGCATGAATAAAACTTTGAAAGGTATTATTTATGGAAAGAAATAGTAGACTTCCTCCATATTTTAAAGGAGGATCTTAAAAATGTTAAGGGTCATCAGTCAAACCCTCACTGAAACTTCACAAGGGGTTTCGAAGACTGTTTGTTCATTTTTTTTTCCTGTGCACAAGGACATCTAACAGTCAGCATTCAACTTGTTAAGAGTTACATCTTGTATCTTGAAAAGTACAACGCATGCTGTTCTAGGCTTTATAAAAGCATTCAGAGTTCAGGCTCTTTTCTTACCCTACAGAAGGGTACTGTGATAAATGCTGGAGAGCTGACGGACTTTCTTTATTTCAGGAGCTTGTTATGGGAAACAGTCGTCACATTTGAGCGACTCCACAGTCTGATAATTCACATACGGTCAGTCACTGTGTGCATGTGTGGGTGTGGAGTGTAGCGGGGCAGGCGAAAGCAGGACGGCAAAACTTTTGCTTAGGTTTTTGACAAGAGCCTGTTTATGTGCCTTTACAGAGAAGAAAATAAATAGGGTGAAACTCTGCATCTTAAAAAAAAAAAAAAAAAAAATCCACTTATTTCAGTTTGAGCAACATTTCCTGTTTAGGCTTTTGAGCTGATTGTGAAGTGCCTAATTCATGTTAAATGTGTGCAACCAGCTCTCTTAGGCTAAGCTTTTGGGGACTGGAGGTCTCTTCTCATCTCTTTCTGTCCTCCCCCCCGGCCCCCACGTCCCATAAGTTATAATTAGGACTGGACAGGATGACTGTAAAGACATGATCTCCCGTACCATCTACATGACAACTCAAATACCAAGATGCTCAATCAGAAAAATTGTATCTTAGGCCCTCATTCTGGCCTCATGCTGGAATGGTTACAAAATAAACCTCCAGATAAAAGGCTATTTTACATCTGAATCACGAAACAGAGGTGCAGGTGAAGGCTGGGGTGCTGAGGTGTGGGGATGGAGCCAAGGCTGGAGTTGGGGTTGAGCTGGGAGACAACCACCATGCCTGTCTGCCTTAGATAGTCTGCTTTTTGTTATTCTCACAGTCTCAACGTTTCTGTGCGCAGTCTGTCTCACGCTTTAGATGTCTTCTCTCTCTGTTTTCAGTTAATTCGGTATATGTACTGAGTTAATTATCTCACAGAGATAATTGCTGAAAGGTAGAGTGACTTTCAGGGTGGAGTAATATGCGACTAATACAAGTGTTTGAGATTAAACTGTGGCACAAGTGCTGGGTTACGTAAGTAATATGAACAATCCCCAGTCTTGAAGAGAATTAACAGTCTAAGCAAGAGAGGTCTAAACCAGTAAGTCACACAAACCCTGAGGAATAAATGAGAGGAATTGGAAGAATTATTGCTTGCTGTGCACTTGCTATGAGTTCAGTTACAGCCTGTTTAATATTATTAGGGATAGTTGTTTTCACTACAGTGTTTAGCTTTAAGTGCTTAGTTGATTTTGCGAACAGCTCTTGTTAAGGGTAGAATTCATCTTGCCTAATTGTATTTGCCTGCCAAGGGGAGATTTAGTGGAAGGTGACTCTGTGAGCGACTGTAGAGGGAGCTTAAGGAGAAAACCCTGGAGAAAAGAGTAAACATCTATTTAGATGGCCAGTGTTAGGTGATGTGAGTCCAGCCTTACTTTGCCCTGCTCAGTTCTACAGGCACATATATATGTATAAAATAACACAGGCTGTTGGGTCAGGACTATGAACCCGAGTCTTATATCTTGTAACGCATGTTGTGCACTTACTAGGGAACTTTTTTTGTGGAATAACTTAAGTGTAGGAGTGTTATCCTAGTTTAGTTAATGGTAGGTTATCTGGAGTTTACTTTGTGCTTATTTGTCTTAAATATAAGCCTCTTTAACACCTCTGTCTCATGTAAATGCCTGTAATTTTTACTAAAAAGGAAAAATGTACGTAATTGCATGCTAAACCACGACACATGCACAAGGATAAATTTATCTACCTCTGACTACCACCTTTTCCTTGCAGGCAGATCTGTGATTGCCACTGAATTAGAGGATTTTTTTCCCCCAGAGTCTCAGAGTCCTTCAAGTTGGAAGGGACCTGAGGAGGTCCTCACTCCAATCTCCTGCTCAAGACAGGCTCAGCAATAAGCTCAGACCAGGTTGCTTGGGGATGTATCCAGATGGGTCTGGAAAATCTCCAAGGATGGATCCTGCACAAACCCTCTGTTCTGCTGCCTGACTGTCCTCAGGGAGAAAAAGTTCTCTACCCATGGTTGGCCCTCTAGTGCTCAAACCAAGTTATCCTTGACACTATGCAGAAATATCCTGCATGGGCTGAGTCCGGCCATGTTACCATTTCAGCTGCTTCTTCAGATAGAGGGCCAACCCCGCTCTTTGTTTTCCTTGCCTACCTTTCCGGAAGAGTGCATTTACCTGTCCATCACAGCATGCCAGTTGTGCAAGCCATCCTGCCATGTCTTTTATTCCAACCATGCTGCAGTTCTGTGACTGCATGTGGAGCTTTAGTTTCTCCTGTTTGTTTATGGTGCTCACATGGATGAGCAGTGGGGGGTAACAGTCTGAGGGCTGGAAAAGACTCAGCAATTTCTTTACCATGTCCCAGGTAAGCAGCAAACCTGAGACAACAGGTCAAACCAACAGAAGGATTTCTCTCTCCCTTGCAGGAAGGAGTCTCCAACAGCTATCACTCCCAGTTTCTTCTTTATGCACACACTTGGTTGAGGTTTAGCTGGCTTTGATGCCTCCCCTGATGCAAAGTGACCTTTCTCCCCTGTTTCCAGAACTAGAAGTGGGGAAGAAGCCCCAGTTGTCTTGCTAGAAATGACAAGTTTCAGTCTTCCCCCAACTTGGGAGTTTCAATCCCTTGAGTCTAGTCGCTAGATTTCCCTCCTGCCTTGCATCACTGGTTTTGGATTCTTAGCTCTGCAGGGCCTCTGCAAAGACCATGTTGATTTCCTGTTCTTCCTCCCTTATGGTCTGCATCCTCATGTCTTCTCACAGCTCCTTCTTCTGGCAATCAAGTCCCACAGCCACAGCATACTTCCCACAGAGGAGAAAACCACTGTTCCCAACCTCAGGGAGGAGCACCAAGCACTCCTTGCAGCCTCAGACCTGAGCTGTGGCATTCTTGCTCAGTAGTGCTGTTTGGGTCAAGGCCCTGAACGTGCCAAGGCCACTTGCTCCAGCCGGTGCTGGAGACCACGTGGCACACCACCACTGTTAGTGCACAGTCCTCAGCAGAGGTTCTGGCCTCCTTTGCATTCCTGCTGCACCAACTGCTGGGACACCATTAGCAACGCTTTGCCTATTGGTTATATAGCTCCTGCCAAGCAACGGTTGCAATAGGTGCTTGGCAGTCCTTGATCAGCAGTCTGTTGTAGACAAAAGCTATGGGTACTCCCAAGTCAGAAAGCAGCCAGCAAAGAAGGACTGTTGGAGCTGGCAGAGGCAAAAAGCATATAGCAGGCTGCAGAAGTTACCCTCAGCAGCAGCAACAAGCGAGCAGGTGTTTCCTGAAGGGTTTTGCTGAAACAGTAGTCTGGAAATTGCTACAGGTCTGTTAGCTGTCTCTCTGTGCATTTGCAAATATTCTGTTCTCTTCTATCCTGGAAACTATCTTGAATACAAAAATAAGTAGCTAAATAGGTGCAAAGAGTTGAATCTTCTAAAACAAACCCAAAACCCAAACACCCCCCCCAAAAAAACCCACCCCTATTCTTGATGCTTATGTCAAAACCTATTTATAACAAGCCATTCTGCATTATCATTGGCAAGTGGTGAAGTGATGATATGGTTTTGCGATAACTGTGTTTCAAGATGATGACTACAAACAGGAAGTGTGCATATAGTGCTCATGACGGGGTATTTCCATACCACATATCTGAGACCTTGATTCTCCGACTGCATGGAGCAATGAAGTCTCTTACTGCCTTTGGCTTGACCAATTGGGACTTTCAGCTTTGGTCCATTATAATTTTTGCTGCAGTTAATCTGCATTAATGTTCTTTAACTGTGGTTGCTCCTGTGGTGTTACAGAAGTGAACAGATATTGCAGTATGCAGCACTTCTCAGTGCCTTTGGCAGGAAGGAGTGGATCTGATGTATTGCGTGGTAATAGATTTTCCTCCAAAAATTAGCAAATCAAGGAGAGGCAGACTGCCCGTGCTTTTTAGAATTAACATCCCTATATTGCTTCTAGATGATTATAGTGCGTTTTTTGAGTTTCAAGTGCATCCCATTCTAGGATAGGGTAGACTCTTCCCTACTCCTGAATTCTTACAAATGTCATTATTGATACCTTTGCAGTAAGTCTGTGGTACACGTGAATGCATGTTTATCGTTTTGCGGTACTCCCCCACCATTCAGAACAACCTCACAGCAGCAGAAACAACACACAACGTTGTTTTCAAAATTTTCCTCCCACTTCAGCTACAGCCTTTTTCTAGTTTATCGCCTCTGACTAGGCTGATCGAGTACTTGATAATTTCTCTTAAATGATACAGAACTGTTTTCCAGAGTCATACTGGTTAAAATGGACAGGCCTGTGAAGGGGATAGAGGAAAGGTAAGATGGATGATACTGGCTGGGTGGTTAAATTACTCAGCTGACGTACAAGACACTCAAGTTCAAGCATCTGCACTAGGATGCCATTTTGCTTTCACAACACATTGAAGAGAGTTCGATTTCATTGCTTGTTGGCATTAGAAGTAAACTTCTGAAGCTTCAAGTTTCTTTTTTTTCTTTCTTTTATGAGTCAGTATTCTTGTTTTCCAAACTGCTCAGTCCATGGTAAGCTACTGAGCTTTTCCAGTTCTGGTACAAAATGGTTGAATCGTGTACGTATCAGTCTGAGATATCCTTCAGATGTGTGCAGTGTAATTTCTTCTAGAGCACAGTGGCAATAACTGGCATATAACGGAGGCAGTTACTATCAAAACCACCTGGATATACACTTACACTGGCAGAAACAATGGAGTCGCTTTTGCAAGGACTTTTTCAAATCACTAGCCAGCAAATTCTTATTAATGATGGCTCTAGGCTTTCCTAGACACCTGGTATCAAGGATACCTCGTAGCGGTGCCTGGCCAGGCTTTTGTCACATACTGATACCACTAAATGAGGTGAAATAGCCTTTCTGGATTGGCATTAGAGCTATATATATATCTTGCAAGTAGTTCGTAGGTTAAAGGCTTCTTAATTGGTGCCTTGCCTTTTATCCCCTTTTGTGTGGGGATGCTGACTCTGGACAGAATTCCTGGAAGGACAAGTTCTGCTTAGTGTGCAAAGGAAGTCAGAAAGCAAACGGATGATGGGACATAATATTCAAAAGATTGAAGAGCACTTCTGAGAAAAGATGGGCCTCCTGCCCTGTGAATATTGCATTTCATGGTGACTCTCTGTGATATAAAAAGTAGCGGTGACAGAAGAGGATTCCACAGCCTGGCGGCAAAAATCATGAGGCTTTCACGTGAGGAAAGATTAGAAAGATGGAGACAATTTTATTTAACAATGAGATAAATCAGAGTTGGATATTTTGGTGTTCTAGAAATAGCTACTGAGATAGAGCAGGCATTAGTTCTGTCCCGTAGTATAACGACCAGAGGAGAGGAGAATAATTGAGAGGCAATTCTTTCAATTTGATAACTGTGTCTTATCAAGCTGTGTATTTGTAAGGTAAAAAGTTCGTTAGGATTCACAGTGGTTCTTGCTGCTTCTACAAAGAATGAGAATATTTTCAGCTAATTTATATGTAAGAAATCTTTTCAGAAGGCCATAAAGTCTGTCCGTACTGATGAGCTCTGCACTTCACCTTATGAGCAGTTTTTTGCCACACTTTGTAGATATGCTCCTATCTGAAGGGCAAGGTGTGCCAAGTGAGAGACACAACTAAGTAGTTCAGCAGTCAAATATTCTTAAATCTGTGTCTGAAAGTGCTATAAGAAAGCCAAGTTAGTAGAGAAGTGAATGAGTAACAGCAAGATTATACTGTACCGATGTAAATTTTACATTAAGGTATCCAGAACTGCACTGTGAGAATTCAACCCTAGGGATTGTTAAAACCTTTTAAGATGATGATGGAAACTCCATTAATATTCTGCACAATTTTTCCAGAGTATATTTCTTTTCTTTTTTTTTTGTCTCTCTGTTAGAGTAAAAGACATTTTTTGTATTTTTTTTTCCTTTTCAATATACAGGATGATTAGAGAAAATGAACTCCTCTTCAATAACTGTGTAATCGTTCGTTGTCATTCAGATATGAATTTGATTCAGCTGAGTGATTTATAAAGAACATGTGCGTGAATTCCAAAGTGAAATGTATTTCTGCAGACTGATCTAAAAAATACTCTTATTTTTTTAATTGGAGAAAGGAAGAAAAAGTGATGAGAAAAAAGGCTGGCAGCTTATTGAAAATCGCAAGTGATCCTACACTATTTTGACTTAATTGTAGTGCCTGAAAACTTTTTTTCATTAAACTATTTAGAAAGAAAGTAGCAGTCTCAAAGAGTTGAATGCCTTGTGTATCTCATTAGCTAATACTGGATGGCAGAAGGATAAAATTAAAAGAGAGCAAACCAAGACCAAGGGAAGAAGAGGTTTTAGGCAAGAGGAAAAGGAAAAGTGAATGTGTTTGAATGTTTAACTTTTTTTTTTTTTTTCTTCTCTCTCTCTGATGGGCAGTAGATTTCTGGGCGTTTCAGACAAATTACTTAATTTGAGGTTGATTGGATTGTATTGCAAAATGCTCTGAAATTTCAAAGCTAGCTGCTTGTTCCAGAAAACGACCATGGAAATCACTTGTTAAGTTTCTAATACGCTTTGGCTTTGAGTCAGACTGAGTTCCTCTTGTTCAGGCTCCTTAATACTTGTGTACTTGGCACCTTAATACTTGTATATCCCTAACACTACAAAGGGGGCTTCATGCAGAGTGGGCCATTATGCATCCACAGCAGAATGGTAGAACCTGGCCCTTGACTTTTAGTAAAACATGCGTTGACTTCTGTTTAGGGTTTTGATGTGTAATTTTGTAACGGGCTCATTGCCTCCAATCTGAATCATGTTGTGGCACAGACTTGGGGAAGAGAAGGGGAATGTTTTTCACACTGTTTTGGGAATAAACTGTCATTAGATGCTTGTAATCAGATTGCGTTGGCTTTGAAAGGAGGCTTATGAAGAGGAATCTTGCACAATGAATGGATGATGGTATGCAGATGGCCTATTAATTTCCAGCTTTGGGATGTATCAAATGAAATATTTACCTGACAAGTAGTCCCAGTGTGTTGAAGAGAGGTGACTGCTAAACTAGAAGTCAAGTCTTTAAGTGATACTTAATTGTACTGATCTAGACTGAATACCATACGTAATTGCAATATTAATGGCCCGTGCAGTAACAGGCAGAGTCGGGAGGGGAGGGGTAGTATATTTTATTAGACCAGAATGTGACAGAAAATTAAGAAACCTTTAGACAAACAAGCCTGCCTCCAGGTATGTATCTCTACACTATTCTACCTCTTCATTTATCACAGCTCCAAAAAACATTACTTCCACAGTCTGGAGTAATAAGGTAATAGAGGGGTAGACCACTTATTTTTGGCATGGAAATAGTTACTGATTAATCTCTCCAGCTCGCGTTATTAACGTTGCAAATGTCAGTCCTTATTCACGTCACCCACTTGAGTCTGTCATGTCCTTTTGTGCCGATGGTTCTGAGATCAAGTTTGACATACAGCGTGCGATAACAGATGGGCAGCTGAAGAAGCAGGCTGGGAAAACATTTCAGCCTTCTTTGAGGGACACGGATTCTTTATCTCCAAACATTGTTTGCTTTTTCCATGATTGCCCGCATGTTGTAGGGAACCCATCTAAATTAAGCCGTCTAGGGAAAGGTTGTGCATGTTTGAGAGGATTGGGTACAGGGCTGGGATTTTCAGCTCGTAACTCTATGAAAGCTCATTTGTCGCCTGTGAACTGAACCCCTTCTGCTGTGCTCGTCTCCTTCTGAAAACTGGAGATGGGTTGTTGCTAATTAAACTCAATGTTTGGTTGTTGGGAATGACCTATTGGGAGCCACGTGGGGCACAGACCTGTATGTGCAATTTTCACTCTTCTACTCTTGAGAACTTGTCAGGCTAAGTTTTTTTTTTTTTTTTTTCCTTTGCATATGCTGAAATTGTTTAGTAAGTTAACTTCTAAATGTTTCAAAAGAAAAGAAGTTTAAAATGTCAGTTTTCATGCCTATACTACACAAGGTGAATTTTTTTAACTCCCATACACTTTGTGAGGAGAAAATAAGAGCATATTGGGGAGGGAGAGGGAAAAGGAAACAAATAAGTGTTTCTTTCTTCAGTCAATTTTACAAAACGTGCATATGACTCATTTTAGGGTTGACTGAAGCCACTCTGCTGAGCATCCAGATTGTGCTCTATTGTGCTAGAGATTGTTTCAAAATAGTGTTCTAAAGCCTGTCTGGTTCGTCCAGCAATGCCAATGAGAGAGTGGCTGGGGGAAAGAGTAGTAGGAATGGCTCCATGTATGAAATTTTCAGGCCACTCAGTGAGCCTGCCATGTATACAGATGTTGCAGTTTCATGTTAATGCTCAGTGAGGTAAAACCTGGAGACACTCATTGTTCTTCAGGTTTACATATTGACTGGAGATAAACTGATTTGTGTGGGCTGAAGAATAGGGTTTTATGGCATAAATATCTATTAGGGGAGTTTTATTACATGTGGACATCTGCTATCGAGTACTTCTGAAGAGGGATTTTGGGTAGATTTGGACATTGACGTATATTAGGATGGCAGTTCTTATTTGCCTTTGTGGCACCTGGAGAGAAGCAACTCTCGTGAAATACAAAAGTAAACTGTGTGAGTGAGGACTTCTTTTATACCAACAAGAAACTGTAGTTTATAATGAGTTGTAAAGGGAAAGTTTAAGTCTTCTCATGCAACAAAATAGTTCTTATGTGCTTAGGATCAATTAGGAGATAAAAGGTGATGCTTAGAATAGATAGTTTTATCTAAAGACCCAGCATTACTTGGGTAATTAGAATCCCTGTGAATTAATGTCACACAGATCTGCACAACGTACTATATTTTCATATTTATAGAAAAATATCTTAGTGCTGCTATCTTGCATTTGACTTTCACTCTTGTTAGAAGCTTTACTAGTCAAGTGGCCAAGCAAGCACTCGACTTGAAAACAACCGTTTATATTGAAAAAAAAATCTCCCAAACTGCAAAGGTTTGCATTTAAAAACTGTTCTCTTCTCATGGATGTACCAACTGTCTCTTGCAGTTAGCTACGTTAAGTATTTAAGCTATTGCTTATGGCCAGTATAGAGAAGCATAAAGACAGATCAAAGCTACTGATGACGACATATCCATAGTCCTATGTATCTCATATGAAGTTTGCACATTTTGAGAATTGCCACCAATACACTTTTAAGTTGCCTCCATTATTTTAAAGGTGTTTTATAGACATGTCTTTTAGTCCTACAAATTCTGTTGAGATTTCAGTCTTCTACACTTAATATACTTCCTTTGTTATCAATAGCACTGTAAGGGTAGGGCTAGATGAATTTTGTGTTTTAATTTATTTTTCAAAAGAAAACTGGATTTGGGGCTAAATGTATTTTCACAAAAATGTAAGTTTGCTGTGGAAATTTAAAAAAAAACAAACCCCAAACCAAAAATCAAACAACAAAACAAAAGAACAACTGCCCAAAGATTTAGGCCAGAATGTTCTTTTGAGTTGATAGCTGAGATTTCCAGATTTGGATAATTTTTCAATATTACTAGAACTGCTCTTTGTTGTTTTTTAACTGAGAAGTGCCTGGGGGTCCCAATTAAAATCAGGGATGAGCAGTGCCAAAACTGCAACAACGTGTACCAATGTGTACTGTTCCTTTCCTGATGAGTTTACAATGCAGTCTCATCCCACAAAACTGGCTTTCTGGCTTTTCTCCTCTCTCCTTTTACAGCATTATACCTCATGAAAAAAAAAAGTGTTTTTAAAAGCCTGTATGTTCAACGTACTTGTCCTAGGCAGTGCTTAAAAAAAAACCCAAATGAAAAAACCTTAAAAAGTTTTATTTAGAATACAACACTCGATTTCTATGAATTCCCTTTACTCCTACTTCTGCCTTATTCTTACTTCTTCTTTGAAGATAGTCTTCCACACGTGTTATTTGATAAGCAATCCAGCTATAATAAAGTTGTAGTGCCATCAATTCATTGCATTATCAAAAGGCCAATTGCTTAATGTACTTGAATTGGAACTTGCTGCAGGCATAGCAGGGAAGCAACTAACTCTGTGATGAATGGCCCTTACGGTTAAAATTGAGTAGACTGCTCTGGAAAGGTATATTGGCGTTTGATTTGCTTTAACTGCAAAATTGTTTCATTTAACAAGAAAAAATAGAGTGGCTAATAACAATTGTCTTCTCCTTGCTATAAATATTTGCCAATATCAGATTCACAGGACAAAAAACTCAGTCTCCTCAAAACTCATTAGTGAAAATACTAAGCTTTGAGATTCTGAAATGAGATGGGCATTAAAAGATGCTAAATGAGCTTCATCGTTTTGTATATTATTGCAATATACCTTCTTGTCTCTACCCACTCTCTTTAGGGATCATGCACACAGAAGGTATAGTTGCAAGATATATTGGAAAATGAATATAGTTTATTTTCAGGCTTTTCTTCACATGTCATTTTCTGGGGGGCAGCGTGATCAGGTGACTAAAGTATAGAGCTGAGAGCCGCAACATCTGGCTATCCTCAAATCTGTTCTTGGTTCATCCAAGACCCTAAAGATCAATATTAACAGAAACCTAATATTTGTCACCTAAATATTTGTAGTATAAATGAGCTTCCTTTAATTATTATTTTTATTGATTTGAGCAACAGAGCACATACTGATGTAAGCACTGTGTTTTAAGGTCCTACAGTTAGAAAACATTGATGGCAGCAACTTTCACCTAGGAGCCTCAAGGAACACCATAAACCCCATCTGCCTGAGCCCCAGAAGCCTGTTTATGGGATACTGGGGGTGGAGTGTCATCATGAAGGCAGGGAAACTGCTCTATGGGAAAGCCACATGACTTCACTGCATTCATGGAACAAGTTAGTAAGAGACTCAAGAATGCAAAAGTCCTGAGTACTAGTCAGCTAGTCTAACTATTAAGCACATGCTGTCAGTCCAACTTTGTGGAGTTTATAAGAACCACCATAAAAACAGAGCAGAACTTATTTTTATGAACTGACAGGCTCAAACTGCCCACTCTGTGTGAATTCACATTGCTGCTTGTGAAATTTGCCTACAGAAAATCACAGGGCTTGGTAGTAGTAAAATTAACAAAGGCACCACTCACAGAAGACTGGGGAATAATTTTTTCTGTCTTCAATAAAATGAAAATGCCTTACTGAAAAACAAACAAAACTTCACAATCTTTCCTATCCACCTGCATTCTTATTGATAAAACATTCATTATTGCTTGTTGTGTAACAAGAAGTAATAAAATCCGTAATCTTATTAATCATTGCAGTTCATTATGTAATACTTTGTTTAAGACCAAAGTGCCTTATCCATTCACTGCAACTGATTTCCGTTTTTTGTATTAAAACTGTATAAACTGCTAATCTAGCTCAAGTCCTGATACAGCTTCTACAAGGATTTTCTTATGGTCCTCAATCTAACATGTCCAAATATACCATCTTTGAACCTCTGAAATTTTGGTTTCTATTGGAAAACAAAAAAACCCCAAAACCTACGAAAGGAAGTGATTTGCTTTTTGATGTCTGTCTTCATTCTGGAATAGTAAAATTTTGTGGGTTTTTTCTTTCTTTCCTTTTTTTTTTTTTNTTTTTCCTTTTTTTTTTTTTTTTTGTTTCTTCTTGATACTTTTGTATTCAAATAGGCATGCTCTTGATAGTATAAAGGAGGCCATGTTGACCCTCAGGAGTTTGAGAATGCTTTCTGCCTCCTAGCTCTGGATGTGCACTGCAGTGGAGTCCTGTTTCATGTGAAGATAAGACTTGCATGCCATCCTCCCCCTTGTGCCTGGGCTTCCACGCAGAGGGCACTCTGGTGTGAGCCAGAAGGTCCTAGCAGCTATGGTATGCATCAATCTGGCAGTATGTGAGAACTCTTAAGTGTTCTAGTCTGAGGTTCTCCTGCTGATTAGACCCCCGTTGTCTGCATTATTTCTCCGTATCTTGCTCTTGACTTCTGGGGCGAGGGATGTTGCACACATTAACAAAACCAAGACCAGCAAAAAGGTACTGAAACAGATCAGTAGCAGCATCATCATTCATTTCACTCCTTCAAACGTTAGCTGTCACATGCACCACAAGAAAAGCATGTCTTCAGAGCTAGGAACATTTTTGTAACTTTTCAGTCATTTAGTTTAACTTCCGTTTATGGATAGTGTTTGGTATCCTTACATGTATACATAGGCAAATTTCTCCTTTCTGATGTTGGAAAAGTAACTCCTGTAAGATTTGTAGTGAGTATGTGTGATGAATAGCTTGCTCACTGCAGCTCAGACCCCTTCTTATTAATAAGTGCTGATAAGCAGTTTATGATTTGATTAGAATCACTGGTTATGTGAAATCTTTCTTGAAGCATATATGCATAACTCTTTGCGTGGTAAATGTCCATAGACTGTATAATACGTACATTTGATATCATCACCAATTATAAACTCATGTGTCTTGTAGGAACTTTCAAAATAATTGGGTTTGTCCCAAAGCCCTAGCACCCTCAGTGATGTGATGGTTATGAGAGAAATCTCTGAGAATGACAAAGATTTTTAGCACCTACTCGTGAAAAAGAAAAAAAACAAACCAAAAAGCCCCAACAAACCCCAACAAAATGCAAGTCTCAAAAAGCTTAAAACCTAAAGTAGAGGTTTGAAAAAGAAATTAGAATTTTAATGGTAAAAAGCAGTGGCTGGTGCCATAAAGCAGACTCATGATTTTTGAAGGGTGGAAAGGCTTCCAAACAGTTGGTCTCATTTAGATCCTGGCCACATAAGGGTGACTTTGGATGGAAAGGGCTTTAGGCATGGTTAGCACGGAGGTCCCTGGCTGCAGGTTTAGAAAAGTTTCTATGTCAGAGAGGGGCAAGGGGAGGCTGTCTGCTCCCTTGTGTCTCTCATTTCCATGGGAGGGTCTCTGAGTTGCTAGCTGATGGGACGGCTTTGTCGTGGAGAGGTGCTAGAGGGGCAGCTTTCTTCATCAGTGCCACGTTCCTCCTCCTGTGTTTCTCAAGCTGGCTGGCTGCTGTTAGTGGTCTTCTCTGCACCTGTAAAGAGAATTATGTCCTCTCTTTCCTTTTTCCAGAGTGAGTTTCTGCCCTTCATCACCTCTGACAGGGTGCTCAGAGCAATCCTTTAAGGATGCAGTGTGAGCTTGGTTGCTGCTTGTTTTGCTGCAGGATTACAGGAGTGAAGGGCCCAGGTATAAAAACTACACCTCGTTTTTGTTTTTGATACATCCGGCTGACAAATTCAAATTTCTATCTCTATTAATGAATGCCTTCCCTCCCCCACACCCTGGCCAGCAGGCTTGGAGGTGAACAGAAACTAAAGTAGATACTAAGAACAGCTACAAACAATCCTCATGGTTTATTTAAGAGCCCTGTCCTGAAGGAGTGACACAGTAACCTTGGCTATGACCTTCCTTGCTGCTGCTGGCTGTTACACAGAGCATTTCTAGAATTAATCTGGTGCTCTGACTCAGCGGTGCTGACGTGGTAGACCTGCTTTAATCAGCGGAGGAAATTTGCACTCCCTTGCAAGCTGGTGTGTAGGCTTTTCCTTTTTTTAATAACATGTTCTGAAAGTGTCTCTTCTTAGCTCCTTCCCTAGTAGAAGAAGAAAGCTCAAGGATTTTCCCTGCTAGGACCACTCAGCAGACCCTAAATACAGAGGAGCTTAATACTGTTAATTATGCCCAGTGGTAGTGGCGTCATTTAAATCAGAGAAACTGCTCTGCATTTGGTAGTTACCTGTGTAAGCACTGCAGGATGGTGACAGGTGAGTGTGGAGGTACACCTGGTTTCTCTTTATTTTAGTCCTCAAGGATTACTGCACAGTTCACTCGTATGACAACAGTATACAGAACTCTGTATGTAAATATCGGTAACCATGGCACATTTGCACATCAACTGCATCTTGATTGCAGAGTAGCTATGAGCTAAATATGCCATCATTTTTGCTTAGGTTCATTTGGTGGATGTGGTTTGTCTGGGCAACAGCAAGAGAAAATTGGAATGTCACTTGCCATTCCCATGCAGTCCTGCTTTTAGGTGTTTAGTCCTGAGATACAGTATACGGCTTCTCACCCTCCGGCACAGACCCTGTCTTGAAGAAGAAGAATCAGGAGTGAAAAAATGAATGGTTATTTTCTAAGGCATATGAAGGGCTGTTAGGAAACCATCAAAACAAACTCCTCCATGTGAACTGAACCAGATTTAACTTGGCAGAAACCAAATGACAATCCATAATTTACTCAGCTCCCTCACCCATCCATTCCTCCGCACTTAGAAAAACCTTAGTCAAAATATTTGAAGGTAGTTGACAGAGCTGGAAGTGAGTAGCTTCAGTCAAACAAGAAGAAATTGGTGTGATGTTCCAGATCCTTTGCTTCTATAAATGGACAAAATACCTCAGTAAACTCCCGTGGAGTTTAGCTACTTTACATTGGCTGAGAATTTAGTCCCAGACATTTTAAATTTTACTAATTATGCATTAGGCACTGCCTTATGGCTATTCCAGCTTTTTGATGGAAACAGATTTTAGAGTTTTGGTTTTGAGAGTGCAAAACACTGCAGATAAAACTGCCACTGTAAGCTCAGCCACTGATTGCTAGGAAAAGGGATTTGACTGCTATTAGGAATAGCTGCGTACCACTCGGAGACTTTGGAAGTAGTTTTCTCTACTAGAGGAGTTTACATTTAGTAACTGAACTGTATGTTCTGGTGAGACGTGCAACGAACTCTCCTGGCTGTGTTTCTAACTTATGAACCCAGCCAGGACCCAGGTCTGACCACTGCTTTTTTTTTTTTCTTCACCCAGTAAATATCAATATGACTCATGTCTGCTAGTTTTAATCAAGTAAATTGAAAAAATTGCTATTAATCTAGTTGAATGGTTACAGTTTATCTGATTTATACAGGCTATGGTGGTAAACTTTTTGATTTATACTTGTTTGTGTAGCTGCTTGGCTTTTTTCTACCCTGTGCCATTTGTTTCTTATTTTACTGTTACGCTTTTATTCTAGTTATCCATTTCAGATGGCAAATGTTGAGTCATGGGGAAATGTTTATGATTTATTTCATGGATATAAAACCAATGCTAACACAATAATCATCAGATGTAACAAACATTTATCAAAGTCATATCACTGTACCTCTTCAGTTAAGGTAAAATCAACCATGCTCGTTGACAGAAGTATTGCCTTTTAATTTCCCCCACAAAACATGTAATCATTAACATTAGGTGACAGAAAAATCTCTTGAGATCCCTAAAACAATATCTATCAAATAAAGAAGAAAAAAATCAGTTCCTTTTTCCTTAAAAACATTCAGCAGAAAACCATAGATTTTCTCATGGATCCTCTGTCCTACTGCTTCTGCTGGGAAATGTCTTCAGTTATGGATGTCAAAATAGAGGTGCAACCTGTGCTACTGGCTGTGCTCTGAAGGTGCAATAATGGTATGTTACTGAGATGACAGATTCATGATTATTTTTCAGCAGCCTTTACAATGTAATGTGTGTGTTTTTAATGGACACATGGTTTATTTTCATCCTTGCTCTCTATCCAAGCGCATCAAACATTTGGTCTGAAAATTTCCTATATTCATGACATATTTTTCCTTGGGCAGCAGGTAATATCTAGTGTGACAAATAACCGCATCATGGACAAAGCAGGCAGGCAGCTTTTTCTCACATGAAGCTGTTCTTTTTATGTCCCCTCTGTCTTTCCACTGACAAAACATAAATATGCATTCCTAGAACTAATGTGGGCTCAATCTACCTGAGTTGGGAGGCCAGGAGCACTGCTGTCTGTGGATGCACGGTTCCTGGACACAACGGTTTTCTCTAGAGGGATTCTTTGTCGCAGTGAAGCAACGAAGCTTTCGGCTTGTCATTGTGAGGGAAATGAGCATCCCTCTGGCCAAAAATGGTCAATGTGCAGGGAATGTCATTTGTCTGGTCCCAAATACTGTAGGAGTGAATAGTTTTTTCTTGCATAAAATCCATCTCTTCCAAAGAGATGACTCGAAACTCTTGTCCTGCTCCTGAATGCAGCTGCAAAAAGCTGTGTACTGAGCAGAGGGGGTTGTTTCATTGGGTAGGAACAAGGGGAAGCTAGTTGGGGAGGGGTGGATGTCCTCAGAGAGGGCTAGAGCTCCTCCTGCCCCCAGTGGGTGAGGGAGGTCCCATACATAAAAAAGAAAGCTGAACTCCAGAATCTCTCAGGAAATTCTAGAAAATATATTTCAACTTTATATAGAAATTTAAAGCAAGCGTGGGAAAGGTCTGGAGGAAGGCAAATGTGTTGGGTTTGGCTCTTGTGGGCTTTAGGAAGATATCAGGTGGCACGAGGAAAATAAAGTGATATCCTGAAGATCAGAAAGCTGGTCAGGAGACCCCAGGCCTCTCTGACTTCTATGCCAGCACCCCACGCATTGGCTGTGCGCGTGCCAGTAAGTGCACGGTATAAAATATAAATAGACATATGGCACTGCAGAGCTGGCGCAGAGCAGGAGCGTCGTGCAGAGCAGACGTCACTGGGAAGGTTAAGACCACAGCCCACCGTGCCCTCCATGGCATCAGCCTTTTGTGCCCAGAATCCTTCCATCATGCCTGATGGCAGCATGTCCTTCTGACAGATGGGCGTAAACGCGTGCAGCTTGGAAACCTAGCTGAGTATCAATCACATTTATTCAAGAGTAGCCCTGCTGCTGACTGGGGGGTCGGTGAAAAGTTGCTCTGTCATGAGGGTCTTTTTTACCTACAGTTTACCTAAAAGGTTGTCATCTCTGCATGTCTTCTTCCCTGGTCTCTAGTATTGCACAAAGCACTTGAGGTAGTTGGCTGTTGTTTGGGTGGCTAAACCATGGATGATAGAAGTTGTTGCAGCTGGGGAAATCACTACAACAGGGCTTATAACCAGCAGTACCACTGCATATGTGCTCGGCGCTTTCCATTGCGGATCCTGCCCTAGAGATCCAAGGAGAGGGGGGAAGCGATCGCCTAGGATCAGAGTGGTGGCAGGCTCACGTCACCTTAGGTACACAATTTTCCATCCGTAATTTAATCCCCTATCTTTCTCACTTTTGCTTTCAGACAAGAACGCATATTCATTATTCATGCAATGAATTAACAATACTGATAAGTGGAGGGCTTAATAGATAATGCTTTCTGGAGTTGCAAAAATAATGCTCTGTGAGGAAAAAAAGATAATAGTTTTGAAGATGAGCTTAGTCCTTCTGCATTCTGAATCATCATGCAAAGCAATATATGCTGTTGTTCTAAACTTGCTTGTCTGTCTATAATGTTTTGGGAAAAAACAGGATGCTGAAAAGCCTCTGAATATGCTTAGTGTGTATTCTGCATTACACATTCAAATCGCATTTTTCTATTGTAGCAGGATTGAATCCATGCTTTTCCCTCTTTTCTCTTTCTTTTCTCTTTACTCCTGGAACGTGATGTAGCAAAAGAAACAGATTTTTTTTTTTTTTTTGACAAATTGTTTGTAAATGGTACAGTACAGTATATCCTGCAAATTAACATGGGTTTACTTTAGGTGGGTTGTTTATGTAATGCTTTGTCAACACTGTGTCACATTCTTCTGTGCTGTATTCAGACTAGATGATTTTACACTAGTCTCTTAGCATATTTTACTACAGCAAATGTTTCTCTTAAATTTATTTCTTATTATTTTCTGAGCAACAAATACGCTCTGGGAGGATTCACTGCAGCATAGAACTCCAACAGATCAACAATGCTTTTGCTGAGTTACATTCATTACATTTCTTGAACCCTCCTTTCTCCTAATAAAACTGTATTTTGACTACAGATCTGTTTCTCCACCTTTACAGGCTGTGTTGCTGTTGCTCACCTCTTCTTAACTATCTGTACCAAATAGTTCCATCTAGCAGCGGCTGCAAAAGATTAAAGTGTTCCTACTGAATAAATGTTGTGCAGCTGTGGACATTTCATGCCCAGAAGAGTCCTAAGGCTTCCTATTTAGACAAATGGTATTCTGAAAGCAATCACTGCTGCTCTTTGCCAACACCCAGTTCTGGGAGGTAACAAATGGCACTTTGATGCTGCCGGGATCAGCCTTTATGGTGCCATATGCCAGCCAATTATCTCAGTGTCATTAGGCACAGAACTAGTGTTTCCCACATGCCCAGATCATGCAATTAGTGTACTTACGTGAAATGGGATTGCAACGTAGTGAAGACAAGTCAGAGGGTAGACCTAGCTTGTCCAGCCAACTTTCAGTTTGCCAGGAAAAAGCAGCTATGCTGATGGTGGCTACCACAACCAGAAGTGGAAGCTCTTAACTCTATGTTGGTCTATGTGTCCCAGAATCATAGAAGAATTTAGGTTGAAAGGGACATCTGCAAACCATGTATTCCAAGCTCCTGCTGTATCTTCTTCTCCCCCAAATTTGATGTCATCCACAAATGTAGAAAGGATGCATTGTATCTAATAATCCAAGTCACTGGTAATGATCTTCAATAGCATCACCGCCACCATGCTCTTGGTGTGTTGGGTCTAGCCATGTCTATGTAGTACTCACAGCGCGCTAATTTCTCCTACCATTTGAATGAATTTATAGCCTGTTTTGGGAGAAGTGTGTTGCTGCCGCTGGACTGTGACCAGTACCCAAATTCAAAGGTAATTTAGGTAGAACTACAGCAGCATGAACACAGCCAGAGGGAGTTGAGGGCTGGTGCACAGCAACTAGAAAAACATGGTGCTTTCCTGAGACATGCTGGTATTTTTCTGAGTAATCCCCGCTTGCATTTTTTCCTTCTGAGTTGCTTTTTCTTCGTCGTTTTTTCTTCTTGGATACTACCTGGTTTTAAGGAGACCAAGTTATTTGTATTTATATTTATAGGGGGCAGGAGAGGATCTAGAGGAAGCTGGGAGATTTCTGGCTGCCGTCAGTATTACGGGAGAGGAATCCGGGTTAGGTGAAAGCTGTAGCTGAATGATTCAGGTGCAGGAAGAGGAAAATGGAAAGAGTGGTGTGGGATGCTATCTGTGAACTACAGTATCTGTCAGTGGACCCTAGGTCTCACCTAAGGGAACCCAGTTGACTCAGCCTTATGATCACAGAGTTTTGTGCTGAAAAGGGTTTCCGACAGAAAAAGTTGCTGAACATGTTTTGATCTTTGCTTGCCTCTGTGTTCACACTATGGTTATTGCGGAACCTTTTCTGTCATTTACTTAAAAGTTGCAGCAAAATTTAGCCTGAGATGAAATAAAAATCTGAAGCTAAATGAACTGTGGTGAATTATGAAGGACAGGCAAGTCTTCCTGGTCTCCATCTAAAATCAGTGGGGGGAGAGAAAGAGGAGCTCTTATTGAGGGTGCTTTGAAGAGCTACATTAAGTTTCTCTTCCTGCTCTGATTTGCCCCTGGAGGAACTTCTCCTTCGTGCTGATTATGGATGATTATGCTCATTATGCCAAAGCTAGCCTTTGTGAGTCCACCCCCCGCCTTCATGACGGACAATTGCCGCAGCTTTATTATCGGACTGGCTCAGTTGCAGCAAGAGAAGGCACGGGGTCCTTGTTCCTCCGATGGATCCCCTCTTTGTCAGGCCATGTTGATTTTTGCTTTTCTCTGAGCTGTTTGCCTCTTACTTAAATGTTTGATAATTGAAGGCTGTCATGTATAAATGAGTGGTTGTATCATGATTATTTATTGCGTAAAGCCCCATTTATTCCCACGTTTCCAAAGAACATCTTAATTTCCTGTTACGCTTCTGCATCTGTTGCTCATTATAGTGTTTTCTAGTCAGATGTTTTGGTTCTTGGAAATGTGCTCCCTGAGCACATCTATCTATCTGTGCATGGTGAAGGTGCACAAACAAAATCCTCTGGGGTTTTGAAGAGGTAGTATGTCAAGTTGGGTGTTTCTGTGAGCTTTTCTAACACCAAGTAACTACTGACCTTTCTGACTATCTCTTTCAACAATAGCTGTCAGACACAACAGCCTTTTAATGTGACCAATACAAGTGCCCTCTCTGTGATGTCTGAAAGTAACCTTTCCTGAAAGTGGTGATGTTTTAGGAGTTGCTTGACAGAAATGATTTTTTCGGAGGCTTACTCATGCAAGTAACCTCAGTGCTGTCAATAAATGTAGCTGTCTGAGACAGCTTTGGGCTGTGGAGGTACTACTACTCTAACAACTGCAAGCAAAAACGAGGTTTTCCTAGAAGCTGAAGCTTACGTGTGTGCTCCCATAGCGTTTCTTGAGAGGTTAGATGGCAGCCCTGTAACAATGAAAGGTGTTATTCCCCTCCCCTTTACATCGTTCATTCTCTCCATGTATGTATTTCTAGAGAATGTTTATTATTTAAATATCCCGCTATCTGCTCTTGTAATCACGCCTTAGTAGGAAAACAGCACTCATTAGTGCTTGTTCAGTTGTTGTAAGGATTGGACTCAAGATCATTACAGAATTACTCCTCTGCTTTAACAGAGATGTCAGACCAGTATTTCTCTCACCATTACACAGTGAGAAGCTTTTGAAGGCTGGTCTTGTCAAGCTGTGAGAGCGATTTTAAAACTAACAGGAATGTAAATTATATAAAACATTTCTCATTTGTCCTGTCCATGAAAAGCCAGCATGCGTTCGTACATGCTGCGGACCTGTTTTCAAATCTCTTGTTCCATCACCTAGGCACTATAATTATTTCCTTCTGAGCATAATCTTTTGAATAACTTAGCGTAAATAACAATATTTAAGTCTGAATGATAGGCTTTCATGTCTTTAGTAAATCATTTGGTCATTACGTGCTACACATACAGGGGAGACCACCAAATGTCACAGCCTCTAACCTGGCAGCAGGTACAAAGCAGAAGTAAACAAAGTATTGGTAAAGGAATATGACTTTCTAATGAGATTATGTGAATTATGGCAAAGCTAGCTGCTCTTCAAATTAATTCCACATCCCCGCCCCTCCTTATTGCTTTGAATTCAGCTCTCTCATCTTCTGCTGCTGACACATTTGCAATCCTTTCTTCCTGGTTAAAGCTGTGTGAATAATTAGGTTATTTTTGTTTTGCTTTTTTAATTCCATTGCTGAAGAGAAATATTTTGGGGGAAAATGATTTATGGTGCCAAACGAAACATTTTGCTTAACTCTAAAACAAACACTTTGCTTCTGGACCTGTTTTACTCTTCCAAAAATACAGTGGATTTTTTTTTAAGGGACATGAAAATGTTTTGCTTTAGAAATAAGATGTTTTTGACTTGTCAGAAATTTTTGCTTATATTTTTGCATGTTTCAAATTGACCAGAATTTCACATCAGTTTTCTTGCTCTGGAACAGCAATTTTTAAGTGAATTAATTCTCTGTTCAAAGGAGTTTCCCTGCTCATCTAATAATTAACCCACACACTTCTTATGAAGCCTTCTCCTAACCTGTTTCACATACTTAGTTGCTTTCTTCACACTGCCTCCTTACAAGGAGCTACTCTGACCACTCTTGGTCCATCCTTTTATTTTTTGTAGCCGTGAAGATGAAAAACCTGACAGACGTGGAAAGTCTCCTCTTTCTCACCTACAGGCTGAGGCGAGATGTGTAACTATGGTGCAAGGCTTCCCACACTGCACCATCCCCGGTCACAGGCTGACCTGGGGTGGGCAGTCGTCCCTAGCGGGGAGAGGGCCTTCAGCTTCATCCTGGACCAGCCTGCACGTCACTGCACCTAACTTGTTGTTTTGTGATGTTTTGTAAGGCGAGGTCCTGTCCTCTGGAACCCGGGCTGAGGGCCTTGGACCCGTTTCACCTGAACGTGAATAAGGAATGCATTCTCCAGTGAAGCACCAATTACTCCCGGCAAACTAAGATCTGTTTTTGCAAGCTGAAAATTCCCATTGGAGTCATTACATGTGCTGCACCTGGGTTTGCTCTCATGGCCCTAATATTTTTCCATATTGAGGCATGCAATTCTCCGAAGTGTTTCCCTCCTTTTAATATTTTCCTTTCTTTCATTTAGCTTCCTCTTTATGTTACTGGGCATTCTTTCTAACTAGACCCATTTTAATATATTGGTGTATTTAGCTGAGAAAGCAAATTATAGATCTTTCTAATGTTATGGCAACCTGTCATTTCAGCTCTTAGTCAGGTATCGATTTAGTGACCTCTTTCTTTTATTAACCAAGCCATAATCTAACTTCTTCCATCACTTTAGTCATAAATCTTATTGTTTGGAACTAAATAGAAAAATTTCTTCCTTTCTCATCTTGTGTTAGCTCTCTAATAGTTTCTGGGCATTTATTACTTACATACTCTGTTTTCTAATTTAATTACTTTGCTTTCTAATTTTCCGTGATGTGCTCCCTCTTTTTAATTTGGCTGAGTAAATTATACAGTGCTCTGTAAGGACAATTCGTAACAAGAGCTTATGATCAGGAAAGGGACTCCGTGAAATGACATCATAGGTTTTCCTTATTTGTTCACTGTCAGTGTCTTCCCTATCAAAACCATTCCGTGTATACATTGAAAGATTTTCTGTAAATGAAACTGTGTTGCTTTGACCTTGTACTGTCTGTCTTTCTATCCTCAGAATAAGCTGGTGCAAAGACTTAGCTGTTGAGATTTTAGGCATGCAAATATACAAGATAGTTTCTTGTTGGACAGCTTCAGTTTTCCTGTAACCCTGGGGACCTGTTAAATTGTACAATTTCATAAGTGAGCAAGAGGAAAAAGGATGGATTAATGAAAAGTCAGCAAATAGTAACAGTCTTTGATGCCTGTAAGAACAAACATGTTCTTAGAGCCATCCACATTCAAGTGAACACTTAGGCATAGATTAGTGGGATGCAAACCTAAAATGAGTGTGGCAAACATCAGCTTTATCACTTAGTTGAATTATTGCCTTCAGTACCCCTAGGATTTGAGCCAGCTGCCTAAGAATGGAGAGGAGGGTCACAGCAAGATGTAGGTGATGCCAAACCTCGGGGCTGTTGGGAGCCTTGAACGTGGGAGCCGGGAACACTTCAGCCCCTGTTTCCATGGCTGGGCTTTTTCCACGTTAAGCCCTGATGTAAAGCAGGCGCCTCAGCTGGTGGCAGAGGTGGGGCTGCTCCCAGGATGCCTGAAGTGGGGGATACTGCTGTGCACAGTGCAAGGGTCTGAAAGCTTGGGTAGGGGGGCAGATGGGGCTGTTGTCTGAAAAACTGCCAACTACAGGTCATGTCTTCTCAACACGCTTGTCAGACTTTTGAGGATGTTCAGCCAACCCACGAGGCTTTGATGGGGATTGTCTCGTGTGACAAAATGTCTTGATCCCATTCTCATGAAAGGTACCACCCCAGCCCCATGATAGGTGTACTTGGTCGCTGGTTATTCTGCCATTCCTTACCTGATGCAAGTACAGCAGAAATACCTGGTGTTACCAAAACCAGAAAAGTGGTAGCTATTGCTTCAAATATGTTTTATCTATCACTTCAAAACGCAGCTAGCTAAAATGACATTTACTTGATGCTAGAAAACTCTCCAATATTTATACCTTTTGATGGATTTGTGGAGAAGGTAAGTGCAGAAATGAGGTGCATGTCCTACTCCAAGTCTTTCCAATATCTTTTCAAGTAAAAGGCATTTGAAAGCTAGGAGTGGAGGAGAAGATGGATTAACCTCAGTATGTTTAATTTGGTAAAGATCTGACGTAAATGTAAAAGTAAAAAACACCACTGTGTTTATTTCTGGCAGAGTATGCTGAATTCCTGCCACAGAATACCTGTTAACTTTGCATATCTCTGTAACGAGGTATCTCAGCTCTGCTATTCCCTCTGTGACTGTCATTTGTAATGTTACATTATTGTACTGTCTAACGAAGTGTTTATGGAATCTCTTCTTCTGGAAAGATCAGAAGCAGAATCATGACACTTCTATTGAAGTCTGCTTCCATGAATATCATGCTAAAAAAGGAACAGACTTTCTTTAGATAGGTGAGCAATGTGGGAGAGCTGAGAGACGTTAACCATGCACATGCTGGAAAAGGGACCAGTGCAAGGCACCTGCTAAAGAATTGCCGTGCTCTGTGGGTACTCCCGTGACTTTTGGAGGCACCTGTAACTCCGTTAAACCTCACTTGACTCCTCAGCGAGTCATGTCTATAACTTAGGAATAAGCAGAGTGATCCTTTCATTTAGGGGTGCATTGTGCTGATGAACTGTCTGCAAGAAATGATGATTCTGTCTTGCTGTTCACCTTAATTTGTATCACTGGGACCTCTCTGGTTTCTAGGAGTTGTATTAGTGGTGTAATAAAACCCAGGAGACAACTAGAACTGGAAGTGAGAACTGCTGATTTGAAGTTAGGTGTTCGTCGAAGGACTTCTGAAAGCTCTGCAGGAGCTTGGGATGGAGGTGGGGCTGGACGAACAACCACATAACTGTCCCAGGAGACGCAGAAGCTCTGCTGGGTTGGCATCAAAAAGTGTACCTCCACTCACCTTTCTTTTGTGGTATCCTCCTGCCTTTTACTTTTCAGCACAGATAAGGCGGAGATAGGTTTAAGGCCATTTTATTTCAGCTTATCCATTATATATAAATGAACTGACAAAATCACTACTTTTGAAGTATAATTTACTGCATAATTCTAAAAATGTACAAATGGTTTTGCATTTCTTCTGATTAACTTATTATTCTTGTTAGCTTCAAGAATATATTGAGATAAAAAGAAGGAAGTCTGCACAATATTTTTTTTACGGGCGTCTGCCATTTGTAAGTTGACATTAATCCATTATAGCCCTTAACTGTATTTAAAATGTTTGGTATTTTGTATAGTGTAAAGCTTGGTATCTAGATCAATAGTGTTGTCCATTTTATAGCACAACCGAACCGACTTATTAAAATCAAATTAGGTATTGGTCTTATTCTATCTTGCCTCTTTTTTAAGTTCACTGAAGGAAAGAATCCTAAGCTAGAGCAGGAGAGAGAATACAACAAGACAGCAGGCAAAAAAGGAACATAAAGAATGTAGAGAAATGGAGTTGAGAAGGTCTGTGTGAGGCAGTTGGAGTTAGCGGAAACATTTCCTGTCCTTTCTCCAGATGTTTATGGACAAATATGTGGCCCATTTTTCCAAGACCTTTGGGCATTTATATATATCACAGTGTGTAGTTCCTCCAGGGCTGGTGAGGTCTGTACTCCAATGACTTGTCCAGGATTGGGCTTTTTTTGGGTCTCACTTCCATGACACCATTGTTGAATGACTGCTCTCCTGAACTCAACAGTGCTTTTTCCGCTTCCCTGTATTTATCCTATTCTGATTTAGCACCCATCAAGCTTAAAAATAGATGGCTAGTTTTGAGTACAGCTCCATTTGATAAGAAAAAGTGCTTTCTGCCTGCGAGTTCTGTCCAGAACAACTGAATGTGGGGATGTATACAGAGAAGAAATTGTACCGAGAGCTTCTGTCATTGCAGAATTTTATTAGGAGTGTTGCTGGAGACTGGAGTTACTTTAGAGTTCATTAAATTCTTTGTCCTTCCTTGAAGTGTTTCTGCAGTTAAATTACTCACCAAAAAGTAAAAAATAACAACAACAAAAGTATAAAACCATTCTCTTGATCAGATAGATGGCTTAGTCTTGTGTTTGTCTAATATCCCAGGTAGGATGTCCTCTATCTGTGTAGCTGAACAGAGTCAAGATGTTATCTCAGTCCTTGTGCTTGCAGGACTAAACATGGAGAAGAAAATCCAGAACCCTCTCCACCACAGCAAACCAGCAGGGCATGTCCACAGCTACATGCTCGCTGTTTGCTTGTTGTCAACATGACATGAATCAGCTCTGAAATGGAAACTGCATAGCTTAGCATAGTCCTACGTGTCTCTGGTAGAGTATATAATTACTTCAGGCTTAGCTGTATGCTAAGTACCTGTGTGGCTTCCAGTCTGCTCAGAGGGGCTGATCTCTGAGCAGTAGGGCTTCTTCGTGCATCATTTCCCCATACCTGGTGCTTGAGTTAGGCATAACTCTGTTGGTGGAAGGACCCATTACGATCCGTGGGACGGTGTCCTCTGGTTCTTGCTGTGAGTTGTTTCTTGGGGTTCTTGCCCCAGAGTTTGCGTGTTCCAGCTGCTGTTACTGAGGAGGACTCCGTCAGCCCTTTCTGAATTGTGAGAGTCCCTCAGGGTGCACGCCTTTGCCCAGAAGGAGCATGCATTTTCCTTAGGAACATTATTCTATTCTTTTAGAAATCAAAGACATAGCATAAACCCATTATTTTCTGCAAAGAATCCTGGCAGTATGTTGTGCTGTTAACTCTACAAGACTGTTTTGTGAAAGTATCAATTCATATAATTGATGAGGTGAATATTTAAATGTATTTGTTTTCTCTCTGTATTTCTATTGCAATGGCGATGAAGCCATCAATAAATTTGTTTGCTGTAATAGAAAATATTATTCAGCCCTTTATGCCATCCATTATTTAGCAGCCATCATTAAAAAAATACTGTAGTCATTAATAATCTTGAAAGGGCTTGTTATGCTGAAATGTACGGCATTAGAATACACATTACAGCTACCTTGAAGTCCCAGGCACCAATATCAATCACTCATTATCCTGCCATTACTCAGCAATGGCATAATTTCATATGTTGATTTGTCACTCCTGCCAGAGAGTGGGTGCATGTGGAAAAACATTTTAATTGCATTTCCAGCATGTGGCAGAGTTGAAATGACGACTGATCAGATGAAGAAAGGAGGAACCTTTATGCTGCAATTAAAACCAGCTTTTGTTTGTACTGTATATAAAGAAAGCTTAGTCTTGGCGAGGCTCCAAGTATTCAAAGGGTTTTTGAATGACAGTGTTTCTACCTCAGTCCCAGGAACACTCAAAGAAAAGCAAATTAATAAAATATGTGATTTAGAAATGTTTTACTGAAGTCTGAACCCAAACATTCAAGACTTGCTTTACAGGATCGTAACTGCATCCCAATGCTTAGGCTCTGCTTTTCCTGTCACCTCAGCTGGCACCATAAATGATGAGCCCCAGTGCTGCAAACACACAAACGTGTCCATAGTTTTACTCACCTGCAAGAACTAACATTTGCTTGTTGGGAATCCCGAGTTCAGTGCTGGAGAAGGACCATTGCCCTTTTCTTCTGATCCCTCCAGCACTGGTGCTGTGTGTTCATGTATACCAGCCCTAGCGTCTGTGCCCCCTTTCTTCTAAACTTTTGCCACTTTTAGCAAATGTTAAAGACACAGAATATAGCTCTTCAGTTATACTTGTTGTTCCTGGTCTGGCGTGTCATAGTTTTGGTTCCAAAGGTTTAGCCTGATTCTGTTAATTCAAAGCAGGATGAACTCCATTGATTTTTAATGCAAAATTATCATTATATCAGGGTGATGATACAATATTATACCATTGTACAGGCTGTGGAGATAGCCGGCACCTTAGACACAAAGATGAGAAGTAACGGTAATTTTATTATTGACTTCTGCTCCCCAAACTTCTGGATTGCCCAAATAAACTCCTTTATTTAGCTGGAGAAGGCAATGCTGTGGCAGAATAACAAGGTGTGAGTGCTCACCCAAATGGAATTTTAATGCTTTGACCTAAACAGCAGCAAGCCCTAAGGTCAAGCAGAGTTAGGCTTTGCTAAGGAAATTAAAACAAATACTAAATTGTTCTTTAGCTGTATAAATAAAATAGGAGTGGGACTGCTGTACAGTGAAGAGGACATTACAGAAATCTGCCCCTAAATTATATTGAGACTTTACCTTATATTTCATAAGGGTTATGGTGTAGGTGAACAATATACTTTGTTTTCCACTGTAGCAGGCTGCTGCTTTGGTGGGCCAAATGATTGTGCATGCATGTGAAGCATTGGCTGTTTCAGCATGCATGTAAATGGCAACGTTTGGGGCCGACAAGATTTACTGACCTAGTCCACGCACGCTAAGTGTTTTCTTTCCCTCGCTGTTTGAGGAGCCAGAGGGAAGCACAGCTGGAAGAGATTTTCTTTGTCGTCTGGACCATAGTTTCTCCTTTTCCAGGAGAAGCCCTCTAGGGAAGGACGGCCAGGAGAGGTTCATGAACTTCAGGAACTGTCTGTGCAGGTTGAACATTGGCTGTGGGTCAGAGGTTGGAGGGCAGAGTGAAAAGGCAGAACTAGGAAAGAAGGTGTGAAATGGGAAATTATTGCTGCCGGGGAGATACCAAAATGAATTTCATCTGTTCAGTTTGAACTTAATCCACTTGCTTTGCAGGGGCTGGATGGTTTCCATATCAGAATATATGGAGAATTGAAATTCTGACTGTTTTCAGAAAGATGAAATTCCAGATTCAGTGAGAGATTTATGATTGGGCTGCTGTATTAGGGCAGAATTCTGCTATTGGGTTATTTATAGTGTACAGTATATCTTGTAATTGAAAAAGGGGTAAAAATAGCCTAGAGAAATAAATACTTATTTGGTTTTGGAAATGTACAGGTTTTAGAATGACTTTTGAAAGAAGAATAGTTGAAGACACAGAGGTACATGGCAGAAACAGATGGAATTCAGTATGCATTTGCCAGGGGTGAACTCAATCAGATTACATGACAGTTTTCTTGGCTACATAAGTAATATTTTAGAAAAATGAGGAATGGAAGTTTTAATCCAGTTAGACTTTGTGAAATTGTGGTGTTACCTGAGAAATTATTTTTTAACCTGGAGAAGATGGCAACCAAATTTAGAAAGGGAAGGTGGCTGATGGAGAGGCAACAATGGGATGTGAGGAAGGTTGAATGACAGGAGGTCTCTACAGGAGTTCCTCACATTCTCGGGGCTGACTTTATGAGTAAATTTGGCAGATAGAAGAATAAAAAAATAGTAATTAAAAATATTCAGAACATCCCATCAGTGCAGAGGAGTGTAGGACAATATAGGAAAAACACTTAATGACTGAGGGATGGAGTAACTACAGTGGGACGAAATTTAGCAATGTAAGTGCAAAGTTGGATATCTATATGTTTAATAACAAGAAAATATTGCATAATTTTGTAATGTGGCAGTGACAGAAGAAGAGAAAGTCTTAGGCCTACTGTTCATTCACGTGAAATGATTAGTAGTGAAAAAGGGCAATTGCCATCCTAAGCAAGACATTTCAGAGGCAAGATTTTGAAGAAGCCATTGCTCAAGTCCCCGTGTAGGTTACTACACCATTCATATTCCAAATGTTTTGAACAAAGGTAGAAGAACAGGTAGATTGAGAGGGGACTAAGAGATCCGGGCTCCCTATCCCAAAATGAAATCTTAGAGTGAATGTGACTGCTGCCAGTAAATACATCAGAGAAGTAAATGCAAGAGAAGGAGAAGAGCCATTTGAGGTCATGAACAACGTTGCTGAAATAAAGGGTTTTACCTGGCCAGGAATAAGCTTTGACTGGAGAAGGGATGGTGTTAACCATCACAGCAAGGAAGTACAGGAAGTGACTTCTCAGAAGGCAATGGAGGGCCAGACACACAACTAGTTTTCAAATGGGCTTGAGATGTTTGAGAGAGATGATCTGATACCTGATTTAATATTTGAGAAATTGCTTTTGCCAGTGGCTGACTGTTTTCAGCTCAGTGATCTCTTTCTGTGCTGTGTCTACACTGATGTGTCTGATTTAGAAAGCGGTTAAGTGGGAAAGCACTCTTACATACACTGATGCTACTTCACTGCTGTAAAAATATTTTTACAACCTAATGATGATTTTATAATTCCCCAGTGGGGGGATGAAGTGGAGACAGAATGGTTTTGTGTACTGTCATCTCCTTTTATTGGGAATAAAATAGCAATGACTAACGAGAAGGAAAATGTGTTTGACATTCTTCATTATGGCCACAACATTTTCAGTGATGGGAGGTAAACAAATGCTTACACCTGCTAGAATCTGTGTGGGCAGAGATTGTTTCGAAATCATGTCTGTCATCCATATATGGTGTTGGCACCCTTGGGTATATCATACAGACTTTTGCTCTCTGAAGTGAATGCTGTTGGTTCCAGCATGCTTTCCCACCTTTAGGGAGAAGGACTATTCTCAGTTTAATCTTAATGTTTTTGTACAAGAGCATTATACTATAAAAGTCTAATTCTTTTCTATAGTAGCTATCATCTTGCAATTTAGAACTTCAGAAGACAACGAAATAGGGCTATTTCAATAAACATAATCTCTGAGGCATCACAGTCAGAAATTACTGACTCAAATGAGAGAACTTCAACAGAAGAACACGTCAACACTAGCCAATTTCCGGTTAAATACCATTTGAATTGATGCTGTGATTTCAGCTAGACAGAATTTCGGTTCCCATGAGAAAATTCATGGTTTTTACTGGGTTCTGTGTTTAAGCATCTGTGTGTACAGCCAGATTACAAATTCTCTGACATGCTTAACAGATAACTGTGTGTTCTTTGACCGTAGCTGTGTTTGCATAATCCTATTATGAGTACGCTGGAGTTAAACCTACATATCAAGAAGAGAATGTATCCCTTACTGCATCATATTAAAAATACAATGAGAACAAATTGTGTGCTGTCTATAGGTCTTTTTCTAACGTACCTTCTTGGTTTGAAATTGGCCTCACTTGGTAAGGTAACCTGCTCCCTTTGTGTTTCATATTGCTGGTAATGTTTAGAGATGGACTACAGAACCAAGGGTGTTCTTGCGCACATGCTACCATCTCTCTGAGGTTACAGATTGTGATTGCACAGTGGCTGGTGAAATAAATAGCAGTCACTTGAGGCATTATATTTCCTTTCAAAAATACTTTGACTAGGGAACATTAAAACCTAGTTTTTCAAAATTGGAATACTTCCATTCAGTAATCCCTGTGTAATCTCTCTATCTGGAAGCCGCAGGATTGCTCTGAGTCTGAGGGCAGGCAGCTTTGTCTTTACAGTGAAATGGAAGAATGTAGGTTCTTAAAAACCCATACTATTTACAGGAGAGTTGCATGGGCAGCATCCCTCCTAGTGCTGTCATTAGTTTTTTATTTTGAGGCGAGATTGTTTCATTGAATATTCATTTCTATTGGAGTTGCCAAGTTCCTTGCAGTTTCTTAGGTGGTTATTAAAGATCTGTGACAAATTAACTTTTATGATTCAATGGATGGATGAAAGGAAAGAGGAGGAAGGTAAAATCCGTTCACCTGAAAGGAAAAGATTTTGTTTGTTTTTATTACTCAAGAAACATTTTGTTACAATTAACGATTTCATTCTGAGAAAGGTGAAAGGAAATTTTTCTCCCATTATTTTCCCCTCCCTATTTTTTTTGACTGCAAGTATAATTTGACACAAATCCATGGAAGATCAAGAAGAATGAGCTCAAGCTGGTGAAGAAAAAGGCCATTGGACAACAGAGGGTGGAGCATCTGTCATGTAAGAGGAGAATAGTTTAAATTTAAGGAATGAAGATTGAGACAAGATGCAACTGAAGGCTATCAGGGATGTAAAAACAAGAGAGAGTAGAACACTTAAGCTAAATGAGAGCTGGCATAAGTACAAATAAGAATAAGGAAATCGTGAACTGATTTAGGCTGAAATTTAGAGAAATTCTTCTGAAAGAATGAATGTCGGAAGAAGCTTTTCCAATTGGAGCAATAGAGACAAAATGAAAAATAAAATAAATTTTAAGATGAACTTGATAAATTTCTATGCAAGATTACAAGATGAATTAGCCTATGATAGCAGAGGAGTAAGCTATATGACTGCACATTTCTTGCTAGTCCCATCTTCCTATAAACAATTTTGATTTGAATGGCCATTTTGGAAAAAGCATCTATCTGAAAATTTTACCTAGTTCTAGTGGTGACTGTCACAGATGAAACAGTGCTAAATGAGTAGGTAAGTCGGTGACAAAGTGACCATGGGGTTGGGATGTGAAGATTGGAAAACTTTACTTATGTTACATCATGCATTTATGTGTGGAATTTAAATCTTTGGGCTGCAGGAGGCCAAGAGAAGGAATGTGAGGAACTGGGCAAGTAGAGAAGCCAGAGAAAGATAGCAGAGGCCAACTGCCAGCTTTTGTGGCAGGGGAGAAAGATGGGAGAGTTGGGGGAGGGAGATGGATGCCAGGGAAGGGACAGATCATTTTGAACATATTCTTTCTGGGGAAGCCACTGAAACGATACTGGAGCAAGAGGAGAGGACTCAAAGAGGGAGGTAGTGAAAAGGATAGCTGAGATTACAGGCTCGGAGTTCAATTACACTGGAGAAATGGAGTCATTTACTGTAGAAGATGGCAGGTCAGAAGGAGGAGATGACCAGTGTTCACTGGAGGAAGTTGTTCTGCTCTGGTATTTCCTTGAGAGATGCTGGGTATATCCAAAGGCTGAGACAGAGGACATGGATGTGGAGGGAATAAGTAAGGACTAGCGACTGATGGGACAGGCACTGTAAAGGGATGGAGATATCCTGTCTTGGGTGAAGAGACTTTGCAGAGCTTTGTTATCCAGGATATAATCATTCTGGATGGATGTATCCCAGTGACAGTGCCTGCACGTACTGTAGGTACAGGTGCCAGATGCTGTTATTCTTTGTTTACCATGAATAAATGAACATTATTTTCTGAGGTGTTTTTTTTATTGCCAGTTACCATGAGAAAGAATAGCTGAATTTTACCTTGCATGTTGTTTAGTTACAGTTAATGTTATACTTGAGATATTCTCTAGACCTTTAATTTCATGAACAGCACTTCTCTTTCCTTTATTCTGAAGTGTGAAAGGGAATCATAAACCCTCCGATCACTCCCCAGCCTATAAAATGCAAGTGGAACTTTATCTGATCTCTTCAGTGCATTGCTTTAATCTCATCTGTGGACCCATTCACACTTGACTTACCAAAAAGAGATTCTTTTGCTATTTAGCTTTCTCCAAGGAATATTTTTAACCTTATTTTCTGCAACGCCTTTACATGCACTCTTTTTGCAAAGTGACTTTTACTCTCCAAAGGAGATGTGCTGTTGCCAGTTTTCACATTTTTTTTCATGCGTTTCTTTTTCTATTTTTAAGAAAGAAACAAAAATTTGAGATTTTTAGTCCTCATAGATATAGAAGACGATTATCTGGGGGCCTCAGGAGTCAAAAGGCAATTAAAATGAATTACATATTTTATTTTCTGTTTTTTAGTTTTCTTGAATGTATTTTGGTTATGCACATGGCTCTTTTTTTCGGTGGGAAGGAGCCGAGTGGTCCTTATTTTCAAATACTTTGGGTAATCAATACTTGAATCAGTTCAGAAAGCACCATCTGTGCACGTAGAGCAGCTATGCAAGTAAATGTTATCTTCACATGTTCTGAGACCACAAGTAAAACACTAAGGAAAATAAACCTCTAAATCCCATTCTTCAGTACGTTTATACAGAATGAGGCGATTTGTCCTGACAAGAAATCCAAAAATTTCTTGTCAGGGTTCTGGAAAATAGTCAGAGTTGACAGATGGTGTACCTATAGACAAAGGGAATCCACTTTATCACAGGGAGGGGGAAGCAAATGGGATTAAAGAACTGCCCAGAAACAAAATTTGTTTTCTGTGAAACAGTGATTCATTTTCTTTAATATATTTTTTTATTTGTGTGTTCTTCAAACGTCTGCTCAAGCAGAAGCAAAAAATCAAAAGGCCCTGAGACAGACAGTTCTGCTTGGGTTGTCTTGGCTCAATTAAAACCAGAAACTCTGAACAAAAACTCTCCAGTCCAGAGCTGCAGGATTTGTGGTTGCCAGCTATCCCTATTTGGACCATTCTTAGTCCCTTCTTAGTGCCCCTGACAACTTTCCACTCCACACTTTTTCTACTCCGGTGTTGTTTCTTGTTAGCCAGTCTTGAAAACAGTTTTAATTGACTATTTTTTTTAAAGCATGATACTGCTCACTAATGAGGGATAGTGATAATAAAGGGAAATGTTGTATATTCTGGAAAGGAATGAAGGTAACTGACCCACATAATGTTAATGAAATATTAGCTCGTCAGTCTGATGTTAATGACATTGCAAGACGAGTCGTGGGGTCTCTGATATCTTCATGTTTGTCAAAATATTTTAGTTGTTATTCATCTGCATTGCTATACTGTCTAATGGCTTTTTATTAATGAAATGTTGAATAGAAACCTGTATTTCTCACATTAGCTTCTATCTCTATGGAGATTTCTTTTGAATGTCACTCAGAAAAAAGCATCAGCATTGAAGTTTAATGAAAAAGAATAAGCAAAAAATGCTCATTACTTTTGTGATGCTTAGTAACACAGATGTCTTCTTTATCACATTTTTTTAGTATAATTCCATTGAGTACTTCAGATTTCAAGCTTCCCTTACAGCTTTATTCCTAAGAACAAAAAGATTTGATTCTTGCAGGTCCTAATACCCATGATGTGACTAACTGGTAGAGACTACAATTTACCCCTGTTCTAACAAAAGAGCACTTGGCTTATGTACTGGAGTTAAATGAATAGAAGCTTTATCCTTATAATGCATTTATGTCACACATACTTGAAGACTTGACTTCCCCCCTAGGTACCTGTTTAGGAAAAGCTTTTCTCAAACAAGATCCTCTTCAGATCTGAAGACATATATGCCTTATGTATTTATTTATTTCTTGCAGGGTGAAAGAGATAGAGAATGGAAATTGTTTCTGTTGCATAGTTTCATTACACTATGCACTCCATGTTGGGTATATAATAAAAGAAATGAGACTTTGAGAGACAGTGTTTTCATCTCCTGCTGTGCTTCACAGAAACAGCAGTCATTTCTGCTGTGTATAGGGCCACTTTGTTTCGGTCCTCTGAAGAGGACTCCCAGTCTTCAGAAATATTTGATAATGAAAGTATGTATTTTAATATAACAGATTTGAGAAATGAAGGCATCTCTTGGAATTTCTGTTCTACTCTCTTCNCCCCCCCCCCCCCTTTTTTTTTTGTTTGTGCTGAATGTGATTTGGTGCTTACTTCCTTGCATTGTAACTGCCACTGCTTGTTTTCTATACTTTGATAGCACTATGGAATATCAAGGTGGGGGGAAGGGGAAAGGAGGTTTCTCTACGGCCACTAAAAACAATCTTGGGAAAAGGTTGGGAAAATCCTCTTTGGAGGATTGGGAAAATTCACTTCACTTGTTCTGGTTTCATTTAACGATTTTTTTCATAAGACTTTTTATATTTTCTTTTTAGTTTTCTTCAAGTTTTCTATATAGTCAGTCCCATCCTTATTTCTCACCAGTCTGCCCAACTCTTCCTCTCAAAATTGTACTATAATGGTGTATTTGCTTCACTCCCCACTTGCTTTGTTTATTTCTTTTTATTAATGATTTTCTACAGATCTTTACAACGTGTTCATTTCTAAACTGCAGATTTATAACCTGGAGTCTTCTTGAGATAGCATGTCTGGATCACTGCATGGGTGGGGAACTTCCTTTGCTTTCCTTCAGCTGACTATTTCTTCCTGTTTCCTTGCCACTATGACTGGGAGGTAATTTGGGATATAAACTGGCAAGACTCTGGAGTGTATAAAAATAAACAACTTGGGCAGCAGAATGAAAAAAAGGGCAAGAGATACCCAACAATAGTTTTGGTTGTCGATAAAATTCCATGTTTCAACCCATGTGTTTGAATGTTTACTCTTCCGTAATGCTCTGAAAAAAATCAGTAATTGAAATTAAAATGCAAGACCTGAGAAAGGACTTCTAAAATAAATTGCATGGTTCTCATTCTACTTATTTGATTCCCATTACTGTGATATGCAGGCACTCTGCAGTCTCTTCTTTAGTGCATATTCCAGAGGCGTAGGTGTTATTGCTAGGAGGTAGGTGTTTTCATTCCTATTTTACACATGGTTACTGAGAATAAAGCAATTTAGATGGCAGAAGCTGCAAAAAAAATGTTTAAATGACCTTAAAATTCTAGCCTGCAGTGACACAGAAAAAATGTGTCAGAACAAGGATTCAGTCACAGGTTTTGTGTGCTTGGGTTAAAGTCTAAGGTATCGGATTATCTTTTTTGTTGTGATGAAGTAGCACCATTGTATTTGTGCTGTTACTTTCACTTTACTCAGATAAGATGTATTAGAGAGGAAGGCAGGATACAAGAGTAACATGGTACGTGTAATGTGTAGACTCAATGTGAAAAAAAAATAAAAATCTAGTGCTTAATTTCCAGACAGTGTTTCTGTAGGTTGGGTTGTTAAAACAATATGAAATTACTTTTTACTCACAAAAACTTGATCTTGAAGTGATGTGAATTTGATCTGAGTCGACTTTGTTGAACAATGTGCTGGAAAGGACACTGAAGCCTTGACCTGAGAATTTTGGCACTTCCTTGTGGTGTTCAGGCTGAAAACACCACGTTTGCTGTCCTTACAACCCTCTGTCCATTTTCTTTAAATGCAAAACTAAGGGGAAAAGGGTGGAAATTTAGCAGTCGTTTGGGTTTTTTTTTAAACTTGGTTATGCTTTGTATAATTGTTCAGGTCAAAATTTAAATGGTTCATAGGGTTTACCTGATCTCTGCTTTGTGTCAGTGATGTTTCATCTGATCCTGACCTTATTCCCATAGGAGAAGCTGTCTGCTTTCTCCCTGTGCTCCTGACTCTAGCAGTCTTGATCAGTTGTACTGGAAATTACTTCTAGGGGAACAGGAGAAAGGGCCTGCTTGCAAAAGTGTTGTGCTTCTGTTGTATTTTGCTATTTTATTACTGTGATTAACCTTATATAGTTTCCTTTATAGTCAATAGAATTACATTTATTGTAGCGTCAGAGAGATTACAGATTCGGAGATATTTCCTCTATTTAAAACAAGGAAAGCCTCTAGAATCAGACTTAGATTTTTTGAGTGGGTCCATTTTATCTTTCAGTAAAATTCAAGGGTGACCCACTGTAGAAGTCTTAGCAATGGTATATACACAAATACCAGAATGTTTACTGTAAACACAGTGTAGATACTTTGGAAAGAATGAGGTAGGTTTTCCACAAAATTGAACAATTGTTCTGAAAAACACAGAGAAAGGAAAATATTACAACACTTCAAAAATGCACACAATAAGAGAGTTTTTTCTTTTCTTCACTAAATAAATTTTTAAGCTGAGTTTATGCTGCCTCTTGCTTGATAGCACAAGGTCATGTCAAGATGAAGAGATGTGTAATGAATTGAGCATAAATGCAGAGATGGGTATTCATCTAGTCTTCAGCCTGTGACAAGACATCTATATTTGCAAGAAATCATGATTCCTAAATAAAATAGGAAAGGGATTGTATGTACGCTATCTTCTAAATTACTGAATTACAGAATGTTGTATGTGAGTGGTTTTGGGGAGCTAAATTGGAATTGTTGGCTAGAATAATTAAAAGGTGAGGCAAGTTGAAATGAGGCAAACAGAAAGCTTGTCTAGTGGCAATAACAGTGAGAAGAACTTAGGAAAGTTGTCAAAACTGTTGGAGCGGGTCCAGAGGAGGGCCATGAAGATTATCAGAGGGC
>RSEF01000002.1:57355157-57413085 GCA_003993805.1 Himantopus leucocephalus
AGGGTGGTGAGGCACTGGAACAAATTGCCCAGGGGAGTTGTGGAGGCCTCATCCCTGGAACTGTTGAAGGCCAGGTTGGGCGAGGCTTTGAGCAACCTGGTCTACTGGGAGGTGTCCCTCGCAATGGCAGGGTGTTTGGAACTAGATGATCTTTAAGGTCCCTTCCAACTCTAACCATTCTATGATTATATGAAAACCCAGGCTGTGCAATTTTTTTGGCTACCATAATTAATAAATTAGTGAAAAGATACATTTTGACGAAGAAAATGGGCTCATCTTAGTAATGATTCTGTGAAGGGTGAATTAAAAATACTGTTTTATATTGTGTTCACCCACATGTCTGAATTCTGACGTGATGAACGTTTGTAAGTCTAGATGGAGGGTTTGGGAGTGAAATACAGCTTATTCAGCTGAATACGGGTATCCTCTGTAGTCTGTTTTCAGGTGTTTGATGGTTCTAGTGATTAGATTAGGTGGGAAAAATGCTCTCTTGGTCAAAATGAGATGGCCTTCCTTACGTTGCTATATAACAGGTGAACTTAGATATGCAGACTTAGGGGAATCACCTCCCTCCCCTTTTCAGAGCTCTTATTTATGTCAGTCAGGGGCCTTAAAATGCTACTCAGATGATGGACCACAGGGAGAGGCCACGCTGTCCTTCAGGGGGTCACACTGCTGCTTTCCTGCTGTCTTTGGTCGAACTGGATTAAAACGTAGAACCTAGCCATGGAGTTGAAGTGCACTATACTCTGTGTGGACCTTTGGTCTATTTTCCATTCAGGTTGCTCCAGGTCAGGCCCCAGTGGAGGCAGAGAGGAGAGAGGAGGATACAGCACTGCCAAAATGCTAGCTCTGGGGCCCCCAGTGTGTTTTCAGCCCCACGTTGCTGCTGCGACAAGACCAGGGAGAAGCAAGCAGCATCCGCTGGTGGGGAGCTGGAAATAAAGCAGAGCACAGCAGTTCTTAGGAGATAATTTACTGAATGGCTTTGACCCTTTTTCTCCTGGTTCTTGAATGGTTAGTGAACAGAGTGTCATTTGTGCCCATTTATTCATTATTTATAATAATTAGTTGAATGGTTTGTATGAGGATACCAGTCTGTGGATTTGCTTTGGAATGACTCACCAGAATTACTGCTTGGAGAGATGATCACTGCTAATAACATGCTATTTCTTCTGGCTCACCTAGGGCATGGTGTTGTTTTCATTCCTGGATTGGAGGGCTTCCACGTCTTTCCAGATGATGCTCTTCTGTTCTCAGCACCTCATATTCAAATACTCATGTGCACATACCATCACATCAGTGCTTTCCCCTTTATTCTCCCCCGCCTTTTTTTTGCCAAATATCCTACTGAACAAGCACTTTTTTCCTCATAGACATGCATCAGAACTGAAAAGTGTTCAGAAATGTTACCTTTTTCAACAATGGTTCATGATTATTTTTTTTTTTAAATTTCTGTGGTTTTGCAGAGCTTGCCTTGTGCTAGTAAGTTATTACCAAACAGCATTTTATGCAAGGAGTAAATGGTACTTCACAGGTAGCTCCTCTGGGGGTGGAGGATGGAAGGCTATTTTGATCCATTTATCAAATAGCTTGTAGCTTTCATTTCAAGGCAAAGGCAAATTACTGAGAAAAGAAAGCACATTCTCACCTACAGATCTATTTAGCAAATAAAAATGGAGAAAAAAATGTCCTACAGGCTTGATGCTTTTGCCTGTTCTTGTTAACAAGGATTATTTTTTCTTTAGCACACAATTATTAGATAGATAAACATATTCTCTTGCTGTTTGAGAAGATCTGTCAAAGTCTGTTCCTTTATTCCTATGTTCACAGGAATATTTCTGTAGATTTTTCTGAGAAACTTCCTTTCTATTTCTTCTGTCATTAGAAACAGCAGCAAATAGCACAGTCCTCAGACACTAATTGTCTGTTTCTTTCCTCAAATTAGTTTTATGTACTTCATTGACATCTGCAAAAGTATTCCTGATTTACCCAATTATGAGCGAGATGTGAATTAGAGCCTAAGGAAATAGATTTTTGAAGCTGGAGAGAGTTGTGATACAGCAATTAAATTCAGTAATTTAAAATTTTAATTAAAATGTTGACTTTTATATTATTCATTGTCTTGGCTACTTCACAAATCACTTAATTTCCATGTCTTCCTCCCACCCCCATATTTATAGTCATAGGAAAGTTCCTAATATGTCCACTTACCTTATAGAAACATTGTCAAGATTAATTTTTCTAGAGCAATTATATTAATTTCTAAGTCCTTTTTTTTTAAGAGGTACTATGCCTCCTTCCCTTTATTTTATTTACTGAGGGGTTAACATTGGAAATACAGTCAGAAACAGGTTACCGGTTGAGCAAAAGGGACTACTTTTTTTTCATCACTGTAATAGACTCATATCCACTTCTCTTAGCCCACTGCTCACAGGTTACCAATGCATCACTTCTCACTGTGCCACAGGTCAGGGAACTTTAGCGATTTCCCTGGCCCTTTTGTTGAGCATTCCTGGGGATTTCTCTTTAGGTTGTCCTTCACAGCCAGTGCTGTGCAATCGCAGAGATCGCTCTAGTATCCTGACGGATGGACCTGTGGGATTGTAATTAGATTTTACTTGGTGATTTTGTTTCACTGAATATATAAATAAAAAAGCATGAGCAATTGCTTTGCCATAAGCTCAAAGGCATTGACCAATATGCAATGGTGTAGCCGACTGCTCATTAGCTGATGTGTATGCTTCATGCAGTGCCAGTCATCATGCTATTAAGCCAGCTTTGAAAATGAAAGTGTCTTTCATTTCCACTAGTCCCTGCAAGCTGCAATTAATCAGGGGCTGTTCTGAAAATGCTAAAAGCTTTGCTCTTGCAGTTTTACTTTTGCACTTCCCACTTCTCCCTCTCCCTCCGTCCCTGGCTCCCAGCAGCTCCATAGGGAATGAGGTCTGCTGAGAAGTGAAGTGAGTCATTTCTCTCAGCAAGTGAAATATGCCTCCCATTTCTCCCAGTCTTCAGTTGAAGGATTTATTTTCTATTTCAGCAGGCATCTGCTGAACTTGAGAGCCTTTGGTTTCCAACTGATGTAGGGGTCTAGAAGGGCTCACCACAGTGTCAGCCTGAGTATGGCAGGGCTTTAAAAAGTGATCTGGAAGGAGGCTGCTGAAGTTAAAATGATAAAATTTCTTTTTTTACAAGCAGGGCAAACTGCAAATCCAAAACCTGCCTTTGGGCTGCAGCTTTAATCTAGTAAATGTCACTCAAAGCAGTATTTCCTATTTTGCATGAGAGGGAGGCTCAGGTGAAAGAAAACCAACTTTTTTCATGCCAGCTTCCATGCCACCAGAGGAAGGCTCTTCCTCAGTCTCAGGGGTCCCAGCAAGCCAGCGGATCAGGACAGGGGGTAGCCGAGGGAAGTGGCACAGGTCTAAACAGCTGCTGGTCTCTCACCCTTCCTGCCCACGGGTTGTGGAAATGGCGGTCTTGCGTCTTTGGGGCCAGAGGCTCCAAGAGGTCTCAGCTTCTGATGCTTTTAGGGAAAAAGATAAATCTAGGCAGAGTGTAAATCTGGTGTAAAAACCCTATTAGCTCTTCCCTGCTCTACTGCAATATTTAGTGGTGTGCGAGAGTCTTGAATTTGTGTGAGGGGTCTTGTGAGCACTCAGCTGATGTTGAGGAAAAGGGATTTGGGCAGGGTGGTGTTTCATGCAATTTTATGGCCAGTGAACTGCAATGGTATGAAGTAGAGGAGAACAGGCTGAAAAATGTGGCATTTTGATAACTGTGGTAACTGTCAGAGATACTTGAAGCTGTAGATTTCTTTCTGTCATATGACATGCGCATGGTGTTACACACTAGCCATGCCTCTCTCCTCCACCAGCGTTACCTGGTGATCTAAGTTATACAAGGAGTTCAAGAAGGAAACCTTGAAGTTTCAAGCACAGTGCCAAACCTGCCATCTTTTTATTGATGTGATCAATGGTCCAGGTGTTTTACTAGCAGCAGTTCTAGGAGAACAGGTGCGTTGTATAGCCGACTCTATGAAAACAGCGGGGCGTGTAGATCCCAGTGCGGAAATTGTACTAGCTCTGCATCTAGTTATATAAAGGGAGAGATTTTTGAGCTCCAATCAGTTACCTATCAAACCCATTAGTTACACCTTTTGTAATCAGTTCTTGTGTATTTTCATAATTAATTATTACTTGTTGCTGAAGATCTTGTTAGGTTGGTTTCTTCTTATGTCCCTTCAAGAAGGATCAGTTGTGGAATGTGTTGTATTTCTGAAAACAAAAGGGGCATGAAGATATTTCCACATGTCCAAAACTCAGAGCCTGCTCTTCCTCTCTGGCTGTTTTTTTGAAGATTTTTAGACAGGCCTATTGTTCCCTCTGCACTATTAAGGTTGGTCCATCACATATCATCCTCCAAATTGCCAGTCAACAGAATACATGCTGGCTTGTCCGTGGACTGGACCATCAACTGACTGGAGCTACAGATATTGGAGGGTTTCAGCTGTCAATAACTGACTGGCTTTATGCCATACAGCTCACAAAGTTCAAGGCAAGAAATCCTCAGGTTACTAGTACCAGTGTTTTACATCTCAGTGCAGTCACCTCTGTGTTATAATTTTTTTTTAAGTAAAGATAGAGTCACGGTGTCAGAGTCAGTGTTCAATATCACAGTGGAGGGAATTTGTTCTTCCAAGAGGTAATGAACTTGCTATCAGTGATGCTGGCTTTTGTGTTACGACTACCTTGTCACTGGGGATTACAGTTTGAGCCACGTATATCCTACTGTTCACTTGACATGAAATTTATGTCCAGTAATTCTCAAGGAAGCATCAGAGTGCATAGTAAGAGTTAGGTATTACAAGTTGTGTAAGTACAGGTTTACACTTAATGGTTGCTGGTGCCCTCACAGGCTAGATCACCACTCAACTTCTGCTCAAGCACTTTTTTTATTAGAAAAGCCCAACCAAATAAAACCAACACAAACCTCAAACATAGCAAGGAGTTAATAATGTCACCCTGAGACAGCTAATTCCTTAGTAATGCTAATAAAGTCTGGTCTCTCCTGGTCTCCAGGACCTGGATCCCCATTCTGTGTTTCCAGGATGATTAAAATCACCTTTGTACTGCATTTTTCTGTCATGTTCCCTGTTTTGGGAGATGCAGAGATTTCTTAGGTTTTTTGCTTGTTTTTCATTAAGATGTTTCCTAATGAAAGATTCTTTGCTAAAAAGTCTCTGCAAGAAGTGAAAAGATTTATTCGTGGATTTGTTTTTAATCCTGGGACCTGCTCCTTGACCCAAGAAAGTCACTTGCATACCTTCCACTCTCTGGAAGATTGACTCACCAGCACTGTCTCATTGAGGTCAGCGGCTGCCCCATGTTTCCGTGCCAATGCACCATCCTGGATTGGGGTCAGCAGGGACCAAATAGCCTTGAAAGGTGGAAGGATTCATTTATAAGCCAAGGGAATTGCAACAGGATGCAACTGGGGGCCAGTTAGTGGTAAGCCTGCTCTACTGTGGGATCAAAAGTACTAAGCTATTGGCTTGACATAAAACACATCTGACAGCAGTGTATATGGAGAATATTTTTTTCCACCTTTCCTTTTTTATTTCCTTTTTCTAAAATTAATTGTTGATTTTTGTCCAACACTTCAAAACTGAATGGGAAATATGAAAACAGGTATCTCTCTAAGGGAGATGTGTCTGTTGAATTTAGAGAAAGAGAAAGAAATGTTAGGTTAAATCTGTGCTCACACTTGCATTAATCCGGTGATTTCAGTGGTGTCCTTCTGTTCTCTGATGATTTGTGGAATAAACAGTGTTTCATGTTGTGGATAACTCCAGCTCAAAGCTGGGACATGCTGGTTTTAATAAAATGCATCTAATCCTCAGAGCCATTTAACATCTGGAAAGCAAGTTGTTAAAAACATAAAGCACGTCTAATCCTGTGAGCTGCTCAGAGCCTAGAAGAGGAGCTTTTTCTTTATGGAGTGCTTTAAAGCCACAGCTAGGACATGAACTGCTGAGACATTTAGTCTGGTGTGCTATTCAGGCTGTCAGGGTTGTCTACCAGGTGCTGGATGAAGAATTATGATAGCATTGCCTGTCATGTTCTTCATCTAACATATGCATAACTACTATATATTTAGAGACAGAGAGCAACAATGAGAGCAAGAATATGCAAGCATTCTTTTTAAGAATAAATATAAAATGCAAGAATATATGAATATGTACAATGAAGATTTTCCCTTTTTGTATATTATTTTCCTTGTTAATGAAAAGGGCCTTGATCTTCTCAGCCATATATTGGTAATCTGTGCATTCAAGAAAACTGACCCATTAGTTGGCTGGCATGGTATTTTTTATTTTTACTCTAGCAAAGAGCTAAAAATATAAAGGCCTTTGATTTGGCTTTATTAAGCAGCATGAACCAAGAGATTGTTGGGGTTTTGTCTTCCTCAAATAACACTAAGGAAAAGTGAAAAAACATTTTGTTACATCACTAGCCCGTACTTACACATATGTTGTTCTATTGGGCTGGTATTTCTCTGAAATGTATGTATGAGAACCAGAATGACATAAAATATTTGTTTTTAAAAAGCTGTATTAGTGAAACCAAAATGTTTTCATGAACTCAAACTCCTTCAAGCTACTTACAGTCAAGTAAATTGGCAAGCTCAAATATACGTCCTATCCCTAGCTTTTGCAAAGTGTCCGTGGTTTTGCAATATCACCTCATTAAATCTTTAAAACAGAAGGTGCTGTATTCAGACTTCAGAGTATGTTCACACAGAACCCGCTGGTGTGATTGTAATGCAGTACAGAGATATTTGAACCATTTCTCAGCAGGCTTGAAATCCAAAGAAACTGAACAAATACTTGGGCAGGTTTTCCAGTACGTTTTAAAAGATGAGCTGTCTGTCACAGTGGTTAAGGGGACACTGATGTCAGGACCAGACTGTGCAGACATCACCCAACATCATTATAACCACAGCAGCAATGCCAGTGTGGCTGATCTGAGTTTTATTGTCTACCCAATGGCAGAGAGCTGAGGATGTCTCGACAGCTAATGAAGAGAGTCACTTGTAGAGGTGGCTTCTCAGTCCTATTTTAGCTACACAAAATGCTCCATGGGCTTAAATTTTTTCACCATTGCTTACAGAGGGAGTGTTAAAGTAACCAGGCTCACAATTCAGGAGACTCTGTAACATCCCTAGAGTTAGGTAGGAGGAATATGGCCCGTAGAGATGAGTACAGTGGCATCGGCCGCATCAAAGGCAGCAGGCTTAACTTACTTAGGTGTTAGGGCCTGCTGGATAATTACAAATACCTCCTCTTTCCCACTCTCTTTCCATCATCTTCTTTCCAGTGAGAATTTTTCCTTACTTCTTTGGGACCTTGAAGTTATCATGTTTTCATCTCTGCTGGCAGTGGTATTGATGGGATCAGAAAGTACGTTAATGGTTGTTTCATTAGGCTGTGCAAATAAGATATTAAATAATGTGCTCTATTAAACCTAGTTATTAGCAAAAGCTTGCTGTAGTTACTAATTTAATCAAATCTGTTAGGAATTCATGTTCTTGTTTGTCCAAACAGTCTCAGACAGTCTGGTCAGAAAGTCAATTAATGAGCGTTTGCTCCATTATAAGAGAGTCTTTCTTCATTTTTAAAAATAAAAATCAATTTGTCTCAGATTGGTTTTTGAAATGTGATAGTGACAATGGAATTTTTTAGAATAGGAAACTAGAGGAGAGAATATCCAGAGCTTGACATCAGTTTTGCCATTGATTTGCTAGGTGACCTTAGGCAAGTTGCTTTTCTCTGGGAAGTATCTGTAAAAACAGTGCTGTCAAATCTGTGGTTGTCTCAAAGATTTATGTACCATATGTCCTATCAAATAGAGAAAGTAGTTTATCTGTCAGTCCTGGAAAGTCAACCTTGGTTCTGAAATTCAAGCGGGATCTGAGTTGTCGGTGGTAGTTAAGCTTCTGCAGGGTGATTTAAACCCTTATTTGCACCACTGCAACGACACCGTTTCAAAGACTTGTATACAGGCAATGACTGTAAGTGTCCAAGGTAACAGAGAGAAGGACCGTGTGTCTTTTCTCTTTGACTTTTTTGACTCTCTAGAAATTACAGGAAAACTGTAACTATGCGTGTATGTGAAAAGCAAAGGGCTGCATTCTGCCCTGACCAAAGTCAATGCAATTGTTGCTGTTGCTGTTATTCATATCCTAGATCTGTAAAGACAGACACTAGCATGGAGATGGTTCAGAGGGAACATGATTTTTATACAGTCCCCCTTCAGCGCTGAAGCACATCTTCACTTTACCTGCTCCTTAGCTTTGTCAGGGGTGAGATGATTCTAAGGCTACCTGAGAGTGTTTTAAGCTTAGCATTTGGAAATGCATTATGAGTTTGAAGGTTGCGTGAATTTTTGTGTGGTGCTCAAGAGCACAATCTTGAAACATGTCAGTGGGCAACAAAGTGCACTGCAAGGTGTGTGGAGCTGATGAAATCTATCTGGAAAGGTACGGTTTTGCTGAAACCAAGATGCTTAAAAGTTTCTGTGTCTTTGTAAAATAAAGGGATCTCTTATTAGTTAGAATTGTAGTTAAAGCTTTTTTATCCAAATTGAAATGTATGGTGACTTCACCATGGGTAAATGTTAGTTATTAGTTGTATGTAAGAGCTGATTGTTACTGCTGTTGTGAGGTTAAGAAATCAAGAAATCATAAGCTTGATGGGATCTAAAAAAAAAAGGATTATCCACTTATCTCAATAATGAGAACATCCACAGTTGTATTAGGGAGGACTAAAAAATGCAGAAGACATAAACCTCTTGGTGAATGGAGTTAAGAAGCAACTTCCCTCACATGCATTTTATTCTCTAATTGTCAGTAAAAGCATTGATTATACGTGTTTCTATGCTATAACTGTCTTGGCTAATATGGAAGTAGTTATATAGTCTTAACAGCTTGTTGCATTTGCACAAGTGGGCGTGTTTGCTTTCCATGGAGTCACAGAATGGTTGAGTTTGGAAGGAACTTCTGGAGATCATCTCGTCCAAACACCTTCTCAAGCAGGGCCACATAGAGCAGGCTTCCCAGGACTATGTACATACAGCATTTGAATATCTTCAAGGATGGAGATTTTTTTAATGAATTTTACAAGTACTAGTGAAATAACAGCGTGAAAGACGTAAGAACTACTTGTGTTAGCTGTGAACCATCTAGCTACAGCCAAAGATGATGGCCACAGCACAAATTGATTATGGCAGTCCCTCTGTTGCTGCAAAAGGGCATTCAGAAGTAGAAATTTCCGTAACACTGTTAAATGGACCCTTCTGCTCTTTGCTTTCCAGTAAATGTTTGAAAACAGACACCAAACTAGAGAAATGATATAACTGCTCATGGCAGTAGATAAAATGTTGTTATTACATTGAAAATAGAAGGCACAGACATAGCCATAAGAAGGTGAACACTGAATATAATGCCGTAGCTTATACTGATGTCTACAACATGATTTGCAAAATCTCCTTTTATAGCAATTTAGCTGTGAAGTTCACAAAACCCTCTACATAGAGGATGCTTCTCTGTTAAACGACTGAAGAAGCTTTATAGCCATGTCTAGACACCTTGGAAGTAGTTGTAGTGCTGTGTAGTCATCTCTCACTCCTACGTGGAGCAGGAATAACCTCATGGCAGTCAGTGAAGTAACACAAATAAAGCTAGTGATGGGAAGCGGAGAACCAGGCCTATTTTACTGTGATTTTATGGATCTCATTAGAAACAGTACCTCGGTAATGCTGGTGTCAAAAGTTGTTACCCTTTCTCATATTTCATGTAGGAGGCAAGGGAATTTATCAGTGAATCCCAAAGCTTTCAATACTGAAGGATCCTTCCAGGTTGAGAATACTGTTTCTGGTTGTGTTTTCAATACAGACCTGGTTTAGGCTCTGCACCTGAAAGTAATCTAAGACTTTGTGTCATAAAACAATCTGGTGATTATTTATTATAATCACTGGAGAAGCTGACACTTTTCTAATTTGTCGAAAAGCTTTTTTATCAACTATGGATTGTGCCTGAGATCCAGAAATGACCTGTTTTGTCACAGAAAATTCTGACCTGCTTCTGTGGCTGGAAAAAAAATAGTAGTCTACTTCTCTCTCACTTGTATTTTTCAAAGAAAAATGCTGGAATAATATGAAGATCCATAAATTCTCATGAGAGGTCATCCCTGGCCATCACGTATATGGAATTGGGATTGTCTAGGGGTTTTGACCACAGACAATATAAGATAGAGGAATAAAATACTTCATGAGTATTTTATACTCGTACTCAGTCTCATCAGCATATGTCAGAATCAGTGTTTCACTGCATCTTCTCTTCACCCTTCTCCAAGGAATCACGTAGGATGGAGTTCTCCAAAACTGTTTTAGAAGAGAAGGGAGAGAAAGATGTTGCATGGAAGAAAGTTTTTCTGCTTTGGTATTTTAAGGCCAAAAAAAAAAAAAACTAGGACAATACATACAACAATACTACTGAAAGTGATTTTGTAGAGCCAAGCACTGAGAAGTTAGGAATGCCAGCTATGGTTTTCTGTGCAATTTTATTTTTTCCCATCTTGTATGTGTCCATTATTATTTTCAATTGCATGCTAACATGGACGTAAAATCTTTCTGTCAGAGTCCTCCCTCATTCTGTAAACAGATGGTACAGCTGAATTTGAAAGGAAAACTTTCAATTTTTCTAGAATTTCCTTTTTGTGAGTAGGATAAAATTATGAGTTTATATAAAACTGTATCCTAAGCATAAAAAAGAAAAGAAATTCCTCTGGTATTAAGGCCTAATTTCCACTTATTATTAAAAGATTTATATTGAATTAGCATAGAAAGAAGCTGCTTTATACTGGAAGAACCGGAAGAATTAATGAGATTTTTGGCTTTGTTTTAGCTAAATTTCATTATCTTATCCTTAGCCTGATATCTTTCATCTGAATATCTGCAAGCATATGTAGGTTTTATGATGAGACTCCTACCTTATCCTGATTTCAGCTGGGTCTTAGATAAAAATGTTCTCACTTCTTCAATTAGTCTTACCATGTGCTATGATTGGGCAATTCAGTGCGTGATTTTATGAGAGAAAGGACCACAAATTTGCTTCCAGAGACAGTCTGGTTAATGTGTGGCAATACTAGATGCCCACAAGTCGATTTAATTCTTTCTGCTCATGTGGTATATGTTCTAGGTATAAACAAAAACCTGCCACTTTCAAGTGCTTCCTGCGTGCTAACTTTGGCTGGATCTAAACGTGAACCTAATAAAAGCAAGAAGGGCGTAACGGCACTCACATGACCATTTTTAACGCATATAGCTCTTAAGTCAGGAATTTCCTCCTCGCCTCCTTGAAGGAATAACTTACCTTGCTTCGTCTGGCAAACGCTGATGTATTGCATGCCTGCAGTGAAATACTGCTCTCAATTACCCAGCCCAGAGGTAGCTGGAAATTGCACCAGATAAAGTGATAGGAAGAATCAAACTGAAATGCGTTTTCTGTAAGCATGTCCCTTTAGCAGCTGCATTGATGGGAATTCTGCACTGCAAAAATGTTGTCTCTCTGCTACATCAGTGATTAAATTGAGTATCTTTTTTTTGTCCCTGCTGAAGAGTACTATTTCTTCCTCTAGAAGTAATTAGCCTCCAGCTTTGTGCCACATATCTTCAGAGGGCTTAAAGGGATCTCCCAACTAGAAGGTTCACCACCCTGTCCTTTCAAGGCCTTTCAAACCACTTTATTGATTAAACGCTTCGAAACATGGAGATGCTCAAAATCCTAATCCCTTCCTGACAATGAGATTATCTTTTGCTTTATGTTTGCTATCTTAGAAGGAATACAGCTTTCCTATGGAAGTTTTTAGGGAGTCCTGGAAAACTGGAAATAAATAAGCCGTCCCACTGTTTGTTCCAGTGAATGAATTCCAAAAGTAAAGTTTTGAAAGAAGATGTACGTATCCTTTTTCATCTTCTTTAGTCAACACTGGTTTGTTGTTTGCTTTTTTCCTCTCCTCTTCCACATTTACAGGGCTGTGGGAGGGCTGTAAAGGAGGATGAGCAAGAGTCCTAAAAGGGACCGAGTATTTCGGTGTTGCAAAAACATATTAACCTGTTTTCCTGGGAAACCAGGAATTACATGGTAACTCTTTAAGCCTCTCTTTACATCTGTTGGTCAGTTGATGAGTTGATCAGTTGATGAAAGAAAATTCCAGTCACATTTAATATATTTGGGGAGTGTGCAAAGGCCCCAGCGCCATTTCCTCACGCTGCCGTCAAACATTTGGCCAGAAGCTAACAGCTAAGCCCCAGTGAGGTTGTTTCCTCTGCACGTATTCTGCCATGGCAGAATAAATCCCTTTCCTGGCTGGCACACCAAACTGGAGGTGCCACAGTACCTGGACAAAACAAAAGTTTTTTAGAGTGGACCTGCCTTTAACAGTCAACATAGGCAAAATAAAATCAGTATATATGACTTTATAAGAGCCAGCACTTGGGTTTACTGAATTTCCTTGTGGAGTGTAGAGGAGACTGATTAAAGCACACGCTTCCAGAGGTGTTACGTGTTACTGTCATTGCGGAAGAGAGGGCAATATGATAGAAGTGTTGAGTGGCTTCCACTGGACACATTTTGTGAACATTAATCAGGAATGGGTGACAGGATAATATGAATTTTGTATGAGGAGAGGCCATAACATTATTGCTGTGCAAACCATTGTTTCAAATAAAAATTCTTTTTCTTTTCTTTTCTTTTTTTTTTTTTAATTTTTGAATCACGGGCATGTGTGACATCCTTACTTGTCCTCTGAAGAGGGAAAGTTTCCACAGGTTTCTAGTTGCTCCTCCACAAGGTTCTCCAAAACCATCTGAAATGGCTTGGTGTGCATTACTGACAGTGAAGGCAAAAAGCGAGCTAAGAAGTGATTTTGGTTTCAGAGCGGAGGAATTCTGTTTCAAAGAGGCTGAGGAGCAAGACTGTGCTGGGAAGAGGGGGACAGAGATCTTGCATAAAATCTTTTCATTTTATTGAAACTTTCATGGAATGAAGGAGAGACAGTACCTGTTTCCTATGCCTTGTAAAGGAGTTAGAGTTTATGTGTGCATACTGTAAGTGAACAGTTTACAACAGTGTTCCCTGTGTGATGATGTCCTTAAGGGAACTGTGTGATAGGAAAAGCAGGCAGGAGTTTATCTTTCCCAGTTTTTAATTTTATTCAGCAGGGTCAATCCTCAGAGGACCATGGCAATCGTGGGGATTAAGAGCGGATTTCCCCTGACTCGCAGTCACATTAGATTTCAGTGCCCACGGAGGTACTTTTCCCATTGCTCTACCGACACGCTTTGCTCTCAGTGCTTCAGCATGTGTTCAGGTTCATATGAAAGCTTCTGACAACGATTTCTGAACAACCTATTGCTTCTTCTGACAGGGAAACTGTAAGCACATCAGGTGAAAAATGTATCAGTACAGTTGTATTTTACATCATTAAAGCAATATAAAGCATGCCCCCGCAGGGGTACTGCATTCATAGGCAGCTGTACTGATGCTTAGCATGAAAGAACAGAAAACAAGATCTTGCAATAATAATGTGGCACAGTAAATACGTGATCTACTATTCAAATAAGCCCAAATCCGCAACTTATAACCCTAGACCATTTAGAAGCAGGTATGTTAGAGGGGTATGTGTGCGCTGCTTCACTTTTGAAAACCAGTAGTTTGGAAGTATGATCAGCCTAATGAATAAGGTTTGGAGTGATGACAATTCTGTTCAATTCCCATTTCATCCAGGGTTTTCCTCTTTCATGCAGACCAAGACAGTCTGGTCTTGAATCCCAGCTCTCTGTATTTAAAATGAGTTTAATGACCTCTTTATAGGATAGAAATAAAAAATCCTCCAATGTTTGTTTGAGGTGCTAATATCTAATGGTGATGAAGGCTCTTGAAGGGCTTGGATAAAAGAAAGTTTGTATAAGCCATGCCTTTTAATACCTCTAGGTAGTGTATTTTCTTTGGGCAGAAGGTCTGTAATCAGTTTATATTCCAGTCAAGGCGAAACCTCATAGGTTTTTGCAGTTGCCATCTTAAGCTGGGTACTCATGGCTGAATTTTTCAAACTTACGCCATGTCTGTGCATAACTTCAGTGTTAGAAAAGCTACAGGCTTAAATGTGTTTAACTCTGTTCCTTCTTCCCACCTTGGATAGACACATGCCCATTTTAGTTAGAAATTTCTTTTCATGAGGTGCAGCCGATTGCATTTAGGTGGATAAATGTTGTTTTGTCTGCCAAAAATAATGTGCACTTTCTTGAACAGTCATTTTCTCTTGTGCTCTGGAAAATAAAATATTTCCATTGTTAGATCAAGTGAAGAGTTACTGCCAGTTCCTACAAACGCTGCCAGACACCGAGTCTAGAGCATCGTGTGACTGAACTTTGGCTCCACCAGAAACAAAAATTCTCGCTCCCGTCATTGGACCAGCTTCTAGCGTTTTTATGTAGACCAATTTCTGATGTTGTAGGCCAACCCAAACAGTAAATGAAAACTCACAATTCGTAGCCTGTTTGGGTGAAAACTAGACTGAAAGCAACCCTGTTTTATTGTCTCTTGGCCTAAAACCAACTTCTTGTTCTGAACTGTCATCAATAGCGATAGGAAAATTTACCAGTCCCCTCCAACCCCATTTGACAAAATTAGTAACCAAACAACTTCAAGTGCTTTCTTGATCTAAAGAATAATAAGTATGTAGTAAGTAACAATCCTTTCCAGCGAATTGTTTTGATTGAGTATTTACACAAATATGTCAGGCTTAGGAAAAAAATAATCTGTTCATTAATATAACCATAATGATGTTCTCATTTACATTAAGCAATCAAGACTGGCTCTAATGGATCATACTTTGTTGATTGGTTGTTGTTTTTTAAACCCTTTTGCTTTCCATGAAATCATTGTGATTATTTTTAAAACAATGCAATTAGGCCTTTAGGTATGGTATTTGAATATTTATTCTGTTGATCTGAATTATTAAAAGCATCCTTTCTCTGAAGCATAATTTTTAATTATCTTCAGTGGTGGTGTATCTTTAATAAGTGCTCTAGCTGAGATGTGCAATTATCCCATACAATCGTTGCAATGAAGTTTTGGTTGTTAGTGATGCCTTGTTAAAACTGGCCGACTGTTACATTGCATCTGCAGGCTGCTTTGTCTTAAGATCCTGAAGAATAATTTGTGCTAGGCTAAAATGTACAGAGATAAACTGGTAAACTGAGCCAACGGGTTTATTTTGGGACTGAAGGCTGGAGCGCCCAGCCAAATGTGTGGTTAGTTAGTCGTAGCCAACTTATGTTGTAGCTCCGGAAAGGGGAGAAAGCAGAGGTGAGATGTTTCACCCCATGCTACCTTTTGACCTGGAGCTTATATGCTTTAGTTGTCTAATTGCAGCGAAGTTGGGCTGGTCTGACCATAAAATCCCTTCGTGGTGAGCCTGCACAGAAGTTCTGATCTGATTGTATCACAGTTTGGATGTTATGAGATTAGGTGCAGACACATCTCAACACGCTGCTTGTTTTAGCAGCATGGTAGATTTCTTCTCAGTGGTGATTGTATGTGTTGATTGATTAGTTTGTTGAAAGAACTTGGCCTAATCAATAGAGTGTGAGGTTTCCCCCAAGCATTCCATCTTGTGTCTCCCTATTTATCATCACACACCCACTGTCAAGCGTTGAGAGCTTTCCGTCCTACGCCTGCTCCCTGTCAGCTGAAACGGCTCCTTGCATGGCCTCGTGCCTTCACCTCACTTCCTTGAGTGACTTCTTCCTGTGGGTTTTCAGGAGAGGTGTGAAGGAACGTGCTCAGCGGGGCGGTGACTTCTCTTCCCAGGCTCATCTGTATTTGCCCTGTTGCCTGTGGTGGACGCTAATCGAATCTCGTAAAGTTTATGCATCCAGAGGCTTACAGCATCATTGTGTAAACTTCTGAATGAAACGCCTAAGTCCCTCACATGAAATGCAGTAATCTAAGGTAATATTATTTAGGGTTTTTTTTTGTTCTTTTCTTGATTTACCAATCGTTTGATTTTCCTTCAGATTTTAAGATTGAGCTGTTACAACAGTGAATTAGGTTTAGTGGTCTTTTTGGCTTAGCTGCAGTCCTCTTTGATTCTGAAGCATTCAGCTATTGAAGTCTTCCTAGGTGGAATCAAGAGCAGTCTGTGGGGATGCCCAAAAGTGCACATGGGTGTGTGCGCACACATACGCACTCTCTAACACTTCTGGAAACATGAGCCAAGATGTAATTTACCAGTGATGAAACTGGTATGGTTCTGTAAAACTTGTTCTGTGAAAATAAAAACTTACATGATTAACTAGTTCCTAAGTTTTTACTATTAGCCGTTGCACAGCTGTGTGATTCTCTATTGTACACCAACAGGCTACCATCAAGAAGCTCTCAGTTCCCGCACAGTTCTGATAATCATGTAATGAAAGAATGGTTCAGGCTGGAGGGGACCTCCAGAGTCAGTCTGTCCATCCTCCTGCTGAGTGCAGGGCTAACTTGAGAGTTAGGCCAGCTTGCTTAAGGTCCTGTGCTGCTGGCTTTCCAAAAATGGACATGTCACAGCTGATCCAGGGCTTAACCACTCTCACTGTAAACAGTTTTCCCTTTGGTTGGAACAAGAGCAGTGCATATAAACTGGTCATGAATAAATTTAGATAGGAAATGAGATAATTTCAGTGATGTTCTGGAACAGTGCTCTGACAGGGTTTGTGGAAGGTGAAAGCATCCCCTTGAGCCCAAGATGCATATTTGTCTGATTGTAAAAGCGATCCTATGATATAACTGTCTCCGATAGCAAAGGACTTGACTCAGTGACCTGCTTCAGATTTGAAACCTTAATTCTTTTACCAGTGATGGGTGTTGAATTTGCGGCTTGCACTTGAAATGGTCACCTTTCTGCCGCTTCCCTGTATTTCTATAGAATTGTCAACATCATACATTTCTTACTGTGCCCTCCTCTGGTTATATTTCTGTAGGGAATAGGAGCAATCTTTGTCCTTGCATTAATGAAGCTAAGTCTCTCCTGAGAAATTCAAGAACAGACTGGGCACAGAAATAGAGCTTATTATCTAATTTACCGGAGGAGTAATATTATTCACAGTTACTCATTTTGTCCCTTCTCTGAGTAGAGAGGACACGTCACACTCCAGGTCTGTTAGTGCAGTAGCTTTTTCAGGCAATTAATTCTCAGGCACACGTATATAATTAAGTCAATATTTTACCTCAATCATTATTTTTTTTCTATATTTATTGAATGATCTTTCTTTTCTGCTACCTTGTGCCATTGTATGAATGATAAAGTCATGAAAGTCACTACTGAAGTCCACCTGTGTTTTGCTGCTGAATGCTGGTCTAAGGTGGAAGCCTAAGAAGGCATTTGGGTCATGAAAGCATTTTCATTCGTCCTCTAGTGGTGGCAAGCCTGGGGGGGGCTGTGAGGGAGTGGACTGAAGCCCCATGCCCATTGTGTGAAATGTGAGGAATTGTGCGAATTCATGAAGGCGTTTACTGGGGGAGATGGACAGAGTGGAAAGGGCAGCAGCTCCTGTGTTAACATCACTTTCAGTCTGTACTGCTGTGGCGCCTTGCCCGCATCTGTACCCTTTGCACTGTCTAGCTCTGCAGTTACACATATGTGCACACATGGTGTAAAATTACCTTTTATTCAAAGGCCCATTCTTTGAAGAGAAGACAGTGAATTGCTGCTTTAGGTCCCAAGTAATATGTAGCGATTTAATGACCTTATAAGAAAGACTAACTGTAGTATGAAGCAGAAATTTCTATTCTCTTGATTAAGATCAGATATGCATTATATTTTAAGTAGAGTTGTTAGAAGGAAAGGATTGTTTTCTCATGTCGTAGGAAATGTAAAATTGCATCCAATGAGGTTGTTTGCAATTTTTAGTAATGTATATTGCCATTAAAATCAATGATTTTAAATATTAAACATGGTAATTACACTTTGGACTGCATTTCATTTAAACACAGTGTGATGGAATAATTTTTCTTGCAGAGTGTCAAATTGCCCTCCATTCACTTTCTAAATAGGTTATTGGGTTTTAGGAGATATATATGCCAGAGTAAAGTTATGAGCTGTTTATAGTGTGGTTATACTACTACAAAATATTCCTCAGAAATTAGTTTAGAAATTATGTGATATGTAGTCAATATGCTTTTTACTGCATCTTTAAAAGAGTAGCGTATTTAAGAATACACTTTACCAGAAGAGCTGCTTTGATTGGTTGTGTGAGAGATTGGGGAGCAAGACAGATGAAATGTCTTGAAAATTAGAAGATAAACTTAGGCTTTCTAACCAAGTTGTCGAAGCACTGAGGATTGAGCTGTTCTCAGGGAATTTAAAAATTTGTAGTAGGTGCTAATACTTTGGAAAATTAAGTCACTTAACTGAAGGGTTTTAGAGTCTTAGTTAGACACTTCCTTAAAATATTCTTGTCTTTATAGGCTCTTACAAAAGCCTTCCACACAAATATCTAAGTACTTTCCAGCAGCATATAAAATGACGTCACTAACATTTTTTAAAGTTTCAGTAATAGTTATACCACAACTATAATGACCTCTATACTATTCTATGTAATGCAAAGGCAATAATGCTCCAACATCGTAACAGTGGTTAAATTTTGCCCAGGAATAATGTGGGGTTTTTTGTATGGACTTTAAAGCACTCATAAACCTGCAGAAGTGTGTTCAACCAAGCTGGTCATCAGGAGAGTTTCATGACAGATAGGTGTGACCTGGCAGGGTAGGCAAATGTATTGTTTTTTCTTAATCTTTGACTCTGGAAATATGCTAGAGAAAATAAAGGAATGATTACTTAGAAGAAATATTGGTTTGGTCAGCTTGCTATGGAAAATACTTTTTGACATCTCTTTTATCTTGCTCTTGTCTTTTCTGTTTGAGGAAAGAAGAAATCTTTTTTCTCAGTCACTGATAATGAAATATATCTTGAAATGGGGTTTTCTTCAACTTGTACGAAATGGATCTTTTCTGACTCAAAGTCATCAGTCTTTCTATATGTAATAGAAAAGAGAATGTATGTCCCCTGGCAAAAGTCAAATGTTAGATCAGAGAAGGTTAATTATTAGCTGTGGGTGTGTTGCTGTTTTAACTCGCAGGCTTTGTCAACAGGAGGGGAGGCTGGAAACAAAGTGCAATTGCAAATATCTCACATCAAGGGGTGTCAGCTGAGTGATGGCTCAGTTTACTCCTATCTCTAACCCCCGCTTCTCTTTAGTGACAATTAACCATAACCTTGGGCTTCAGATGTTACAAAGGCATAAAAGGCATGGTAACAATTGCCTGTCATTGTCGTCTTTGTCAGTACCAGTCCCACACTCTCAACCCCAAGGATTTAAGCAGAAACTGGGTGCTAAAGGGGACTTCCATAGCTTTTAGACTCATTTCAATAGAAATAGAAGTGTTTGACATTTGGAGTTTTTTCTGCCAAGCATTCATATTTCATGGCTAAAAATATTCAGAATTTTTATTTTGACTTTTCACAAGGAGTTTACCCCGGTTTTGACCAACGCTATTATTTGCCCTCTCAAATCATAAAACCAGGGAGTTAAAATGGCTGAAAGAAAGGGATCTGCTCATGGAATGAAAGAACAAGTGTAGTGTTAGGAATGATGCTGGGAAGATGCAGTGATAAAGGCCTCGTGTTTGGGAGTACAACAGCAACCAAATACCCACGCTTAGTGGCACAGTACAAAGGAGAACATAATTTCTTAAAACCTGTGTGAAGGTAACTGGGTAAAAATGCCAACAGAAAAAGCATATGTAAAGAATGCGTAATGCAACCAGCTTGGGAAGCTTCCATCCCTTTTTGCTAGTGCCATTCCTGAGTCAATCGAATGCCCCTTTGCCACCAAAGGATGTCTTTAAGATTGCAGCAGGTTACTGCTATTGCCTTTTCAGTAGTAAACAGGTATGGTGATGAATGTTACACCCAATAAAGACAGGTTTCACGTGGCTTTGTGGCCTGTTGTTAGACAGTTATGGCATCCAAAAACATGCAGGCATTTTATGTCTTAGGACCATCCAGTGCGTCACCCCTATTTGGAATCCCTGAGGTCTAGTTCTGCTAGTACTGACACCTCTCTTTTTCTCTTTCTCTATACAGCTATTACTCAAAACTTACTATAAAAAGGATTCCAGCTTGGTTGAAATTGTCTAATCGTTTGAAAAGTTATTCAGGGAGTTGTTCATGTATCACCTGTATCTGGGAACCCATCTTTTAAAAGGAAAAGGATAATATTTTTAATAGACCATTTGGAGAAAACGCAGAAGAACATTTGAGAACTGTCTTTTTTAAGGTCAATACCATATTTATTTTTTTTCCTTTAGCTCTTCAGGTGATCCAATAAACAGTAAAACTGGTTACTTGTGAGTGTCCTACCCTCTGCTTGCAGAGGCTTTCTTGGCATCTAATTGCTCTGCTAACCAGTATGTGAGGCATCCCCTGTGTGGCTAAGAAGAAATACACCCCTTCAATAGGTACATTCCTTTGCTCTGCCTCTCCAAGCTGTCATTACGCTTGCTTAGCTTCTTCCTTGATCTTTCTCATGCTGATTCTTTCTACACAAAATTTGTATCATTTTTGATGATTAAAGCTCATAGCTATCTATAATGACAGTTTCTGTCAACACTGCCCTTCAGATTCCTTGACTGTGCATTAGTAAGTTAGGAACATGTTTAAAATTAGATACACGCTCTGCTCACACATAGCTGATTATCTTTGTCTATTGCATTCATCCTCCTTGATGACTCTAGCAGTAACTTAATGCTTTTGTCCATACTGACTTCTACAGATCTTGTAAGATTTATTTTATAATAACTTTTTCAATGTGTATCATGCCCTAAAGTATGAACAATATTTGGTCTGAGTTGTTATTCTTCTTGAGAGGAAAGTCAGTGTGTCGAATTTCAGAAGAAATTGGCACCACCAAGTGGAAAATGTCAACCTTGAGAGGGGACCAGAGAGTCCTACTACCGCTGTCCTTCACAGAAGCACCCTGCCTTTTGCTTGTGTTAGGTTTCATTAGCAGAGTCTTTTCTGCTCACTGATGTTGATGCCTTTATGTTAATGCATATATTCTTAGACCACATGACAACCTGTTTGACAGTGAAAGAAGCTTGTGCTCGTGATGCTGGAATAGAAAGCCAGATGGATCCAAGGGACATTCTTCCTAAAAGCTGACCACTTAAAGATTGTACTCTCAATCATACAGCTATTGCATAGACTCTCTTTAGCGTTGTTTTTACGCTGCAGTTCAGAAAATTTCAGTTGTGTTGTATGTCTGTTTGCTAACACTGGTAATCTCGAGCGTAGGCAGTAGGCACTGGTAATCTCTAGGCAGGGGAATGGGCTATTTGTTAGTATATGCAGAATACATGCTCATTCTTTTCCTTCTCTGGTATTATCTGAAGGCCTAATTTGTGTAGCTACATCTTTTACACCCAGCCTTAAGTGATTAGGATAGATTCACTCCTTGCAAACGCATACCCTTTAGTATGCTATTGTGGTTGTAGGCATAATTAGTAAGGCTCAAAGGCTTTGCCTACATAAAGGATAATGGGGAATGTTACTGACAAAATGAGCCATTGCTAAATGTCCTTGACAAATGTGAGTTTTGTTTCTAAAGTATTTTGCCTGAGGGCTTTCTACTCTTGCATTATGATGGACTATTTGAAAGAAAAGGAAGCAATGTCAAACAAGAATCAATCCAGCCCCAGCTATGTCTCAGTTTGAACCTGACCCTTTTTGACTTGTTTTACGAACAAGTCCAACTTCTACCTGAGCCAGCACTAGTAGCAGAAGTTGGAGAGCAGGGATCAGGTACGTTACAGCTTTCATGCTAGGCTGATGGGATGGGCTCCAACACACTATCTATGTTTTTCTGAAGTCAGAGAAAAGTTCTTTGTCTTCCCTGGTGGCAGAATTAGGCCAGCTCTGAGCACGGCAAAAAGTTTTTCCCTTTTTGGGGAATCTGGAAGTAAGAGTCAGACTTTCACATGGGTGATGTCACTCAGGTTTGCCTGGTGCTCCAAGCACGCTGGCAGCGTGCTTTTGCATCTTCGGACAATTAAAAAATTTTGCTTTCTCCTTACAGAAAAAAAAAAAATCACAGTTTTTATTATACAAAGCAATTAGCCATTTACCTGAAGTCTCAAGTATTTTAATGAACCATAACACTATCTAATACAGCTTCATGATCGATTAGTTTTTCACATAACTGTTCCTATATCACACTGCTGATAAAATGTTAATAGCATGGTTGAAAAACGTTCCGTGAACAAGGCAGGGTTGGGGATTTTTCTGAAGACATGTGGATGGGATTGGTTTTTTTGCAGTTTGTCAACACATTGAAATGTGATAAAGCTATCAAATCAAAATAGGTCAGGTTCCTTCAGGATGTGCACACAACATATTGTAATACAGAGAGGCCTGTGGCCCCTCCAGGCATGCGTAAGGTGTAAATGGGGTAGTACATGCTCCAGAATCATGTCACTTACCCAGGGTGAATGGTCAAATCTCTTGCTTCTAGCTATCAGATCAATGCTTTTCCTGTCATGGTAATAAGACCATTTTTATGTCTGTTTTTAAGGAAACACACGACTCTTACTGAAGTTACAACTTCCACATTGTCATTTGCAGAATAGGAACTTGAAATCAAAATACTGTCTGGAGAGTAGAAATATGAAAATGGTTAGGAATAAGAGCTGAAATCACAATACGGTCAGTGTGTTTTAGGCTTAAATAGCATGGGTCAAGCTGTAAATATTTTTAATGATTATTGGATAGATATGTGATGCCCTACCTTAGTAATTTTAAAATAATTTTCGTGTAAGGGACATGTTACCAAATTCATGATAATGAAGTTCAATTACCAATCTAGAAAGTGTTCTGATAGTGCTGTGTACTGTAGTATAAGAATATTGATTTTAATTTTTTTAATATATTTATTATTTTAAAGCAATAAGTAAGATATTATTTTTTTCTTCAAGTCCAAGAGAAGGAAGTGGACTATTTCGTAACAGCCTGAACTGATCCTACAAATGTTTATGCTTATGCTCGGCTTTACTCATGAGCCACGTTGTGCAGCTGTGTTAAGCAGAAGATTTCAAGATCAGGCCCTAATTTAAGAAGACATAATGATAGGGCTAATAAACAGGAGAAAGACGAGATATAGCAGAATGTTTAACTAAACTACATATGGGCACTGTATCAAGAGCAATTTGTGGTTTTACATTCAAGATACTGTTTTCTTGCGTTTTTTAATCACATTAAATTTAAGCCCTGATCCTGGAACATCTGAAGAGCCTATGCATACTGAGGTCAGTGGGAACTCATGAAGCAAAGAACCTTGTAAATCAGTCCTCTAGTCATTTTTTTAATTATTATTTCCTCCTCACTTTAAGAATCGTTCCAATCTGCTTTTTTTACTGTTTATCAAAGAATATTTTTAAAAGAGTTCTGGGTCTTAACCATTTAGTGCTTCCACTGATTACGTTTGCTTTACCATTCCTTAACTGAATTGTTCACTAGTTCTCCTGTGCTCTCAGTGTGTTTCCAGAAGCTTTCATTATCCCACTCTCTGCTTGTGAACGCTCGCTGACAACATAGTTATGGTTCCTTCATTTCCTCTTTTCCAGCCCTAGAGAAGACAGGATGCTGCAGTAATAAGCGTAGATATTTCAGAAGAACAAAAAAGTCTCTTGTTATCTCAGAGATTATGGTGAAAAGCAGCATGAGCTATTGGGTAGGTTACTAATTGCTAACTCAGAGACTTAAGAAGTTTAATGAAATGTGGATAAAATGGAATTTGTCAGGGGTTGTTAATTCCTGGAACTGGATCTGAGACAGTGAAAGTTTACAACACGGCAGATTTGAGGTAAAATTGCTTATTGTGTAAGGTGATCCCCACATGTTTTGTGAAAATGGTTTCTATTATCTGAAGAATCTGTAGACCAAGTTTACATAATGTTAATCATTTTAGCTTAATGAAGTGCATTCACAACAAAGCTTTGTGTTTTTATTGGTGGTTCATAGGCTATATTACTTGTCCCTGAAAATTAACCAGAAAGATTCTTGTTCCTCATCATTCTTGTGTGGAGTTGTTGGGGAAAAAAGTTGATCTCTTCATTGTGTACTTGAGAGGGTGGAGCACAAAGTTTGCCGCATCTTCTCTCAAATCCCTCCCATATTTCAGAAACTTGGCAAGAATAAGTAGGGTCTATTGTTTTATTTTAGATTTTTCACACAGTTTAAAGTCAAGACAAGAGCAAAAGGGTCTCATATTTAAATGTAATTTAAATCAGAGTTATTGTGCACAACAGTTCTCTAGTAGGCTTGTTTATGGAGCCAGAACATTACAGTGCATTCTGTGAAGTTGTCTATTATCATTTGATTTGAAACATAATGCTTACAGACTCAGGATTCTGATGCATTTACTCTTATATTGACATTAATTTGTTTTAAAGAGAAGCAAAACATTTGCAGTCATAATTTTGGTCAAAGGTTGCAGAAGTATCCTGAATGACTTAAGGAAAAAAGAAATGAATGTGTATCTCCAGAAAGACTATCATTTATGTCTGGAGGAAGAGAATTACCTGTAATAGTAACATAAGGAATGTATACGTTGTTTTTAATCCACTGACTGTTAGCAGGAGTGACCCAACTCTCATATAGTTTACAGAAGACCTAAAAAACCCAACATAAAAATTCGAATGAAAGATCTGAAGGTTGGTTGAAATTGGTGGAACATCTGCCCTGAGGTAAAATACAGCAGCTCAAAGTCACTGGAGTGATTCCCAATTTGATTGTCGGCTGTGCTTGGGGAATGAGCAGAGAAAGGAGCACACACAGCCTCTGCAGTTGCAAAGTGAGTGACCACATTTCTCCTTGTTCAGGAACCAGGAGGTTAGGTTTGTGGAGAGCTTATCTAGCGACATCAAGCTGCCATCCCTCCTATGAGTTGCTGGGATAGGTGTGCTGGAAACATAAGACACACATCTTGGAGTTTTCTTCATCAAACCTATGTTTCAGACTGCTTGCATGGATAAAAGTTGCAGGGTTTGACTGATGCAATGCATTACGTACCTCCAGGCAGTTAATTTCTGAGACACTGATTCCCATGAGCAGGCATCTCTGAAATACAATCACCCCCGGTGCAAAATTTCTGAACGATGAATACTTGGGTATTGGTCTTTACCCCTTCTTGGGGCTCTGGCCCAAGTTAAGGCTCTTCAGCAGGCAGCCAGGTTTGTCTCTCATGAGTGTAATCAAATGGCAAAAGATGGTAAAGTAATTAGAAGCTGTGTGTGAGAGGGTGCAGTTAATTCCTTCAACTTGGGCTGTTTTGTTCACTTGTATGACACTTTGGAGGATGTTTTGAAGGACTTTTGAGACACATGACAGCAGTTTAAAGATCTAGATCTGCATCTTTCCTTTGCTGTTGTTTGTGTCTATCCAATATATTTTTATATGAGGGTGTGTAGAAGGAAAGCAGGTGCGTTATATCACTTTCTGTTGTGCAGAAAGTAGGACAAATTTTAAGAAGATATTGCTAACTGCTCTCATATTTACTGCGAAAGAGTGATGGTGCTGATATGCCTTCAGAAATTTTTATACAGAGAAACATTAATACTTTCAACTGTGTATAAATATAGCCTTTGGTCTTCCTTTTTATTCTGTTAAAGCCAGTATTGCCTGAACAATAGCTTCCAATTAAACTAACTGTTCTTCAGTCCCAGTAATGTTCCCCCTAAGGGGATGTGTTTTAGTGTGCTTTCCTAGGTATTGACTTTCTTAGCACTTCATTTTAAGTATAAGGAAACTCAGTGCTCAATTTAATTTAAAAAAAAAATTAAATAGTAGCTGTCAGAAAGAGATACGTCTTTTTTTTTTTCCAAACCTGTATAGATATATAATATTCACCCTGTTCTTTAAGATTTGCTGCCAACAAATATAACATTTTTAGTAAAAAACATAAATTTCCTTGAAATAATTTCATGAAATTCTACATTTTAAAGTATGAAATAGGGCAGGAGGCTGTCTTTTTCAGTCCTCTTGTGCCTTTGAGCCATATAAAAGTGGTTTATCAGGCTGCAGAAAAATTTAATGTCAAAATTATTTACATTGCTGAATATTATAACTGGAGCACTTGAAAGTCATTAAAGCATGAAAATGCTTGGTCAACTATTGTCAGCATTTTAAAGTGTGTCATTCATCATTTCATGCTGTTCTAGGTCAACAGCGTGGAACACAAGTTTATATGTTTCAAGGATGTAAAAGAAGAATAAAAAGCAACTTTATATAGATGGAGTAATGTATGGAAATTTAAAATATGAGATTAAAAAGAAAGAAAAGTCTCCCACACTGGATCAATATTTATAGATTTTTGCATAAGCATTTTTTGGAAGACTGTTTTTTGCCTTTTAAGTTTTTCTGCCCCAAAGTTACCAGCACTGGAAGAACAAGCTTTATCCTTCATGGAAAAAAGAACTAAAACACTAAAGCCCATTCATCATAGTCCTCTATGGTTAAAAGTGTGACATTTTTTTCACTCACTGAAAAGAAGATATGGTCATTTTATTAGTGCTTCTGTTAATTACCAACCCTAAAAGGGCTTGAGTTATTGGACTACGACAGCGTGGTATTTTTAGATGTGGACAAGTTATTTTTAGGAATTTTAATAGCTCCTTCTGCTCTGCAAAATTAATCTCTAACTTTTACAGAACATCTATCAGAAATCATCCCAACAAATTAGTTTAAAGCTCCTATAGCTGAAACAGCTTTTCTTTTTTCTCATGGCATCACCAGCAAATTTCATCACACAGTGTATTTATTAAGGCTGTAGGAATCGGCAAGTTGGGCACCACAGTGCCTCGCTGCCAGAAGCCTGGCTCCTAGCTGGAGACCAGTGCATGGAGGTAAGTTCGTGGGGCGTCATTACTCTTGAGGCTTTTTTAGAGGGTAAGTTTCTATAACATCCAAAGAACTCGGCACTCTGCTTTTTAAAAATAAAAACCCAAACATTTTTGCTTCCTTTTTACATCGTGGCCTAGTAATTAGAGCACTGGCATAGGCAACACCAAGATTTTGGCTGCAAGGCCCTCCTCTTCAGAAGAGGATTTACGTCAAGTTGCCAGAATGAAGTTGCCTTGACCTCCACTTCCCAGGCTAACTGAGGTGGCAGGGTTGGGAGGTCTCCAACTCAAAGAAATGTCAGATTTGTGAGGCCACAGGGAAAGAAAGCAAGAAGAAATCCTAGTGCTTTGTGTTGAAAGGAGGATTTCTGGATGCCAAGTTTCGGATTCACACTTTGTTTATAAATTTTACCCACCTCTTTATGAAAATGGTAATCTTTTGCAACAAGGCTGGACAAAGTTGTACTTTTGCAGCTGTGTCAACCAACAGATAGTTCTGGACTTAATTTTTTAACCTGTAATCTAAAGTTGCCAGTCAAAATATCCTGTCTAGTCTCAGGGGCACTTAAAAGCAGGAATCTGAGGACTTAAATGTGAATTGGCTCTTCTGGGGAATGAAGTCATCCACCACGGATGAAGCATCATATTTCATTGGCTTAGAAGTGGGATGGAAAGTGAGTAGAGAAATCTTGACTGTGGTGTTGCAGTCAAGTCACCTACCTGGCAGGGAACTGATCTTAAACCTCTCATCACTGTCTAGGTCCTCAAGGAGGATTAAGCTTCCAGGTTTGGAAACACGGGGTCAAAGGGATGTTGAGTTAATAAAAACTTGAATTCAATATGTGAATTCTCTTGGGGTGCCTGATCCTGCAAAATACTGCAGCTTCCCTTAAATTAATCTGTACTAAAGGTCGTCTTGATTTGGGAGATCAACATCAAAACCTGTCTTTTGTCCAACTTCTATTCATCTTAAAAAACTAATACTACAAGGTAGCATTACAGGAAAGGAGACAGAAAGGGACAACACCAAGGCATTTTAACTATAACTGATTGTTGAGTCAAACTCTATGGCCGTGAGCACAGCAAGCTCTAGCTAAAGTGCGTGCCTGTTCTGTTGATACAGACTCTGTGTAGTCAGAGCCTATCTGGTTCAAATAGGTCTTGTGCAAGGAGGATTGATGTGAACTTACACAGCTGAATTTCATGGTATCATTCACCACAGCACTGTAAAGAAGGACAGGAAAAATCCTGGAAACGATACTTGCTCTCAAAGAATCAGTCAGATTTTTCTCAGCTCTTCCAGGTAAAAAAAAAAAAAAGAAGAAACAGTTTGTTTACATTTGGACTCTGGAAGCAGACACAAATGATGCCATGTATTTCTATGACTATGAAATAATTTTTGTCCTATGAAAATAATAGTTGAAATCTGCCTGTGTACTGTCAGATTCTGGAAAACAGTTGATCAGAGTTGTGGGGTGCCTCTTTGTGCTTTTTTCCTTCACAAATTACACTTTACAATCTAAAGATGGAAAGCAATTGCCCTGGAGTGGTCAGGCAGTTGGACTAGATTGTTGTAGGTCCCTTCCAACTGAGCTATTCCATGGTAAAAAAAACAAGATGGAAGCCCTTGAAAACAGCAGAAATGAGGTAGCCTAATTCATGTTGAGTAAGTAAAACGGGGTATACTTATCCTTATTATTAATATTCATTAAGGAATTAACATTGCCTGCAGCCTTCCACTGAAACTAATAGAATTGATGATCTTAAAGGTCTTTCCCAACCTAAATAATTCTGTGACTCTCTGTACCCATTGTACTGGTCTCTCTCCAAACAGAAGACACGTTCATTTCGTAGTTCCCTCTTCTCATCATACATGGACAGTGCAGATGGTGGCTGTCTGCTTTTAGGACATTTGGACACCATATTCAATGAGTTCCACACCTCTGAGATAGGTCAAATATCTATTTAATCTCTGTTTTGTCCTTAATTGGATGGGTTAATTCAATTGTATGGTGCAAATTTGGGGAAGACAACTTCATTTAAATCTAACCTTTTGTGAGATTGTTTGAGGCAATCTAAACTTTGAGAGTATATTTGTCTTTAAAACCTCTTAAATCATTTCTAGTGTTTGTTTGTGGTTGTTTACTTAGTTGTGCCCTGTGTTGGATAAACACTGTGTAGGAATTCAGTTTAGACACTTTGATCCAGGTAAAGAGATATAGAGGATTTAAGAAACAGCATTTCCTCACATGGTTTCATGTGAGGTTCCATACATATGAAACTGGTTTCATAAGTATTTATCAGTATATGCTTTTACCTTTAATAAACCACAGTGCTATTGCATCACTGAAAATACCTCAGATTGGTTGATTATTGATACACCTCTTCAAACCTTTAGAGTAGTTGTACTAATTTAAGCCTTATCGGTTCTGTAAGCAGACTTATTCTTCAACCTTCACTGTCCTTTAGTTAAGAAAATAGTACATATATAAAAAGGCAAAAATGGGAGATGTATTGCAGGAGACATTGTATTTTCAGTACTTTTTTCTGTCCACTGAGCTGTTTTGGTTGATGAGTGTTTTCTGTAAAATGTATGTGCTCCACTGTACCACCTTACACCTCCTTTATTTGCGGGTGAGTAAGATCTACGGTTTGTGTGGTGCGATACAAAGGAGGACTCCTGAAAGATCAAGCCCGTTGTCAGGACGAGCTGGGGGACACCTGCAACCAGGAGAGGTGGCAAGCTCTCTGAACGTGCTTTCCATAGCAGTGATCTGAACAGCACTGAGGTGAAGGACGCACCTTATACGGCCCTCTAACGATTGTTTCTAGCCTCCAGAAATCAGTGTGTTCCTGGTTTTTTGAAAAAGCTGTATGTAACCTCATTAAGGGTAGGATTGCCATCTGTCTTTCAGATCAGTGGAAAAGTGGAAGTGTCTAGTGACCCTCCGAGTTTGGAGAACACCTGGGTCCTGCCTTCATTAGAAGTGCCACAGTGCTAATGAGCACGCTGTAATGGTCTGTGGAGACATTTTAACATGGTAAAGTGGGTGTAAAATAAGCCAGGGTTTCCCAGTGGTAGCCAGTTAAATTGAGGTAATAGGTACCACAGTACGCAAGGTTAGGAAAAAAGTGCAGGGCAGATGATTTGTGTTAGCTAACTCTGGCTGTTTCCCTTAAATGTGTTCACTCTACATGGCAGTAAGATTCTAGATTAAGGTAATTAATGATGCAGCTATGCTACTGATGTTTCACTAGAAAGTATTATACTGTGAATTGTTACTAGATTAGTTGTACTTACATCTGATGTGTCCAATAACTAGAATGCTCTGGTGTCTCTCCCATTTTCAGCTTCCTTAAATGCCCTTTACCAACAATGTGGCTTTCCACCTCTCACTCTCACTATACTATCTCATAGTATAGATAACTTTGCACCTTTGAAACAATTGGGTTGGTTGTGCATATGATACCTACTTGACAACTGCAGGGAATTATTTTTTGGCCTGGATAAAAAATGCTCAGGTTTGAAACTGAACATTTTCCTTTTTGATTGATTGTAGCACATAGAATCTTTCCTTGTTCAGGCTGTTTAACCCAGGAAAAATAAAAACAGAGTGTTGGTAGATGGAAATGCTGCCTGCCATGTTCTTGCTGGTTTATCAGCCGACACTGTGTCTTTTTAAGGCAGCTAAATAACATCCAGGCACTTTGCAGCGTATAGAAATAAATCTATGAACATGAACAATGGATGAATACTAAGACCTGGAAATTTCCAAACCGTGCAAACTTCCCTGTGTCTAGACTTAAGTGTATAGTGATGTTTCTACTTCTCATTGTACATTCAGTGACTATTGAAGAAAGAGAGTGAGGGATTACTACACTCCCTTTGTGAAGATGATGGGAAAATATATCAACTCTTTTTATTGCCACAATAATTGTAAAATCCATCACATTACGTATTACTGTTATCTCTTCAGCTTTTATATTCATAAGACAGAGCAACACTAGAAAGTTAATACAGCAAACATTCATCAATGCAAGCTTTCATTCTTGTGACAGTTTATTTCCTGGAAATGAGAAGGGGAAAACAAACAACCCACAAGCCCTAGAAAAGCTGGAGAAAAGATCACCCACACATTCCACAGCGGTATCAGAAACTTCTTGTCTTAATGCCCTTTTTTTCCCCTCCTCATGGCCAATACTTTCAGTGGTATTTTTCACTTTCCTTTTCAACCTGCTATTTTCTCAGTTCTGTGCATTGCTCTGTCCTGCTGTTCCTAGGTGTCTGGATGTTTGGATGCAGAATTTGGAGAAGTGAAACTTCCACCTTGCTAAGTGCCAAAGGTGGAAGACAATGACTCAAAATACTGAACCAGCAAAAATATTTCATGGCCATGGGCCACAGATTCAGATGGTTGGCAATGGCAGTGGTGAAGAATTGAGTCCAGGCAGCTGCTCGTGCCCACCTTTGCACTCTCTTTGTGGACTGGTGCCAGGACTTTTTTGGCCTGTATGCCCAAGTACAGTTGTGTTGAGGCACTGCTGACCTGAGTCACACAGCCAGTCCCCAAGCGATGTTGTAGCTCTCTCCTTAGGCACAAGAACACTCAGCATTTGGAAAAAACGTTTGGCCCTGCCCTAAGGCATGTTGGTCTACTGGCAGAAACATGCCGGGACACTAAAACAGTGACAGCACCACGAAGCTCCCACGGGTTGGTGGTTGCACTCTGGTTTTCATGTTTCTCTCCATCACAGGCCCCTTGGCATCATATTTGGCTCATACTTCTTAAGCGTATGCTGTAGAAGCCAAACAGAGCACATGGACTATTGGACTTCTGACCATTTCTGCTGCACTGACAGTATAAAGTGGACGATGCAGCGGGAGAGGAACTAGCGTGGAAGTGAAGGCTGAGAAGAAAAATTACAAGATCCCAGTCTAGATGCAGTGCCTTGAGGCTATTGATTCAGGTGGCAACAAGTAATGGAAGGGACCAGCGGGAAGCTCACCTATACTCAAGCTGAAGAAAATGCACTTGTAAGCAATCAGTCAGTGAAAAGAGGTATTTGTACTTCTTTAGGCAGTGCAGTGTTTTAAAATTCCATCTTTACATCAAGATGTAAAGCTTTATGCTTAAAGCTTTGCCAGATTGCTGCCTATCCCCTCCTAGGCTTACCATAAAGAATATGTATCTTCATGTTTCTTTCTGTTCTGCGGTGTCCCTTCAGCTACATTGAACCTCATATCTGAAGTAATTTTGCGTTGTCTTAACTCCCAGAAGAGGCAGCTACCCTGCAGCTTCCATCTCTGCCTGTTTTGTCTGTGGCATTCCCTGAATCAATACCTCTGATTTCTATTTAAAAACCTGTGCTTCTTCCTAGAATTGGTGCATTTCAAAAATGACCTCTAATACTGCTTCTACCAACCCACCTTTGAGGAAGCAGATGGTGTGCTCTGAGGGCTCTGCAGAGTCCATGTACAGCTGAACCCATCTGGCACTGGAGAATGCTATCCTGTGTTGTTTACTCAGGGCAGTTAGCAAGCAGACTTTCTGGGGATATAACCGTCAAATGTTTCCCCTCTTTCTTAATTTTCTTTGTTACCAATGCATTCAGACTCCATGCAATCAATGCAGCAAGCTGTAAATGTTGTTCAAAACAAATTCCCTGCCCAGTGATGCATAGAAAGGAAACACGCCCAGATGAAAAAATCAGTATTGCAGTAGGGCCCACCGTGGCACAAAAATATAAAAGAAAGCATCCTAGAATGTAATTTCACAAAGGTTTTGTTCAGAATTCAGAATTTGAAACACTACCTTACCGTGCTTCATGCTGCTCCCTACTGGACTACAGATGATTAACTTAAATATTTATTAGCAGCTGGTGATTCTCTTAGCCTGTAGCCACTTGGCTGAGATGAGATATGTAATCTGCCTGTGCTAGTACCTACAAAGGAGCCTGTATTTTGTGTTTTTCTGTACCATTGCACTCCTGGCAAGAAAGAAGGGAGTTTTTTCACTAAAGATGATCAGGTTACGCTAACTTAACATGGTGAAATAAAGACAGGAGTTGCAGCCCTGTGTTTTTGGAAGAGAAAATCCTAGTTTTGCTGAGCAAAACACAACACTTTCTCCCTTGAAAATTTTTGTTTTACTTTCAAGGAAAAATTTATCCTGACTGTAATCCGTAAGTTGATGGGACAACACTGACAGTGAGCCTGAATCCCGAGCAGGCTGTGTTGCAAGTATCACAAGTGCTTACGTACCAATGTCAGCTAATGCCCTATACAAATTCAGCAGTTCCACAAGGGTGTTTTGTAAATTGAAGTAAAATATTGCAGCTGGGCTTTTCCATGTGTAAGAACCCGTTACGAAAGAGCTCATCCGAAGGGGTACCAGATCTAGGGAAGAAAACTCTTTCCAGAGTGCTTTTGTAAGTAAAGAAATTGAGATTTCTGTCTAGCTTGTAATTTCATCAGTTAATTCTGGGCTTCCACATGTAGTTTTGCTGCCTCTTTTCAACTTGTTCTGGGAACAGTACAAGTACAGTTTTAGCCTCTTCCTTCCCACTTGAGAGAGGCCTCTTTAGCCCCTTTCCTTTGAACCTAATGTAAAGTTTTCTCAGGTGCTCACTTTTCCCACACCCCTGATGCTAACAACAGTGTAAGGCTAAATATTTACAAAGAGTTTTTTCTTGACTAGTTATCTCCTAACATTTTTAACAGGGTTTTTTTTTTTTTATTTTACACAAGTTGTTAAATACTGCAAAGGGTAGAGAAGTATTACAAGTTTGTTTAAATTTGCTAAAGTTTGTTGCTTTCTTTTTATTCACTTTTTTCCTTTTTTTTCTCAACAGTTATTTAATGTAAATGATTATGGGGGTAGCTCTCTTTCTACTTCAGTGTTTGGATTCCTGTGCATCTCTTCTTAGTCAATTTTAGAAAAAGTGTCAAAGACAGGAAAACATTGCAAATGTAACTATGTACTTTTATAATTTGAAAAATGAGCAATGTTTACATAGGAAAGAAACTACATGAGCTTGTATTGCTCATTTAGTGTCAGTGGAAGTTGAGGAATACCATATGAAACTGAATATTTTTGGTGTACTTTCAGAGCATCAATTATGACTAGACCTGCGTAAATCCTGAGTCAAAGCAACACAATGTTCAAAATCAGATTCCACCCCACCCCCCTTCAGTTTTAATCCATGAATGTGAATTTTGTGGGTAATTTTTCTGGCAGCAGAACTTTTGTTGGCATTGTATGAGTTTTTCCAGCCTTTCTGCTTGTCAATGGCAATTTTTGTGGCAGCTTTTCAAAGCAAATTTCCAAATATGGGGCAAAGTTATCTAGTGTTCCTTCCTTTTCTTTTTTCACATGGTTGAATCGGGCATACATGTTCACCTGGGTAGTCTGGTTTTACTCAGTTGCAGAGAGGGATGGAGGGGCTGACTGTGCTCTCACTGAGCCTTTTAACATTGCAAGTGTGGCACTCGTGAAGCCTGGCTTCTTCTGTGTCGGACCTGAGGCTCTCTTTAGATTCTTTGTTGTCAAATCATAGTAGAGAGGTCATGCTGCTGTGATTTCCTCGATGGAGGTTCGGTTATGTACATTGCCATTGATTGTCATGCAATGGGTGCAAACAATGTTTTAGAAAACTCTTTGACATAGTTTGAAATTGACTGATAGTTTCGTTGGTCTCTAGAGATGGACAGACATTTTGAATCAGCCTCATTTTCTTAAGCAACTATGTTTAAAAGATATCATTTAGGCTAAAACTAATAATGTCTTTTGGTTTATTGTTATTCTTCTCTTGAAAGTCCTTTGATTATTCTGTGAATTCACTAGTTGGAATTTACTAGTCAGAATTGCTGTCTCAAAGAGAAATCAAACAAGAATGTTTATTTTGGGCCCTTTTAGATCCAGTTAATTCCATACAAGAATATTACTCTACTGCTAAGGTTAAGGATTTTTGAGGGATGAGTGAAGTCTGCTGGGAAACATCAGGATTTTCATACCCCAAACCTAGGAATTCTTCCTGTTCTGGTCAAAGACCAGCATCTTCTCCTGACAGTATCGGTACAGTCTAGAACCTAGCTCATATTAACTCACGGTTACAAAAATGCCTATGTAGGCTGAAAGCCAGGTGATAATGATCTGTGTTTTCCCCACTTGCCAGTCAAGGTTCAAAAAAAAAGTTCGTAAAACTTAAGTTTTTAATTTTCTTAAGTTCTTTTGTTGGCACCTTAGAATAATGCTTCACTAGCAGTGATTTGTATCAGTATCGCTGCATTTCACCAGTGCTTGACTAAACTATTTTGTCCTCACTGAGGTAAGTTTTGGCTTAGTTATGGTGTCTTGTGTTCTGGTTTGCCACAAATGTAGATGAGATATTTTCAGTGTTCACATTAAATTGGAGGAGTTTATTGTGCAAAACAAATAACAGAGAGACTCTACACAGCTTGAGCTCTGGCTTTGTTTATATGTTTTATGGTGGGACAGAATGTGTAAACATCATTCCAGATGCTCATCCAAACCTTACTGAAAAACCATGAGAGCATGGGTCCTGTTCAGATCTGCTGTTGCCGCCTCTGACTTGAGGTGTTTATGAGTTGGTGTGCTTAGCTTGTAGTGTGCTAGGGGAGGTTGGAACGATGACCACTGGTAGCATAAACTGGACAAGACTTGGAAAAGGCAGGCTGGATATGCCTTCAAAAGTTTTGGTCTATTAGATGAAGATTAAAATGATCTTTGATAATTCAGTAACTTGCACAAATTTCTTAGTTACTGAGATGCTCAGCATGATTGTTTTGAAACTACGGGCTATCCCAATACAGGTCCCTTCCCTTTCCCTTCCCTTTCCTGTGATGCTACCATGCTGTTGCCATTTGACACAGTATTTGTGAAGCTTTCCCTCTTCATTAATGGACAGAAGGTCCTCAGAAGCTTTTTAGCTAGAGTGCACCTCTCAGCATCTGTGTTGTGGCCATCTAAGTGCTGTATCATCTAAGAAAGTGGCTGGCAAAATACAGCAGCTTTGGGCAGCTTCAGTATCTGTTTGTCCCTTTTTGCTTTATTGATGATGTTGTGCAATCTTATTGACATAATGCAGAAATAGGCCTCAGGAAGGTCAAGCAAAGCAAATCACTGAGATGCGGCTAGTGAAATTTCAACTAGTCATGGTGGAGCCGAAACTGAGGGCGAGGGAGGAAGATAGAAAGGAGAGGGAAGGATAGGCAGAAACAAGATAGTGTTGGTGCCAAGACTTCAAACTAATCCATATTTATTGTGCCTGTTTAGCAATATTTGAGGAATGAAAACTTACCAAGAAAAATATGAAAACATTTATCTGCAAAAGGATCATTTGGTAGGTAATATGTCCTTCTGTCAGAGCCTGAGGCAGGAGGGTATTTGGGTATTGCAGCAGTGAGTACAGCTGAAGTGTTCAGTGCCTCTACAGTAGGAAAGCAAAGCTAATTGGTCTGCACATATCTGCAACCCGATGACACTCCCGCATGGCATGTGGAATCCAACAGTGCATGCAGGGAATGGAGATGGGGGACACAAGACCTTGTAAAAACAATAATAATATGCCTAAGAAGTTTATTTTAATAAATGATCTTTACAAGTTTCCTGTTGTTCTTTGTTGCATCTTTTTCTCATTATCACCATTCAAAGACATTCTTGGTGCTGCTCCTCTTTCTAACCTTGGGTTATTTCAAACAGATGTTTTTGAAGTGCTTTGTTTGTCTTCCATTGAGTGCATGCAGGAAATCTCAGGCACTTTTTTTTTTTTTCTTCTTTCATGAACAGCCATGAATGAAAGCGTTTCCTACAATTTACCATTTTTTCAGCGGCACGCAAGTTTCTTTTCACAATTTTTAGTGTGAACTTTGTATTGCTTCATTTCTACCTGCTATTCTATTTTGTAATACAATGAATAAACCATAAATTTCAAAAGTTTCTTTTCCCCCAAGAGCTTATTTCCCAATCATGCTCTCAAAATTTGGCAAGTGCACTTTTGACCCATCAGGTCGCTGAGTATGTATTTCATGGAATCTTGATGTTTTTCCGTAACATTTGCAATTGGTAATTTGTACCAGCTGGAGCAGCCATTCTCACTCCTTTTTTATGACTCAGTAAAGGAGAGGTGAGTTATTGCAATTAAAACAAGGATGTAAGATTCCACCAAGCAAAAGTGCATGATATTTTCTTAGGATGGTCTTCTTGGGATGCTTGAATAACCTTTTTGAGTTCATCTCTAAATAGGACACGTAGTCTTGGAGAAATGAGCACGGCTCAGAAATTTGCTTTCATCTGAACTTATTTTAACCGTCAGTGCTGCAGTGGCTAAATTGTGGTTTTGGGGTAAGTCCAGTTCCTGTGCATATTAGGAATCATACAGGTGTGAAAGGCTAGTAGTGGTTAGCCACGGCACACCTGGATCTATTAGCCAGGCTGGTAATTAAAGTAGACAAGGAAGCAGTCTGCGGTGCAAAGTCCAAACTAGTAAGGTGTCAAAAAAGACCTCTGTATGGTGAACTATTCCGAATCTTTTGCATTTCAAAAAAAACATGACTGGGACCCTATCTAAACTATTTTTTTGTTACTATTTGTGGCTTGGCAACCTCAAGCTTTCCTTTTGTAAATGGCCTCTTCTTGCCATTTCTCTCCAGACTATGGTTATCCTGAATAGTGCCCAGGTTGTTAAAAATTCTTGGCATGGCATGGCTCAACACCTTCATCATGTGCAGCTAAAAGCTGGCAACCGCCTTGGTTTTCCAGCCTTTATCAAAAGACAAGGGAATGTTTACTGCTGACTTTGGGAATGCTTCCCACAAAATAAAGATAATTAAGGGTAGCAAGAATGGGCTTGTTTTGTAGAAGTATAGACTGGCCAACTTGCAGCTGCCAAGAGGGAAATTATTTTGCAGTTTAATGCAAACTTTGTGGGCTTTAGGAGAACAACAGCTTGTTTTTAACAATATTTGTTGAAAGGGTAAATTATATATTGAGAAAAGGCATACTAAGTATCTGAGCTAACAAATGCACATGCTAGTATTACCAGAGAAGCGTGGTGAACTCCTGAACTTTGAGTGATTTCTTTAGGCTACAAAAAGCGCATAGCAGAGCTTTAATATGGTGACAAGTAAAATTTTAGGACAGACTCAGCTTATTTTTCTGATTTTTAGACCAGTGAATTAGCTGCGTAAATAATTTCAATCAATTAACTCTGTAATATTCCTGGTAAGTAAGTTGTCCTGAATGGAAATCAGAGGCAGAAAAGTGAGGATCCACATCTTAAACACGTCTAAAAGCCTCAGTGCCTGAGTATCCAAAATCTACCTAGGAAAGGTATAAGCCTTTAAATATGACAGAAATGGTTGAAGTCTTTAACCAGAAATCTGAGTATTTGCAATTTATGCCAATTCAGAATAAAACATGTTTTATCAATGAGTTACCTCTGATCACAGCAAAAACTAAAATTAGCAGCTGTGTAAAATTATTGTTCATGAGAAAATGCTTTATAAATACAGACTTATATATAGCACAAAATCTTTGGCTAATATCATCTGGCCCGACTCTAGTGGGGTCAGTGACAATGACTTCAAGAGCATGCAGCTGTCTTAGCAATCTGGAGGAACTTAGGCATCTGTTAAAGTAAGCAGAAGTTTGCCAAACCCAGCAAAGAATGTTGAGGTCTTATGGGAATTTGCCATTGACCTGTGCCTGTCTCTTGCCGCAGCTGATGGGATATATGTCAGTTGTAGTCTTTGCCTGGGTCTCAGGAATGCTGATGGCTGAAGGTGGTCTGAAAGGAAGCAGCCTGGGAACTACTTTTCCTGCCTTTGCTTGCTGGGCATTTCTGAAGACCAGGCATGGGCGTATTCCTGCTTGAACTTCACACTGTGTGTGGACTGTGATCTGCACTTGCCTAACTGCCCTGTGGGTTCCTAAAAGCTGCTCTGGAATGCAATTGATTTTAGGAACTGGAAAGAATGACATAATTGCAGACTTTCCACCCATGGATATTTTAATGGTAACAGATGGGGGAGAACTAAGGTTACAATGAAATATTTTGAAATTATCTGTTGAACTTCTCCCTGATCTCTGCAGTGAGCATTAAGTAAAGAGCCAGTGTGGAGCGCTGACATTCAGATCTGCACAAAGCAATCTGCTAGCATCATTTGGAAGAATGACCTTGTTCAAGGACCCAGAAATGTGATAATTGTGGTTTCAAAGAAAAAGATTCCGTCTGTGTAAAACAAAGGGGAATGCGTCACTGGATGCATCAACACTAAACTGACAGTATGTGTTAGTTGCCTCAAATGCAAATTTAGATGGTTCGTTTCAGGTACCTATTTTTAAAGACGCAAATTAAAAATTGCTAGATTTGTGGCTGACATCTTACAACTGAGGTCGTTTTTTATGAAAGGCACTGGTGATTTGGAAAGGCTTAATTCCATGAGACTTCATTTGCTGGTTTTGGATCTCATTTTCAACAAATAAAGTGATCCTGCCATTTCCCCCACAATCTAAGTCATGCTAGCATCCCAAAAAGTAGTCGTCAGCCAAAAGCAAAGCTTACTTTTGGAAACACCAGTTAGAAGTTGTGAAAACAGAATATAGCAGCCTTTCTTTCTCTCCCACATCTGAAATCTACCCTTGTTCAGTTCTCAATTTATTCAGTGGGAAGAGTCATCTCACCTCATCTTAGCTGTCTGAAACCACAATGACTGCCTAAGCCCATCTTTTAGCTTGTTTCTGTCATTAGTGGGGAAAGGAAGGCACATCAAAATGGCAGTGCACCCTTTCCCCAGGAAATACATGACAGGCAGCTTTTGAAGGTGATTCATCCTGGCTATCCATCTCCAGTGACTTCCGTAAGCATCTGTGTGCCTGATTTCTATAAAAAGTTATGGTAGGTTAGGTGGTTGACTTGAATGAAAAAAGACCAATAGAATCGTTATGGCTGGAAAAGACCTTTAAGATCATCAAGTCCAACCGTTATCTAACTCTACCAGGCCCACTTCTAAACCATGTCCCTGAGCAGCGTATCTAGATGGCTTTTAAATACATCCAAGGATAGTGATTCAACCACTTCCCTGGGCAGCCTGTTTCAGTCTTTGATAACCCTTTCAGTGTAGGAGTTTTTCCTAACGTCTAACCTAAACCTCCCCTGGCGCAACTTGAGGCCATTTCCTCTTGTCCTATTGGTTGTAACTTGTGAGAAGAGACCAACACCCATCGCAATACAACCTCCTTTCAGCTAGTTGTAGAGAGCAATAAGGTCTCCCCTCAGCCTCCTTTTCTTCAGACTAAACAACCCCAAGTCCCTCAGCTGCTCCTCATAAGACTTATTCTCAAGACCCTTCACCAGCTTCATTGCCCTTATCTGGACCCTCTCCATGAGGGAACCATGACCAAGACTTCTAATGACCTCATCACCAAAGACATAAAAATTTTGCCTACATTAAGGCTTTTTACTGCTTATATTTTCTGACTCAGTTCCCAAAGTTTGGAACCCGAGAATGGGGAGGGTGTTTGCACATAAGAAGCGAGTATGCCCTTCAGAAGTTTTCAGTAGCAGGAGATGGAGATGAGGGTAATTCAAAGAACTTGGTGCTGAGGAATTGCCTGGGCTGTTGTTTTATTGAAAATCCTCCAGTAAGCCGAAGTTTGCTAATGTTTTGGGCACAGGACTTCTCTTCCTGTAATAGGTGTGAGAGAATTTATGACTGTGAAGTAAAAGTATAAACTGTATATGATTTCACTTACAGTTGGCTAATGTGGTCAAAAGCTTATTTGACTTAAGACGAGTTGAAAAAAGCCATTCACCATCCTGTCAAGGCCACTGAACTTATCGTTGTTGCATTTACATGGTTCTAAATAATACAAAATTAATTGATTGCTTCTTTTATTTTTTTTTTATTCAAAGAAAGAAGGATATTTCAGGCAACATGAGGATGGCAAAACAATTACTTGGGGAATTGCTTGTAATTTCTTCTGATGAAAAATGCCAGTGTAGCGCAGTGCTCTGGGTTTCAGTGATTGCTCCTTGCAAACACTTTTTTCTTCCTCTGGATGTTGTCACTTGCATTTTTCTATACAAAAGCAATGACAGAAGATAACTATCCAGCCCAATACAAATCCACCGGGTCACAGGCTACCAGTTACTCTGTTCTTAGTTGTGTTTTGAGGATTACTGCTGGAGCTGGCTTTCTAGGCCATGTCTTTTCCTCAGTGGTTCACACGTGCTGTATATGCAGAGCCTTAGAGTAAGATGTGGCAGACTGTGGAATGAATCATACCTGCTGACTGTTGTGAAAAGACATGGTGAGCTCCTGGATTACTTTCTGTGTGTGCTGCACCCCTCCCACCAACCCACTGTTTGAATGGAGCATCAAAGGGTCTGCTGTGCAAACTGTGGAGGCATCTGTCCACCCAGCTGACTGAAACTACTGCACACGTGCATTATGCCGCATAACCGCGTGCAATCTGCTCTGGATACTTTTGGGCAGTGTTAAATATCCTGTGCGTTTGCTTTGCAGTTTCTTTTCACCCTAGCAGGCAGTTGAATACTGTCACGGGGCATCTGACAGACCTTCTGTGTGCTGGCTGCTTAGCTGGTCTACACGTGCTCTCTAACCCCGATACGTCCACAGAATATCAGTTTTATTGAGTTTGTACATTATAGTGAGATATCAGATACACACCTATTTCTGTGTAGTAATTCTTGAATAAAAATTATAGTTCACTGCACAGTGAACATCTGTTTCTCAAACTTATTAACAAATTTCCTACAAGTAATTATAGTGGTTTTCCAGAGAAGGGTAAGGAATGTACTGTAGATCAGAAGGCAGGGTTTTGTCTTTCAGTTCAGCTGATATTTGTATTTCCAGTCTGCAGGAGCAACCCTTGGTGTTTTTCTGTGTGTAAACTGAAGCTGGCATTTATGCAATCAGGTCTACTTCTGATTATTATTTTCTGTTAATTTCTAAAGCTTGTGGTTGATTTGATTTATTTATTTTGACTTTTTTTTTTTTAAGCAATTTGAGTTGGCTATCAAAAGAACGTTATCACAAATGAGTTGTCTTTGAAGTCATCCTCTTGGGTTTTCATTACATAAGGGTAGTTTGACTAACAAAAGCCACATAAACACAGACTGATAGCAGAAGGTGCCTCTTATTCCTGCCCCCAGAGTCAGAGAGACAAGGATTTGCTGAAGCTGAAAGTGTTCCTTACTAGTGTCTAATTGTAATGATGTCCTTTTTCTCTGCAGAAAACTCATGAAGGAACTTATTGTAACTGGGATCAATCTCATTGTGTGCCAGTTTTTGCTCATGAACCTCTGTGATGAACAGGACCGTGAATAGAGTGTCCTGTACTGAAGTTAACGCTGACAATATTTTTTGGGGAAATTTGTATATCTAAGCATTAATCATGGCAAGATTATTAGAAATGTTTTCTTACATGGATGTAGCAGCTTGCATTCTTATTCAATATGCAATTGCAACACCTTTTCCAAGTATTGCCCACTTCCATTGAAAGTCAGTGACATTTGAGACTGAAGGAAATGCCTGAACAGCACATAGTTACTTCACAAGAATAGGGAGAGGCCATGAGAGCAAAGCTGATTTCTTACAGAATGTGTTAAAGGATCCTTTATGTTTACAGAGAACCCCCAAACTGTTTGCTCATGGAGTGCACTGTCAGAATTACACTGAATGCAATGGGATATTGTCTGCTTAAGGAAGATTTTACTTAAGTTTTAAAAGTTGATTCCAAAGCTTTGGGAACTTGAGGAATAGCAAGAACAGATTCTCTCCTGGGATATGAAACTAGCATTCAGGATATGAAACCTGATGTTTTGTTGCTACGTACACCCATTTTTGTCAGGTGTCCATAAAATTTGGTTCTCTGTGCAAAACTTTCTTGTACCATATGTTTTGGGTACATCAATAAAAGCTGGTACATCAGTAAAACTCTCACAGAAGAGTTGAGGGGGGACATTCTCATGTATAACTGTAGCTGTGGAACGATTTAGTATTGTGAAAAGGTTTTATCTATTTGTGTGTATAAGCTACGCACGTCTGTGGAAGGAAGTAAGAATGACACATCTTTTCTGGGGTTATTGCAGCAGGAAGCCAGTAACTCATTTTAGCTAGCTGTGTCACTATTAGCAAGGGTGGCAGAAGTTCTAATGTTGCTCAAATCTCTTAAAGTTTCTCAGAACATTTTCATACTTTGCAGAAAGATAAAACAAAAGCCTTTCTTGGTGTGATGCGGACCACATCGACCTTCCACTCCTCCTTCTCCTTCTCAGATGGGAGACAGGAAGCTTTAAATAATTTCTTCCAACTCGTATCTATAGCAAACTTTTGAACTCACAACCCAAGTGAACAATCCACTCGTGAAGATATTCTGGTCTAGGGTACAAGTCCTTTCTCCCACAGAGCTGTTCTGTAGGACTGACCTATCAAAGATGATTCCATCAGTCCATCGCCTGAGCTCTGGGATCTCCAATTGCAATAGGTGTTAAAAGGGACCAAGCGACAATCACTTCAGCCCAGGGTTCCCCTCTCTGGTGAGTGCCTTTTGCTATGTGGACCGGGCTTAGTTTTGATAAGAAATTCCACTGCAGGCTTTCTTAGTGAAACTTGTATCAGACTTAGCAGAGGCTTGTGAATAGCTTTTGATCTTGAAGAATTAGTGACAATTGATGAAAGGCCATTGTCTCAAGAGAGTACTTAACCTGCTGCAGCAGTGCTGTGTTCAATAGCTTGCCCCCTTTTCCCAGCTATAATAAAAAATCTCTCTGCTTTCTACAAACCTCACCTGTCAGGTAGTAGGCTATCATGGTTGAAACAACCCATTAATCAGGTTCAACTGTCAATATCAAACTGTTTATCTGTTATTATCAAGAGCAAAACAGGGATAAATATTTCATCATTGGTAATGTGTAACGGTATTAGAATTAATTTTTATTCATTTTAATTTTTAATGTGCATTCAAAGTAGTTTTTTCCTCGGCTGGCCCAATGGTATGAGAACGATTCTTGGAGGAAAAGATTGAGTAGTACTGTTGAAAACATGTGGTGAGTCACAGTCATAAAGCTTTGAAAGTAAAGGCAGAGACTAGCCACACAGCTTTGCAAACTTTAGACAGGTTGAAGGAGCTTGCCCCAAGTATTCAGACAATATGTGTGCTTTGCATGTTAATTGAAGCTGACTGGTATCTGGACTGTGGTGGTGTTAATCTTCTCTGCAGTGATATGTAATGCTATTTTTAAAAAAAATCGACAGCATAAAAGCAAGCCCTCTAGCTAAGGAGATAAATATTTGTACACAGATACTGTTTTATTTATAACAGAGAGGAGAATGCTTGGAGCGGTTACTCAGCAATTTTACATTTCAAGAACACGCTGAAAACAGCTTCACTTTTTCCTGTTACTCAGTTTGGATCTGGAGTGACATTGGGCTTTTGAGCTGTGTAACTTTCGTGGACTGAGTTCAGTTGCCCGCTTTCTAATCATTTGCTTTCTTTCTCCCTGAATCTTATGATAGCTAGTACTTTAGGGAAACATTAAAAAGAGCAGGAGCGGGGCTATGGAACAGCGTACACTTTGGATAACTTCTCACCTTCACTGAGGACCCAACCTGCCTGCTTTATGCAAATGTATTGCTCTGCTGAATTCAGTGGGATTGTTTGCAGATACTCTCAGGGGTTTTTACAGTGGATGCATACAGATATTTTCCTTGGAAGGACTGTGTGGAAGGCCATATTCTACAAGTGATCTAGCCCCCTTTCCAAGATTTTACACCTTCTTGAGCTCCCTGTGTGATCAGAGGAAGTTAAAATGCTTAGCATTGCTCTGGACTAGGTTTTTCCTTTGGGTAGTTAAGGGGTTATTCCAAGGACTAAAAATGTGAAATAACTGTGTGTAGAACAAGGGTTCTCAGACTTTTTCCATAATATTTGGCACATGTTCACAGAGAATTTGCAGACTGGAGGAATAGCTTCCCTTGGAAATCTCATTAAGAAAGGCATTAGCTGTATCTTAATATAATTAAACAACTAGATTTAGAGCTAATATTCTGTGACCAACTAGTTCTTTGTAACTGCTGTGCTGATGACCGTAATCTGAGAAACTTTTGGCTGACCGACAGCCTGGCTTGCTTGTGGCATGTGCCATGATCTTAAGACAGCTTAATGTTAGAAATGGTTAACACCTCCCTTCTGGCCTGGGATCTGCTTACGCACACAAATTGGTGGCTTCTCCTACAATTAGCTCCATGGGCTTCAGTGGAACTGGGTCTGGTAGATCTGTGCAAATTTTTAGTTCTGACCTTGAAAGGAAAAGGAGAAAAAAAAAGAAACAGTGAAAATTTAGGTTTTATCAGTCTATAATAAACTTCTTAGAGCAGAACAAAACATGCTTTAGTTGAAAAAAGTGTTTTGTTCATACAAAGCATACAGTTACAATAAAAGCAAAGTAAATGATCAACTGAATTCCTTAAATTGATTCTGATAATTATATCAGTATGTTTCTTTTTGTCAGTAGCCTGACAGACTCGGCATTTTCCTGTGAAACGGTGCGTGTGACTGAACCCTACTCACCTGCTGCAATGACTAGTCTATGGGGTAAAGATGGGAAGTCAGCATCTTGCCCTCTGCTTCCATTGCTTTAATACAAGCTCCTAAAAATAAAACATGTTAGAAGTTTGTGGTAATATTTTTATTTCAGTCAAAATGGTTTGGTGAATTTTCTTGCATTCCGGAATTACTTCAGCCACCCTGAAAGAGAATTTTTCAGCTAATAAATTTGTCTGGATGCCCTTCAGTGGGACAGCCTGGCCTTACCTTTATGATTGCATTTAGGACTATTTCAAAAAGCATAGAGATGCATGGAATGTGGTAAAGACAAACTGTCATTGGGCTCTTACTTAGTAAAGGTAACTGGCAGCAGCTGCTGTGACTCAATGAATCAGAAATAGTTATAGATAATGGATGGTAAGACAAAGACAGTGCAATTTTTTTTCACATGAGAGCGGCTGATCGTGTGACAAGGTTTTATTATAACAACTGTACTTCTGTTTTTCCAAATGATTGATGCACGTAGTGCTCTGCATAATCTTCTTCGATGATGAATGTTGGTGCCATGAAGCAACCGTTACTCACTGTGCTATTATTGAACATGAATTTTGAATGACTTGTGGCACAGAGCTGCCGGGTACTTAAATCAATGAAATAAAAGTCAGGAAGAGCCAAAGATAATGTTCCTCCTTCAATATTAACTCCTGTGGCCTGTGTACAAACAACGTTTCTGGTAACTAGTGAAGGAGGTCACATCTCTGGAGTCCCCATACACAGGATGAAGGAAGGGGGAGGCGTATGAACCAAGGGTTATTGTTTGGACGTGAAAGTTGGTTTGTTTTTTTTTTCTCTTCCTCCCCTCCTTCATTGGCAAGGAAAGCTGGGAATGGGTAGGAAGGATCAATGGTTTGGCTCTAGGGAGGAGGTGAATTCATCTTCCACGTGTGCTGCCCGAGGCTGGCCTCAACCTGAAAGGTCGGGAACACCTTTCCTAGCTCTGCTCATCAAACACAACGTGTTGCTGCTCACATCTGGGGTTGCAGTTACACAGGAGAGGTGTATGGGAGCACAGAGCCATGTTTCTCAATGAATTCATGGGGCTGAGGTTGCTCCGTGGATTCCCCGAGCTGGCTTTCAGGACTGGAGGGAAACATGCTGGCATAGTTGATTGCTCTCCACCTGGCTTACAGAGATAAGGAGAATTCTATTTGTTTTATTTGTATATCACTGACCTTCCCATCTCCATTCTCACATCAGGAATGAAGTATTGAACAATACTTTTGTATTTCGACTGCCAACAAGCAGATGAGTTAATCCTCCTGGAGAGGTTCCACCTCTTGCTCAAGATTCTTTGTAAAGCTAAATATGTAGCTGTGTATCAGCAGTACCACTGTGAGTAGGAGTGGCATTTATGTGACCTAGCCAGAGGAACAGTCGATATTTTAATGATTTCTGTTCTCCACAACATCACTGTTTATGTGGGGAAACAGGGGGCGAAGGAAGCCCAGCTGGAAAGAGCTGTTGGGGCAGTGCACGCAGGCAGACTGACTGCATCTCAGCTGTGCCACGAAACACAGCCCCATGGAGTCTTGACTTCTCCTGAAAGCACTAATGCTACAGGGGCATTGTGATTGCAAGGGAATACAGGTCTGTTTTAGGAGGTTGGGCTCCCAATATGGTTAATAAAGTGAGAGTAGGCACCTATATTGGGCTCTAGCTCTGAATTATCTTCTGGAAAAGGTTGTTTTTCTCCATGGCATATAGAAAAAGCTGAGGAAGAGTAGTCTCCTAAGTAGAAGACAAAGTTTAGATGACATGATGACTACTCTACGTTTTTGCATCTTGAACAGGACAAACTAACAACTTGTGGTTTCTGCTATGTTGTTAAATATATATTTGAATGTTTATTTAACTGCTGTTTAAGAAGGATGAAGACATTCACAAAAATGTTTTAACATGTCAACTCTTTATTGTCCTTTTAAAGGAATGATAATTTTCTTCTTCTAATTGTAATCATGTATATTCTTGGATTGTTTAAAATATTTACATTTTACTCTTTACTTTTTCACTTTCTTCTCTTTCTTCCTTATTTTGTTTTTCTAATTTGCCACAGAAAGTAGAGTGAAGGGGAGGAAAAGACAAAAGAAAATTGCACAAATATATTAATTCTTTGACAGAGGAGACATTTTCTGCACAAACTTTTGTTTTCAGAAAGTCTGTTATCCCCCCAGGAATAACAATAACCCTATAAAAAACCTTCCATGAGTTCTGTTTAATATAGATGGGATAGTCTAAGGGTGACCTCTTGATCTAATGAAAATCATAACATTTCCTAACCTTATATAGTATTTCTGCAATAGTATTTCTAAATATACTCTAATACAATTTTGTATAAGCGTACACCAATCATCATAAATGGCTGACATTTGTCAACAGATGCTACTCAAGAAGTTACTTCCTTTCTTATGGCTGGAATGCAATTGCTCTCTCTTAGCTCCTGTGTTAAATTCCAAGTTATTTCTATTTTGACTTATTTCAGTATGAGTAGGGGACAGTCATAACTCGCTGACTTATTTGAGCCTAAATATAATGTGATGTTTGCCTGGCATCGTTGTGACTGATCTTTGAAAAGTGATTTTTGTTGATTTCTTGTCTTCGGCTTGAAGAACCTTGTAAACTTCCAAAAGTTTTCACCTGCCAATCATGTATGCTAGGTCTCATGCTGGATCCAGTTTTGAACTGATGCTTACTCTCAAACCTATTTCTCTTTGTACTAATCAGATTTCTGTTTTCCTTTTCTCTAGGTTGCGGTCTTTGGTAAAGCAGTTAGAAAGGGGGGAAGCTTCAGTTGTAGACCTAAAGAAGAATTTGGAATATGCTGCGACTGTTCTTGAGTCAGTATACATTGATGAAACTAGGTGAGTTAAATGAAGACATACACAATCTTCTTATATCAAATACCAACAACACAAAATTGTAATTTACACATCAGTTGGGAAATTCGATTTAGCCGAGATTTATTGCTTACAGACAATATGTTTTTAATCATTGAAATATCATAGTCTGTGTAGAGCAGATCTTCAATCCTTGGTCTAAAAGCTGCTTTAAGTTTCCTGGAGCAGGGGTGGAGATGAAAAGCAATAATGTATCTAATATATATTCTCTTGGAGAAATGTTTTCATAATAATCATGTCCCACTTTTTCTGAAAGTTTCTAAATTCCTACTCCTCTGTTGCTTTTGAATAGTGTTACATCTTTTCACTTGTATCAAGTTTTTGAAATTAAACAAAATTTTACTCCAGGTCATGATAGAGGTGGACTGGTAAGACGTTGTAAAGGAGTTCCCCGCTCTGTTATATACCATTTCTTCAGTGCTAAATGCACTGAGATGACCAGAATGGTAAAGGAGAGGACTGTATGATACTAACTGGGAAGTTAGATATGTCCGTCAACGAGCTCTGAAGGGCAGAAAGGTCAGGAACATTGAGGAGCTGAAGATGAGAAGTCAATGGATGATTATGTAGTTGTACTTCAGAACGCTGATACTTCTTGTTTGTCAGCCTAGTAGTGAGTTTCACAATCTAACATTTAACCATACAAAAGAATAAACAGTCTGTTGAAGACTTGCACAATTGTGTTCCATTAGGGCTGACGAACCAAAGACTTTTAACAACTGCTTTAATTAGAATATACATGAGTTTCTTTTTTGTTAATAATATTGCAGTGCTCTTCAGTGGAGTCTGTTTACCCATCTTTCCCCCATCTCCCCTCTCTCTAGGCGTTTACTGGACACAGAAGATGAGCTCAGTGACATCCAGTCCGACTCTGTGCCCTCAGAGGTCCGGGACTGGTTGGCTTCTACCTTCACGCGGCAAATGGGGATGATGCTCAAAAGGACAGAGGAAAAACCCCGATTCAGGAGTATTGTCCATGCAGTACAAGCTGGGATATTTGTGGAAAGGTAAAGGGGCATGTAATTGCTTCGTTCTAGTAGCTGCCCAGGTACCGCAGCTTGTTCCTATAGTATTGAATGAAGAATACTTTAATACGCTTCTAATGAAGTTTCTACACAGATCTGGATAGCACTGTGAAACCTGGGATTAAGTAATAGATTGCAACCTGAAACAGCACATACTGATCTGTTCTTAGCTTAATACACATGTAATAGCACAGTTGGAATAATTTTGACAGAGAATATGCACCTCTGCGTAGCCCTAGGTCAAGAGTGACAGCTTTTAAAATTTGATCAGGCCAGACTGAGCCCTCCCTTGCCTCTGTTTACCTCTGTAGTCTAGTATTTCTTACGAAGAACTGCTAAGAGACAGAGGAAAATCCGGTATCATAGTATTACTGGAATGAACTGTAGACCAAGACTGATGTGAAAACTTTGGAGCTCAGGGAGGATTTAAAAAAAACTCATTGAGTCCTCTCAGCCTTCTTTGTTGTGATTTGCATTGGAACCTACTGCTAAAACTGATTTCACTTTCTGCACCCTTTAAAACATTGAGTCATTTAAATTGGGACTCACTTCCTTCCTTACCTTTTCTTGTCGAGTAACCACTCTTTGCTGATATTCTCTTCAAGCTAGAAGGAGGGCTGGCACATGTGAAACTATTAGCGGACTTTAGGCAGCGTAAAAGACAGCAGGTCCCAGCTCTCTACAGCAAAACTCAAGTGAGGAATGGAAGAGCAGAGCGCCTTTCACCGTTGATCAGAATCGCAGTGACAGCCTACCAGCCCTTCGTGCAGGAGGTTGGGCATATCACGCAGTGGACCACAAGCCACACAGACTGTACACAGAAGCCTCTTCCAGCATGTCTATAGCCGATTTTTTTTGTCTGTGTACCAAAGTTACTGTACATGTGTTAAGAGTGGCAGCAAATTGTGATAAGACTAAACCTGTAATTTCTCCTTGGAACAGGTTTCTCCAGGTTTGACAGGCTATTTGTGAATTAACCCTCACTCTCAGTGAGGGACTTGCTCAACAAGGAAGTAAATGAACTGCAGAGAGCTGGCTGCAGGAGGCTGTTTTCCAGCTGATCTGAATCACTCTGGCCCAAAGGAGGAAGTGTTCAGATATTATATGGCACCAGAGGAGGGTTATGGCTCTCCTGAGCTGAGGGACTCTGCCTGAATTGTCACTTAAGAGAAGGCTATGGGGCTCCTGACTGGAGGGAGGAGGGGGTAAGAAATTCTGTAATTTGGGGAATGGGTGAATTTAATTCTCCGAAGGGGGCTGACTTTTTTTGGGTCCGAATGCAGAACATGACAAAGAAAAAGGGAAGTGAAGGAAGACTTCACACGGGATCATTTCAGAAGGGAGAAGAGAGCTTTCCATCATCTCCTTTTAGTCCTACATTGCTTAAGTGCAAAAAAGGATGACCTGCAGAAAGGCATTTTAGCTATGACAAGTGTTTCTGCATTCACCAAGCCGTTAAACACAGTGTGGCCCGAAAACAAGTTTAAAATCTGGTACATACTTTGGTGCTTTGTTTAGTATGGTTGCAGATGTTGATTATTGCCTTACTCTTTCTCTCTCTGTCCCTCAAACACAGACACACACACACACAGAGCAAACACCCAAAACACTTTATGCCAATCTTACAAAAGGGCAGACAAAAGTAATAGCTGTACCAAACTGGAGCTGATTCATTGCAGACAACAAATGATTTCTGAAGTACATTCAGAATTAACATGCATGTGGACCAGCAAGGACTAAGGGAACTAAAAGAGCAGTATGGTCATCTGCAGTGCGAAATGGGGAACGTCTTGTTTATTTGAGTGTAGCCTTTACTTCTGATGAAGATCTGATCTTGGCAGATTCTCTATGATGTCCTGTCAGGTAACCAAGCTATGAGATACTGGGGAGTGTATAATCTCAAATTAGGCTGTACAATAAGAATGATATAGAGAATATTGTGCAAGTTAGGAGCAGGAAGGAAGAAAAAAAACTCAATTGCAGTCAGGGTTTCCTGGCCTAAATAAGGTCTGCTGTAATGGTCTGTTGCTTTATGTTTTTTGTTCGTTTTGTTTTGTTTAATTCTATTTATGTGTTGCCTTATCTATTTTATCTTGGTAGAATGTACAGACGGACTTCAAATATGGTCGGTTTGAGCTACCCACCAGCTGTAATTGGAGTGCTAAAGGTAATCCAAATAAAAAGGTGTTGAGGGGGGCGGTTCTGTACAAAGCATCAAGATAACACTGCGATGTTTGACTTGGTAAGGGGGTATTAGTACTTGCCCTTTCCTTCTCTCTGACATTTAGTTTAGTTCACATACATTAATCATTTACTGGCCTAAGGGAATATCCTTTCAATAAAGGAAAGAATAGAGTTCAAGGCTGTAGCCATTTTCAGGTTATGAAGGTTACAGCTCTGTTCTAGATTACAGTGATTATACTGAGGACTTAGTAACCTGATGGAATCAATCACAACCTCCCACAGGGAAGAAAGAAAACACAGACGGAGAGAGGTGGAGAAGGAAGAGGATCAGTTGCTGTGAGAGAAGGGAATTTCTTGCATTGGTCAGCTTCAGGTCTTCAAGGTGACAATCAGTGTAGGAATAATGACCCTTTTACGAGTTTTGAAGTTTCAGAGGAAAACTGATTAGTCAGAAGTAGTCAGAAAAGAATAAGTTTCGATCCATGTGACAACTGCAAGGTTCTTGACTTAGGGAGGAATTATCAAGACTACAAACGCAATTTAGCAACTAACTGCCTACACAGCAGCTTTGCAGATTACATGTTGCATGTAATGCCATGCACCATGCCATGCAACGGTGAAAAAAGGTGATACAGTGGGGCAATACACAGGGACATTACGTGTAAAGCTCATGAAGCAATCCTTCTGCTCTACTCCACACTGGAAGGACCTATGGTTAAGTTAGTGAATCCTTTTTGGTTTGGGTAGTACAACTCATCAAAAGATGTGGAGGAATTGCAGATGGTCCATTGAATGCAAGAACAAACATGCCTTTCATGTATGGAGTCAAAGCATCCATCCATACCTTTTTCCAAGTGCAGGTTGACAAGTGTTAGTGTCATTCCTGCTAATGGGATCTAAAGTCTTTGTTCTTTTAGAACTACACCACATAGCCAGCCTATGAGGGAACATGTCTATAATGGTACCTGAATTCCTCAGCAGTAACAAGACAATCCAAGATGCATCAGCTACTCTCAGCTGACTTGAACTTTACAGAATCCCTCTCCTCTTTCTATGTTTGTAAATGATTAAGGGTCATAAAGATAACTGATCATGGTAGAGCAGTTTAAAACTCATCAATAACAACAAAGGCATTGACTAATTTTGCTTAGGGTGAAATAACACCCGCTTGGCCACTGTGCACTCTAGGATGTATTTTTTCCCAAAACTATTTTGAGAACATGTCTTTGACTGGATGGCCTTGGGGTTGGTAGTGGATGTGGTAGAAATGGGGGTTACTTGTTTTGAAGAAGTCTTCTGTCTTTGAAATAATACTTCATCTTAGATTTCTCAGTCCCATCTCCTTAATGGAAAATGGCACATTTTGTTGCTTGCTTCAGTCCAGTAAAGCCAAGTAAAAAAACCTTACAACTAGCTGACTGCTTGGTGTGCTCTGTAAAATGACCTGATGGTTTAAGCATGCAAAACAGTGTAGGAGTATACCACACACATCTCTTCAGCCGTTCTGGGTTGCCAATAATCAACATTCCCTTCAGAGTCATGGTAATAAGGACAAGGATTGAGATGACATGGAGTCAAAACTAACTTATTTTTGAACCATGTGCTCTCCTTTTTGCTGCCATGGCCAACAGGACGTGTACACTGGGTAACCCAAAGCTGTGGAATCATCTTGGCAAAATGAGGTTGGTTTTAATAAAACAATGAAATACTGCAGCTTCTGCAAAAAATGCAGATGGATTGGTAGCAGTGCAACTCCTTGTGTATAATCTTTCTCACTTTTTCAGAGAAGTTAGGCAATTTTTTTAATTGATTTCACAGTATCTCTCTTTATACCTATATATTGGATACTGAATTTTCTAATGCAGTAGCCTGTTCCCTTTCTGCATGACATGGGTGTGATGGTGTAAAACCTATTGCCACAAAAAGGATGATCAGCCTTGTCTCTAATCTGAATAGTGGTCATACATACCATTCATACAGACATGTTTGAATCAGTATGTTAATTTACCCAGTAAGTTGTGGTGATACGCTGTTCAGCAGTGTAGTGCTAAAGACAGAACTTCACATTAACTAGCTGCTGAAGTGGTTACCTGCTTTAGAAGTGAATTTTTCATCCTTTTCTGATGCACGTGCTGTTACGGCAATATTTTCTGGGCTAGCTGATACACAGGTAATGAGCACGGAACCTGTAGTCACTTAAAATGTCTGCAGTATAGCCTTCTGCTTGTCTGTGGCTACAAAAACTTCAGGCCTGCCAGTAACGTTGAGCAGAATAACATCTATCCCTGAATCTGCTTGTTGGCTTATAAAACAAATCAAGTCTCTGAGGTTGAGGACAGACAGAAAGGCAGGAAACTGAGCATTTAGGAAGAACTGGTGTTTCGCTTCATCTCTAGGTTCGCCCAAACAGTGGAGCATTGGCCAAGTAATAAGGACACAGGACTGAAAGTAAGACACCTTGGATCTATTTGCAGTTATACCACATTGGGTATACGTGGCATTAGAACAGCCTGTGACACTTCAGCTGAGGCAACAGGGCCAGTAACCTAGAGACTTGTGTAGCACAGGTTTCCCATCCCTTGCTTCTCCTGCTCTCCTTAGGGAGAAGAAACAGTTTTTCTCCTCCATCACAAGACATCCGTGAAGTCCTGCCTCCCTTTAGATCTCTCCCCAATATAGGGGTCACTTCTGTGTTAATTTTTTTTTTAAGGTCATAAAATCCACTAATTTTCAAAGTGTTACTGCAAGCTTCTAAGCTATCTGTGATACTTTCACGCTCTGTTAAGAGGATTTTTCCCCCTAGTTATTCAGGGTAAAATGCTGCTGTCATTATTGTCAATAGCAAAACTTCTGTTGACTTGACAGGAGCAAGGATTTCTCCCTCAGTAAAATCTAAATAGCTCTACTGTGAAACTTATCATCTACGTGGTTAACCGTTATTTCATGCAGAAGAACAATTCTGATCTACTATTCTGCAATTGCACAATTTGGTAAATTTTATCTGCTGCAAGAGCGCAACGTTAACTACAGGAAAAATATATAAAGGAACAAACCCCTTTTATTTCTACGATATAAGATTGCCTTACAGTGAATTAAATTTCAGCATAGTTGAGACATTATTTTCAATGCCACAGGACCCAGAAGTGAATCATTATATAGGTGCAAGTGTTAAATTAACTTGCTTTGTTGACTGAGATAACCGATTACAAAATAAAAACACTCAAAACCTGGGAAAATACTTAAAATTGACAGAGTGGATGCTTTGGGCATTATTTTTCTTGCTCATTTTCTAAGTTTGTTCAAGGGCTTCAAAACATGTTTTCTTGGTGGAACTTTTTCCTCTCTTGGTTGTTTTTCCTCTCCAACACCTACTGAAAGTGTCAAAAAGCTGCAATTTATGATTGCTCTTCTATGACTTGGGCCACAAATCATGTCTGGAGAAGCTTGACCCTGCCTTCAATGTGTGGGCTCTGCACAGCTTGTAAAATCAACTGCTCGGCAAGCAAGTGATTTACTGGGATAGGTGAAAGCAGAGCTGAATCTTCAGCGTCCTTGATATTCACTCACTAATTAACCTCTCCGTTGACGATACTTCCACAAGAGGCATACTCTGCTCTGTGTAATCAACGCTATGCAAGTAGCGAGGTTGTCAGGATCAGCCTGTGCTGGAGAGAGCCAGTACCAAAATACATTGGTCTTGTTCAGAACATAAGAAGTCCTGTAGCTATGCTGTGTATGGGTGACTGACCACAAAGTGTTTAAAAGTCACTCTACTTTGCATTTAACTTGAAGTCAGGTCCTTACCTGGGACATAACCATGACAACAAACAGCAAAGGTGGACTAGGTTTTAAGAGCTCAGTAGATAAATGTAATTTAGCATTTTTAGTATTGCTGAAAAGATGACAGATTTTTAGGTGGACTCTAATCCATAACAGTACTCAACGTTATGTCTAGTCAAAGCCCATTTCTTGCACTGAGAGCAGCTGTGCACGTGCATGTGTGAAATGTAGTCATGTTTCATTCTTGGTGAAAGTGCCACAAGGAAATGGGAGGTAATCTACAACAGAGTTTGATAGTGGAAGGAAATTTCAATGTACAGATGTCAGTCTTTATTATGTGGTTTAAGGAGAGTCATTTGGATAAATCCCTGTGGGAAGTACATCAAAGTTCTCAGCAGGCAAGAGAGATTGAGAGCTGGTCCTGTGCCAGATGCAGCTGCTTGGTTGATCTGTATATCATTCTTCTAGCTATAACTCCTTCCACACCTTTCCTCTTTGTTGCTAGCAGGAGGAGAGAAAGGTTCACAGGGTTTCAGGAACATCCAATTCTGAGATCAAGGAGCTTTATCTTGCTAGATAATGAGTGCTGTCAACTCCCACGGCCTTTCCTAGAGTTGAGATTTGAACTTGACCTTTTGCAAGAAGGTTTATACCTTATAGTTTAGCTTTATGAGCTGGGAAGTGAACTTTCCCTCCTATATCTCTATACTGACCACCCTGCAGCATTAATAAATCATTTACAGCTGACTGGAACTTTCCCAACTGGAATTAGATATTTTTTCTTTTGTTATAAAGGTTGTTTTTTGTACCATTATTAGCACTTAATGTAACATTACTGTGATTTTCTTCTGCTCTGTAGTTTTCTGAAAGCCCCAGTGGACTCACTTATCTGTAAAAGAAAAGAAAAAAAGTAAGGAAAATCAGGATCATACTGTCTTTGGGCAATTTAAGCTGCAATAATCACAATTCAAGGTTAATATTAAAATCAGAAGGAATTAAACTGCTCTTTGGGACTAGCAAGATAGTTCCTCTAGTTATTATTTCGGTTGACTGAACAGTAAGTAGTAAAAATATCACCACAGGTGCCTGTGTTTCTTTTGCTGCAAAAAACATACCACCTTATTCTGTTTTAAGCATAAGTGAAGCATTGGAGGGCTTTGTTTGCAATAAGAAGTTGTGAGAACCCTATAGAGACAGCAAATTCCAGAGGTTTTAATATCATTAAAAAGTATATCTTTGTTATTCCTGTTTCCTTCAAAGTTCATATTATTTTTCATAGATTTTTCATAGCATGTGGGTAGGGGACAGAGAAGGGTTAAATCAGCCACAATAGGGCTGATTTTACCATCCCAATGTTTCAGGTACTAACGCAAACCAGTATTCTTATCTTTTTGGACTCAGCCTTTGCTGATTAAATTCTGGTGTAGAGAATTGTCATGTTTAGAATAAACAAACAGCATATGTGTTCATAATGGAAGCTTCTTAAACACGAGTCATACAATATTAATGAGTAACTTAGACTCTGCATTGGTTAAATGGAATTGAATAAGTTAAAAAAATAAGCTATACACTTATATCACCACTCTAATTCTCCGTTTGTAGATGTCAAGTGAAGGAAATTGAACTATCATTGTAAAAGGGATGACTATATTAACTGCCTTTTCTACCCACTCTTGCAGAATGTAGACAAGTGGTCCTTTGATGTATTTGCACTAAACGATGCCAGTGGGGATCATGCACTGAAATTCATTTTCTATGAACTTCTCACACGCTATGATCTGATCAACCGTTTCAAGGTCAGTAGTTAGAAGATGGGTCTTTTCTTCCATCTCAGGTTGTGTTGAACTTCCCGTCATCCTGCTTTGTTCCATTCAAAATGCAATTTTAGCACTATTTGAAGGCTGTCTGGACACTGCACTTTCCCCAGTAAGCAAGACCAAATGCTATTTAAGTAGTACTTTTAATTGAGTTGGGACACCGTGAAGTGGGCAGGGTTCCAATCAATCTTCCCCATTAAATACATGAGAAATATTACATTTGATCCTGTGGGAACAATGGTGCCATTCTCCTGAGATTCATAGGACTCTGAAGTGTGCAGGCAGAAAAGGAGAGCTTGAATTCAAATTCAAATTCATCAGAATAAGCATGGCCAGTAGGTCGAGGGAGGTGATTCTGCCCCTCTACTCCGCTCTGATAAGGCCCCACTTGGAGTACTGTGTCCAGTTCTGGAGCCCTCAGAACAGGAAAGACATGGACCTGTTGCAGCAAGTCCAGAAGGAGGGCCAGGAAGATGATCAGAGGGCTGGAGCGCCTCTCCTATGAGGACAGG
>RSEF01000002.1:57413185-57461954 GCA_003993805.1 Himantopus leucocephalus
CCTATGTTCAGAAACTTATCTATGTCCACACGCCTTTCAAAGTTGCCTACGGTTGTGACACCTGATGTTTGAAGTGACAAATATGCACTCTTCAGTATTAGAATACTTTGTTTTTTAATGCCTCTGAAGTATTTTTCCTGTCTGTTTCAGAGGAATCAATGTTCTGAAACATGTGCGGAGGTCAGAGAATGTGCACATTCCAGATTTACATCTATAAAAGGGAAACTAGAATTTGTGTGCTTGTGAGCGTATGTACGAGCTGGCACTGAAGTCAGTGACTCATTTGCCTGAGCTGAGAGTCCTTTGCTTTTGTATTCCTGTTGTAATAAGCGACGCACAAAGTGTCCCATGCAGACCATTATGCTGGAGTTGCACTCCAGCGGACGTAGTGAAGTGTCTGCTGTTTCCCAGGAATAATCCCAAGCGCTCATTGTTCCCATAGCATAATCATACCCTTTCATTGTAAAAGTTTGTTTCTATGCATTCAGGATTTCCTCTCCTGCCTCTCTTGCTTGTATTGGCACGTTTGTGCTGCTGGGAATGAACCAGACCAGGGAACTGCCCAGGACTAGTGAAAAAAAAGATCCAAAATAATTTATAAGGTTTTTTTTTCAGCCACCATATCATCGACTTGAATGCTGTTGGTTATGCAACTGATTGTACATAAGGGTGGGAAGAGGGAGGTGGGTGTACTGGGGGAAGAGCGAGCCCAGCTGATGCCACGTTAATGTGTGCGCAGAACTCCTGGTGGGGGGACTCCTTACGTGCCACCCATGAGACAGGGTAAGTACAGCAGTGTTAGATCTCTACGCAGTGGTGGCTTGGGGCTGGAACTTGAGCACAGCCACCAGAGGCAAAAGATACATGCTCAAAATAGACCACATCCTTCATGAAACATTCATGAAAAGAAGAATGGTAACTTTTATTTTTAAATGAAAGCTGACCCATTTCTGAATCTCCCAAATCCTGAACTGGTATGGTAACCTTGGATTGTTCTTCTTCTGTTAACCTGTGGAGAGCTGAACTGAGAGGAAGAAAATAAATTTGTATTATGTGCTACATCAGAATGTTCTGATATTTTAAAATCTCTAGGACATCCATATTGTCTTCAAAGGCATTTCAAATGGATCCTAAACAGGTTTGCTTAACAAAAATTCATACAGGAATAGTATGAGTGAATAATATTGGGGAAGTAATACAGGTTAGTAATTCAGGTTCTCAAAGGTCTTGACTGCATATATGCATCATATATACTAGATTTTTTTTTAATGTGCTGTTTTTCCTTTAATAATATGACTGAACCAGTTTTAGTCAATTGGATAGAGAGTCAGGTTCAAAAGTTCACGTGATTCATGCTCAGGCTTTTTAACAGTCTTTTTACTTCCTTCTAAGAATGCCCTATAAAGGAAATCAATTTAAGAGGTTTGTGCTTAATTGAAAAAGGAGTACTAATACTAAAGCGCTCTTCAAAAAACATCTAGGATTTCTCTTAGCAAGGATTAGCTACCTGGCTTAATTTGCAGCCCTCCCACTCCTGTGTTTGTGTAGAAAATCATTCATCCTCTTCTCCATCCCTGGAAGAGGGATAATGGAAAGAGTGACATAATAATTTGCAGATAGACAACAAAAGAAACTGGAGAGTGTCTGATCATGTTTTTTCTGTCTCTCTTTCCTTGCTCCTCTCATCGTGATGTCATCCAAAAGGGAATTCAGAGCTCTAGTGATTGAGATGGTGTTGGCCACTGATATGTCCTGTCACTTCCAGCAAATTAAAGCCATGAAGAATGCTTTGCAGCAGCCAGAAGGGTGAGTCATTTCACAACACTGTGCACTGAGGGGCTGCATTTCAGCTGGTGCTTTACCATTGTGTTTGACTTCAAAAGCTCCTCTCCAGAGGCCGTCACTCTCTTTGATGTCCACATTGATTCTCTTTCTGCTGTTGAATTTTGAATGAATTCACTTAGGAGTGTACTGGCACCCCCCTATACACACATCTCTATTCTGTGCTGGTGAACCAAAGCTTGCAAAGGTCACCATGTTGGGATAAGCCTTCCTGGGCATTTCCCTTTGCATATCAGGGTAACATCAAGGACATGATCCAGCTGAGTGACCTCTACAGCTTGAGTATGACTCAAGGTTATAAGAACTGCAGAACACAACTTGCGCATTGCCCTTCTGCAGATGGTATCAGCTGCCACCTCTGCAAGGGGCCTGCTCCATAACCAGAGGACAGATGAAAACAACTTGAGATCCACCAAGGAAAGGACTAGAAGATAACAGATGGAGCAGTATGGGGAAGGCATTTTCTTCTTCCCGGTGTGCCCCTGGGAGCTATAATATTTTGTCCACAGTTCTTCCCCATCAAATTCCTTTTATACTGCAAAAAGCTTTGATTGATGGTCTTTTTTTTCACCCTGGACAGGTCTGTCCAGAGCCACCCAGAATTATACCTGTATCAGACCAGTGTGGCTAGCCACTTGCTCCTCTCAGAAGCTGCAACTCTTCCAGCTATTTCAGACAGTCAGAAGCTGGAATTAAAAATCGAGACTACCCATCCCAAGAAAGCATTATTTACTGGGTTCTTGGGCTAGCCTCTCAGATTATGGTTTTAAGAAATTGCCAGCTTTTTTGTTCTGTGGAACCAAATGCAAGGATCACCTTCTGACACCACACTAGTTTCCTAACAGTGAAACATTTATCAATTACTGTGTAGACTCATCAGTGCCCTTGAGATCAGATCCTAAATATTTACTACAGTAAGGTGGTAGGGGCCAACTTCTCTTTTGAGCTGCATAAAATGCAGCCCAGCTGAAATGGGGAAAACAGTATCTCTTCAAGCCTGCTTGTGCAGACAAACAAGCCTGGAAAGGAGCTCAGCAAGGCTGAGCAAAGTTTCTTTTTGCACTTCTAAATGTCTCTATTACAACAGGAATAGTGTGTGGTGGAGAAATTAGACAATCTTTCATAGTTGTCTGATTTTATGAATACAGAAATCATTCCATTAATATCCTGGCCAAAGATTCTAATGACCTCATTTCCCTGCTTACATGAGATTTTTGTCATTCTCCACTGCAACAGCAGACAATTAATTTGTTTGATTCTTTGGGTTTTCAGAATTGACAAGCCGAAAGCCTTATCACTGTTGTTGCATACAGCAGATATCAGTCATCCAGCCAAGGCCTGGGATCTTCATCATCGCTGGACCATGTCTCTGCTAGAGGAGTTCTTCAGACAGGTAAAGCTACGAAAGTTCCTCTGCATTTCTGCAGCACAGAGTGAGTATCTAGGATTGGGCAAGGAAGTAGGAAAATATAAACACACATCTTCTCCTTCTTTGCTGATTTTCTCAAGAGCCTCCTAAATGATGTGAAGCTTTCTCATCTGGCACCAGTAGCACTGGCTATTATGCCTCTGGGGAAGTTAGTGTCTGATACACTGGCTATATATACAGACGTTATCTACATAGTAGAAATCTAATTTGGGAAGCTCATATGTGTTTCAAATTAGCAAAATACAGAATATGTGATGTTCTGCTTAGCTGTAGAACTGTAGAAAACAGATTTAGGTAGCTGTACTTCATAGAACTGTACTTACATTGTTGAGGTAGATGTGAAAAATGCATTACTGTTACTTTAGATGAAGTGAACTGATCTAGTGGACCACCTGTTGACAGACCCACAAATCTAGACAAATCATTAAGCTCTGTGTGATAGCTATAAGCTCCCCATGTGACTAATTAAAAACATTTAAAGAGCTGCCTTAAAAAAAAAAAAGGTAAACAGAGCACTTAGGAGTGTTTAGGATACTTTTCACCAATATGAATTGCTAAACTAAGTAGAAAACAAAGTGCTTAATTTCCCTCCAAAATTCAATAACTTAATGTTATATAGTAAATCTGAATGCAAAAAAGAAAAATATATGACAATTTAAAAGTTCTAACAATTTTTTTAAATGTCATCTGTTTTTAAAGGCATTGTGGGAATCCCTTCTTGATAAGGACATTGCAAGAATTTGCTTTGAAATGAATTCTTTAGTTTTTCAAACCAAGAATGGATTTACTAGGTGAAAGCAGGTCCATCATACCTGCAGCTGTAGATGTGTTGCCACACCCGAGGCTCATGCAAGTAGAATGATTTTCACATACATTTTAGGGAAAACTCTGTGCATGTTTATGCTTTTCTAGCCCAAAATTGTGCTAGATGTGTTAAAATACACCACTGCTGAGTCCCCTAAAGACTGGTGAAGGAATTAAAATTAGCTAGATATGAGATCACAAAAGCCTAAGTTTTGGTCTGTTTTACACACATAATGAAGACAAAGTTGTTATTTTATATTTTCATAAGAATAATTTCAGTTCAGCCAGGAAATCCTACTTTAATTTTGAATGCAAATGCCTTCATTTTTAGATAAAGCTTTATACAAAACATGCATTCTGGTTCCAAATTCAGATGCAATTGCCTCTTAAGGAAAACCCTTAAGCTTACCATGAAGCACAGACACGTGTTCACTGAAGTTATTTAGTACTAGATCAATAAATACATCCCTACCTGACAGCAGAAAAACAACACGCACTCTTCTCACAAGCTAAGAAGTACCACTAGTCAGAGGGGACCATGGTGATAAGAAACTGGGCTGGCCTCAGATTTGGTATTTATGTCCGTATGCTTTTCACCTGCAGACCCTTTCCTGTCCTTTCTGTTATGTGCTATGCAGGGCCATAAAGCCTGACTTAACCTATATCAGTACAGGTCCCCAGCCCTATTGGTTTCTAAGTATTTTGTGATGTGACACAGGTCTTCCTACACCAAGCAAGCATGCTCTAGGTGTGAATGATGTGTGTGAGTACAGTACTGGTTTTTTATGTCCAGTGGCTATGGTGAGCATCCCTTAAAGCAGACGTCTTGCATGAATTAATTTTTTTTACTAGTGCACCTTAACTAGCTATAAGGGAGCTGCCCAAACAGCTTAGAAGAAGTCAACTATCTTTCTGAGCAGTCAGAAAGGCAGTTAGGGGTTCCTTCCTAATGAGAATTAGGTGCTGTGGTTTTTAAGAGGCATAAGGAGTAAGAGAAGAATAATAGTTAGGTAAGAGCTGGCATCGAGAGATGTTTTTCCTGAGAGATGCAGCAGACACGGTAAAGGAATGTTAATAGGAAATATTTCTGTGTTTGATTTCTGTTTTACCCTGGTATTTGTATATCAGACTCCTAACTTAAAGGAGAATTGTTCTGCAATGGAAGAATACTATTGCTTTTTGTTCCACCCAAAACTCTAACAGGTCTTGTGCCCCCGTTTCATGTATGTTATATTAACAAAAAGAAGAATAATTCAGCTCTTCTTATGCCTACAGAAGTTTTTCTCTGATTAGTTTACTGTCTATTTTAGCTTCCATTTGACTTTAGTCAGAACATTGGCAAGAAGTTCAGCACAGTTAAAGTAAACTGCTGATTTAAGGAATTGATTCTATGTTATAGTTAACAGGCTTTTTAAATTTGAATGCTCAGTGGCGAGTATTGCAACTATGTCATCGTATATATCTTCTCAGCATAAAGCGATATGTTATAGAGTGACTGAACAAAGTTAAAGGGCTTTTTGAGAATATGTAGCTTGAAAGATTGGAAAAAAATGAGGTTATGACACTTGATCTTCTGCACCATCTTGTGATGTTAGAAAAGGACTTTCAGTTCTGAGGGCTAGAAGGCGTGTTTGGACTTTTGTACTTAAGAACTTATGGAAAATGTTGACAATGTCAGTGTTTCCTTTGGAAGAAAAAAGTAATCTGCATCTGGCCAGCCATGACCTGTGAATTCCTTATCTGAAAGACTGAAAAAGACATGCAAAGAAATGCAAGCCCTGAAAAATCAGTCCTGACACTGATGTTTTCTCTTGAAAGGTTTGCTCTGAGAAATGAGTTCTGCTGGGTTCTCTGGAGAACTGCAATGAGAAGCACTCTTGTGCTCAAGTGGGTTTTTAATCGGTGCATGGAAGTACCAAGCCAGCAGGGGAAGCTCTGATGAAAGATTCCCTGGAATTGAAATGCTTAATTCACCAACTTCTGCTTGGACTACAGCTTTTCCGGCCAGACTCAAATTCTCAAAATTTGTGTTAAGAAAACAAAACAAAATAAAAATAAAAACTTAATTAAAGAAAGTAAAATGAGAGGCTTTTACAGTTGTGACCTAAGATATCAAAGTGCAATGTGTCCTGTCTTTTTCTAATTTCTTCTCAATTTTCTTTCTCCAGGGTGACAAAGAAGCAGAACTAGGGCTTCCCTTCTCTCCACTGTGTGATCGCAAGTCTACTATGGTTGCTCAGTCTCAAATAGGTATGTCCCTTTTGGTGCATGCAAAGTAACATTTAAAAAGCAAAACTTGCTCCTCTCTGTGGGGCTAAGATCACGGTGTTCTCTCATCATTTGGAACTATGTTAAAGAGAGGAAATAAAGCACAATGGCGTTATTTTCCCCAGATCAACAATTCAAAGCTGAGGAGTGATTAAATTTGTGGTGGTGGTGGTTCCATGCAGTAACCAAGTTACCTCTGATGTTTCTGCAGAGATGACTACAGTGTCTGGTTATGACACTGCTCCATGGTTTTCTGAGCACACGGCAACGTGTTGGGATATTATATCATTGGTGGATGTGAAAATGTAATGTCAGTCCCTTCCATGACCTGGGCAAAACCTATTGTGTTTTTCCATTTATTCCTCCCACCCTTTCCCTCACAGTGGTTCAAGCCAATCAATATTTTTCACTGAAGCCAAGCAAACAGCAAACCTTTTTCTGCTTCACTCATTCAGAAACAGATCTTTTTACAGACTCACCAACAGCGCTTTCTGTGCCTGTCCTCCAGTTATTGAGTGAAAAAGTAGAAGGATGAGGCAACAAGCCTGGTATTCGGTGAGAAAACAAGAGGGGCTAAGTGAAGTAAAACTGTTCAGGAGGCTGGGGGGCAAAAAAGGACAATAGAAAAGGTGGATTTGTGGGTGGATTTTTATACCTAGGAAGCAAGTGAAGTAGACAGAAGAACGTGATCTAACCTCGACTGAAGAATAGAGTGCCAAATGGAATAACAAAACAAAGATAACACAGACCCTAAAAAGGAGGGAACTGAGTCCAGAAACAGGAAGAGAATGTATTAAAGGAAAACAAACAAAAAATCTGAAGTATGAAATTTCTCTCAAAGAACAAGACAAAGATATCCCTGAACCTAGGAAAGTTCAGATTCATATCTGTGGCCGTTTCTGATTAAAATTATTTCATTGTTCCTGTTAGGCAAGCCCTTCTCCAAGGGACCCCATCCCAGATTTTTCTGGCTTTGGAAGTTTAGACAGTTCAGCCAAGAATCTGAACTTGAAAAGCCCTGTGCAAGCCTGGCCTGGTTGACAGACTTGCAGCATTTACTCTGCAATGGTAACCCAGAAGAGTGGGAATGTGTGTAGAGCACAGTGCAACTGCTGAGGACATTTGTGTTCTGCCAGCAGCTCGGTGGAGGAAAGCAGCAGCAAACTTGAAGTGCTGCAGTCTCAGCTGAAACCCACGTTGAGGATTCCTGGGCAGACTACACCTACTGCTGTGCTGTGGGAGAAGATAAATCTCTCACTCTCTGGCTGGTGCGGAGGGAAGCGTGTGTAGAGACTTCTCTTTCACATCCCTTCTATCAGCTTTCAGTTACGTCCCTCGCTCCTTACAGGGAAGAGGAGTTGTGCTTCCCACAGGGTCTCTCTACGTAGGGTTGTGTGTTCTTGGAAATGCGTTTTCCTTGTCCTCCTTTTTTGTGCTCCTTTGCTCAGGAAGGCGAGGAGAGCCAAGAGACTTCTGCACAGATGCCCCTTGTGTCAAGCCACTGCAAAATAACAGTGAATTAAGCCATCACCAACATAACTCCACCTTATAAAATAGGCACTCATCAGTATGCAAAGGCAGCCTTATTTAGTCATGTACTATTTGTCACTATATTCCATTTGTGCCGTTTATTAATCCATTGACATTAATAGGCTACTGTCTATAAATCTTGCCTTCTAACATTATAAAATTTTAATTTCTCAGTCTGCTGCACATATTGGCATTGTCTTTCTGTAACATTTCCTTTGCTAAATCAAAACCTCTTATATTTTTTGGCTATCTGCCGAGGTAAGGCTTTCAAAGTTGAAGGCTAGATTCTCAGACAAATAATTTGTTCCCATTCATTTATTTACCTGATTAACAGTCTTAACAAATTGTTCCTTGGAATAGTAATTACTACATTTCTTTGCAAAAGTAAGTTCTTACTGAGTTCCAGATTGTGCTTATTATCTGCAGCAAGCAGCCATCAGATCCCACAAATAAAAACCCTCTGTCCTTTGTGAAACAAAATTGTGCTCTTGGTTCTGTCAGGGTCAGAGCCTAGAAATCCTGCTCTGGTGGCTCAGCTTGTTTGTAGTAGCTGGTTTGCGGCTCTAAGGTCACTGCAGGTGCAACAACAGTGGGCAAGCATTTTTATTAATGAAAGATTTTCACAAATGCAGACTGAAGGTTTTGCAGTACGGACTTTTTCCACAGAAATGAAGCAATCTAACAGTAAAAACTTTCTCAAAAGAAAGAATGTCTCTCTTTCCTTTCGCTTCAGTTTGTGAAGAAATTGTTCAGATTTTAAATTGATAATTGAAAAAAACTATCAAATAATGAACCTGGATTTTAAAACCTATTAATCTTAATGCTAATGACCCATTTATCATCCTTTTTCTTCTTCAACAGAATGAGTGTGGTAAATACTTCCGTACTATAGTGAAGTACAGGAATCAGGAGAGATTCATGTCCAGAAGCCAGGCTGCATATCAGAATGGGGGAGACAAACAAACTACAAAGAAAACCAGTCCAAAAATTGTATTTCCCTACAAGAATACCAGGAGTTAAAGCTTCTCTGTTTGTCTCAGACTGTAGGAAACTTGTTTGACTGGAGATCAGTCTTTGTTGTCATAGTCCGCTTTTGCAGCTGATAAATGTAGCAGCATGCTTTTATTTTTGTCATTTGGCTGGCAAGAAAGGAAACTGCAGCTTCAGAAAACGTTGGATAAAGGCTGATGAATGCATGCTGATGATTCTTTTTTCTTTTCTTTCCCTTTTTTTTTTTCTTTGGTGGTGGGCTTTAGGGAAACTGTCCTCTAGCCAGTCTTCCATGGTGATGTTCTCAGGTGGAGTGAACGAACACTAGGCACGTGCCTGGAATCCACCCTCAGCATGCAGTGTTAATTGGTAAAATCATCTTAGTCACTGGGGTACAGAAACATTTACCACATTCATTCTGTTGAAGAAGAAAAAGGATGATAAAATGGTCATTAGCATTAATAGGTTTTAAAACCCAGTTTCATTATTTGATATTCAGGATTTTTAATTAGCAATCTAAATCACCACGTTTAAATCACATTGTCTTTAGGTAAGAAGAGGGAACACAGCAAGGGGGAGGCCCATGGGAATATGGCATAAGTTACATAATTACTAATAAAGCCCTAAGCTTTGTTTCTACAATAGCAGATTATGTTTCCCAACTTTATTATAGTCCCCATTTTAAGGTAACTTAGTTGAATAACTTACTCATGTTATAGGGAATAGAGGAAAAAATACCACTTATCAAAGAAAAGTTCTCCTAGGTCTCTGAGTTTGTTTACCTGTGGTCCCTTGTGCCACCTCTGCCTGTCTGTTGATGAGATGCAAGACTTCTCCCAGGGAAAACTTGTTTCTTAGGCGCTTACAATTAGACCTTGTATTTATGTGCAAATGTCGAGTATCTCAGGAAGCGGATCCCATCACCCTGCTACTGAAGTTAGTGACGCAGTCGTGCGTTTGATATCACAGATTTGCATATCTCAGGGTTGTTAGTGTTGATGGAGCAAATGACAGTGGTATTACTTGCCAAGCAGAAGTGACATGGTACCATGGCTTGGGTTTCTTCGGTCATTAAGAGGTAAAAAATTTTTTGAGTGAAGGGGAATAGAAGAGATATACAGACAGGCAGACACACACATATGTAAATCAAGTTCTCATTATCCTCAGGATTCCTGTGGCACACTTAACACTGTTCTCAGTCAGTACAATTTCCAGTGTTTTAAAAAACTGTATGAAGTTTGCTGAGATTATCTGGGTTGTGATCTAGCACACAATTTCCTGTCATGGCTTTATATTGCGTACATTTCTGATTAACTCCCTGGGAGGAAGGGAGTTCTTTTTTCCCTAAATTTAAATAGATAAGACTGTCTCAGTGTTATGAAGGCACATGATTCAGATGTTCGGATAAGACTGAATGCGTATTTACAGAATGTGAGTATGAAATTCTAAGAACTTGCAAGTAACATTTTTAATTTGGCTAGGCATGAAAATACACTTAATTACCCATCCTTTTAGAAATTTAGCAAAAATCAAGGGAGGGAAAAGGGACTAGAAGGATGCTTAACTGCTTTGCACTCAAGATGTGGATCAAAGCATCTGTGAATTCAGGTGCCTGGCCCATGTGGTCTCTTCTCCTTTTATTGTTCTCTTATCGCCTAGAATCACCAGAGTCTGTTGTAGAAATGACCCAGTCAGAGAAATGGTAATACTATGAATGTATAATTAATAGTTCATAATTACCAAATCTTTAAAAACTGTAACAGTAGGGAAAGACCTGAATCGCAATGTGCCTTAGGAGGAATTAAGTACATCATTGCTTTCTTGCCTACATGCAGCATTAAGAAATTTGCCAAGTGAAGTGCTAAAATGAACTTAAGAAATAGCTCTTGCCCCAGCTGAGAATTTAGGGGAAGGTGTAAGGTACTGTAAGCTCCTCACCCTCACATTTTTTCCATGCAACTTGGATTTTCCTTCATCTCATAAGCTTATGTCCACAGGGCCCTTCAGTCTGCCCTTTCCAACATTCAGATCAGAGCCGTATTCATCTCTGCCAAACTATATACTGAAGTAGAAATTATTTGGCCTTTTATTTTTTCCTTTCCTTATATTAAAAAATGGGGGAAAAACCTCTAAGTCTGTTTTATTATCAACAACAACAAGCTGGCTGAGCACTGAGGAGAGAATATTCACAGCAACCCACTGATATGCAGTAAGGGAGGTTTGCATGTAACTCCATACCAGCAAAGCTTACCAGTATTATTACTGTTATATTAATTTTCTGCTTTTAGAGAGTTCATCTTTGAAACTGGGTTTTATCCAAATCCGCTAGGAATTTGGCTTAAATATCACACTCTGCGTATAAAACAAGTTCTGATGCATCTGTTTATGTTCTGATTTGCTACAGTTTCTCTCCAATGTTTAAGTAGGTACCTTTTATTGCGTGCTATATCCAGGCTCTAGGATCAGGGATTAATGTATAACTCCGTTTTCCCTTTCCAGTATTTGCCCATCCCTCTTTCAAAGTATAATTTTTTTACTCTGTCTTTTACAGTGTGGTCGTCTGCGATCACTGAAACAGTAACTCCACATAAATCCTCCTCTTGCCTGCTTGACTCTGCTTGTGTTTCTGCTTAGGTTTCATTGATTTCATCGTGGAACCCACTTTTACTGTGCTGACCGACATGACCGAGAAGATTGTGACTCCGCTCATCGATGAAGCTTCCCGCTCTGGCATGTCTGGGTTCAGGCGTTCCAGGTGAATAACCACGAGCCCTCTCCCTTCACTCTGCACATGCTGCCATTGCGCCCAACTCCCCTGGTTTCCCCACCACAGCATATGTCTTCCATGTGGCTTAAAGCACCACATCCGCGTTGCCGACACTGCAGCTCAGCTTGTGGCATGACTTTGTTGCAGGGAAACTCCAGCCCAGGGGAGGGCAAAGAGGGAGGCTGGCATGAACCTGAGCCTTGCCTCCAAAGGCAGTGAGCACAAATGGTTGTAGCCATGCAATCAGGTGAACTTTAGTGCTCTCAGTCACTAACGTCAAAGAGAAGGTAGAGGGAGTCATTGGGAGGCACTCATATCTGCATATCTAGAAGTGTAGATGGGATTGAAAACAGGACTGGGAAGTATAAGCACACTTTAGTGACAGTATTTAGAGTTATGCAAATGTGTGAAGTACCACCAGAATTCACCTGGAGTTCAGGTGTAAGGAGTCTTTGCCCATTCAACCTGCTCTGGTGTTGTAGAGAAACTACTCTTCCGGTAGTTTCATGGGATGGGCATGTCTCGGGATTCAAATGCCTCGTATATAGTGCTCCCTAGAATAGAGCTACGAAGTCAGATCCCATCTCCCAGGTGACTTCTTTACTCTTGGGTTGTTACACAAAGAGCAAGCACTAAAATCTTTGTCAGTTATCTTACTGCCTTTATTAAAATGTGCACGATGAAATGTCCATCCTTGAAAGACAACTGTAGGGTCTGTAACTGAAGTGAGTGCCTGGTTTCATCCTCAGCTGAGGTCACCAAGCCCTGGACACAGGTTGGCCTCCTGTCCTGTGCCTAATGGCTCTTATTGGTGAATTTTAGGAGGCTCCTCCTTTGACGTATTTGATTTCTAGAATTGTCTGACTCTCCAATAAATATTTAGGGAGTGAAGATGCAAAACAAAGGTGATGGCAACACTTTGAGTGATTCTATTTCTTAGGGACTATGGATACCAAAAAATAAACAGGGAAAAGCTGCCCTTTGTTTCTAATAACTGGCTCAGGTTGTGCTGTTTGCTTTAACATTGGTTGCCCTGGGGTGGGAGGGAGGAGAGGGTGAGGGATTCAAGCTTAGTTTGTGTTTTTCCTGGTTGACTCTGTAATCTAGACTTACAGGCATTGTTTCTTCTTAGCTGTATTTGGGTGTATGGGATACTGATTTCTTCTATGTTTTGTGATGTTATGTCACAGTCTGAATAGCATTAGTCCCTCAGAAGTTAAAAGATCAAGTGTCAAGAGCACTGGGTCCGAAGGAAGTGCCTCACTCAACTGCTCCATACTCACTGTGGACTTCAAATGTTTTAAAGCCACCTGGACTGAGGTGGTACAGCAGAACCGGGAGAAATGGAAAGCGCAAGCCACCAAAGGTAACAGCCAGGCTTCTTAGTGAAAGAATAAAAATTCTTTTGACCTCTTCTTCTTCAAGCTCTTCTTCAATCAAATTATTCTCCAAGTAAGCACTGTTAGTTTGAAAGAATCTGCTTTTCAAGGTCAACAATGGACATTGAGTTCAGAAAGATAGGAATATTGTGACTCATCTGTGCCTTACACTCTTCTTATGTGGTGTAAGTGTACGTAATGAAGAGGATGTGGACAATGGGAGGAAAAAAAAGATGATTTTAAGGGAGGTCCTCTAAAATCATGAGTCAGTCTCGGGATGGGTGCAAAAATAGCTGGAACAGCATTTGTAGAGATAGGTTATCAATTGTTCACTGTTAAGACTGAAAGAGGTATGGATGATAGTTCAGGGGAGAAGGACAGGATATTCTGGATTCAAAGCTGTTTTCATATTTCTAGTGACAACTTGGACAATGAGTTGGGAACTGTGCTGCAAATGCTCATGATGTCATGAATCTGGGAGGGACTGTGCAAGTATTTCAGAAGAAATGAGGGCTGTGTTGGCTGCAAGTTGACCAGGATTCAATATTGTCATGCTATTGGGGAAAAAAAAAAAGAAAAAAAACACCAAAAACCCAAACCAAAGCAAAAAAGCCCCAAAACCCAGACCTTGCTTCTAAGCTAAGACCCCTCTGGCATTCTTCCTGTCTTTCCAGCAATAACAAGTCCCCCACAGCAGTGCTGTGTCCAGTTTTGGCCACTGCAGTTCAGGAAACATATGGACCAGTTGCAGACAATGCAGAGTACAGCAGTGCAAATGATAACTGTTGTTTATAGCTGAAAGTAGTTGTCTGAAGACTACTGCAGCTGCAAAATAAGGGAACTATTTTTTTTATTCAAATACCCTGGGATGTTAAGATGAGAAAAAAATGGCAGGTGGTTATAACCTGGTTATATAGGTTAGACATTGGCAAATCTCTATTGTTGGAAATCTTTCAGAACTAATGAGAGCCATCTGTTGAGAACGACTTAGGTGTAACTGGCCCTTGCTTCCAGGGGCTAGATGATTGCCCAAGGTCTCCTTGAGCCCTGGGGTGATTTAGACCAGTGTTGGAACCTAAAAAGGAGGAATGTATCACTGATTCATTTTTTTTCTTCATGAAACTGTTTGTGATACAATTTCTTCTCTGAGCTGAATGCTTGTTCCTCAAACCCTTATTTAATGGAATTGTTGTATTTCACGTAAATGGAAGGACTTTGATTTTAATGTATTATGTGGCCTTGGCTTCAGGGCTGATGGAAGATTTGGCGTAGTTCACCTGTTTGCCTGAGCTGATTGTTCCTCTGCAACTGAAAGGTCTGTCTAAAGGTGCAGGAAAGTACATGTTATTATTCAAATTAAATTTTCCTTTGTGATTAAAACTTGGTATTCAGGAAAAGCCTTTCTAGGCATTCCATGAAAATGAAAACAAAACATAATTCAAAATCTGCTTATTTGCCAGGGGCTTTTTTTAGCTTTTTTTTTTTTAATTGGTATTTTCTCTTTCATGGTTCTTTGCGGACCAAACAAATTAAAGCTAACTAAACAAGCAAAGCATTTAATATGGTCAGTGTCTCACAATATAGGAGTATTGAGTGAGTGAAGCCAATACAGTTAACTAGTTTTAAGGATTTCATTTCAACATGTACCATACATATTTACTTGTCTACTATGAACCTCCTAGGTAAAAGTCCTATATGCAAGAGAGACCTGTGGTGAAATAAATAAAACATATCTTACATTTCACCTAAAACAAACATACTGAGTAGATCATAATACATTCTGGATATTTAACTTTTAGATGTGCTTTGTACCCACTTGCAGTGACTGCTTTGCATAAAGACTTTTTTCTAAATGTGCACATGTAAATGTCAAGTTATGATCCAAGTGGATATGCACACATTGCTTAACTAGTGCTGCTACAGGTAATATGTATTGATGCAGTATTTCATATCCATTCTTTACAGAGTATCCTGACAATAAGTGTTTGGTTATTAATACTTTAGCTGGAGAGGAAAATGTTTTGTTTTTAATTACCTCATAAAAAAATCCTTCTAGCAGCTCCTGAGGGTAGTCTATGGAAAAATTAGTTGATCACTTGAAAGCAGAGAGCTCAGCAGTCTGCATTATTAGACATGGGAGCCCTTGAGGAGGTCATTTTATCTTTCTGACAACCTTTAGCCATGAATAGTTGATTTACTTCACGTTTTTGCTAAACTTCGTCACCAATAACTTGGATCAGGGCCCTGGTTTATGGATCAAAGATTCAGAAAGCAGTCTCAGCTTCTGTTCATCTGAATTCGTTGACTTTCACATAATTCCTGTGTTTCTGGGTGCATTTAGCAGCACAAGCGTGCATCTTTTTTTATCCGGAAAGACTTACACAGACGTATGGCTCAGCATACCTTTGTATGGGCTGGGGACTAAGGAACTGGTTTTGGACTCCAGAGCCCTTGCATCAAAACCTTTGCTCAGCTGCTGTCTTGCTCCTGACTTGCAGGCAAGTCTCTGCACCCCCCTCCATCTGCCTTGCCTCTTTCAGCCATATGCAGCAGAGCCTGCCGCGCAGCAGGAGTTTAAATTGCCGACCCCCGTCAAACCGGTATCTTGCAATGCATCAAGATGCTCTGCCAGTAAAAGTAAGAATTATTACGAAAAGACAGATAAAGCATTTAACTGTTGATTGACAACAAATAGGAACTGGGGATCAGAAGGGAAGGAAAACCATCTATCATTATTATTATTACTATTACTTTTATTAAAGAAATTATTAAATTATTTGTAGAATGCTGTATTCCCTTTGGTAATGGCATTGTCCCTAGAAGCATCAGTGAGCTGTTTTTATCCTGAGTGTGATATTTATAGGAAATTTCTGGGACTGTGTGGGCAAAGCAAGTGGGTTTATTGGTGATCTCTTTTTGCTTAAAGGATCATTATTAAATAGCTACAAATTAAAAAACTGAATAAACAAACACCCTGATGTGCAAAGCACCATTTAGATACAGTATTTTCTGACACTAATTTTAACAAGAGGCACTCGTCCAACAGTGCTGCAGCAAGCCCCAGTCTCCTGAGCCGAATTTCTCTCCTGTGGTTCAGGTGCAAAATGCAGCATTTTTTTTTCAGATCCTCAAACGGAGGAATCCTTCTGTATACCATGAGACTCCACGGAAAATATCAACATGCATAGCTGAGCTATCTGTGGAAGCTACCATAGATTTTAGGAATGATTAATAAAGTGAGGGAGGCTCATATCTAATTTGATTATATTTTCGTGTGAGGCATAATTTATTAGTTTAAAAATTAATTAACTTTAGTTAGCTGCTGGCAAGGAAATACAGATTGACATTTCTTAAAAAGACGGCTTTTCCCCTTTCTCTCTTGTATCGCATTGTTTCATTTTTCTCAAAACTGGTTCTCATTCACTCATAAGAAGTATTTGACGAGACACTTAGAAATTCTTTTGTTATTTTTACTCACTGGCCAAGACTCTGCTCCTGTAAGGAACAAAACGTCTTCCCTATAGATGTCAAGAATACTTCCATAGAACTGAGGTAGACTTTATTCAGTGTTTTGTAGGATCTGCTCCTCTGCTCATCAGCTTACACAATCTCTGAGAAAACAGGAGATACATCCTTGTGTGATTCCTGTCACAATTAAAGTGCAATTGGTTGCCCACAATGGGGTAATGAGTGGGCTGGGATATTGCCGACCCAGAAATCTTGAATACAGGCATAGGGTGGTCACATCTGAATGCTTAGATTCAGTATGGGTATATATATGGTCTGAATAAGCTCACAGGTTCCAAATTGAGTGTGTGCTGAGCTACTCAGCTGCTTTTGCAGTTTAAGTCTCTATTGATCGTGGAAAAGGGGGAGAAAAATTATGGAGTCTCTGCTCAGAGTCTGTGCACACACAGCTGTGTTTATTATCTCAAGGGCTGCGCTTGAGGGACTATGGTTGTGTCCTGCTTTCCAGTGTGACGCAGAAAGCCACACAGAGCCTTTACAGCTGAGTCTGTGGGGGTGTGTTGTACCTGACCTGGGCTAGAAATGTAGTGGTCTCAACATCTGGAGCCAGAGTGATTTGCAGCCTATTTTTTAAGTAAGTGTTGCACCAGGACCTAAGGTTTGGATAAGAACAAGAGCAGTATCTTGAATGGGGGAAATTAGCTTCTCTGTGAATTTATTTTTTTTCTGAATGACAGTATTTTGAGATGCTGCTCTTGTTCAACACTCACTTTTGAATTTATACCTTTGCATATTTGTGATTGACTGTAAGACTTTTGGGGATGGAAGGGCAAGTACTAGTAGCAATATATCAGTCTGCCAAGAATCATAGAATCATAGAATGGTTTAGGTTGGAAGGGAGCTTGAAGATCATCGAGTTCCTACCCCACTGCCATAGGCAGGGACACCTCCCACTAGAAAGGACAGAGCCATAAAGAAAGAATAACAGTAAGTAGAAGGGAAGAGATTAGGAAGCTGGCGTTGGAAGCAACCTGGAACAAGAGGGGAAAAAAAGTAGATATCAAAGAATCAAGACTTTTTGTGTGCTTAGAGTTATGTTGAACGGTATGAGATAAACTGAATGTCATTTGACTAACTGTTTTGTGTCAAAAATGAAACTAACCTTGGCACACTTAGAACCTTCAATAGCTATTATCTCTTTTTAATTTGTCCTTTAAGAATTTTGAGGAACCACAGTTTCAAAGGTGAACTTTATATGGTAAAAAAAGGACATGCACATAATATACATTTAGGCCAACACGGGGTGTTTTTTTCAGAATACTTTCTTGAATGTTCTCCTGTGCTCTTTTTCCCTTGTCAAGTCAATTCCTACATTTATCTAAGTAAAAGCTGTTTGCATGTAAAAAGCTGAAGTAGATTTAGATGTGTGAGTTGTATCATTCTTGTCAAATTGACTGATAATCTTGATTTCTTTCCTCGTTTTGCTTCTGTCTTTGCTGAGGATGCAGAAGAAAAAGCTAAGAAAGAAGCAGAGGAAAATGCTCATCAGGGAACAGATGAAAAGAAAACAGATGAAAAGGATGAGAAGAAGCCAGCTGAAGATGCCGCAGCAACAAAGACAGAGAACAGCAAAGAACCAAATCCTGGAGAAAACAAAAGTGCAGATTCCGATAAGAATCATGTAAATGGGACTCGGCAAACTGGGATGAACAAACACGAAGCGTGTCAAGGGAAAAATGCACCTAGGACAGATAAGGAAACAGACTCTCATCACGCAGTGGGAGAAGAGAAACAGCGTGTCCAGAATGGTGAGTTCTCTCCTTCTACTGAAACATAAATCCATCCCTAAAACCAGTGGGTCACCACCTCAGTGACGGGGGAACCTGATGTCCTGAAACAGGATGTCCTGGGCCCAGAGCCTCTTCCTGGACATTGGCATAGTCACCTGCATATGGGAATCAGGAACTGTAAATTAACTCCCAAGTAGTGTTCTTCCACAGAAGATGAGGTTCATCATACTTGCTCGGACACTTCTAGAGGAAAGGAAAAAATGACTTTTCTCGTGGAAATGAAGCAGCCTGTTATGGTACAGAGGCTGAAAAGATGGAACAAATATTCTTGGTTCAACGAACAGCTTCATTGCTTGGGTAACGGACAGAGGAGATGCCAAAGTTGGCTTGTAAACTCTTTTTAAGGCCAATTAAAGGTATCTTTTAACTGAGTCTCAGATAGAAATATGTTTTGGGACAGAGAATTTTTCCCCTTCTCTGTTTTTAAGAGTTATTTTCTTTATGCTTCCTTTGCTCATTTTCTTTATTAGGGCAGTCACGAGCCTTTTTTTTGGAAAATTTTTTGTCATAAATTTTATTCCAGTATTTTAACTTGCTGTAGAACTGAGTTAAAATAAGAATCATGTTTTGCACCCAAAAAAGGTGGAAACAATGTATGAAAATTGCACTAAATATTAAAAAAAATAATTATTAAACCCACGAGAACAGATCAGTTGTCTCTTGGCTGTTTCACTGTCCTTCACTCCCCAGCTCCTGCTTCCTGAAGCTATTATCCAAAAATGGCAGTACACCCACATGTGACTCGTCACAAACTTGGCTAGTATCAGCCAGTCCAAAACTAGCAAAAAACTCAGATTCAGAAGCATCCTCGTAAAGCCTGAGTGAGCATACAGGCTTTGAAAGTCCCAGGCTCAGGCAGTGAGTTTAGATGGCAGCAGAGGCAGAAATTCTGTTTAAAACATCCCTGATATGATTCTCATCTATTTCACTTGGCTGCTGGCCTTTCCTGGTGATCCCTTCATCATTAGGGTTTTTTTTGAGATCGGAAGGACTACGGGCATCCGAGCTGTCATGCTCTGTTACGTATGGGATTTTTCTTCAGTGTTATGCAGGTGAAGAGGAATGGGCCCCTCAAGGAGACAAAAAGGTTGGGGACATATGAAACCTCAGTTAGACTGCATCTGACTTTTCTTCTGAAATCCTTTGTTTTACATGCTTCTAACAGTATGGGGGTTATATGTGCCCTAGTGATTTTCACAGTACCTTTTTCTGCAATGTCTCTCTGCTGCAGGCATCAAAAGTGCTTTGAAAGGAATTGTAATGATTTCTGAAAACTAGTGTCTTCTTCAGGAAAAGAAATTCTGCTCCTTAATTTGTGGGAAAAGTCCTTTATGAGGTATAATCACTGCAGCGTCTTTGGAGACTGATGAAATCTTAACATTCATATCCCTGGGTTCACCACAGCTTCCTTTACGCCTATATGTTAATATCTCATCATAAAGTATTTGCCTTATTATTTCTCTGCCTTTGTAATCCTTTTCAAAAAGATCATTATGATCATCATTCTGCTCTGCTGCTGGCAGTATGGCAGACTAGATATTACAATACTCCAAAGTCCCCTTTTCATAATAAGTTATATTCAATGAAATTTCAGAAATTGTGTTGTCAGATGAGTTTAAAGTCTCTCTCAGTCACTTGCTGCCCATGTGCTTTCTGAGAGAGATCAAACTGTGAAACAACGTATGTGTGGATGTTCATCGTCTTTTCGTGCACACAGTTAGGGTCAAGCAACTTCTTTATGCAATGTTCAAATAAAGCATTATTAGCTCATCATTACCATCGGCCGTATGATGGTGGAGGAAATGCGAGAAGACTTCTGTGCTTCGCTAGATACATTTTCATTTCATTTCCTGAAGACAGTGTACTTCTTTTAGAGGCCACCTTTGTCAAGCAGACACCTCAACCCTGCTTGGACCTGCTTATACCTCTCTGTTCAAGGAGCCCAAGTCAGTGGCAGTGTGATCAGCTGAGGAGGTTGCTGCTTGTCCTGTATCATTTTGCTTTCCTTTTTCTTTCACCCACACAGTCAGCTTAGGAAGAAAAACATGAAAAGTTTTGGCTGTGAATGAGAACTGAACAGGACATGTTTTTCCCATCTTGTTTAGTATTTTAAGATTTGAAAACCATTCCTCGTTTATACTTTGACGAAACTTAATTGGAGAGAGAGATCAATCCTCTGTCATCCAAGAATAACAAATATTATAGTGGTTAGGGCACAATATGGAAGAGGGCGGCCTTGCTTCTCTACAATTTCTCTTTTTTTAAGCTGTTCCAAAAATAAGTATCCGCTGGCCATGACTATTTTGAAGGCAGATCGGATCCTTTTTAACACATAATACCTATAATCCTGATCCAGAGGCTGTGAAGTCGTTGTAGGAACAAAAATAGTAATACAAATGGAATAAGCATTACTTTAACATAACTCACATTTACAGAATTCTGAAGTGAGACTTCTACAGCTCTTCGTGTTGAGGTGTGGGTCACAAATTCACTGCTACTCCTCCAAGGGAAAAGGACAAGCTGCCTGCTCCCATCTGGGCAGGCTGCTTTTGCTTCTCTGGCCATCTGGAGGAAGGACACCTTCTTTGCTGCTGTTTCGACGCTGCAGCTGAAAGAGCCCTGTTCTGCTAGAGCTCTTCCCATAAGTTATTTTTCATTTGATCTTGCATTTGGCCTTCTTGTTCAATGAAGGGATGGTCTGGCATGGTCTGGTGTGCTCTGCTGTATGACTAATAGAGGACAGAAAATGAGAATGATGGTCGTTAACCTTCCTGGCTTCATAAAATACACCCTAGCTCAAGTTGCCATTTTCATTCTGCATCAACCATTGCGCTGCCAAAGGCCTTGCTTTCCTGGTTTGCTATAGAGACTGTCAAGCCGGTGATTTATGCTAGGGTGGTTGTTTGCTTCCTGATACCATCATCAAAGGACCGAGCCAAATGATAAGAGAACCTGGTAAGAGAAAGTAAGACAAAATTATATAGGACTGTTTGGGATATCTAAGGTGGTTCTTTAATGCAGAGACCTATGATGAAGTCTTGCAGGGTCTTTCTTAGTCCTTTAAAAGCGTAAATGTTTCAGAGTCCTGATTTTGAAATGAAGGTTGTCCTCGGATTTTTAATAGCCTACATAAAACCAGAGGGAGTATGAGTTTGCATGTGCACTTAAAAAGGTGTTAACAATTAGAATAAATTTAAAAGTAGATTGTAAAACTTGATTTTCTGTAGGAGTTGGATACATTTTGTCTGGTGCTTTATTCTGTAAAAATGAGTTAATCCAGTTCCTTGTGAATTGAGACCTTTTCTCCCAAGGAACATCTCTTTTGGATGTTGCAGTTTGATTGAGTTACAGGCATTAATAAACTGCAGTCTGCATTAAAATGTTTATAATGTTTCTTATTCCTTCTTTCTAGGTGAATTAAAGGAAGACACAAAGTTGGACAAAAAAGATCAGTCGTGTGTGGGGGATGAATCAAAGAAAACAGATGGTAAGGACAACATTTTATTACATTTTGTCACTCATTTTTATATGCAATCTATTGTTTCCTAAACATCCACAGTTTACTCTAAAACAAAAAAATTGTGTGGTAACCAGAAACAGACTTAACAGAAATAGTCATTAGAACTGACAAAAGCCATTGGGGCATTCTGGGGGAAAATCATCCCTTTCACATAATGCCTAGCGTCACTTAGTTGTTCTGTCGGTAAGCCTTATCCATCAGTTTTTTGTGCAGTGCCTGGAAGAAAAATCCTGGATTGTTAGAGTTGCTTAATAGGAAATGCGGATTTGTGAGGTTCTATCCTTCTGACTTTCTTTGGGCCGTATTCTGCTCTCTGTTAGGACAGGCTGCATGGGAGATGGAAAAAACAGAGCTAAGAAAAAACCTGCACAAGGTGTCCCTGTTTTTCATGATTGCATGTTATACTATGCCAATACAAACACAAAGCTTTCTTGACTTAACTGGCTGAGGGGGAATTTGCCAAGCACTGTCAAACCACAGGTGTGGGAAGTAAGCAGGAGTGAGCACGTCAGCACAGAGGTCCTATTAAGGATGCTATATAAAAGGGATGTTGCTGAAACATTGTTGGACTGAAGCAATCCCAAGCTATAAAACGGTTTCTTGGGCATCTGGGAATAATTTCAAATGGGTCTGAGCCTAGTCTAGAGGTCCACAGACATTTTAGCAGCATCAGCAAAGTGGAAAAACAGCTGTAAGGTCTATGGCACGTTTACTCTTTTGCACCTCCTCAGCTGTGCACCACAGGGCTCTGAGATAGCATCTGAACCCATGTTGCTTCAAAAGTGATTGCTAAAGTATTAGGTAGCAAAATAAACAGAAACAAATGTTAGAGCTAACATTTACTTTGTGTATGTCTCAGTGTATATCCACTGAAACACAACTATTCCTAAATGTAAATAATACAGTACTTTGTTTTGCTGATCAAGAAAGACAACCTCATAGTAAGCGCTGCAGTTTAGAATGTTTCTGTTTTCTTCTATTGCTTCCTTTTAAGAAATTACGTAAAATTCCTATTGCTCTAGCAAAGTGATAAATAAGAAGAAAATGTGATACCTCAGCTAAAAATGTAGAAAAATTCATCTAGAAGCATGTATTAATTTCAGACACATAAATATGTACTTTTTTTAGAGGCCCCTTAGCAACAATTGTTTAGGAAAATTAAACTATTTTGTTAAGAGGTCATATTATTTGCACACTTGAGTTAAGTGTCTGTCAGGAAAAGAGTCTTGAACAAGTACCATTCACAACTCTTTCTGCGGTCATGCAGAAATTAAGCGCAAATACTCAAATGACGTACGACTCTTCAGATGTTCATGAATATGTGCAGTGCTGCATGTAACTATCAAGGCCCCAGAAGAATTAATGGGCAGAATGGCTACTCTCCCCACAGCGGTGGGTGATGGCTGAGCAGCGGCTGTGCTGGAAGGCTGCAGCCCTGGCAGGACCAGGTGGATGCAGAAACACTGGGGCTTCTTTAGAAGGACACAGGAGCATCGGCGCAGCCAAGAGGGTAGGTCCTAGATCTGGGTATCCCTAACTTTGAGGACCAGGATGCATTTGAAGGCCTGCACTCTCAAGACCTCTGAAAGATTAGGGGCACCTATTTAGTTGGGCTGGAGGACCAAGAAGCGAATGTTTCATGCTGACTTGAAGAGTGAGGGTGTGAATTTAGTTCCTTGCAAGTTTCTAGTCTTTGTGTGGTGTAGTTATTTAACGTCTGTTCTCCTGTAAGAAAATGTTCTGCTTATCCCCTTAGGGAAAAGACCAATATCATGGGACCAGCTGATTACAGTGAATAAGCAACTGTAACCATGCAAGGACAATTTGTAGGCTGAATGTTTTTCATTCAGTCGCTGTAGAGACAGATTATAGCTAACAATCTCATTGATAGAAATCAGGAGAAAAATTGTGAATGATGTGCCTTAGAAAGGAAAGTGCTAGGGTGGTGCTTCTGTTTTGACAAATACTGCGCAACGTCTTCTGTCCATTACTCACTCTCAAGCAAATCTCCTTACCAGCCATGTGAGGGATGTGGAGAAAGGAACATTATCTATGGATAATACATAGCTGTTTGCAGACTACTGAAATGTTTACCCGAACATATGCTTTCTCACGTGCCAGTACATGGTCTTTCCCATGCTGGGAAAAAAGATTAAGCAGGGGAGTTAGAAAGATTGAGGTTACAGCTATAATGCATTCATCACATGTAGTTTGCTGGTGGGTGAAACTCAGACTGAACTTTTTGCAGGGCCAGGGGTACTTGGTTTTTACAGCCTCTGTTCAGTATTTAGCTGGGCTGTATTGGTATTAAACAGGTGCTCATTTGTGTAGATTTACCATGAGGGCTTCGGCTTTCTCACCAGCCCTCATTAGCATCAGCTTGAGCCAGGCACCCAACTGTGGTCACTCTACTACCCTGTTGTACTGCAAAAGCATCCTGCACCTGGAGAAGAAAGCTGCAGAGTATATATGTCGTATAAATCTCTGCAGGAACTATGTCCAAATTGCTTTTTGACCATGCACAAAGGAAGTTCTTCTAATACCTTGTTATAGGAATACATGCATGCCAAAATATTTCTAATACATTTGTCCTTCTACTACGTGGGGAACCAAGTGGCCAGGGACACACAGAATAACTATGCCATGTGGACATGAAGACGTTGAAGTTGCATATATACACTGTAGTCACAGGTGTGAAATTTAGCTTCTGTGTCAGAGTTACCTTGAAGCTACCCAAAAATAATTAAGTGAGCATGCCTCCATAAACAGGGATTCAGGCTCACTAAAACAGCGAGGAACTACATATGCATCTAGCCAGAGCTTCATAGTACTGAGTCTATCTGTATCGAAGCCAACTATTTTGAAGCTAGCTTGAAGATGGCTATGTAAGCTGCAGTCATACCTTAGATCTTGGGTATTAACTGCTTCAAAATCCTGTGAAAGTCTCTTGAACGTAGGCTAGTCTCCTTCTCATGTTAATCAAATCTTCATATTACTGGCTTTTTCTGTGGGAGATACTGCTTGTTACTCAGTACTGCCCTTTTTTCAGTTCCAAGAAAAGAGATATGGGGCTGCCATTTCCCACATAAAGGCACAGCCCTTTCAGAGACATCACAAGCAGTTCATCAAGTGTTTCCTGTGGGATAGAACATTATTAAACCATTTTGGAAAACCTGATTTTCCCATGTGAAATAGTTGCTTTTCAACACTTTTAATGGAAAATTGTAAGCAGTCACATGGAAATAATTTTAATCTACATTCACAAACTTTCTTTTTTGCAATTTTTTAATGCTTACAAAACTGACAACAAATGGGAAAATTGTTCTTCCCCATTTCAGACTAGATATAAGGAAGAAATTTTTTACGATGAGGGTGGTGAAACGCTGGAACAGGTTACCCAGAGAGGTGGTAGATGCCCCATCCCTGGAAACATTCAAGGTCAGGTTGGATGGGGCTCTGAGCATCCTGATGTACTTGAAGATGTCCCTGCTTATTGCAGGGCAGGTTGGACTAGATGACTTTTAAAGGTCCCTTCCAACCCAAACTATTTTATGATTCTATGATTACCACTTTCACAGGTTATCTCCACCACCTCCTCATTTTTTTCCTACTGGGAAAAGATTCTGCAATGTTAATACAAAGTTTTCACTGCAACTCTTTGTTCCAGGGACCAAAACACAGTTTATTCAAATATTCTTTTTCAGCTAGCAATTATAGGCAATTAAAAGGTTCTTTTTTGTGTTTGTCCTGGGAACTTATTATGCTAGTGGTAACATGCACATTTGCTGGTTTTAGCACAGAAATACGCAGGATATTTGTATATTGAAGAGCTGGTATGTACAGAGAAAGCCTAACGTGCCCTGGGGGTGTGTGTGTGTGATGAGCAATGCTCCCACCTCGTGGTCAAATTGTAACCCTGCGTCTTGACAGGTCATAGTTTCAATAACACATTCCTCTATGCAGTGCAATAGAATAGAATAGAATAGAATATAGTTAATAGAACATAGTTAATAGAATATAATGTAGTATAAGGTAATATAATACAATATGTAGCCTTTTAAATATACAGACTCTATGAAGAGTTTGTAACAGGCTTACCAGAAATCGAGGTTTTAGCTTGCTTTATTTTGATTTTGTTAAGCTATACTGTTGCTTAACAGTAATTAAAAGCCTTTCCCATATGTTCTGTACATTGCCCGTGCCGACATTGAAAGCTGCCTTTTGGTCTTAATTTTTCTTGACAATCATTCCTTGATCAGCAAGTGGAAAATTTCCTGATTATAAAGGTAAAGTACAGGGGCATCATTTCTTTCTGTCCCAGTTGTCCTCAAAAATCAAGTGGCAGAATAACTGGCACAGAATGTTGTTATCTGAGAGTGCTTTTGGTATAGGAACATGGTGGTGTGAAGGAGCCATGATGATGGCTCCACAATTATCCCAGACTGTTGAATTAACAAGATTCTTCCCAGCTTCATTTAAAGAGAATGCAGCTTTTTGTGAAGCTGTTTAACCATTTAAGAATTGTCTGTCTTTGCAGCCTTCTGCAGATACAGATTTTATGTGTGTCAGTCTAGCCAAGACCACTACATAGCAGTGAACCCTAAGTAGACTTCTTCTGACAAAACCCTGCTCATGCAATCTGCATAATGCCAATGTTATTTTAAAGAGGTTACTCAAGCATATAAACGAGCAGCATTTGTCTATATCTCCATGAGAGAGATAAAAAGGTAAATTTCAGGTCATATAAATAACGGTGCTTTTTCTACTTCTATTCCAAAAGATAGGCTGATTTCTCCATTATCGTCAGAAACAAAAAGCCCATTTCAGTTTGTAAGGCAAACACATTGGAATCCTCCCTGCTCCTTGATAGCGCTCTTGATATCATATGTCAGAATCCAGCAGCAGTGGCAAATTGGAATTATAGTAGTCTAAGACTACTTCTAAAGACAATTTCCTTCCTTTTCTTGCTTCTTTTTATGGCCTGTTATTTGAATTACATTAGAGGTTATTGCCCCAAGTTAGAAATCAGAAAGCGTTGTACTGATACCGTCTGGAAAAGCTTGCTTGAAAGCATGAAGACATTTTGCTATCCAAAAAAAACATATTTCACCATAATTTACCTCTGCTGAACAATTGCTCCATAGTAGTGCAATATAGGATAACTGGAGGGGGGAAAAAGCTTCTGTGCTTTTTAAAATCCTTTTTGTGCTCTTTTGAAAAAAATGAGTGTGTCTAATTTAGCAAGTGGCACCTGAGGCAAGCTGGAATTTGCATAGAGGGATGTACTCTGAAGAAGATTTTATGCAGTTTTAATATCAAATAGAAGATGAACATGATGTGATGTGGTCTTTGAAGCTAAATGCAAAATGCATTGTTAGCATCCTGACCTCGGGAACATTACATCACCATGGCATGCATGCTCGAGGAGAATATGGGGAATATGTAGAAAGGTACCTTGTATAATTATGCAGATGATTTTGCAACTTGTCAGTTTTGTGAGTGTATGTATGTAAATCTGATGGAAAGCACCTGGTTTTCCTTTGAGACTTTCATGTACTACTTTTTTAGCCTGCTTTCCATCGTTCGGGCCATACCATGTAGTTAGAAGGTCCTTAGGATGCTTGGTTGCTTTTTGCTTCTACTTTACGTGAAGTCACAGATATATGTGACAAGTTTAAAAACTGGAAATAGCATTTGGTTTGATTTCAAATTTAAGTCAACATTTGGAACAATCATTCCAGATGCATGGTGAAAAAAAAACACTGTAGGTACTTCAGTGTTTTTTTTGAGTAGTTAGTTTTATGGGGACATTTTTTCAGGTTACCTTTGGTCCTTCAAATATAGTTCTGGTTAGAGATAGCGTATGGCTGCATTGCTCCTGGGGGATAATGTCTGTCATCCTGGAGGAATGGAGGAATGTATAACTTACATAGTACATTGCCGAAATTCCTTCTTGATTTTGCACCATTAGCCACCAGTCAGGGAGTGGAGCTGTGACGTTGCTTCTGTTAGAGTCCTTCTTACCCTACTTAGGATAGTTTGCCTGTCCAATGATGCATAGTAATTCTCTGCTTCAGCAAGAGGAGAGTCCTCCTTGCTCCCCAGCTCCATGAATTTTTGTTCAATCCATTGACAATCAGGCCTCTTTTTCCCCATGCAACACTTAGCCCTGAAAGAGAAACGAAGGGCATGACTGAAGGGGAGGAAGAATATGAAATAGCTCCTCAGAAGAGGTCGGTGACCTTTAGCTTTCATCTTATCCCTTCCTCATGGAACATCTAGCTTCCAATTTGAGCATACCAGCTATAGGTATCTTACCAGATAGGGACTCTGACAAGGTTGTAGGAGCGTTAAGGAGGAAGAAATCCAACAGTCAACTGTATGGCAATCCAAATGTAAAGATTGCACTCTACAAACTGCCAGCTGGGTGCTTGGGTGGGTACTTTCATGCCCTCTGCATTGTGTGCTGGACCTGCTGCCTGGTCTCTCCCTTGGGGGCAGAGGCAAAGGGACATCAGTCCTCTCGACTGCTCAGTCTCCAGGTCTGTACCATTCAGTCCACAGAAGCTGGACGAAGAGAAAAGAGAGTCAATTTACAGGTTAGTTTTCTGAAACCCATACCCTAATAGTAATCTTTACTACTTATTACTATTAATCGGTCCATCGCTAGGCAATTAATTCTTTTCTCTGCTTCTAAACCACTACTTTGCTATTCTTGATGTCAAAACCTGGGACTTGGAGTCAATAACAAATGTAGAAGAAGAAAATCACCAAGTGATATTAGTTGAAAATAACCTATATATTTGGAATCAGGCTAAAGTATTTAGGAATTTCAGTCTAATTCAAAACAAATGATTGTCAAAAATTCAAGAGGCGCTGAAAAAATCAAAATGAGAATATTTGCTTTGAAGCGATACTTCACGTTTTTGGTCAGCTTTAAGTAAATGGTAAAGATAGAAGTTTTGTTTGAGTTTGATGAAAAGCTCAGCTTGATCATTCATTTCCTCTCCACCCCTCTCCCACCAAAAAAAACCACTCCCCAACTATCGGTTTTGCCATGAGAGAAGGCAATTACTTGTGTCTGACCCAGAGCTAAGCACTATCCTAATTTTTCAGTTTTGTCACTCAACCAAAGAAGCAATTATTTACCCAGTGCTAATTACAAAATTCTGATTCATATATTTGAAAACTTTGTTGGCTTCAGTTATTCATCTGCCTATGGCAGCTCATCCCTTTTGTGCCTTGAAAAACACTGGGGTTTTTGTTTCCATCCACAACGGAACAGCTCTTTATGAAAACCATGATCTAGCTTTTACCCCAAACATATTCTGAGCTTTGAATTATGTTTGATTATCAAATATAAAATAAGCTTTCGCACTTATTCCTGTAGGTTGCTTTGCATAATAAGTGTCTAATTTCTTTCGTACATCCTTTACTCGGGAAACTTAAATATTATTTGATGTAACCAAACTTTTGCCAATGCATTCATTGTGTTTTTCTCTGCTGTTATGTATTTCCATAATGTGCTGGTAAGGAAACAACATATATTAAAATAAAGCTAATCTCTTTCTTCCATCACTGATGTGATCTCAGGTCAAGTGTAATACAAGCTGTCAAGCAAACATAAAACTCAACATCAGTGTGAACAGGACTAGAAATTGTTTGACGTCATGAATGATTTAGGGATAATTATGTGCCAAAGCTCAAAATGAGAATACCTTCTATGCTAATGACATTTCTCCTCCTAGCAAAATGAATGTTAAGCACTTGGGTCGTCTGCTAAATTAGAATGATGGTATTTAAATTCAGTTACAAAACAAATATTCAAAACTTTTTTTCCAACAGCATTTGTTCTTGCTTTCCCTTGCTTTAAACAGGAAGCAGGCACCTTCGAATAACATTCTGTTTTCTTTGGCAAAAATAATCACTCTAAAATTTTTCATCTATTACAAAGACATAACGGAGATAACTTATAACGAATATTTCTTCTTTATTTCACTGATCTTCTGAACTTTGTTTCTCAGGCCTCATTCATCTCTGGTGCAACAGAAGCAAGAGAATAGCATAAGTATACGGAATTTATTTCTTCATGGTCTTAATTTTCTTCAAAAAAGCTTTCCAAATGGCTTTAGTAGGAGACAGGATCATCCAGTGCTGAGAACTGAGCACTGAGATTTTTGACATAATTTTATTCTGAGCGCTAAGAGTAGCTTGAACAGCACTTTTCAGACAGGGACAGGTTACGGCTAAGAACACTTTAGCACTCAAAGGAGACAAGAAATACCCAGGCTTTTAGGAATAAGTGTACAAAATTAGAGTCACTCCTGCAAGATGTTGGGTGAGTCCACAAAAGGAATTAAAAGTGGCAGATCTAGCAATTTGCCCCACCAGCTGCAAATGCTTCCAGCATTTGTAGTAGGAAGGATAACTGCCTTTTAGATTATGGGTTATCTGAGAGCCATTTACTCAGACTATTATTTCTCTTCATTATGCACTGCATCAGTAGTAATCATTTTATGATATCAATTGCTTTACAACAAGTTGTCATTTCACCCAGTGCCTGGATGGAGCAGGGTGCTGGGGGAGAGCAGAGTTTGGAATAGTCTTACCCTGAAAAGCCTTGGCTTTTAATATGTGAGGGTAGAGGCTGCTTTCAAACACCATGTCATCTTTCCCAGGAACACTCGAACAACCATGCTGGGTCAGACCAAAAGTCCCTTTAGCTCTCCGTCACCTACCTGACAACATTTCGTAGCAGAGATCTTAATGAACAAAGAACAAAACCAGAGCAATGCCTCTGCCCTACACCTTTCTGTCTTCCAGAGAGCTAAGGCAGAGGTCAAATCTTTGACTTGAATAGCCTCTGATGGATTTTTCTTCCATTACTTTGTCTAATTATCTTTAGAGCCCTGGTACTGTTTTGTGTACTGGGCGCTGAGGCAACACAATTCAAAATTTACTTAGGCATTATGTGAAAAATTACATCTTTTTATTGGTTTCAAATTTACTGCTTGATAATTTCATTTGATAACCCCCTTCTTGGACTGCGAGAAACAGTGAGTAATTGTTCCCTATCCACACTCTTAGTGCCACTCATAATTTCATTTACCTTTTGTTAGATTCTCCCTGCAACTCTCACTTTTCATGCTAAAGAGTCATAGCATGCGTAAATTTTGTGTATTCAACTTTCCTTCAAGTGGAACCTTTGATATCAGCTGTTTATGTTAGTATGTAACGCGACAGTCTGTGTTGCATACATGGTTCTTGGGATGTGACAAGAGAATCTGATTTTAATAGAAATGAGAAAACCTGTAGGATTCATTTTTTCCCCTAAATTTTCAAGAGTAAAATATATGAAATACAAAAATGTTCATTTTAATATAGTTGTATGCTGATTTTTTTTTGGTTGCTATCTTTATGATGTTACATTATAAAGGCATGAAAAGGCATCACCATAGGGAGCTCAATAAGGGATATACTGAATGAATATGGTTACCTGAGGCTCTCTTCTTTTGCTTTTTCTGTGTATTAAAACTCTAACTCAAAAATTATCTTGGGATAATAGTACCTCAAGGGCAACATTATTTGTTGGTGTGGTGGAGTTCTCCCATCCTGTAGAAGCGCTCATGCAGCATGCTAAGAAGATGGGATTTGTTCATGCTAAGCACTGCTTTTTCACAAGCGAACTGCAAGGTTACCACAGTCTGCTTTGAAAGAAAATCCAAGTGTGTAATCCTGGATAATTGTGGTGTCATCTTGCCCTTTCTTCGTAATTAAGTGTGGTCATAATGCTGAAGGAATGCATATTTGAGCAGAGGAAACGGGGACCGTGCAATAACCTCGTGAATGCTTTCATCGACAGGGACTGCCAAGCAAGCTAAGTAGTTTGTGAAAAAAAAAACCAAATCCCTGCCCAAGAAATCCGCAGTGTGATTCCACATCACACTGTCCTGCAGTCTGCATTCAGCATTTATTTTTTAGGAGAGAAAGTAGCAGAGTTTTCTTTTAATTTGAAAACCACAGGGCTCGGTCTTGCCCTGACAGCCTGGCTCGGCACTGGAGGCCGTGTGGAGGTGTCCTGAGCTCTGTCCGGGCAGCGCTGCACTTTCGGTGGCTGGGGAGGAAGGGATGGAGGGATGGACAGGTGTTTGGCTGGAGCGGCAGAGCCGTCCACCTTCAGAAGCGGTGCCAGGAGAGGTCAGCTCTCCGCTCCCAGCTGGTACAACCGGCGTGACGCCTGTGATTTACGCTCGGTGAGGAGCGTGAGTCATTACAGAACAGGTGTAGTTTTTGAGTCAGTCTAAACTCTCACCTCAGTCTAAATGCCTCTTGGGGCTCTGTTCCCGTTCTCCAACTGGGTAGCAGATTGTGAAAGTTTGCATTAGACAGGCATAATAAATGCCAACTGTTAAAACGAGTAGTTCTTGTAAGGCCTCGGACTCCAAAACATTTGTTTTATCACAAAAGGAGAGGCAAATGTGTGAGATTAATCACTGATTGTGCAAAACTGACAGCCAGCTTCCTTGCTGTATGGGTACGCTGAGTAATTCTGTGTGAAGGAACAGAGGAACCGCAGAGTACTTTCACTTCAGTACATCAGACCGTACAGTTACATAGTAAATATATACATTCATAGTCCAGCGGGCACGAGTTAAGAATGCCTCAGTATAAACTACAAGCTGATAGCAGAAATGGACTTAATAATCACCTCGCAGTGGGTGCTGGTATCACATGAAGAGCTGTAGAAGTCACTGGTATTTGTATTAGCGATCAAGGGGAGGGTCAAACAATATAAACTCATCAGCGACACTGAAGGACTGAGATGTGCATTCACATGAGGCTATTTCAGATAATGAAATTCAATATATGCCAAGTGAACTACTTAAAGTCTTCCTATGTCACGAGTGCTGCATATTCATTCTTCTCCTTCTTTCAGTTACCTCTGTTGATACGTACTGATATTTGCCCTGGATCTATTGTGCTGAAATGAGAAAGAGCCTGAATCACATTCAAGGTTAAGGTAGTTGTAGGGAAGCTATATTGTATCCAAAGGGAAATTCAGCTAGGAAATCAACACATCTGCTCCACCAAGTAGAAGAACAATTTAAAGCAAATGCTGTACTGGAATGTTCTCAGTGGAGCTGATAATGTGGCTAACAGAAGCAAAATGCAGTATATGACTCAGTTCTCCACAGGGAACTTCTAGCGTCTGGAAAAAACATTGCATTTTCCCTTGTTTCATTAATGGGGATGGGAGGAGTTCAAAGTCTTGTGAGTATGGATGGCATAGGAAGGGGAAGGCGTGTTGGGTAGTACGTCAAGCTCTGTTTCAGATTCCTGGTGTGATTCAGCAAATCATTTAAGAGATTCAGAAGTAATTACTGCTCAAAGATGTCATTTAGTCCACCTGTCCCAAATGATTACCTTTCCTTCTGGGTCAGTCTTTTCTCTTTAGAATGTGGCTAATGATAGATGTCACAGAATTGTTATGATCCTGTTAATGACAGTAAACCAGACTGAACTTTTTAGATGGGAGACATCAAGGAAATGTAGTACTATTGTTATGGCTGTTAATATTGCCTGGAGTAGTTTATGCTGCCGGTAGTCCTGGGAATGTGACAATTCAGTCTAAATAAATCCAATGAAATGCTGAAAGCCTAATTCTTTACAACTGTGTCTTAGAATTGCATCAGTGAGCAAGATATTGTAGAAACTTACAGGGGACCATCCTGAAAGGAAAAGTCCCTCTGCTAATGACGCAGTAGAATAAAATGATACCAACAGACTAACAGATCTGTGCAGCCACTGCTATATGTTCATCAGAGATAATGCAATCCAGCAGCAAAGCCTTAGATCTTTGGTTTGCCAGTCCTTTTCCTCCTTTGCCCAAATACTACTTTTTTTTTAAAAAAAAAAAAAAAAAAGCAGCAATATATTACTGAAGGCAAAAGAAACTGGTCCTCTCAAAGGACCTAAAGAGATTCTGATGTAACCACATCTTCTGAAGCATGCCCAGCCTTACAGATAAATTCACCTCTCCTTGGGCTGCATCTTCTTCGTTGAGAGACCCTTTCAAATGCACTTTCAGACTCTGCCGGCATAAGCATTGTCAGAATAACAGTAGCTAAGCAGAGTGCCAGGTGTATTCAGATAACTGGTTGGGATGCCCAATATAGAGTAAAATATTTATGTTCTTATTTGAAGCTTTTCCAGAGGATTTCTTGAGGAGGGTATGAGGCGAGTTGGATAGAGTGTCTTCTTTCATTAGAAACTGTCCTCTTTCACTAGAAATAAAGAAAAAGGTTTCTCATCTACATTTCTCCTTCAAGGAGATCTGTTAATTCTGAGGATTCATTTGTGGTACAACTACATAGAAAACTTTTATGTTTGTACATTCAGGATAACGTTAGTCAAATATAGCCTAATTTTGAAGCCAAAAGATTATAAATATTTGACAGGAGTCAACCAGATGGTAAAATGCACATATTTAGATCTCAGGCACCTATCTATACATAAGGCTGTGCTTTTCATTGCAAGCTCTTTGGAAGAAAGGGGCTTTTAAAAGGTAGTGCTCTTTTGTGTTTGGAGCTTTTTCTTATCTCCACCTCGAACCACGTGTGGAACGTTGCTTTCATGAGCAAAAAGGTACTGAAAGAGCTAGTGAGCAAGGATGATCAGAGACCCCTACAGCAAAGAATCCTAACGGGATCTCTTGATCTAAGTGTGCTGGATTCTGTTACATGATCCCATTGATGCCACGGGTTGAATTCCCACTGGATTAGTCAGAGCACAATGGATTTCACTTTGTGTAGGACAGAATGATATTTCCAGTCCAGCCAATAAGAAGTATTGCTGTGGTGTGTCTCACCTTGCAGCCTTTCAACATTTAAGCAGAGCTGCACTGCTTGGAACAAATGAGGCTGTCTAAACTCATACCTTTCTTTTTCTTTCCCAGATTACCTGCTCCTTGGACAAAGGGGAGAAGGGCAGCGTTTGACGCTTTTCTTTTTCTCTTTTTTTTTTCCAGATACGGAAGAGTAAAAATATATAAAAAACAAGACTGCAAATTTCTTTCATCATTTTAGCTGAGCTTCTTCATTCCTGTTCTCCTCCTTCCGCAAAGACCAGTTTCTGGGGAAGGCATTAAACAACTTTCAAAACACTCCTCCTCCCACTGGCTACTTCACAGCTAATGACTCTGGGTTCTAGGGTGGGGGCCTTGGTTTTTTTGGGTCAGTTTTATTTTTGTTTGTTTGTTTGTTCATGTACGTGTGCATTTTTTGTTGTTTTGGGACATTTTTTGTTAAAAAAAAACAAGTGGTGATTTCCTGATACGAACAGTTCCAATTTTCTGGACAGGTCAAGCAAATAGATGAGACTCATCTTCAAAAACTGGTATTGCCCTTTGCTATGCCTCAGCTTCTGAAACTAACATTAGGATGGTACAAAAGAATATAAAAAAAAAAAAAAGGAAACTTGATAATACTTCACTTTTACTCTTTTTCTTTTCCCCAAGAGCCTTTTCCAATTGCTGGTAGACAGAATTTGACACCAGTTTTACCCTCCCAGTAGAAGATTTTATTAATAAGAACGGTGAATTTGTAGAGTCATTTGACCATTTGTTAGGATTCAATGTCTTTCTGAGATGATGCAATGATAGTAAAATATTTTTGTTTCTAAACAGCAGGCAGACTCACTCAACCCTTGATTTTGTTCTGGTTTTGCAGTTAGTAATAGGAAAGGAATAATCAATGAAAGCGATATTCCCTTGGGACAAATTTTGTTGTCAGACTCTGAGAGCATGCACTCAGAGTGCATGTGCCTGCCTTAACTTGAGATTACAGATAATGAGCTGTTTCCCACATTTGTTCGTGGGCTACTAGTAAGCGCTCTTTGTCTGACCTGAAGATCTAAGATAAGAAGGGCAGCAGGGAATCACATGGATCAATTCTTACTTTCGTCTCAGTGTGGTCTTTCTTTCATCACTGACTGAATGGACAGGCCAAAGAAAAGGAAAAGCGTTGCTGGAGAAGTACAGACAGACAAAACCAAAATGAAAAAGTGTGTCCTAAATACGCTGTTGGAGTCGGTGGATAAAACTGTCTCATCCAGTGGAGTTAGACACAGGGAAAGTAGCCATCATTTTGGCCCATTGTAAAGAAGAAAAGTTAAAACGCTAATTCACTCAGGCCTTGATTCAGGAAGGTATCTTTGCATAAGAAATGTCAAACATGTATGTAAGCGCTTTTCTGGCTTGGGATCTTGGTAGGTATTCAGTTAACTGTAAGTAATTTTACCTGTCTATGTGGAAATCAAGACACATACATACACATACAACTGTTCTTTTCCCTAACTCCTTTTTGTTCAGGATGAGGTCTTGCTGTGTTAATCATATGTATTTTGCAAGGAATCAGACTGCTGTCACAGCTCTTTGCTACGTAGAGAACATGCAAAACATTGGCTTAGGAAGGTAAATCTTTGGTGTTTCCTTTTCATGTTCAAGAGCACAGGACTTTACCACCAGCCTATATTAGAGCTTGAGTCTCTGTTCCTGCTTCAGCTGTACATGGACAGGGATGAGCTTCCCGCGACACTAGCGAAAATCACAGCAGTGATTTAGACATTTAAACGTGAATACCTTCTCACTCAGGAGTGTTTGTATCTGGGATTTCAATTATTGACGCTTGAGACATTTTGAGTTCTTTTTTTGGACACCAAAGTTTGAGTTTGTTCAAAGCCAGAGATTTAGATTAGGTTCATGCTGTGAAAAGGTTGCACTTCAATCACATGTTTTCAGAAGGAAGAAGTATAAAAATAACTCTTGCAATTCTTAGAACTCACAGTTGGCTTCACTGAATGAGCTCATTTAAATAAAATAACTATAAGAACACGTAGTGTTCCCATTTGTGAGCTTCTGGTTCAATGGTAGCTCTGGGACAGATTTTCTGAGGAAAGCGGGGTGCTGGGGGGACCGTGGCCCCACAGTGAGTGCCGAGCACACTCCATGTCGTGTGACAGGCAGAGGGGTGTGTCACCACGTAGCACTTTCCCACCTCCCCTTTCCACCCCTTCATCAGCATTTAGCCCCGATAAGAGTGGTAAAATATGATTTCCAGCCTTGACCAGGCTCTTTGAAGGCACATCAATGAAATATCAATAATGCAGAACTAAACACCTCGGCGGTGACTCAGTCCCTGCTTAGTCATTCTTCTCCCTGAAGTCAGGGGGAACATACCCTCTGGTCAGAGGTGCAGGATGATTTAGTCAATATTTTTTAAGTTACCCTTACCTAATGTACAGTGACTAAAGATGCCTTAGATTATGCACAGTAGTATAATAACAATAATAAAAAAAACCTAAATCTTTTTCTTCATCTCCTCCTGATATGTATTTTCTTTCTTTCTGGGAGTGACTTCTCCCAGACAGCGAAGCCAGACTGCTTAATTCACGGCTGGTCGGTTCTTATTTCTCAGGCACTGGCACAAAGGTGTTCCAATCAGACTGGAAAATGTTTTTCCTCCATTGTTAGGGTTATTCACCACCGGCAGGAGCTAATAAGGGAAGTGGTGGATTTGCCATCTCTTGGGGACTGCAGATCAGAGCTGCCATTCTAGAAGAGATGCCATAGTCAAAGTTACTGATCTCAGCACACAGGTATGCAGCAAAATGCTTTCCAATATACAGACAATCAGAGCTAGCTCTAACATTCTCCTGCTCTTTTAAAATTGTTTGAATAAGCTACAGTGGATTGTTAGCATGTTTTAGCAATTTTTGTTGTCATGTGAAAAAAATCCCCATGAAATCTATTAGCTTGGAAGTATATAAAGTGAAAGTGAAATCTGGAAATTGAAATCCTACAAAAAGACTAGGCCAGATTAAAGCATCTATCATGGGGTCCCCTCCCAGGATCACACCTACATTCCCCTGCTCCACCCCCCCACCTCCCTGGAACACTCTGCAGCATTGTGCCTAGTGCATTGTGAGCCAAGGAATGGTATGTTTAGACACCTCCCAGTTAAACTAGAGATCAGCCACTGTGCAATTGTGTAAAAAAATAATAAAAATTAAAAAAAAAATAAATACAGAACTGCTTTCTCTTATTTTATTCCATGAAAGGAAACAACAACAACAACAAAAGTGGAAAAGGATTAGGTGTTCACCAGCTAATGGCCTATGTTTATAGAGAGTGGGAAATTATTTATGTTTTTACATTCTTACCTAACCTTGCCCAGATAGATAGAAATTATGTTTTCAGATGCCTTCCTTTTTCATCCTCAGTAAGACTATACCATCAATGAATGAGCCAGAAATTCTGCAAATATAGGGCCCATACCGTTGGCCTCATGCTGAAATTCTACAGGATTATTTGGGAGCACCTGTCAGTAGGCACAAAGGGTTCTTCTGGTGCCTGAGTGCTTCTTCCAGAGGGCGGCACAGGCTGGGAAGCCGTGTGATAAAGACGGCACTCTTCCGCCTCTGCACAGAGACTGCTGGTTCTCTCAGAAAGCTCTGCCTTGCTGGAAGAGCACCAGGTGTCTTCTGCTTCCCAGAAACTGATGTGTAACTTGAGGGGGAGAATCCAGGCACTTTACCCCCTTAAAACAAGGAGGGATACCATTGCAAGTATCCCTGTCAGTGTTTTTTTCTTTAGCTGTGACTGGTGTTCAGGGAATTAGGAGACTTTTGACTCGTGGTGACGTAGTGCTTGAACTCCTGGACATGCTGTAATTTAAAAGAAAGAAAAGAAAAGCAAGCAATATGTTTTTATCCTGTCCATTATTTAAATGGCTCAAAGGGTGGCAGTTCTCTGGGCTGCACTCAAATCAGTGATTTGAACCATGTGTTTCTGTGACAGTATGCAAGAAGTGTTCACACCTATGAAAGGATATGTTTATTTTTTAAATTAATTTTTTAAAATGTAAAAACCTGTGATGCTCCCTCTCAAAATACTTAAGTCAACCAGCTTTCCTTGCAAACTACACAATTTTTTTTTTTCAAAGTTACATGGTCAGATTTCTATGTTTAATTATAAAAAGACAATGAATTTCACTAATGTTTTCCACGTTTGAGAAAAAAGATAGATGCCAGAAGACAACTTTTGGTTTTTTTGCTGATGATAAAATAGGTGGTCATTTAAAAAAAGAAATGAAGAAATGTTGCAATTTTAGATTGAAAACATATTTAGAATAGTTAATCTAGGCGGACCGATGCTTATCTAAAAGTGCAGCCTTTTGTATATCTCCAACTGGTGTAAACTATGTATTAACATAATAGGACATTTAGCATCAGAATGAATCTGGAATTTGGGAGCCTGGTTCCTGATGGGTGAATGGGGGGGTCAAGTTCCTTTTTCTCCGTGTTTCCTTTTTCAAGCATAAATTTTGTGCTTGGAGAGAAACTTTCCAAAATGTAGTTGGTTATGCCAGAGAAGAATGGTATATGGTGGTGTTTTTGCAAACTGCCCTTTGAATACGCAAATGTTTGCATATGTACTTACAAAGTCTTACCAGTTCAGTCTGGAAGCAAAAATCCTTCCAACTAGATAGCTGATAGTGCTGCGCTGCTTTGTAATCAGAAGGTCCGTGAGCTCACCTCACTAAAGGCAAATGCTTCCACTGTTAGTCCTTGCAAATTCTACAGTGGATCCCAAACATGGTTTTTAATTAAAAAGCACAATAATCTATTAAAATTAGAAATTGTAGAACTTGACAAGAACAGGAATTTTTTTTTTTTTTGCTTCAAATAGAATAGAACTGGTGTATTTTCAGGAACTCATGAGGTGGTCTTAAATATTTCATATTGGTTCCTTTTTCCTCACATTTCATGTTATGATATTGAAACTCATCATCCTCTGATGATCTATATCATGAATTGCCCATTTATACTCAGCAAATGACAGCATAATCAGGTCCTTTTCTCTTACTCTTTTTATAATCCATCACCTCACCCGGTAATTTAAAACAACACATGCTTTTGCATGTGTTGCACTGGTGCTGATCTCAGAGCTGTACTGGTGTGGTGTCTGAACATCAGCACTCAAAAGCAGGAACATGCTGGCTGAGGACGAGAAGGAGCCCTGTGGCACTGACTGATGCAAATCGCTCTGGGGAGTGGATTCAGTGCTGGCCAGGTAGAAAGAAGGGGAAAAAAACATGCTTGCACATTTTAAGGCATAAATTCAGCTCCCTCCAAAGTGTTTTTTCCCACTTGCATTACCCACAACATGAGTGGGTCTCCTCCAGTCTCAGTTTAGTGTCAGGTGTGCATCCTAATGTGGTGGTCCCCCTGCTTCCACAGGCAGACAGGTTTTGCCATCCCAGACAACCCTTTCCATGTCTGATTACTGTGATCAAAGCAAAAGCAGGGCGGGTGACCACTGCCAATGCCATTATTTTCTGTAAAAATGAAATGCTGGCCATGCATTTCCACTTGCTGAGACTGCCTCCACGTTGCTGCAATGTCCCTTTTGATCCCCAGCAAGCACAGAGGGTTCTGATCTGTACCCAAGCAGGACCAGGACACATGCCTGTCTTTGAGGCATCCGCTCTCCCTGCCCTGGTGACTTGACCACCAGGTAGAAGAAAATGGAGCTACTTCCAGGCAAGCTGGATGAGGACCTGAAGCTCAGCTTTGGCGAATTTATTTCCCCTCATACCTAAGCCCATGACAGCAGTCACTCACAGGCCTCATGGCACACTCTTGGCATTTTGTATTCTTTCAGTTTCTTCCAAATGCATATGTATCGACTGCTGTGTACTCATAGCACCCTGGTTTTAGAAGCTATCCAGTGGTAGGAGGAATATATGTAGTCCCGTTGTCTCTGCCGGTGGTCGTAGGAGTGCATCTATCAAACAAATTTACTTATGGCCATTGGGGTTTTCTAGTGATAAAACCTAGCAGTAGAATGACAGAGTGAGCATTTTCCTTTTCTTCTTGCTTGGATGATATTTTTATACACTTTTATACACAATTTTTTTAAATATTTGCTATTTTTATTGTAGGGTTCTGGTTGGGTTTTTACCAGACCTTCTGGTTGTCTACAGGCCCAGATTCTCGCAGGAATATTTCCCTTCCCTTTTCTCCTCCCCCTTCTTCCCCGATAGACAAAAGCCATTGCATTTGCAACATCAGCTTGGAGCAAAGTAACACCTAGGGCCTGATCACTCTTTTAGTTGCACTGAAATCAAAGGAAGTTGCATGCAAAGTCCTGCTGGTCCCACTGCAGCGTCTGGGGCCAAAGACTAAATAACCGAAACACGTACAACTAATTAGGCGCAGGGTAGCCTGTGTAAAGCCGATGCGTCAGGGTGGCGCTGTCTTCCTTTGCTGTGGTAGGAGCTGCTTCCACCACAATGTGTTCCAGTAAGACTCTCTCTTGCTCTTTGTTCTGATGATGCTACTTCTTGTAGGCCTTTCAGTCAAAGTCATCCCTTATCGCACTGACTACCTTCAGCAGGGAGGAAGGGTGGACATTGTGGCTTATCTGTGACAGTAGATTTCATTGCTCTTGTGGTTAATCCTACAGTGACAGGTCCTAAATAAAGTTAAGAAACGTTAAACCTATTGGTAGGAAGGATAAGGGGAAATGAACCAAATTCAAGGATTGTGGTCTTGTAAAATAACCTTTTTTCAGCTGGCATTCTGCAGGGATTTCTATGTATGAAGTTGAACATAAACTTCAGAGTATGTTTATATTAGTAGAACTGATAATGGAGATGTCTTTCTCAAACTGAACTAAAATAAACAGCAGAGAACTGTTCTCTAACTTTTATGAAAGAAGAAAGAGGCAGGTTGTTACGCTATTTTGCACCAGGGGGCAGAAAACAAGTTAAAATCCATGCTGAAAGCAAAACTCAGCGCAAGTTTGCTCCTGGGGCTGGGTGGGTAGGGTACTGAAAAAAAAAACCCTATTTGGTTTGTTAAGACTCATAAGAAAAAAAAAGGCAAAACCAAAATGAATCATGCCATGTAATGCCAAGTATTCTCAACTGTTCTGAGAATAATTTTAAACAATATGTATTTTTTGTTAGTTCCTTATTTGAAAGAAGAGGCTTGTGGTCTCTAAATGTATAAAACACTTTTCAACATTCCAGTTTTTCTGTAACTGAGTCCATGTATGTTCATCCTATTACCAAATAAAAACAATGAGTTCTCCGCTTCATTTGAATTAAAGTTGTAGAAGGGTTCATTTTGTTCTGGTGCTCTCTACATCCGATCCAGGCATGGCACTTGCCATTTGCTTTCCAGCGCCCAGCTCCCCGTAGAGTACTAGTAATAATCAACTTTTTTATTTTTAATGGTAGCGGGAACATTGCTTGAACAGCAGTCATTGCTCACCACTTGCCCCTGTGAGGAGGAGTTAGTGGCATTACCTAATTTCTAAAGACAGGGAAATTGAGGTAGAGAATTCAAATAGCTTATTTAAGGACCCCAAGGTAAATCTCTACCTGTTTGGGGATTAGATAGGTCAACCTCACCCTTCCCTTTTTCTCTTTTGACTGAAATCACAGCCCATAAGAGCATCCAAACCAACAGGAGCGCATCACACTCATTCCCACTGAAACACTCGCTTGTGTGATTTTTTTTCTCTGTGCCACTTGGAGCATGAGTATCGATCCCACAGGGCTGGTGTCCTGTGCTCCAGTATTGCTTATAGATCTCCTTTCACAGCGTTTCAGCTACATCCCTACATAACACCTTCTACAAAGTATCTTATTCCACAGGTAGACTTGGGCAGTGTCCGTGCAGTAGTCATCACACCATGCACTTAATGACCAGAATTTTCCTGTACCGCTGCTGTTTTTCTATTTCATCTTTTCCTTAAAAAGGAAAAAAAATCATGACAAAGAGTGGCACAGACCAAGCCATTCTCTCTAAGGAGGATGTAAAGTTCACAGATGTTCAACACAAGCGTGAAAGGCTTCGGGCATTCCCTTTTGCCTGAAATTGCAGTTTTAATTCACTCCTTTCCTCTCTGGGAGGTTCACTGGTATTGATTTCCGGAAGAACACGCAACGTGCTCGCCACTGTACCTGCTTGTATTCTTATACCTTACCGGCTTGGTTTGAGTCTGTGTGTACCTCCAGTCCAGCACAAGCAGAAATGAAGCCAAACTGCCAATTTCTGTTAGATATTGAGGGTGTTGATGCAGTCGACAGTGATCTTCATATCAAAAATACTGACTGCCACATAAGCAAGAAGGGAGAAAAGATGGTTTGGAAAAGGCATCTAATGATTTGGGTGACTCACCTCCGCTTGCAAATACCTTATCAGAGACCTTTCTCTGGCTTGTATAGCCAGTGGCATAAATGTCTGGAGCTGTTACCAACTGGTGGTTCCCAAAGTGATGCCAGCCACTCGCTGAACTGCCACAGAAGCAAGGTAAGCGCTGTGTAACTGCCTTCAGAGCTGTGCCAGGCAATAAAACCAGTAATTGCCAGTTGTGTGAGGACATGGAGGTAGCTGAAGGGAAAGCTGTCTGAGAGCTAGCAACAATTCATAGCTCCAAAACTTAACAACGTGAAACATCCAGAATCAATGACTTGGGTATCTCCACCCAAACCCGGTAAGTGATAAAAAGGAGAAATACATGTTTGATATTGACTCTTTTAGATGGAAAGATCCCCAGAAGTGGGGCTACTTTGTCAGTTAGCCTCACCTAAAACCATGGATAAGAATAGCAGGAAGAAGACAACAAACACCTCGTAGTGGTGGCAACACTACAAAAAGCATTTTCAGGGCTGGTGGGACTACCATTTATCCATCTCTGCTGAAACCACTCTTTCTTTTTAAAGGTCCAGCACGACATTCAGCAGACTTACCAGGCTCGGGTTCCTCGGCAAACCACCTTACATTGCCAGGTCAGTCGGTACCACCTCACTCTAATTTGCTTATACGTGCAGCTTTAGAAATAGGCGCTCATGGTGCCTACTGTTTGGGGAGATGGATGTAAACAGATGACTTCTTCTTCAGGTATGGCATCACTTTTACACATCACGTTAAAAAAGTTAAACCCATTCAGTGGGCTTGAACAAATGAACTGTTGTTTTTAATGGTCTTCACCACATTTCCATTATGTTTTGTGGCATGCTGTGCAGGCTCCACAGACTATTTTAATTTGATCGGCAAATTAATTTGGGCGTTTATCACATGGACATAGATGCTGAAGGGAAAAAATAAGGCTGTTTTGTGGACCCAAGCATGGCTTTCTTTGTGCCCTTCCCACCTACCGCATTCTGCTGTCTCTATTTCACCATGATAACCATTTTCTTAATCCCTTCCTCTTTGTCCCATACAACTGCCAGAAGAAAGGAAGGGTAGTATGAAGCAGTTACACGAAACAATGGTTTAGTGTGAACAAGATACTGTCTTGCATGTGCATATGCAAGGGTATTCATATATGTATAATTCTCAGTAGGTGAAAGAAATAGTAAGTCTGCAGGAAGACAACAAGAAATCACCAGGAAAAAAAACCCACCCAAACCTCAAGGAAAGCACTGAAAAAGTTTTACTACAGATATTTTCATCAGTGGCTGCTGTGCCAGCAGATGAGGTACGGTGTGGCGCCGTATATAGATGCCAACGTGCAGTAGTATGTTTCTGTGCTGTTTCAGTTCTCCAAGCTGTTCATGGCGTGATGCTCTTTCGCAACCGCCACCTTAGCAGATTGTTTCCCCAGGCACAGCAGCAGCCAGGGCTTGGGTGTAAGTGAGGAAAAGAACAAGCAGGAATGTGAGAGAGTTCAAAAGACTCTTTTCCCATAGAAAAAGTGTTCCATGGAGCACTGTCCTGCTCGAGAACAAGAATGGATAATCACTGAAAGTAAAAGTTAAACCTCTGAGCAGCACGCTCACGTGAGGACTCCCAGGTAACTAACCCGACAGTTTTTAGATAGAAAGCACGAAACAGTAAATGTCATAAATGCATCCTCTTAACCTCTGAAGTTTCTCATCATTGGCAGTGATGATAAGTATCAGCTGTAAATATTACCAATTTCTCATAGGGTCCCAGCAGTTGTTAAAGTCTTATATTTATCTTCATAGAGGAAGCTACTACTTTGGGTGTTTTCACCCAGGATTTTCTTGCAGGTGGCATTTAGAGGTCTTGCTTTTTGGAGAGATTTTGGAGAGGTCTTGCTTTTAGGAGAAAAAAAGAAAGGTTTTGTTTTAAGGAAAAATTGTGGAATGAAACATGTCACACTACAGCCATAGCTCTCAGCTAGTGTAAACAGATCTAATTTCAAAACTAGCTCCCTTTTTATACATTTTGGCATGTTTGCATTGGTCCCTTGTTCATTTTTAACAAACAATGCTTACACATGGTTTTTCATCCATTTCTCCAACACTTTTAACCCATCAGTCTGTTAATGAGTACCTGCAAACCACAAATCCCGCATCCCTTCTTATATGTGAGATTTATTCCGAGCCTGCAGACCACCATTATAATAAGAAGGCAGAGAATATAAATGCAGAAGAGAGGGGTTTGCCCCAAGTTACCAGGTATGGTCCCTTCATTATTGCTGACTTGCTCAATGACCTTGCCCAAAAACTTCTCGTGTGCCCCAGTTTCCTCATCTGTTTGGGAATGGTGACATTTACTCCCCTTTAAAACTGTCTGATCTAGGGATCTGTTAACTGTTATAATAAGAAAAACAGCAGTAGGGAGGATCCACCTTCAAGAGAGGGGAACGATCAACATAATAATGTCCCTTTTTGCAACAAGACACTGTGGATTTGTTGCCAGTCCAGCCTTACTTCCAGTAGGAATACTTACTGTGACAATCCCACGTTGAATTATAGGAAGGTGCCTTCTGTCTGGCATGTAGGGAAAGGACTAGCTGTGTTTTGACTCCCTCTTCGTTAGACACCTCCAACCTCAGTGTATGCTTTGGTGCCGATTGGTTTAGGGACCCAGTGGGTTTTCTCTATTGGGGTGTTTACCTTCATACCTGTGCCCTGTTACCGTGACTTACACAGCAAACTGTTTAGTCTGGTATGGTTTGCAAATCAGCCCTTCCCGTGCAGCTATTTTTATTATATGAGAGGGAGTAGATAACAGTGCAATATTTTCCATGTATGTAGTCCAGTGATGCATTTTGTTTACAGCCGCTATGGTGTTGTTTCTTTATGCTCTATATAGATCATGTTTCAGGGGGGTTGCTTTTGCTGGAAGCAGCCACTAATTAATGTGTAGTTAAGAAACACTCTGCTGTAAACACACACACACACGCGCGCTATTTTCTAATTGAGAAAATGTTATTGTCTTGCTGTTTTTTCTGTGAATCACATGTGACTTCTTGAATAAAAAGGGGCAGCTTTATTGCGTTGGGTTTAGTCTCGCTTCGGAAGGAGTGAGACTGACGAGAACAGGCACGTGTGCACGTGATCCCATTCATCTCTTTGCTGGCAGGTCGGTTGATCCTCCTCATCACCGACTTTTGGATCTGTGCCTTGTCAATTTAAAGTGCGTGGGAGGTCACAAAGCTGGGGAAGTTTTATGAGGTTAGGTGGCTGCATGCAGGAGAGAACCCTGGCAGTGCTCCTGCCTAGGCTTGACCGTTGGTAAAACCAGAGTCCCCCGGCAGCTCAGCCACATCTCACAGTGCTGCAGGGAGCCCAGCTGCCACAGGCACATCTCCTGCCTCCTGAAACAACTCCTTTTTCTTGGTGCAAGGAGGATGAACCAATCATTTCTCCAAGGAGCCTGCACTTCGTATGGTGAGGAAGGAGAGTAGGGGCATTGAAGTACCCAGAAGTATTATTTACAATCACTGACCACATTTTTCTTTCTGTGGCTTGGAAACATTTGGGAATATACTTCTGTCAGGGTCCTGGGGGTGCTCAGAGGCCACAAGGACTGGGACTGTCCTTCCCTGGGACCCCCACCCACACCGTCTCCTGCCAAGGGCCCAGGAGACATGTCTCAGCTTGGCCTGGGGCCTTCAGTCCCTGCCTGAGTGATGTTGTAGGTGTGCCCATCTCTGCCTCTGTCTCCTGGATGGGCCTGGGACCTGCGCTGCAGAGAGCTGCTCTGGATTGACCCCTCAGACCTTGGTCAGAGCTGGTCATGCATAACGCCAGGCATATCATAGCATAACTATTCTGTCCTATTCCCTGCACTCACAATGAGCTGAAGAACAACGAGACTATTTGCCTGAAATGCCAGGGTTTTTTCGGCTCAAAAACACAACAGGACACACAACACAAAGGCTACAAGTGGAAACAGGATTTTATTTTATGCTATTTTATCTTATTTTTCTGAATCCATTTCAGAGCTGATGCTCACAAGCATTAACACAATGCGCATGTGTAGCCAGGAGCAGTCGATTGTGTTCTTCAGTTTAGCTTGAAAAAACATCCCTTGCAGTCTGGCAAAGCAGAGCTACAGAAAGTAGCAGCAGGAATACAGGACAAGCAGTTCCTGTTTCCTGAAGAGTGAGAACATAAAGACTGATGATCAGGACTGACCAACCACACACAAAAGATAAGGAAGACGAAGATGAACAAGAGTAAGACAAAGAAGAAGATGATAAAGAAGAAGATGATGATGAAGAAGAAGAAGAAGAGGAAGACATCTTCTTCAGAAGATGACGATGATGATGATGGTGATGGAAAAGAAGGTGATGACTATGAATGATAATAATAATATGATGATGAAGAAGAAGATGACGAAGACTATGACAATGATGAAGTCGACAGAGAACACGGTGACAAATACTAAAAATAAAAATAAAAATAAGAATACGACGAAGAAGAAAACAACGAACAATATGATGATGAAGACGACGATGATGGAGAAAATGAATAATAATAATGATAAAGACAAAGAAGATGGATAACACAAAGAAGAAGAAAAAGATGAAGAAGACAACGACGATGATGACAGAAGAAGAAGGAGAAGGAGAAGGAGAAGAAGAAGAAGAAGAAGAAGAAGAAGAAGAAGAAGAAGAAGAAGAAGAAGAAGTAGTAATAGTAGTAGTAGTACTGGTGGTGGTTGTGGTGGTGGTTCGTGTTGATGGTCTGTGGTACTGTGGGGTATTTTCAAAAGTATGACAAGTAGCGATGACAAGCATACTTTTTGCCTTCCAAAACTTGCTCCACTTTGCTTCTTGGTCAGTGAGGCATGAAAAATGCTCTCGTACTTACCCCGCGCTTGTATTGCACACAGGGAGAGCTGAAAAGTGGCAGCTCCTGATAGTGCAGCAAGCCTGGAGCCCTTTCAATCACAGGCTGTTTAGCACAAGCAAGAACCCGTGGGGACATGGAGCCACGGGAAGAGTAGAACTCGCTCCTGCTCCAAACTTGCAATGGGCAAGAGAGCCCTAGAGAGCCAAAGCACGAGTGGTGCCTTGGAGGTACAAGAGGATAAGCAAGAACTGAGCTGAAAGGGCCCAGAGGATCCCTGACAAGGGGCTGCACTGAATGCTACAGAGGACAAGAAGCAACCCCCAGGTAGTCAGTAAGTGTCATTAGCAGTAATTTCCTTCTTATTGCAATGGGGCAAAAACTATTGCAAATCAGTGTATTTCTAGGGAAGTCAGTGGAACGTGGAAAATTCCCGCTACAATTTTGACTATGGTGTACAATAATTCTTGTGGCCTGTGGTGATGCATCTCCTGGCTTCAAGCTCTCGTGAAATGTCCATCATGCTTGATGAACTCAGGGCAGACTCCTCTGTAAATGTTTTTATTCCTGTTCAGATTGTCCATGAGATTGAAGTGCTTGGCATTGTCTGGGCTGTTAGTTCAAGTGATCATCCACAAAATAATTGTGTTTTGATGGGCTCTCTTGTTGACCTCACTCAGTGGACGCATGGCACGTCTTAGGATCAGTTGAAAGGGCAGAACTTGTGGCAGTGTTTGGTACTCGTGTGATTTCTTCACTCACGGTGTCAGCTGTGGCAAATCCGGCATGTTTCTTCATC
>RSEF01000002.1:57462054-57477187 GCA_003993805.1 Himantopus leucocephalus
AAAAAAAAAAAAAAAAAAAAAAAAAAAAAGAGAGAGAGAAAAGGAATTGATTTAAAATATTACTTCTTTAGAAAATGCCAAGATAAGAAGAATCTTTCAGTCCTCTCTAATTTCTTGATCCTAATGTAGTTTTCCAACATCATGGGAGTTACTCCTCATTTATTTTTGGCACATTAGTCTCCTGATATTTAGTGAGCTAGCGTTGGATCACTGTATTTTTAGCTGAATTAAACAGGCACTCGTAAATCCAGCATATTTCTGCTACCTGTGAAAAAAGACACTAAAGTTTCATCCGGGAACCTCTTTGGGAAGCTAAAAAGGGGAAGGATCTTGCAGGATGAAATAAATACTGCAATTAATCTGTGTGACTCATTCAGTTTATGTGAATGTGTATATGCATGCTTGTTTTCTATATGTATACAGCAATATTACTTCGAATTTGCAAATGCAGATGCCAAAAGAGACAAATGTTAGAATATCCACATGCCAAGTGCCATTCCCACTGAAGTTATATAGTATCAATACATTGCAAAAGCAACCGGATTAAGATCAATGTTAAAATAGTCAGGTACGTTACTTAAGGCTTTGAGCCAGTATATGAGTTACTGAAGTTCGGTATCTTACCAGGCTTTGAAGCCTTACCATCCTAGAAGAAAAATAAAGCTTCATCCCTATCACAAAAACACCGAAGAACAATATGGCATGATATTGAAAGGAATTTGATTTCACAGTTTGAGCCCACCATGGGCATTCCAGGAACATTTTCATCAGCTGTAGGTATGCTATGAGAAGTATCTTTCCATGTGTAAGTGTTGCCTTCTTCTAAAGTCCTTCTGTATTACATAGATACATTGTGGATCACACCTTCCACAAATATATGCCTCTCCCCCCTTCTCTCTTTTTCTCTCATACTTAAAACAGTAAGTCCACCCCTTAGAGATCCTGAGTCTTTTATGTGGTACCAAGATAACACAATTACTGTAACTGCGCTCTTTATTAGAAATTAAATTAATTGAGTGAAGAGAGAACAATGTGCTAGACAGATAGAAAGTGTTCTTAATCCCTATTTTAATAGATTGTGTTGGTTTTGCCTGTTCCCAGTGACCTGTAAGATATATTTTATGCCCGCATTCCTTGGTGTGGAGGTTAACATAGTCTAAAAACAGGATGAGGGTTACCATTGTGTGGAGATCAATGAAATCTCTCCCTAATTTGGTCTCCTGCTGTTTGCTCTCAGTCTATGCTAACCGGCTGAGCTGTTCTGTCAAACCAACTTGTTTTGCTTCTTTCTGCATCGAAAGCCCTCTCACAGAGAAGGCTTTCAGTCTTGAGGAGCTCTGAAAATAGAGCAATACCACACAGGAAGATTTTCTCCAACTTTGGAGTCTTTTCAAGAGGTGATGAATTAATGAAAATATTAACTGCCCTTCATTTAGGTTAGCTCCTGCTTCATTTATATGCAGGTCTTGTGAACTAGCTGGTTTCAGCGGGACCATGAGATAAACTGAAAGGCATGAATGAAAATTATTTTGAAACACAAAGGTCTTAATTTGTTCAAGCAGCAATTGAGTAACCACCATTGTTAACTGCAAAGAATGATGCCATTTTGTGGAGATGGATGTAAATGTTCCCCACTCAGACTTCTATTCATATAGACAGCTTTGGCAAATACAGACTTTTTTTTTTCCTGTTGTCTTTGGGATTTGGGGGGGGGGGGGGGGGGNAAGCTGGTTTTTTTTTAATTGTTACTTTTTCTTCATGGAGCACTTGAGGAACAAGGAAAACATAGCTAAAAAATGCTTAAAGTGTGAAGCCACAATGGATCATTTGATGAGAGCTAACCTATGTTTTGGGTAAACTCAGGAATAAAAAATCAGGAATGTAAGCTAAATAAAGCTGCGCTGTGCTTAAAATCGTGTCTCTTATTTGAATTACGAAGTGATGAAGGAAAAGTATGTTTATGTAATTCTGATGGCTTGATTATAGCATATAAACTAGCCCTTTTAGAGCAGATGCTAGAGACAGCTGGAAGGTAGCAGCAAAGCCGAGGTCCCCAGCTCTTAGCTGGACCCACATCAATAGCGTGCCAGACGCCTACCACAACCCATAGCAAGATGATGCATCACTTTGGTGAATGATGAACACTAAAGGTTTCCAGCAGAGTTCAGGATTCAAAGCTCAGAGGAGGACGTAGCCTAGAGCTGCAGGTTATTAACTTTCCAGACTGTGGACCACCAGCAACTTCAAGGACAACTATGTGCCTTTAAAATCAGCCTTTTAATGCAAAACAGCGGACAGAGGACACAAATAGGATGTCTTAGCTAGAATCATTTCTATAACGCAGGGAAAGCATTTTTTTCTTTGATATAATGCCACTGATCACTTGTGGGGAATGTGTGCTTTACTGAATCCTGTTTGGAAGTTCTGGGTTTAAAGGAAAGAGCAGGACTAGGAATTGAGGAACATTTTTAAGTCAGTCCTTCTCTGTTTACTGTTTAAGTAAATCACTTAGCCTCCCTGACTCTGTTTTCCCAGCTGTGTGTATTATAAAATGCAGCTCATCCTGCAGATCTGTTTTAAGGATTGGGAGGTTGTTCTGTTAATATCTGCCAAGAGATCTGACTAAAGGAAACAGTGGAGAAATACAATGTAGCCATATTTTCCCAACAGAAATTGCTACTACTTGCAATATTTAGCTAGAGACTGGGACCTCAAAGGCTCACAGAGATACGAGAGCTTCTGTTAGGAAGCTCAAACATAGGCAGAAACAGAAGTTGGCTTAAATCAACCATTTGCCAGGTGCCACCCAGATCTAAGCCACTCCTCCTGGGTTGTAAATCAGAAAACCACCAAAATGTCACCTGTTCCCCTTGACTGCCTATGGACAACCCCTGCAGCTGGGTTGGGAGAGTACTGGGCTGCTACAGTCACATCCCTTGCACTGGAAAAGGGCAAGAGGTGACATTAAACTGCTGTACTTCTGCATCACTCAGAGATTTTTCACTGGGGAGTTAATGCTATCCTAAAGGAGCTACCTTAACTAGTTTTCTAGTGCATGAGGGAGAATGAGGGTTTGAAACTGTGGTTTTACTAGTTATCTCCAATCTGATTAAGAAACCCTAAACAGCCACGTTTCAGGAACCGCATTCCCATGTTTACACATGTATTTACGTTTTTGCTCAAACCCACAGGCCCGAAGAGCTCTCAGAAATACTTCAGTTAATTGAATATATTGCTAAGTGGGGATGGCAATAGAGTGTCACAGAGCTGAGTACAGGCTTTGGATCAGATTCAAATAATTTACTGTTGTGCGAGAGGAAAAAAACCACATTAGAATTGTCATTATATTTTGTCTTCTGGTCTAATCCCTTCAGAAAGCCAAGGTGTTGGCTGACTGAAGGAGAGCTGGCCACTGCAGAGGACCTCTGCTCATGGCTCATTTGTAAGCATATGGCACACTGTTATTTGTACCACTTCAGTAAGAGCTTGAAGGTTGAATACATTTGGAAGTCAGACCCTTGTAGGGGAGGGTTTTGTGATGCCGAGGCTTAGACATTTATGCTGGCTGAGGACTGATTTCCATAGTCTCCTTCTGCAGACAAGAAGCAGCCATGGGTTCCTGCAGACAGTAACTTTCCAATCGTAATTTAGCAGCACCCTTGGGTGTTTGCAAGGTGTAAAACTGATTCTACTTCTCACTTGGATCACATGCCATGCAGTAGATAGATTAATTTTCAGCACTTTGTATGGTCTGTTTGATTTGCTTTTATTTGTGATAGAAAACCTCTCTGGTCACCCAAGAAGGAGAAGGACCATCCTAGAGTGCTCATAACCAGCTGGTCAAAATAGAGAGAGATAACACAGCTGCCATTTTTATCTACATTTACAACAGAGCTATTTTGTGTGGACAGCTGCTTAAAAAGATAATCTAGTAATTAAGCTCTGTTACTACAAACAATTAAGTGGAGCTTTTTGAATTGGCATCTGGAAGTGGCATTTGGGAGGGATCTGAAGGGGAAATGTTAGAAACAGGGACAATCCTCATTAGCAGGTCGCAAGGGACAGATGCGGCACTGAGTGTGTTGCTTACTGCAGCAACGCCAATAACAGGGAGACAGGGACCGAAAGGCCTGACTATATTTATTTAGTGCACATAGACCTGCCAGGGCTTCTCAGGTCTCTGAGTCTATAATTCAGGTTCTATTTTGCACAGCAGTTCCGCAAGAGCTCCGTTTGTTTGTGCTCTGTCTGCTACCCGATGGGATAACCCTGAAAGTAAATAAGTAGTAAATATTGGACTAGCACTCAGCCACAATGAGTCACTTTTTCATAGCAAGTCACGGAGCCACTGCTGGCAAATTTCAACCAGCAGAACACTGTATGTTGGTATGTATCTTCAAAAGAAAATATGCATCCTTAGAGTAGGGAGGGAATAAAATTCAGACATTCAAACACAAAGGCTGCTTTGCCCCTGATTCAGGCACAAATCTGCCACAGTCGGTCAATTGTTGGAAAATGGACCCAGAATACAGGATCTGGAAAAGCTGTCTGCAGGGAGAGGCAGCATCTGACCAGCTGCTCTGGACGCATGCTGAGTGCTGGAAGGTAGCTTCACCAGTAGGCAAGAAAGTGTCGTTGAAGGTATAATTGCAAACAGCTAAAAATGCATTAGTTTCTATCATTCCCCAACAGCAAACACACACAGATTGAATTTTGTCACCCATTTGAAGGTCACTGCATTTTTCTTTTCTTTTTTGTGCTCTTCCCTTTTGAGTTTTTTGATTACCAAATCATTTGGGGTTTATAACGTGTTTCTGTTACCATATAACTTGAATTAGCTTCTTTTCACTTTGAAAATTATTTAAAGTTAAAGAGGAAGTCTTCATGGGAGGCAGGAGGTGAAGACCACTGCAATGATTCTTATTTCTCTCTTAAGTCCCTACCTGAGCTAGTTAAAGCTAGGGTCGAAACAAGAAGTCATAAGTGACTAGATGCTGAGTCAACCAGACAGTTTTTGAGACAGGTCAAGGAAATCATTCCCCCTTGCTGCATCCTCTTAGCTAGCAATTACATTTAAACCAAACAAGAGTCAAGCCTCTCAGCTTCACTGTCCCACGTTTCATCTTTCATTTCTATCAAACATGTTTCGCTTTCAGATTCTCCTTCTCTGCGTATAACCTGAAGTGCAAAGGACACACAGCATCTTCAAAGGTGCTACAAGTGGCCAAAGGCAACTTTTCTTGGGATTGTCTTTGAACCGACCAAAATAATTTCTCATCTCTCCTCTAAGGTCCACGGGAAGTGTAGGCTTCAGGTATGATACACAGGACTACTATTTATTACCAATGGTTTGATAAATTTTGCCTCTGCTTCTGTATCTGAATCGATCTCTGAAAGACTATGATTTTTTCCACCTAATTTATTTGTCATGTGAAATTTTGGGTAATTTGCTGGGTAATTTCCTCCAGCAATTATATAAGCAGTTCATTATCAGTGCTCTATATTAAATATCTCAGAGTGGAGCATTTGCCGTTGCACTCAGAAGTTGTATGATAGATTTAATTTCCCCCCAGCAAATGATTGGACCAGGTTTGCAGTGACTCACAGCAGCTCTGATGCCGCAAGCCATTGGGATGCTTGAGTTCAGTTAGCAAATAAAAAATGTATTTTCCATAAGCAGATCAATATGCAAGGCACTGCTATTCACCATGCTTGCTGCCATGATCCTGCAAACTTAGTCATACTCCTCTCTGATTTTGGGAGCCTCGTGCTGATTAAATGAAAAAAATTCTCACACGTTTAGGTCAGTTATGAAGGCTCAGATTCACAAAGAAATGTCTACAAATACAGGTGCCTATTTGGATTGATGAAGCCATCTGCACACCTTATAATTATTAGGTTTAGAGGAAATTCCATTCAAAGTGTACCTGAAACTCAGGTGCTTGATGCACTGAGCTCTTGCTTAGTCACTCAGGACCAAAGTATGTGTCTCAGGACATCTTCATTTAGTGTGCTGCTCAGTAGTGCCAACCCGCAGCAGAAATGGTTCATAAAAGAGGTTCCTAAGGGAAGAGTGTTTTTTAGTTTTGGCACTAGTTTTGGATCTGGTGTTTGTTTGGGGTTTTTTTTTTTGTTGATTCATTTGTTCATTAGTTCATTCATTTTTTGTTCAATCCCTGGAAAGGGCTAGTGCATAGCATACAAACTTGCACTAGTTCCTGCATCCCTAGCTAGCACTAGTAATTAACATTTACACAGTACTTTACATCTTCAAAGACCTTCAGAAATATTGATGAGGCTCTTCTGTGATAGAGGAATGTGGGACACGCAACAAAAGGTCTTAGGACCAAAACATGGCTGGCTGACTTCGTATGGTCACCGAGCAAATTAGCTGCTGCATCACGTATTATGCCAGAAGCACAGAACTGTCTTTAAGGTGCTGTTAATGAGAAGTTCATCACAGCTTGGTTTCCTCAGTGCATGTTAGGGACTGTGGAGTTAATAGGAGGTTAATCAGGACAGCTTTGCTCCAGGTTGTTTGAGGCAGCATGAGCTGTGTTAGTGCTGTTGACCTAAAAATGTGCATATGCTCAAATTGAAAAGCAGGGCAGTAGTTGGAATTCACAGAAGTAGGATCATGTTTGCAAGAGAATCAAGTGACTTAATGTCTTTTCTTAATCCCCTTCCATTATATCCCCAAAACATGAGTAGGGAATACAGAAAAGACTTTCCATGAGCCACCACTGCTATTATATACCTTGACCAAATAGGTCTACTTTAGCAGGCACTAAGTACACTGGGCAGAACAACCTCCTTCCAGCCTCCTCCCAAACATACCTCTGGTGGTAGCCACGTTTTGCTTCCTCTTTGGAACACATTTACCTGAGTAAGTTTCTTACCTATTATCAAGGGTGGGATGTGTATTGCAGGCGTATCTTTTCTCCTGGGCTTTTTCTGCTCCAGTTCAGTGATCTGAGAGCCTGGACTCACTCTGTCTCTCTGTGGCTTCTCTGTGATACCATATCTTTTCAGCAGATTATCAGAAAAGTCTGAAAGTATGCCTGCAGGCAAGGAAAAAGAATAAAATGCCACTTCAGCCTTGTTCACATCAAAGAAATTTGCACCTGTGTAACTTTTCCAATGACTACTCTGAAGTAAGGCTGCACGAGTGGGTGATCTGTTCTGCGTGGTGTACCTACTCTTCAGGTTTTGCAATGGTATACATTTTCTCCAAGTCAATTGTATCCCATAAGCTATGGACAGTGATGCTATCAGGCCACCTGGTTTCTGTTTGTACTTAATGGACTGAACTGCAGTCCATCAGAAATCATGGGGTATATGTGAGTGCAATTTCCTATTCCAGAAGCTTAGACATCTCATCAAAGTAGTTTAATCATACAGATATTCAAGCTTCTGCTTGCAGACAATGTAACCACCCAGAAATGGCCTATTTTAACTAGTGAAGTTCTGTTTTCTTTATGATATGGCTGTGGGCACGAAATGCACCTCTTCAGCCTCTGAGCCGCTCTTGTCTAAGAGGCACAGATACACGTGAGAGCTGAACAGAGTCAAATGTGCCGAGTTCAACATCTGGATTACAAATACTAGAAAATCCCAGCTGCTTGTTTTTGCCTTGGTGAATTGTTGTGGGTACGCAGGGGACCATGCAAGTAGTTACTGGCTAACTCCTCTGTGTATGTGCGGCATGGGAAGAAGAACTCAATGCAGTGGATACAAGATCACAGCTCTCTCCCTGGAGAGGACAACAAGGAGTGCTCGTTAGCAGAGAGAAGTGACAAACATTTATTCCCACTGCTGGTCTTGGAAGATCGTCAGGTTTCAGTGGCCGTTTCCTGCTCATTCTTTCCTTCCCCAGGTTGGTGGCATTTGGCTCTTGAACTTCAGAGGTCTGTAGATGCGCAGCAGCGGGGAGCATCCTACAAGGAGCCCCTTTGTTGCTGTGGTGGTTTCTGGCTTCCCAAAACAGCCACCCTTTGCCAGGGTCCCCATAAATACAAGAGCCCTGCGATTTCCAGGAGGAGAAACCCACAGGCGGCTTGTGCGCCTCTCTGGTCTCCTCCCAGCCTTATCCCCATTCAGCCTCCCCCTGAGCACTGGGTAAGAGTTTCACAAGACAGTGCAGGGGCTGAACTGGAGCCTTTTTGATTTTGGACCAGATCAAATTGGGACGTCTAGCATGGCTCAGCAGCTAGAGATAAATACATGTCATTTATCATGTAAGGCAGTAAGACTATGAACCCCAAAGAAGCATTTTTTTCAGGAGCTTGCACGCACCCACCTTGATATTCCCAGACCCTGTGAAAAAAACCTCTTCATCTAACAGGGAATGCCTTCAAGAAAGTCAGCCTCTCTTGTTCGCCTGCCTTCCCGGGTGCACCTGGCATGGAGCTGCTTTCTCGCCCACCACCAAGGGGATATAAGTGAATGAGGGGTCTCTGGACCTTTCCCCAGATTCAGTCCACCCAGCTGAATTGGGATTTTGAAGTCAAGAGATGTATTGCTCACCTGTCAGGGGTGGTGGGGTGTGTAAAGCCGGTGTATCTTTTCTCCTTGGCTTTTTTTGCTCTTGGTCAGTGTTTTGAGAAGCCTGGATGGTTTTACCTTTTTTTGGTTTCTTTTTGAGGTCACAGCTCTTAATCAGCTGCTCTGAAAGATCCTCTGTGGGGAGGGGGCAGGGGGTGGTGGGGAATGAAAAAACAAAAAAGAATAGAAATTGAAATTGAGAGGAAATAATAAACCAGATAGCGAAAAGAAAAGCTCTAATAATACTGCCTTCACCCAAGTAGATTAAAATGCCTGTGGAGAAACATCTCTTAAATAGTCAGTACAAGAGGCCTCTGTGCGATACTGTGTGGGAGCCAAGTGACTTAGGTGGTCCTCCTGTGTTGTAGGTGGTAGACCTAAAACAGAGGAAGAAAGCTGTGGGCAGTTGTGCATTACATGGCAGAGGGAAGGCTGCACCATGGACTGCAGAGGACCGATGGCCATCCTTGTTTCGTCCAGCACTAACTGTGCCGGCTGTCTTCAAGACTTACAAGGGCACTTTTGCAAAGGAAAGATTTATGTGTGGGGGGGTTAACCTGAGGTATGGGTAAACTGAGCCAGTATATTGTTCCCTTCAAGAGTTGGTCTTATTTCCAGAGCCACTGAGCAGTCGGTAATCACTTTTGATTTACATAACATTACCCTGGATTTTTGGTTTTCTCTTAAAACAAGCCTGAACTCAGATGACTTAGATGGTCAGCACGGTTTTTCTGCAAGGATCTGCATTTCTGTGTGCTTATGCAAGCTGAAAATATTGAATCTAGCCTGTCATTACTATCATCAGGCAAACCAATGCTTTGATTTCTTAAAAGCTGCTTATTTGGCTTCAGCAGGGCCCACTACCCCCACCCAACCCCTGACTGCAGAACTGGGTTCGACAGGACCTCATTCCAAGCTTTCTGCCATTATTGGAGGCAGCTGTACATCTGTTAGCCTGTGGGTAGACATGGGAAGGACAACATTGGGGTGAAGTCCCTGGAAGATGTGGGGTCTTTTTCCAGCCCTCACAGGCTTCCTGTATGGTCCTAATGATCTCATTTAACCTCCCGCTGCCTCAGTTTCCTGACTGTAGAAAGGGACATGTTCTGTACTTATTTAAATAAGTAATTTTATGGAACAATTATGTTTGGTATGCCAGCAGTTGTAAAAGTGGTGCCTGTGGCTAGAAATGCTGTGTGGTAGAGGCAGAACTAGGATACTTTCCTTTTAGGCCAGATAAACAAAGTTTATAAAATTATGTTTGCCTGCGGTGAGACACTTTTTTTGACAAGCAAGTAAAATTGCATTTGTGTTTTGTTATTGTCATCACAAGGGTAACAACAAGCAATTAGATTTTTGTTTCTGCATTGCTAAATCTACATGACAATTTTACAAGGCAGGAGTGAAGTAATAGCATTTGAAGCACAGGCAAAGACCATGAATATGCAAAAAGCACATCTATCAAGTATGAAGTCTGGTATTTAGGAGTGTGGCGGAGCAAAGATGCCTCTGGTACTCTCAGTGCAAAAGTTATGTATGAAAAAGGTTCAAGAGAGGAAACAGATTGATGATGAAGGGGAAAAAGTATTTAGAAAGCTGCCCCAGTGGAGGCAAAGGAGGTGTTTGAAATCTTTTATGGAAAATACATATGGAGAAAGTGTTCAGGGAAGGCTCAGCTATATCCTAACTTTCTGTTTATTGTGGTATAAATGAAGAAACTGCTCTACTTTTTCTACCAGGGGAAAGAATAATGACTTCTTCCTTTCTCCTCTTTAATTAACTTCACTCTAGATCTTCCGCTGATATTTATATGCAGGAAAAATGCTCTTTGCCTTTCCATCTGGCATCAGAAGTGTCAGCAGAAGGTGTAATCTATCAGGTTTCATGAGGGCTCAGTTGTGTTGCTGGAGGGGAAAAACGGGCACTGGACAGGACCTAATGATGTGAAGACAACACCTCTCTAATTACTGCAATGACATCATCTAATAACACTTACCTAAATGGTTACAGTGCGAATCTCGCTTGTCCAGTCTGTCTTCTGGGATATCAAGTGGCTGAACACATTCTGTTGACATCATTGAAATGGGCTTTTCTCCCCCTTTGAAGCTACTACACCAAAAAAAAAAAAAAAAAAAAAAACNAAAACAGACATATTGGTGTTACGTATCCACTTGCTAGCCAGATCATGAGAATTTCTTGTCTTCCAGCTGCTCTCTGTCATGCAGTCTGCTGGCCTGATTTTGCTCACGCGTGCCAAGAGATGCATTTATTCACTGCCTTGGTTACACAGGCAATATCCCGTTTTTCCACCTACCTTGCTGTAAGCTACCCACGCTAGCACAGGAAATATGTTGGCTCTACAGAAGAATACTGACTTTGATCATACAGAAAGTGCTATCACATACACAAAGTAAATGCTAGGAAAGAGTATGCTTTATTCGGGTTTTCTTCTCCATTTTTTTTTATCAGCAACTGTAAACTAAGGATCATAAATAGTGTTTATCACACAATCTAACTTTAATTATGAATGCTGTTGGGTTAGTCTTACAAGTCCACTTCCTCTAAGAGAGCTTGGACACCCCTAAAGACCGAGGGGTCTGAGAGACAGCCAGTGCCCACAGACCCCAAAACCAGCATGAAGTAGACTTACTCCTCACCTTGGTAAGAGCATGGGAACCTGTTTCACAAAGCTATTTAAGCACCCGTGCTCTGTAGATCTCACTGGATTGCTGTTTTGGCTGGTTTATCCCCCGTTCTTCACAACTGCAGGAGGTCCTGGAGCCCAGCCTCCTACCTGAGCTCCCCCGGCACGCCCCAAGCTGGGATTTGATCCCGGACTCGCTCACCCTGGGACCAACCCAGATGCCGCCATGGAAAGAAGGAAATTAGACCATCTTTTTACTGCTGATCATTTCTATGGTTGCTTAGCAGAAACCCATCAGAATGACAGAGCAATATTAAAGGAAAAAGCCTTCAACCTGAAGGTGAAGTCTGAGTGATCTGGGTGTCTCCTTTCAGACAGCAACAGCTGTGGTAGCTTCTTTCTCACAACCTCTGTTCTCCATTTTTGGGGAATAAAAGCAGACTGTGACTTCCTTATAGGGAGGAGGAAGGCAACAAGGAAGAGAAAAAAAAAAAAAAGGAATAGNGGAATTTGGTAAAAACACAGGAAGGAAGGGGAGGTGGAGAAGAAAAGGTAAATAAAAAAGAAAGTTGAAAGAAAAAGTACTTTGCAAAAAACAGTGGAGGACAGGAAAACAGAAGACTGTACTGTGGGAGTTTGTTTTTGCTGGAGGTAAAGAAATTACCTATATAATTTCTCTGTAAATTGCAGCGGTTGTTTGTCAACAAGAAACAGAACAGTAGGGGAGTTAACCCCATTTCTGTGACTAAACTTGCCTCTATATAAAGACAATTAATCCTCAAGCAAAACCCAGTCACATAAATATTTGCCAAATAAAATATGAAAGGTCACACTCACAATCATGCACTGAGTTAATTCTTCAGGGGATGGAAAAACATGTCGTAAACTCCAGTGACTTCAGAATAAGTGGAGCAACACTGGTGGACAGTAATAAAGGTCAGGAGTATTGACTCATAATGTACATATGGGATTAACTCCCATGCCCTTCAGTATTCAAAATTCACAAAAATTTGTAAAATTCTACAAATTCCTAAATACCTTACTGAATCAGGCCTTGATAGGAGGTTTGACTTCTGGCTGTTCACTGCAGAACTGTCCCAGCCCAGCCGCGCATCTGTACTACAGGATTATACTGCCTCAAGACTTCATTTACATTTACAGAAAAAAAAATCTTTCACTTGGGAAAACCCTGCATAAAGGAATCTTTGAATGCATCTTAGTGTGGTATGGTTGCTCCATTTATCCACTGTATAAGCTACAGCTATGGCTTAAAATGAAGCAGTCATAATTTCATTTAAAATAAAAACTTATTATCTGGCTGTACAAAGGCTCACACTGCATTTTGTGATTTGAGGGAGGTTATTTTCTTCAGTGCCATTTGATTTGATTGGATTTGATTAGGTCATGCTGGCTAAATATTTTGATTGTAGGGAAAATGTTCTTTTCTGAAGGGTACTCTGTTTAGAAAGCTTCCAGTAAAATCAGGGGTACCATTTCAGACACTATGGACTTTTTTTGAACAGGTCTTGAGGCAAAAAAGCTGAGGATAAATAGTAAAATTTAAATGTAAAATTGGTAGTAAATTATACTGACTGGAAATGCCTTATAAAATATGATTAACTTCGGCTTGATTTCACTAAGTTTTTCATTGAGTTATTTCACCTAACAAAAATTAAGCCTTGTAAAGAGACTTAATGTAGGATTGGTATATGCAGATTATGAGGGACTTCCTTAATTATTTTTCCTTAACACAGTAGTTTGAAAAATACTACTAAAATTACTTCTAAAATTAATCTCCTAATCTGTCTTCACATTTTCATAGTCACAGACACCTTGGCATCTTCAGTGCTTTAAAATACGGCTTTACAGCCTAACTTCTGACACACACCCCTCTTTTTTTAAAGTTTACCCTGCAGCCAGGATTGCCTTTCTTACAAGTGTTTCCACACTGCACATTGTGACAGTCTGTGTGACATAATAATAATAATAATTATTATTATTATTATTATCACCAAAGTGTATTATGCGTTTTGCTATTTTGGATGTATAAATATTGCATATAATATGTGAATCTGTGAGTGCTGTTACGTTGCTGTTGCTGAGCATAACACAGAGAGCTCTCCGTCAAAGGAGAGGTGATGGATGTGAGCATTGTAATGGTGCTTTCCCAAACCACTAAAATCAATTCCCGCTACTAAAGAAACAGATTCCCCAGTAACGTTTAGTGTGGGAAGGAAGACTGCTAGGGGGACTGTATGAGGTCATTAATATGCCTTTACAAATGGAAGCACCTTCTTGGATTTTCGTGTGTTAAGTGCAAATCAGCCTTCACGCTAGTCCGGTTTGCCCTCTCTGCTGCTGTCAGTCACTGTGGTGGGCAATGCTTGCTATTTATGTGATGGACTAAGGTGTTTGTTTGGTTTTTTTCTTGCACTCCGTTGTATCTCTTGACATAATGAGCCACATTCATCCTTTGTGCAACTATAATGGTTACAGTGGAGCTCTAAATCACACTCAGCAGGAGACACTTCCTGAAAGGGATATAGATTTTTCCATGTGAATTAGGATCTAGTAGTCATTTAGCCTGAGACTTTGGCTGGGCCTTTCCCCCTGCAGAGATATGTGCCTAAAGGAGTCACCTGGAGTCTCTTTTGGGAAAAGACGGAGCTGATAGAGACACTTTCAGTGCTTCCCTAAAGGCTGAGACAAGTTCTAGCTTTGCCTACGCTCCTTGTAAAAGCATTTGGTGTTCAACAGGATTGGCTGTACTTACAGAGAGAGAAGAGCTAGGAATGATAAGGCAGACTGAAAAGTGCAGGTGTGAGTAAAAGCTACTTCAGCCTCATCTGGGTTAGCTCTCATGCTGATTCACTGTCATATAACAGCAGGACTCCTTTCTAGGAGATGGCGATTCAGATGACAAATATCTGAATTAACTTTCTAGACATCACCTTTGTACTGATGGATTTCTAGGTAGCTTAAAGCACACTCTAAAACTTTTTTATAATTCTCAGTTGCTGTATATCTTTGATTAAAATGCCCAAATAAAGCTATCCTGAGAAAGGAGATGTATAGCTCCTAACACTCACGAACATAGTCTTAAACCACACACACGCTCATGCAAATAATAGAATTCTTTCTTTGCTTAAATTGTGGGGCTTTATCAAGAAGTCCACCAGTGCAACTAGTTCTATGGTTCCATTACTTAAAAATACTTTGCCTAGAGTCAGACAAAGAAACCAGTTTTGTTTCACTATTTTAATGTGCAGTTGGTTTAACATAGATATTTGTCTCAAATAATCAGGCTAGAGCTTAGGGAATATTCTGCAAAGCTACTCTCACGTATTTCTACCGAATGATGTGAATCTGGTCATGTGACTTTTTAACCAACTTGAAATTAAATCTCATAAGAAAAACCTTATAAGACAGAAAACTAAACTTTGAGAACAAAACTAAAGAGCTGGACTTTTTTCATTTGATCCTGAACTAGGCACAGAAATGGCTTTGGGAAGGGAAAAGTTACATCTCCATTGCTTGTCTTCTCCTAGGATTTGAATGCTTGTAGGTGCTATGCAGCTACATGGAAATTGGGTACCTACGTATATTTGTATCCAGCCTCAAGGCACAATGCAGTTCTCAAAGGAGTCACCCGTAGGCGACCATTCTTACCTGTAAGATGGAGAAGTTAATTTCCTGATCTGCAATTCTTATCAAAGTTTACAAGGGCTAAGTGGGCATCGATGTCAATAGTTCTCACCATTGTACATGAGCGGCATGACTTGTCACACATACATGTCATTCCCTTCTATGCTGAATACTTAGAATTTGTGAACTGGCCCTTTGTAAGGTCTCCACAAACTGTGCTTCTGAGGACTGCAAAAGACCACGTGGTGCTGTTCGCAAGTACAAGGATTTTTCTTTTTTTTTTTTGTCCCCCCCCCCCCC
>RSEF01000002.1:57477199-57496328 GCA_003993805.1 Himantopus leucocephalus
CCCCCCCCCCGCCTTTTTTGTTTATGGGAATGTTTTTCTTCCACAATTGACAAAATCTCCAAGAAAAAAACATGCACTAATTCACAAGGCCTACATAGTCATTAAAGAAATGGTTGGCATGTTGACATGGATGCTACAGAAATAAAAATACTCTTGACAGCATCCTTGTCAGGTGGCAACAGGCAATCTGAATTTATTGAGTATTTATTTTGGTAGGTTGATAATAATGTTGTCACAGAAGCCTGTATGACTCTATGTACCTATCTTCTCCTGGACCCAGAGGACTTCTTAAGAACATATTTTTGTCATGAGCTGAGAGGAGAGTTCAAGAGCAGAAACGGAGGCAACTGGGGCCCTGGGGTGGGACAGCACATACATGTGCTCCTCCGCATTCCTGTAGGCAGGGCCTGGCCTTGCTGCCACTGGTGTACTCAACAGTTGGAAATGGGAAAAAGTGGGAATATCTTACAGTGTGCTGCCCCATGCAGACGCGAGGCGGCGGTTGGGCTGCAACAGCCACAGTCCAGCCTGCGCTGGGGGCAGCGCTTTGCTACCCTGCCCAAAGAGCTGCTCAGGCACCAGGGTTTGCCCTTTAAGACTCATGCGTCTCTCTTTTCCCACCTCGCACACACTTATGGTCTCCTGACAGGTTTTGTTTCTTAAATTATTTTTAATTGCTTTGCCCCTCTCTGTCCAGTTGCAATGAGCATGAGAGGAAGGAAGGACAAACTCCCAGCACCTTACCTGCTCTTCTCTTCCCTCCCTAAACCTACGTGACAGGCAAAGACAGACTTGTCCTTCCTTCTGTCACATGTCCTCTGCAGGGTCCTATAGTGTGAGTAGGCCCCTTATTTGCAGCGAGTCATTTACAAACGTGTAAAGAAGGAATAAGATACTGTCATCTGGATGTAGTCACCTTGCACCCACCTTCACAACACGGAGCTCATCTGAAACAGCTCAGGGGCCAAGGGGGATGGTACCACACCAGGCTGCATTTGCCACCTTCCACCTGCGCTCAGCAGGCAGCCTCAGCTCCTTTACCAGCAAATAGGCACCTTCACCCCTGCCCTGGTCCTATCCTGGCCCTGTTACAACTGCTTCCTGGGCAAATCTTGTGAATAAAGCAAGGCAACCCGCCTACCGCACTCGGAGTAGAAAATAGGTGCCCTAAAAATAGAAAGATTGGGTGTTCCTGCTTTGTGTTCCAGACTTTTCCTTACAAGTTTTACTATAAGTTTAATGTTACTCTATTAGAGTGGCACCTTCCAGGGAAAAAAAAACAGCCTCGCGCTGCTTCACAGAGTTTCTTCTTTAGTTATTTGGGCACTAGGCTGCTCGCTACAGGCATTCTTGTCAGATTAGTGTGATCTTTATTTTTTTTTAAAGCATATTTAAAACTTCTTAGGAAACACTTAAGTATTTGAAAGCCTAATCCAGGTGTCTTCCTCCACCCAAAACCTTTTCTACTAATAATTGTATGGATGCAGAAATCCCACAGAATTGCCTAAGAGCGGTTTCCTCTCACAGACTGCGCTTCTGGGGGCTAGTTCAAAACCCCGGCTGGGCTGGGGACTGACTCCCACTGCCTACCATAAACTTGTAAAAAAAAAAAATAAAAATACCAACAGTTAAACTTTCACAATGGGGGGAAAAAAAAGTAAGATACATTTGCACAGGTTCTGGTCACAAAGTTTTTGTCTTTGGAGATAATAAAAAATATGAAGTCTTCCTTAATTATTTCCTTGAGGTACAAACTAACCCTTGCACGTGCCTACCCTTTGCAGTGGGATAAGAATTCCTGATACCAGTTCCCGCTCTGCTGGCTTGTATTATCTGCTTGTGACCTGTACCACCATCCCGCACTTAAAGTTAGTTGAAGCAGTTTTCTCTAAAGCACTCTCCTCCCCATGACCCCATCCCATGCATTGCAGCCTCGGCGCAGTGGCACCCCAGCCCGCTCCCTGCGAAGTGGGGACCCTGGGCTTTCCTGCTAGTTCCCATGGGTGACGCGGGCGACTTGCCTTGCTGGTGGTGGCTGCTAAAAGCAGGGGAAAAAAGAGGGGGAAAAAAAAAGAGAAAAAAAAGAAAAAAAGAAAAAGAAAAGAGCAAAGCAAGAAGCCACCCAGGCAGGAGGGAAGCGTGGGGATGAAGTACTTACGAAGGGGTGCGATGATTCGTCGGGGCGCGCTGGAGCGGGACTGTTCCGGGCTGGGGCTGCAGCCGCTGCTGCCACCCGCCTTATCTAGGGAGCGGCGGGGGCTGTCGCGATGGCAACGCTGGGCTCAGGCGTCCTCCGGGGGGCTGGGGAAGAGCATCACCGCTCCCCTGCCCTGCCAGCGGGGTGTAACCCTCTTTCCTTCCTCTTCAGCGAGTTGCTGAGGCCGAAGGAGAGGGAAGAGGACTTGGGGGAGACCAGCAGCACCTCAAGGCAAAGGCATCTTTCCTGCCAGACAACCAAGAGCCGCAGAGGCTGCTGCTCTCAGAGAAGCAAAGGAGGATGCGAAAGCTTCGGCAAGGAGAGCCAAAAGGCAAGCTGCAGCTGCCGTGTCAAGAGGCACAAGGAAAATGGCAAGGGGAGGGAGCGAGGCTGACGCTGCCTGGGACCCAGGGGAGACCCGAGGATAAAAATGGAGCGAGGAGGCAGGGCACGTGTCGAGGAGCCGCACCATAAGCACTGAAAGTGATGGACACCGTCTCCAGTGCTGAGGTTCAGCGATGACTGCAGTGTTTGTGTATGTATCTGGCCACAGCTAGTTATACAAGCATGGTATTTATGGGGCCAGGCAGGGAGACTTCTGCGGCTGCCAGTTGTTTGCCAGTAGAGACCAGTCTCTCCTATTTTAGCCCATGCCTTTGGATGGAGCTGTTATTTCAACTGAGGGGAAAAATATACAAACATGCCTGATGTTTGGAAACCTCTGGGAGCAACACTCTACTCAGTGGTGGGACTGTGAACTGCCCCTCTCTCAGTATTTATTTGCAACAAAAATACTTTTGTCTATGCCCTTTTATTAAAACAACTTTAAAAACTGTGACTGCTTACAGTTGCGGTTATCTCCTCCTTCTCTTTTCCCCCACTCAGCAACTGGAATTCAACAGCACCAGCGTGTGCTGCATACTTTAAATTAGCCAAGGTTTCTTTCATAAATAATATATTGTGCAGGAGGCCCAAAGGGGCAAAGTGCTAATTCCCAGTGCTGCAAACAAACTGTGCAGCACCCTCAGACCATCTATGTTTCAGGCGCGGTTCTGCAAAGTGCCAAGCACATTAAACACACTAAAGGCACCACCTGGAAGCACTGTGAGCTTTCCCCATCGATGTTTGGGAGAGAAAAGCACATTCATTACCTTGCAGAGTGTAAAAGTCATGTGTGTTCAGGTGTCTCGGAGACACATTTTTAAAAGCAAGCTCATAAATGCTTAAATCACTCCTGAAAACATGAAACATAAGCTCCTGAGTAAAGCACACTAAGAATTTTTTGGCAAGATTAAGATTTCTAACCAAAAAGAAAAAAAGAAAAAATGCCAAACTCCTCCAAACCATACAACCCCCAAACTGCTCATAAAAAAAAAAATTGGTTTTTATGAGTTGCCAATTTCCATATAATTTTGATTTTACTTTCAACGTTGTCAAGACCTCTCTGTTGCAGTGAGTTTTAAATAAAAACCCCTCTATTTCTACATTGAAATGGCTTTTACGTTGAAACACAAGTTATTTCATATTTTCCTATGAACTCAGAAAGATCAGAATGAGATCACTGAAAAAATGGGCTCACGAAACAAAACGCTCAAACCAGAAATATATTTTGAAACTCAGCTCAAGATTGCCTTTTCGTGTTTTCATCGTCCTGGTTGAAAAAGTTAGCCAGTCATTTATAGCACTGGAAAAATTCCCCAAGGATGAGAAAATAATTTCCTGTTCTAGCCACCGGATCCCAAGGATGCCTTGGGAATATTACAGGACAGCTTTAATTATGAGGAAAGTCGCCTGTCACACTCAGCAAGATCACACCCAACCCTAGTCACCTCTTAATATTTGTCAGGTACCGCATGATGCCACGGAGCATTTTACTGCAGCAGCAGATTTATCCCAGTCTTTCCAGAGGGGCTGTCACATTACCAGCATGATGGAGGATTTACTCCCAAATCTGATCTTTTCAATGTCTACTGTTATCCTGCTTGTAAGAGGGTTGGGACTCCTTCCAGCTTTCTAATCCTTCCTGCTCAGTTTTTTCACAAACACAGCCTGGAAAATGGCCTGAGTCTGTAATAAATCTGCACTTTAACCCTCTTCCCTTGTACGAGAGTATTCCCATCAGCACTTGGGGAACTACTCATGTAATTAAAGATAAGCACATGTCTAAAGGTTTCCAGGCTAGTGCTTTAGAAGACAAGCAATGCATCTTTGACAGATGGGAAAGGAGGAGACAGTCTAATAGAAACCAGATAAATACACTGATACATACACACATATATATAGACACACACATGTACGCATATGCAACTATTACCTACCTATGCAATTATTATTTTTATATTTGTTTCCATCCTGGTTTGTAATTCAAGGGTCAAATTTTCAAATATCCAAAGGGCAGTGAAAACTTGGCCTTCCTTTGATACTTTTTTCTTGTTAGAACTTTCCTTTTCTATCCTGAAAATCTGGCTCACAGCATGAGAGAGTGATTTCTTGAAAGATGCATGGTGCCCCTTTACGTTATGCTTGCTGGTCAGTAGTAGGGTTTACAGTTGGGTTTGGAACTCAAGCACAGCTGGCTTTTCGGTGCTGTGGTAACTAGTAAAGATTATTTATCTTCTGTAATTTTGCTCGCAGTCAACTCACTTTAAATCTGTTCGAATTCAAGGCCAAAATCAGATCTCACTCATGGCAGTGCAAGTCCAGCATCAGCCAGTTAAAACACTGGATTTACAGAAGAGGAAGCCAGGTAAAGCTCTGTTCCTTACAGATTACTGGTACCAGGCTCATTCCAGCATAAGTGAGCCTGCAGTTTGGGCCAGATGATATGTGATAAATGAAACAAGACTGGTGCGGTGGGTTTGGAGGGTTGGTTTTTGAGGAAGTCCTGGTAGAACAAGGCTATTATTATGCCTTAATTCATAATATATGGGGGGATTGTTTGTTTGTATAGAAGTCTTACGTTAAATAAAAATCCCACTTTTGGGATGCGAAGTAGATCCCTCAGCTTGGCTGAAGGTTGAGGCTAGCAAACCTCAGACTCCATGGGGCATTTAAAATGCCTGTGCTTTCTCCTTTTCTGCTCTGCACCATCATTAAAATAGTTCTACAGTGATGGATTTCTATGCTGATCCTCTTTAAAGAAACCACTGTCTCTTGAATAAACATTATGGTCTGAAAAAAATGCCAAATACGCAAAGGAGGCTGCCTACCAGGCACGGGTGTGGAGCAGAGCAGCTGATGTTGCCTGCAGAGGCAAGGAGGAGTCTGCTGAGAAGGATGTGAGACTGTTCTGCACAGAAGAGAAACAAGACACCAGAGACCATCGGGTGAGTCATATCACAGTCGGCTCCCATGCAAAATCCTCTCTCTAAAGAGGTGAGGGTGAGCATGCTTATCCATATCAGGAGACCCGTTGTCCTAAAGATGACGTAGTTGTAACCTCTGCATATTCTGCACCTTCTTCAGAAGACCGTGAAAGGCATTAAAAGCTAGTATACAATCACAGGTGTATATAGAGGTGTTTCACTGTGGTTCTGTGGGGTTTTGTATTCAAGTACTTNCTGTGGTTCTGTGGGGTTTTGTATTCAAGTACTTACATTACAGTTTGTTCAGATTTGACTTTCAACCCCTGGCACTATTTTCAGACGAAATAAGAAGGGCTGATAAGGTGGAAGTGAAGGGCGATTTCATTTTAACAGGTCTTGGGCATCTGAAAACTGTTAATTATCCAGCCTCAAGTGGCTTCTCTATGCAGTAATATGTGGTTACATCCAAGATAATACTTTCTGCAGGTAAGCAAACTCAAGGCCCGCGCTATTGTGACGTGCTTAAGCCCAGCTTCAGCCTGTGCTGCTTATTTCTCTGTGAAAGTGTACTGCACGGTACAGAAAGTTTGGTCCAGGTTTATGCTAACTCCTAAGCTGCTGCCTGCTTGTGCATGCCCGAAGTAAATTTATACATGGAGGATTAAGGACCAATTTATTGATTTAGTCACTTTATAAATGTTGTCATGAGTTACTTTGCAGCCAGAACAGTTTGATCAATAGATCAATGTGCACTATTGTTTTTTTATCAAACAGATTGCTTGATGTACAGTCTTTGGTGGTTTCCCTTTAAGTTGTGGAGGTTAGAAGTGCGATAGGTTGAAACCTACACTCATTATGGCCAACTTTTCAGACAAACGATTACGAACATTTACATTTTCCCTTGGATATAATAGAATATGCAAATAAGGAGCGTAAGTTGCATTTATCATGGACCCAAACATCTAGATTGCTCCTGTATTTGAAACAGAAGGCTTACTTGGGAAAAATCATTGCCATGTCCTGGAAGACAGCACGTTTGTCCCAGGTCCAAGAGGGAAACCATCTGTGTTTGTTGTATTGCTGAGTGAAGCCTTCAAAGCTGGAGCAGTCTCTAAGGCCCAGAGGAGTCTGGGATTTGTATCTACCATGACAGATGGCTCTCATGCAAACATCTTTCCTGCTGCCCCTGCAAAGGTTAGGGGGATTACAAAGGAGACCTAAAAGGCTGGAAGAGAATAACCCCATTTAGAGTGGCAAAGGGAGTGCCTATGTCAAGAGTCACTGTTGAGCCAAGGCTCCTTGTGCGAGGCCAAAGGAAAAAAGTGTCACACCAAGCTGACATGCAAATGATTGTAGATTAACCTTTTCTTTTTTTGTTTAGGTAGATAATATAACATTTTCCAAGGTATCTAGTCTATAACCAAATCTTCCTGCTTGCTCAGGAGGAGTAAGCCAGGAAAAAAACAAGGAAAGAAGAATATGTGGCTTTAAATAAAGGAGGAAAGTTTTCAAGTTTTGTGCTCCTACAGACTCCATTCCTCGGTTTTCATTGATCCTTATGTCAGGAGCTTTGAGGGGGGTTACTTTTAGAGAAAGACAGATGTAAAAATCCAGCAAATGGCAGATGGTAGTGGAAAACCATATTCCAGGGAGACTTGGGACAAAGCAGTAGCAAATGACCTCTGGCCCATGTAACTTGTGCTTCTCCTTAAATGCATCGCTCCTATGCGGCATAGAGCAAGGTGGGAGCTGGGCTGGGGTGAAAGCTGCCCTTTCTCTCTGAGAGAAGTTTCTCTCCTTCCCTTTCCAGGGGCATTAGATCTGTCATGTTGCTCCTTTTCCTGGAGCACCCAATGCCGTTCCTCACTCTACCCTCTAACACCTTGCTCTAGTTAATTAGGTGCAGAATCAGTGTCTTCCCCGTGCATTGACACACAGGATCTTTCTGTTAAAACACTACAGACTTGACAAGATGACAGCATTTCTAGCTATGCATCCAAGCGTTGTATTTTCAAATATCATCACGGCCAACCTGTCGATATAGCTTAAAATATTAAACAGCTTCTAAAACACCACTGTGTTTGTTCTTCTTTCTAACCCTCTCCATGCTGGCTTCTTTGTTTTACTAGAACCTGGGAAGGAAACAATTTCTCTGATGGGAAATTACATGCACGGGAGTGAGAAACGCCAGTGCCTACAACATGTGCTTATCTCCCAGACTAGAGACGGAGACTCATTAGCAAGCTCGGGCTGCCCCTGGGCCTGTCTGTGCCTCGCAGCAGGATGGCAAAGAGATGTAGACAACTGAGACGATGACTGTGAACTTTCCTGACAAAGGATGTTTCAGCATGTGTTATCCAGTAAATGCTTTATTAAAAGAGGAGTAAACTAGGCTTGATTGAAACCAGACCACAAATCTTTCAACCCAGGGCATGAAGCAAAGAAGAAAGGAGCGGAGCAATCTGTATGGGAGGGTTTTCAAAGAAATTCAGGGAAAGTGAATACTGCCTCCTCCCAGCTTCCCTGGGAACTTGAAGTTTGCTGCAAGCACCTTGAAAAATCCTACTCACCCTTTATTCTTTGTGTTATAGCACCACCACGAACACTTTGCTAGTCATTGGCCTACCATGCAATGAGAGCACATTGCTGTGCTGACAAAATTCCAGTTTGTGGCTTGCTCAGGTCTTGAGGGGGGCCCTGGGTAGGGATGCTGACTTGTCCAGCATTGCTCAGCCAGCGGCAAGCTGAGCTGCATCTCTGACATTTCTGAGAACCTCCCCTCTGCAGGAAGAGATAAGAACATATCTTTTCATATCCTGATGTTTGGGATTTGGGTATTTTTCGACTTTATAAAGGAAAATAAATCTATTTTTTCAGTACAGTCCTGAAAAATTCAGTAGATAAGAACCTGTAATAGATTAATTGATGATGTCTTAAGAAGGCAAAGGATAAGAGTTCAAGGAAGTGGTCTTCTACATGCCACATCTTTGCCACTTCATTCTGGGTGTCATCACTGACTATTGTCTCTTGTAAATCCTTACCTGGTCAACTTGCTAGCTCAGTCAGAGCCCTGGTAGCCGTCATATGATGATGGCAGGCTGAGGACAGCAGTTTTCTTCTCAGGATATGCTCTTGAAGAAAGCAGGTTTTTTAGTGGGTTTTTTTTTTTTGGTGCCTACAAAATATATATATATGTTGTGAATATTATAATTTGTGATTCTGCTTTTGTGGTTGTATTTTTTTTGAGAAAACATTTTTACTTGCACAATTAAGGAGCTATAATAAAGATGCTAAAGAGACCTATAATGTGTTGATCAATAAAGTAAATCAAACATTCACTTATTTGAACACCGTTGTTCTTAACGGCTTGCTCAAAAGATTCCTACAAAGCATTTCTGTGCTGTGTTGCTGAGAGAAGGTGTCAGAATTTGAGCACTCCAGCCTCCTGCAGTGTAAAAGGATGTTTTGCAGCCATCTGACCACTGCCTGGTTTGTGGCCCTACCTCCTGAAGAACGTAGCTGTGCTAAGTGCTGAGGGGAAACAAGGGCATGTTGCGTACCATGGTGGATCCTGAAAAATCTCAGATTGCCCAGAGGATAGCAGTAGTGCTGCCAGTGGGAGCAGTCGTGCAGGGCTTTCGCCATTGTTTTCATGCCATATCCTTCAACTTTCAGATTGCCAACCTAGCCCATAGAGCAAGATGAAGGGTAGGAGGAAGAAAATGTGCTAATGGTCCTTGCTTGGTTCCTATTGCTAACGGGATTACTGCCTCCTATTCAGAGCAGGATGGTGTCCTCTGCCTGGGACAATCTCTTCCATTACAGGTGATGGTACAAAGGAGACAGCACAAGAGGGGAAAAGAACCAAAAACCTGATCCCCACCCCCTGCAGCATCTAATTTGTAGAAGCAGCTCTGCTTCCATTGAAATCAAGTCTAGAATTCCTCTTAACATCCGTGCCTGCATTTCAAGCTTGCAATTCTAATACCAAAAAAGTGCGTTAGTTGTTAACAATTTATCCATTCTTCCTACAACATCAATAGATTTGATCCCAGCTGAAGGTTTGGCAGCAAGCTGCTGAACACTGAGCCCAGCATGGATACATTACATTTCATTCTTTAGAGACATATAAGCTTTGCTTCATGCGGGATTTGTGCAAATACTTGCAGTTTCCTTTTCTGCAGAAGCTTGCTCCTAGCAAGTTGTTAAGCTCATTAATAGGGCAGAAGGAAGATTGTGCTCCTATAATTTCCAGTTCAATTATTATAGAGTGCACAAAATCCTAATTCTACTGCAGTCCAAGGCAAAACTCCCACTGGTTTAATGGGGCCAAGATGGCACAAAGTTAATTTCCCAACACGACATAAAATCTGGAAACTCTCCCAGAAGAGTGACTTCAATGGAGTCTGGACCTCAGGAGATGAAACTCTGTTGTCTCAGAAAGGCAAATTTTGTACCTTACTAGAAAGATATTTCTAATGAGGCAGCCATTAGAATAAGGAGCATTGACACAATACACAGAAAATGTGTTTGATTAAACAACTAATACAATACAGTTTCCATTATGCACATAGTTTTGACGTCATCAGAATGAACTAGGCAACTTTTCTTCCTCTGAAGGTAATCATGCACATATTCACTTTCACCATGATTATTTAGCCCCACAAGGCATCGGGAAAACTTGTTGGGTTTTTTTTAAGTAATATTATAGTGAAAAGAGACCACTTGGTTTATGTGAAAAGAATAATGCCAGGGTAATATCACAGAAAGGAACATTTGTGAAGCTGATATTCAGTGGTCAGTATCAGTATCAGTTACATTAATAAAGACTGATTCAATTCAAACAGTGCCTAACCATCAAGTGCCTCTTTGCCTGTAGTTTAATTAAATGCCCATTCTTTGGTAGGTTTCCTACTTATCAGTGATGGAACATCAGAACAATAATTGCTAATATCAGGAAATTTTGCAGAGGCAGGTGAGAGCTGCCTTTCTTTTATAATGCTCCAGTGAGACCACAGAGGATTTATTTTTGTTCAGCAGGGGCCGGAAATTATTAACATAAAAAATGACAGAAAAGGAGGACAGATCTTCCAGCAAGTAGATTTTGAAAACAAGTTGAACTGAACCCTCTTTTCATTACACAAACTCTCATCCACCAAAGGTATGACGCATGTCTAAACCAAACACCATGATTTTCCAGCTGCAAGCAAACCTCCATGAGGATTTTGCAGAAAAGTAACAGCAGGGTGCCCAATTTCTACAGCCACTGTCACGAACGTTCCTGTACATGTAGCAGGAGTGGAAGGAGGACCAAACAGAGACTCTGTGAAAGCAGCAATGTGGGTCCCTGTTGAAGGTGCTCTGGTGATAGTAAATCCAACCTTCCATTTAAACCTCTGGATGCACATACAACCCAAAATAAAAGATGCAGATGCATACCTGTATAGCCAGGAGCAAGGAAAAGAGCCTCCTTTCTTCCCTGCTCTCTCTGCTGCCCCTTCAAGTCTCCCTCCTTAGGACTGGGATTTTTACAACCTCCCTGTCAGAGCAGCAAGGAGAGATGATGTTGGTAGGAAGAGGTGGTGAGGGAAGGGTGGGCACAGTCCAGTCCATGTTCCAGTGCATTTCTAATGATTTATGTCAAGTGGAACAGCTACATCCATCCAGACCCTGTGACATGCCATGCTTCTGTTCCTAAAATACACCCAGATTTGGTTCATGATCAGCTGGACAAGGTGTGCATGGGATAGAGATCGAACCTGTTTCACTAACCTTCCCTGGGGCCCATACAGACAAAAAGCGAAGACTGCACCTCTCTCCTCTCCACACACGCTTTTTTTTTTTAAAAAAAATAATTATTACTTTTAATTATCCACAGACCTGAGAGCCAGGCTTTGTGAATGCAAATGCTAAGCAGACAGGACTGGCCATCAGCTTCCAAGCAGCAGAATCTGTTCCCTCTCCTCAGCCAGCACAAGCATTGCTCTATTGGGTACAAGGAAAACCCTTCCTTAACCAGCATGGAGAGATCTGGGAAATTAACCCCGTGAGGTAAGTTGTCTGCCGTGGATCCTTTGTGCATCCAGCCTTAGCCTTTTGTTGGCTCTTGTGTGCCGGCACACTGGTAGCTGCCAGGAGCTTTGTAAATAGCTGTGCACAGGATTGCACAAAACAGACTGGGAAGTAGCTTCTTGCTCTAGTTTAGCTGTGGTGACTTCTGCTAGCAGTGGTAGTAAAAAGTCATGTGTTCATTTTAGTTGCAGAAGTCAAGAGCCTGTCTGTGCTTCTGCAGGGAGCACATCTATTGACTAAGAAAGTTGATGCTAAATGGAGACTCTCTAAGAGCAGAAATGAATACTGAGGCCTTTGGAAAATTTTGCAAATCCATTTCTCCCCTTTCTAAGTCTTTTTTATTAGTATACACACAAAAGTCACACTAGTCTTGCATGGTAATTCAGCACTGGAAAGGTACTAGCCATCCCTCATTTTATATAAAAGGACTTAATTTTAGCCAGAAGGGGAATGGAGGATTATTTTTGCTAATTAGTTCTGAAAATGATTCACTTCAGACAAGTCACACTCTCTATTGGGAATCAACGGACAATGTGAAAGTGGTGCTACATCATGCTTCTTGGGCCTCTACAGGATTCAGAAGGGCTCAAATAAGAAAATTCAACTGGCTGTATCCATGTGATGGCTGGCCTTGTTATGGGTACCTCTTATTTATACCTCTGCAAGGTATAAATAACAATGTCATGATTGAAAACATTAGGGCTTCCTCTATCTTATAAAATTGGGAAAAGGGAATAGTTTTGTGTAGTTATTGATTTCCAGCTGCTTAATTGGTGTTTACAATATCTCTCCTTGAAAATAGCCATGTGCATTTCATTCCCTACTTGCTTGTTTAATTTAATCAATGGTTACACACCTGTTTTCACTTACATTACTGTTTTCACAAGCATTATCTACAGCCTAATAAATATGAAGCAACATTAAAAGTAATTAATCTTTATCCTTCAAATGTTTATCTTGGAATGGTATAATTAAGAACCCAAGCTATAAAAATAATCAGATACCAAGTATATGCCTTAAAACACCAATAGACACATAGCCTTCTTTTGAACAGTACGGGCAGATTTGAGCATAGATGAAGTAAGAAAGCGTCTAGAACATTTCATAGGAGATTGGAAAAGCCTTTTTCCTTTCACAGAAAGGTGGATCTCTATTACTGAATGGTGGGAAGAGATAGCTTCAGAGAATATCAAGTGATTATTTCCTAAGCCATAACAAAGAGAGGCGGATAGGTTCCTCTTCATTTTACCATGGACCTTATGCCCAAGCACAGATAGTACTGTATGCCAATTACTTTCCTAATAAGATACAGACTGACACATCCAGCTAAGTTCCTAGACCTCCTGCTTATAGGGAAAATCTTGAATGAGGCTCAAAACCATAAGGCAATTAAAAAAATACCACACACACCCACCCCTTTTCTTTTTTTTTTTATTTAATGCTTTCTGAGCTCTTGCTGATGCCAAGCAGGCCGTCCAGAAGTCAGGCAAAGCCAAGGCATTGGCCCCAAACACCGTCTGCCTTCTGCTGTGCTGGGATGTGGTGCAGCTCTCCCACAAGCGCCCCCAGAGGGGATGGCGGGCTTATCCCAGGGCATCCTTAAAAACCAGCTTATAGACTCTCCTTTCACCTCTGGAAAGCATAACCACTAATAAACATTAAGAAGCAACGTTAGCCAGAGTTTCACATACTTGCTGCTAGCCGATAAACTAAATCGGCAGCATGGGATTACTGCCTGAGAAGCCCTGTGCTTTCGCATAGCCTCTGAGTCTCTCCAGATGTCTTAGACATTTTGGGGTTGCTACCTGTCTCCTCTGAGACCCTTATCCTCTTTCCTTGCATGATCTAAAGACAGTAATTAATGTATTCCTCCAAAAGGCCTTCAGTGACTGGGACAGCAATTTCAGCCTGTTGGATCGTCCCTTCACCCTGTGGACCCAGAGAGCAAGAATTTAATGCAAAAGGAGAAAGTCCTAGAGATCTCAAATTAAGGTGATGATTTTTAAAAAGTTATTATTATTATTATCATCATCTTATTTTTCTTCCAAATTTGCGTTCCTTATTTCTTTTTTTTTTTCAATGTCTGGAAATCCCTAGCGAGTCTGACATAAGTCCCTAACTCGTCTGGTTTCTGCAGAACAGAACGTTGCCAGATGACGGCTCACGCTTCACTGACGATGTTCTGTCATCTATCAGTGCTAACTATGGATCAGTGTCTGTCTCTACAGCCTTTTTAATAGGTACTTTATTATTTTGACACATTTCCTTCCCTCTTGTTAATCTAGGGATTAGCAGTGACATGTCTAAATTCATGCTTAACTGTGTTAACATTATCCCTCTTGTATTGAATTTGCTGCAATCTCACACCGCTAGCTGCCTAGCAGAAGGCCAACACATCCTTTTGCTTAAATATTGCCATTGAGACTCTCTGAGGTTCTCTTTGTGGGCTCTAAAGCTTTACCTGACAGGTTGGCTACAATACAGAGCACAAAAAAGGACTGAATCTGAGAGGATATAATATAAAAATCAATAAAGATCCCACGGCAGAAATAAAGAATAAGAGTTAAGAAGGAGTAAAACTGTAAACTAAGGGGAAAACAGTAACAGGAAAAGTGTCTGCACAGTCACATAGCACATGGGGAAAATCATTTATCCATCTGCCAGTCCTAGCCAGGATCTGCAAACTTGTTCTGTTTGGATGTTCTGGTGATGTCCAACCCTGACTTTTCTTCACCATGGATAGGTGTCTACTGTCTAGGAGCTGCATCAGGTGGGAAAGTAGAGTCTGTGACCTTCCCTGCCTTCCTTGTGGATTCCCAGGAAACAGAATACTCTCTCCCGATAGCCATTCTGGCACATAAGCACAGTCCCTAGCACAGGGACCCAGGCTTCCCACTATTCCTGTTTGCAGCCACCCGTGCATCTGACTCTTCCTTCCTGTTGCTGCTTTTCTCCTCAGTTCTCTCCATTTCTCGGTGTATTTCTCTCTTCCTCCTGTCTTCATTCTAGTCCCATATCTTTTGTCAACACCATGTCTCCTTCTCCTTCCATGGATTTATTTTTTTTTTTACTTGGATAAGGAAAAGAGACTGTACATTGTCCATAACACTTCCAGTGACCCTAAAGGAATATTTATAATTGAGTAAAGACTTGGATTTAGCAAGGTTGACCTTTTCTCTCAGAAAAGAGAAAAGAGCTTGAGGCAGAGCATTTGTTTGCAGGCTATGATGATTCTGCTCAAAATTCCTAAGGACTTTTGGCTCTCTTCTAGGATAATTCTGTTGAAGAGGGCAACTGCTTCAGACTCAGCTCTTTCCAGTAAGATTGGATAATGGCTGTGGAAATGAATAGCTATACTAAAGCTGACTTTGTAAAATGGACTGGAGGAGAAACTGCCTGGAGAGAAAAGACTGAAGGGGCTGGGACTCTTAGGTTTGAGGATGCTAGGCTCCTCAGGTTATAGAATCAGAAAAGTGGTGGAGAAGGTGAACGCAGACCACTTTTGCGTCTAATCCTGCAGTTCTAGAGCTAGAGACCACTCATCAAAAGTAGATCAGTTTAAAACTGATCAAACAAGAGAGTTCACATAGCAAGTAATGAATTTCTGAACTTTTTTTCCATAAGTAATAGCAGAAGTTCACGGTAGAAGGGTACAATAGGGACATGTTAATGGGAGACAGTAGGATAGTATCTCTGAGTGGAATGTTGGATTAGATGTTCTCAACATGTCTTCCTGTGATTCTGTAACATTAATAGACGCTAATGGGGACAGGCAGAAACATACACTCTAATGTCTTTTATCCAACCATTGTGGCTGCTGGGGACATATGAGGAGAGCAGCCTGCAAAAGAGTAGCCAAGCTCTCCCTGAAAAACATTTCCTAGTTTCTCTGTCAAAGATATAGCCCTGTCACAGGTGACTGGGGGCTAGATCAAGGACTAGGATAGCCTTCAATTGCCTGTTCTTCTGGGCTTTGTCTTAATCTGGCTGTGGTCCTTAACCCCTTCACTTGGCTGTGATCCTGAAGTGCTCGTAAGTGTCCTTGGGAAGAGCGACAAGTAAATTCATTTCCCTACATTTCTGTATGAGGGATAAGTCAGCTTAATTATTTCATTAAAGGAACTCTACGTATTGGACCAATACCTTTAGGCTACCTTTAAATAGGTAAATTACATGTGCTAACTTCTGCTTCATCCCTCCTTTGTCTAGTTTCAGGTCTCTCATTTTCATTATACCTGACTGACTGTTGCTTGTTCTCTATTTCTCTCTGTGTCTGCCCCTTGTTTTCAGATTCCCCTGTCACATCCACAGCTACAGTATTTCCCTCGTGCTGCTCAAAAGCCCCTTCATTCACCTCTTGCCTGGGTGGCAGTCAGCCCAGCTGCTGCGTGCTTTGGCAGCAATTGCTTCCCAGTGCCCGTCTCTGAGGATGGGCTCACTAGGCAACAGCTGGATACAACCTGCTGACACCACGACGCTATTGCATCAGCTCCCAGAATGAGATTTCTTTGGCACCAGCTGCTCCAAATTTCCCTGGACATCTCACTCCAGCTCCCCTCCACCCCCGGCCACACACACACATAGTCTCACTCCTCCATGGGTTAGCTCAGCAGGAAACTCAAGCCTGAGAAAGGCATCTCTAGCATTTGCCTGGCCTGGTTTGGGATGACTCAGGTGCCCTTGCTTCCACTTCTCTATTTGTTAAGTGGGACAAGGATGCAAGGAGTCCAGGCTACCTTGCTTCCAATGTGCTCTGTTCTGATTAGAGCAACCCTAGATCTGGAACAGCTCTCCTGATGTAACAAGAGTAACATTTTCTCATTATTGCTATTCCTTGTAGATCAAAAATTAAGGGCAGCAGAGCCCTTATGCAGGACATTACACAAGTGTCACTGATACAGTAGACCCTAGCTTTCAATTAATTAGCTCCCCCCACCCCCCCCAAGTGATTGCAACTATTTCCTACTCTCCATTTCTCTTTCTATCAGTAGCTTAGAAAAACCTCCGGAAAGTCCAGGTGACCTTTGAAAAGCTAATTCACTAGCAAGATAATACTTAACTATAGGCCTTACCCCCCACCACACACCTTGTTTCACAGTAGGGCTACAACAGTTTGACTTGAGTTGTCTGTTGGAAAGGAAGCTCTACTTCTTGTTAAAGGTTCATCTTACTGTATCTTCACAGATTGGGAGCTGACGTAAAGCAATTTCTCAAAAATTCATACAGTGAAATTGAAATGGGATGGAGTACAGGAATGTCAAGACAGGCACCACAGTTTTCTTCACTACCCCTCTAGAGTACATGACCCCCATCCTGTTCCTTTTCGGGACCTCTGGCAGCCTGTTACCCCTGACAGATGCTTGCTTTACCTAAAGTCCCTCTAATAAGTACTTACTGCACCCATTCCTGGAAGCAGCCGGCTAAGTAGAGAGCACAGAAAAGCAGAAGCCTTTTGCAGGTGACAGGGCCAGAGCTTGCCAGTGACATGCAGGGAATACACATATCAACATCTTCAGGTGAGGCCCCAGGGAGCCCTCACACTCCCTCAGGATAAGGGGTGGGGAAAATGCTTCTGGCTTTCAGTCTCTTGTGCTTCTTGCCTCCTTACTACTTCTATGACTATCATTAACTATAAACTCTAATGTCCTAACAGGCTGCTTTTGTAATTAAGGGGGGGCTGAAATCAGGTGTTCTGCATTATTTGTCATGGTAATAAATGTTTCCCATATTAAGGTTGAATAGCCTCAATGGGACACACCTGTGTCCTTCTTACTAGCTGTGATCTGTGCTAATTGAGTGAGTGATGTGCCCATTGAAAGACAATGGAAAAGAAGGAAATTAAGATGGATGAATTCAAATGCACCTCTCCAGTGAGGTGAGAACAGTGTTATTTTACATTCTCTTAATTCCTGGAAGTCTCAGATGTTATAGTTCTGAATTTTCCCATTTGATAGGAAAAATTGCCTTTTTGTTCATGCTTCAGCCTCTTTTACCCATATCCATTCCTACAGGGAAGATCAAAACCTTGTTTCTGGAGCAGAGGGAGTTAAAACAGTCAACAGCCTTATAAAGTGACACTGCAGCTGTTTCTTAAGTAGCAATGGATCTTAATGAAAGGCTGCTCATAAAATTATTATTGCAGCAGCAAGTAGAGGTCCCAACTGATATTAGGCCCCTATTGTGCTAGGCACCGTATGAACACATTAGGAGAGAATAACTTCTCTGTGAGGAATTTAAAACCTCATTAGATAAGACAGAAAGAAGCTGTGCCAGGAATACGGGTCCCCACGGGGTAAAAAAAAAAAAGGCCCAGGTCACAGGGAAAACACATGGTAGAGCCCGGAATAAGACCCCAAGTTCTTGCCACCCAGGCTCACTGGCAGACCTAGAGGAGAACGTAATTCATATCTAGCAGCTCAGGACCAGTTTATCCCTATTGCTTGAGGCCAAAATTTGAGACAATTTTTTTTTTTTTCCAGACACAAATTCCAGTCTTGCGCAGGGAAAGCCATAGGCCTCATCACTATGCACTGGGATGCAATACGGCCACACCATGCCCAGATTGCGTAGGGCTGGGCTGTGCATCCAGCAGGAGGTCAGCGCCACGGTGACAACAGCCGTGCCCACGTTATTTGGCTGTCACACCCCCTCTCCTGAGCCCAGCCTTCTTCTAAGCCAGTGTCAAATCTTCTTTGGACTTGAAGTTGGAGGGGGCCGAACTCCCAAGATACTACTTTTCTTGGAGTCTGTTGGCAGCATTGACAATTAGGCAACTGATGCATTAACATGCCAGAGAGGCTCTGATGTTTATTCATGTGCTGCTCTCGAGGGTTTATTGAATTGATGCCTGGTAAAGCAACTAATGGGAGCCCTTGGCAGGGTACCTTAGATGAATTTCCTTATTATCTCTCTAGATTTTATACTCTCTAGCAAAATCAATATTCAAGCTGGTGCACAATGCAGCCTCTTTTAGCTTCAGGGTTTAAAGATTTATGGGGCATCAGGGAAAACCAATGAAGGCAAAAGACAATGACAAAATACGTAAAATCCAAGTGACACAAATTGTTACTGAGCTAGGGTGGGCAAAAGCAATCATTAGGTTTTGAATTTTCTATCTTTGTTTGGGAACCATTTTTTTATTGACTGTATGCTCCCACCCACCCCCCACCCCTTCCCTCCCTCCTGCTTTGGTGAGGCTGCAGGTTGCCTTTGCCCTCCAGAAATTGTGACCGGGCAAAGGAAGTACTGAGCCTTTAACAGGGAGTTACAAGGATTTCAGGTGGCAGTTTTAGATTTCTGCAGGCAAGAGATGCTGAAAGAGCGCTGGAGAGCAGGGAGAAGAACCACCACTGTAACATACCTACACCCTATGCATCTTACCCTTTTCCATAGCAGGTCTGATCTATATTGCATGGACCTCTGCGGGGCTTCAACAGTCCTGTGAAACAGAGCCAATGGTTCTACCTATCTCAATTTTGTAAATCTGGAATAGGGAGGAAAACAGCCTTTTGCTCAAATACTTCCATTTCTTTTTTCTTTTTCTTTTTTTTTTTTT
>RSEF01000002.1:57496428-57553718 GCA_003993805.1 Himantopus leucocephalus
TTTTTTGGCAGAAGTCCTGCAGTGTCACCGGGTCAGTTTTCGTCAGATTTCAAACTTGCAAACTGCCTAGTGCTAATGCTTTTCACAAGTAATATAGCCCCCCTTGCCCCAAGATATGACCCACTGCCTTATAAGCCTGCAAGCTAATTTGTATGGTTCTAGCTAGCTAATGATACTCAATCAGATGTTATTATTTCATTAATGCTGTGGAGTTATCATTAAGATTCCCACCATATTTGCTTATGACTGCCCTAAGGGAAATAAATGATAGAGTTTAAAATTTTGGTAACACTGTGAGGTTAAGTGGGTGCACAGCTGGCTCCCACGCTCACCAGTGCTACCCCCGGATTTTCCTGACCACAAAATTATTATGTATTTTCTTTTCTCTCCCATCTTCAACAGTAGCACTATGAGACATAGTCCAGCCATTCTTGTAACATGCTTTGAGGAGTTATGAAGGGAAATATCACTTCTTGTACTCTAGGGTAAGTCAGAAGATTTTTCCCATTCCCATTGCTTAGTATGTTTTTTATTGCTACAAGGTTACAGCTTAACTGTTCAAACAACATTGAAGGCCTGAAAGGTTATCCAGCTATAAATGCAAACAAGTTCATGGTAACCATATCTATGGGTGTCTAAGTGTTGCATATGGGGGAACCCTATCCCATTCATGGTTTGCATGAAATGATTTTATAACTAAATTGATATGAGGAACTGAACTGCACATACCAATGTAGACACCATTCAAACAGGAAAGTTTTGTTAGCAGGAGCCAGTTTCAGTTGTGGTTGAGAATACAAATGGTAGAATTCAAATGGCACCAGAGGTCCTGCATGATCTTTCTAATGAAGAATAGCTACCACCTGCCAACAGACCTACCGCTTTCTGTACATGTGGCCAGGCAGACAGTGGTTGCAGCATCACATCCCTACAGAGCTTTTACGCATCATGGTGCCGAGACACTTGCAAAAAACGTCTTGTTTTATGGGAGGAATCATAGCCCTGGTGTGGTTGATGTAAGAAATCTTCTTCGCCATCCTCTTTTCCAGGAGACCTTCAGCACTGGCTTCATTGTGTATCCTTCACCATGCTCTTTATTTGCCTTCCACCACAAACTGAGATATAACATCTGAAAGTGCAGTTCATAAGCCAGTGGAGGGAGAAAACACTAAGCCAAATTTGTTGCTTTTTCCACCAAAACTTAGGTGAAGGATGCTTATAACATCTGAAAGTGCAGTTCATAAGCCAGTGGAGGGAGAAAACACTAAGCCAAATTTGTTGCTTTTTCCACCAAAACTTAGGTGAAGGATGCTTTAGTCCTGTTTGCATGCTGCCTGAAGATACTGTCACAATCACAAATCTTGACGTATAAACTCTTAAACACTTGATAGTGTGGAAGTGGTGTACAAATCCCATGCGGGGTCTCAAGAAAGGGGCAAGTTTCAACCAGTAAGATTCATGGCCCAGCAGGCTGTGGAGGATCTTGTCAGTTCCTATGTTATGTACCTCTCTCCCCCAATCATTTTATTACCCTGAACATCTGTGGAAACGTGGAGGTGTAGGGAGCCTCGAGGCTGCTCAGCATGTTTGACTCCATTTTCTCCTTAAACGTGTGCAAATGCTACTTCTATTTGCACCTTCGCAGAGCTGTGATTTGCAACACCAAAGCCTAAATGACACCTAAGATCCCTCCAGAGCATTAAACAAACAAGCCAGTAGGACATCTCACAGTCTGGGAAGTGCTAAATTGAAAGCAGTAGTACAAACTGCGCTGCTTTGAAAATGAACCAGTTGAATTTCTTTGCTGTGATCCAAACCTGAGAGGTCTTTTCTCATGGCTTTTCCTGCATGAATCCAAGCTCTGAGCATGCCCCAGAAAACTGAAGCAGGATTCCGATTCAAGGCTTAAAATGTAGAAAATCCTGCGTTTCTAGTCGCAATTTGGTTTTAATTGGATTTATATGAAGCAAATATGAAGAGGAAGAGGACAGCCAGGAGACTATCCACAGTAATAGTCTGACAGAGAGGGTGGTTAACATTTTATGCACTGTCAGTGGGCTTCTGATTTGATACTGACGGTAGGTACAAGCCTCGCAAAATTAGTCAGAGGCAAGTTAGTAGCAAGTTAAAAGCTAGAGCTTGGTTAGGACTATACAAGGTATTTTGGGCTTGAGGATTAATATTGAAGGACTGTGTTAAAATAAGTGGCTATAAGGAGAATACCTACTAATGGTATCTCCCGGGCTGTCTGCAAGTTCTCAAGTTTCTTCTCAAAAATAAGCCCTCTCCTCTTCAGTTTAAATGACCTTGCAAAGAACAGCCCTATCCTACGCCAACAGGAGCGTAGTAAGTTTTGCAGTCACAGAATAGCAAAATGCATAGCGGCTCTCTTCGAAACATCCTTTAAAAATGCCTGTTTTTTTGGCCAGTCATCTCATTGCAAATGAAACTGGTGTGATCAGAGCTTTCTATAATGCAACGTTTTGTTCATTTGTTTCTGTGATATACCATGCATTTCAGGAAAAAGGCCACAATTATTAACATCAAAATCCATCAGTCTGTCCTCTGTCAGTCTTTTCCTTCTGTTGAATCATTACCTAAAGAATTTTTGAAAGATTTCTTCAACTGGAAAAAAAAAGGAAAAAAGTGTTACTTTCTTTGTACGTTGAGGGAAAAACCAAGACTAGTCTTAAAAGGAAATGGCTGCAAAAGATGACAAAACATGATTGCAAATATTTCTGTTCCTTGTTCCTCACTGTCTATGGTTCTCATTCTTTGAACTGTGTGGTAAGGAACCTGATTCTGCTTGATAATATCAGTGGTAAAGTCAGCATAAATCAAGAAAGTAGTATAAGACTACAAGTTTATGCAGAATTTAACCCTAATTGTTCATTTAAAAGAATGATCAATCCTTTAAAAACTGGGACACATGCTTAGATGGAAGAGACTATTAAATTATAAGGCAGATATCTAAGATATTTTTCTTGGAATATTTTATATTAAAAAATGCAGGCAAACAATTTTTTTGTGGTTACATTGTGAGATCAGATGAGTCAGAAATGCTGACTTAGAATTTCTTCAGAAAAACAACAAACCTTCCAGTTCACTGCCTTTACTGCCCTTGTAAAACTGGATAATTGTCCCTGCAAATTGAAGCCATAAATTACTAATTTCACATGGTGGGAGAGGGTTGAGTATACTAATTAGTCAAACAGTTGCATTCAAAGTTCAAGCAAGCCAGGCAAATACTGTCTATGTACTTAAATGTTCTTTCTGGAGCATCTAGACCATTGCCACAACTTACTGAGAAATACCAAGGCAGGTCTGCCTGTTGTTGTATACTGAAAGTGCCCTGAAACACAGGCTCCATCCCTTGGGATGAGCGCATGGCTGAGCAGGAAAGGGTCCTGGTCTAAGCTGTGGCACTGAGACACAGAAGAGTAAAACCACATTGCGAGTTAGCGATCCCTTCCACTTAAAACCTTGAGAGTGAGACTGAAACATCTCCTTACATTGTGTAAAAATGCCTTAAAGTCCATTTTTGCTTGGGGAGGTCCTTTTATTTCCTTTTTACTGGTGGAGAGCTCCTGTGGGTCAGACCTGGCTGAATTCGGCTCAGGTGTTGTCCTGGGAGGAAACTGCGTTGGGGGTGCCCCTGACCGCAGGGCAGAGAGTGAGCCTGTTGCTGTTGTGTTTTTGCTAGGAGCTCCTGGGAGCATCATTTCTGGGCACCCACTTTGAGGATGCGCAGTGTCAGCAGCATCTGGAAACGCTTGTTTATTCTGGGCTTTTCTTTCTCCCTTCCAATCAGAGAGTCCGAGCTCAGAAAACAGATGGGATTGTTCTACTAGTAATTGGTCCAGCTGCTGCAGAGAAAATAGAAGGAAAAGCATATTGCAGTAATAAAAATATAATAAAAGGAATCAAGCAGGATACACAAGAGTATATGAAGCATGCCTGCTTCTTCTGCTTGGTCCGGAGAAGACATGCAATATCTGGCAAAGATGTTGCCATAAAAAGGAGGACAAAGGCCTAAAGGACATTTTATTCCAACAGACACATCTAATTGCCTAATGGAAATTCTCCAAATGGACTTCAATCTGTGATCATTGCAGCCTTGACCCTCTAACCCAAGTTTGTCAGGGAAGAATCAAAGACAAGTAACCAGTCCTCTGATCACATTTTCTTTACCTTTCCTTATGAAATGGAGAGCTGGTCCAGAAAAGAACCAGACCGGTAACCATTTGTCAGTAATTCTGTAGGCTGACTACCTATCACTTTATTCTAGAAATCACGGGACCTTTATAGAGCAGAGGAGAGTACAATCACTTCTGTAAGTATTGGCACTTTTCCTGCATGGTTGAGCTCAAGGAGAATAGGCAAGGGAAAAAGTCAAAGATGTAAACTTGAAGTATGTTATCAGAAATCTTCCTATTCTTGGCACTGAAAAGTTTATTCAGATGTAAGTCAGAGTTAACACTTTCAACACTGAATAGCAGGACAGGATTTAAACTCTCCACACACGACCCGGAGTAATGGCTTGTGCAACGTACCGTAAGGATGCCCTCCCTGACCTGGCAAGCTTGATCATTCAGCCGAAGTTCCAGCTCTGCAACCTCCTGACGAACAGCTTGCCGTAAGAGTTGCAGGTGTCTGCCTTCCTCCCTGTAGTGACAGCAGTGAAAGCACACTTGAGTGAGCAGTGAACACCCTCCTCTTCTTCAGCGCCGGTATAACGCCTGTATCTCCCTCTGCTGCCGTCTTGCTTTTACCCATGATCACAGGATACCTTACAAAATAATAAATGGCAGCCCTTGTCTGCCTAACTCTCATTTCTTTGATTATCCAAGTTGCAAGATTAAACACGGAGCTGCAGAGCCAGCTTGAGTCTGGGCAAGTTTATCACTTTTGATTTATCCCTAGCCCAAAGACTGCATAAATGCCCTACTTTCAGGCAGCTCAAGACTGGAAGCCCCTAGTAACTTTTTGTGAACCTGAGGCTTCTCAGTAATCCCTGTGAATTTGAGCTGAGTCCATGACAAGCTAGTTCAATTTTTCCTGTATCATCACCCCATTGATCATAAGCAGTAAGTACATGGCCTGAAGTGACTCATTTGTCAGAGATCGCTCCCACCTCCTTCTCTGAACTCAGCATTGACCTCAGATACCGAGCTCCAGCTGACTGAGATCCGTTCCTGTGTTCTTATTGCTATTAAAACATAGTAGTTGCACACTAAAAATCTGGCCTGCATCTATGGAGCAATCTTCCCCTTCAAAATGCTCATATTTAAGAGCCTTGAATAGTGTGCAGAGAGTCTGGACTTTTTCTCTGAACAAAAATTACATCACAGTACGTTTCTCCTCCACTTGTTGGATGCCCACAGCTGCACCTCACTGACCAGAACTGCTGTGGTAACACAAGTGACCAGACATGTTGCACATGCCCACGGGCTGTTGCTGATGCTAGCTTTGAATTTAGGTGTGTTGGGCTGCCATTACCTTCCTTCATCTGGCATAGCGCTGGAAAACCGGGCCTGCTGTTCAGTCAGATGCTGTTCAATCTCATCCAGCTTCTCCTGGAAGTGCTGGCAGGAGCTCTTCATCACTTCTATTTCCTGTAGGGTACACTACACAGAAAAGCAAGACACCCCACTTTACTACTTTTCTTTGAATACTTCCATGTTGAGTGCATTTGAAGCTGACAGCCCGAACGGCATGGGTCCCCCTCTTACCCGCACAACAAGGACTCTGTGAGCAGCTGCCGTGAAAGTCCAGATGGCACTTCAAGTGAGTTTGCTCTGGGTGCATCCATTGCATCCCAAACACCACCTTTTCTCCTAAAGCATGTAGGATTAAGTCCTGGCACTACTTGAGCCAGTGAGAGTTTCATTTTTGCCATTGGAGGGGAAAAGGACTTTGATCAAAGTTCTGACGCAATGTGCCAAATTCTGATATTACTGCACTGTTGTCAGACATTGTATTTGAGCAGGATGAGTTCCTACGGGTTAATGATAGGTTAAATTACTGTCTGCTGGAAGTTAGAAGCAGTTTTGAAAAGGAGAAGGAGGGAGAGAGGGAAGATATGTAAGTCCTACGAGAAGGAAAAGTGTCTTTCCTGATGGTTTCTGCTGTTACACTGATAATTTCTCACCTATTACCAGTTAGAAATGTAGTTGGACTTATCTGACCAAATGCAGACATTTACCGCAACAGATGTATGTGCAAGTACTGCAACAGAGCAATTGTTCTGATCCAAAGGTAGACATCTGTAATAGGTCAGAGGAACTATGCCGTAACTATGACCATTACTCTTCACTGAGAGATGGTATCTAGTATCACTGATCATCTACCCTGATGTAGCCATCTACACCTGGAATGTCTCAAGGCAGGGGAGATGAATGAGCAGGAATGGTACATCAAAAATTATAAGAAGATTTGCAAGTTACTACTTTGTAGCACAGGACTAATACAATGGCAGCCCACAAGCGACATCGAAATGTCTAAGTTTCTAGCCACATTAAAAACTCCTCCTTGACTTTTCACACCTTGTTCGGGGCAGTAATGTAGACAGCATCATCCAAATGATTTTGGAGACAATACCATCTGCCTTCTGAAAGCATGCTCTTTTATTATGCTGAAACTGCTCTGAGCTCAAGAAAGTGTTTGGCATGTTCGCATCTTGACAGATTTGGGTCTCTTGTAAGCCATGGGAAGACAGTGTAGAAACTTGCACTCCACAGCTGACCACTGTAACTGATAGGGAACAAGAGGCATGTTTGCAAAGCATAGAAATGCCCAAACTCTTTGGATTCGTTTCATGTTTGCGTGCTTGAATGTGTCCCTCAGCCCCAGCAAGGCCTGAAACATGAGGAAGCCCACCCTGCTGTGGGATCAGCCTCAGCCAGAGGGCAAAATATGCTACCCATGCATTTGAGAAACCTCATTCTCAATCTCCATTTCAATGCAGCTGCTATGTGAGGCGCACCCCTGATGTGTGACCCAGGGAGAAACCGTCCCATAGCAGTACATTAAAAAATCTAACCCCAACAGCCATGGGATTGCACCAGAAAGGGTTAATTAAAGACTAATAGTGGTTTGATAGGGCCAGTCCTGTGACTGCAGCAGAGGTGAGCTCTCCTAAGTGTCTGCTCCATGTGGAGCACAGCTGGTGCTCTCAATGCTGTGGGTCAGGGCAGCAATCACACCCCACTGAGGCAGTCAGATGTGCTATGAGCACCTTCAGATTAAGTGTTGGCCAATTGCTCATTTGCCCCCCACCCAAAATTTTAATCTTGATCCTCAGACAGTTTTCTTGTTCCTAGATGGGAATGTGGGCGGTGCAAGCGAGCAGTGCCCACATAGTAATCATGATTTCTTCTACCCACTGCCAAATCTGAGCAGAGCAAGGACTTCTAGCCATCAAAAAAGCAGACCCAAATGAGCTTGAAGATCTCCTGTCATTCAGGTCACTAGGGAGAAGTCAATGGGCCGCAGACAAATTTCTAGTTGGTTCTTCAGGGCTAACAAAAATCTAGAAAGCACCATGCAAAAGATGCAAGAGGCACAATGTGGGTAGGCTTGGTAAAAAGTCGTGCCAACCCTTATGCATAGGTATGGGCAGTTCCCCTGGTGCTGACTCTTTGATCATATTGCAGAGCACAAGTTCACATAGATTTGTCCAGAGTTCACACTTAGCAGGGACGGAGGGGGGATTAATTGTTCCGGGACTAGTCTCATGCAAGACCTTGTTTAAGATAAGGTACATGTAAACACAGTAAATTTACTAACAGTTGCTCTGTTGTAGTTGCATTCCCCAAACATGTCCTGGGTAAATGGGATGTAAACTGAACGAGCTCCTCTCAGCAACAGACGTAGAAACTACCTCACCTTAACGCAAAGTGCAAAGTAGGCACGGGCACAGTCTCTGCAGAGTGACTAATATTCAGTAAATTCACTCACTTACTGCACAGTGCCTTGGGTGTGGAGCCATATCCCTAAGAACAGATCTTGGGTAGCAGTACAGTGCAAAGTCTGTTTCTCCCACATTCCCTTTCCACAGACTAGGGAAGAGAAATCACCATTAGCCCCCGTTAGAAGAGTGATAAAATAGTAGTCAATCAATGAGAAAAGGCTTCCCAGTCCACCATAAGGTACTGACTCACTGCCATCTTGTGGCAAAGCAAGATAGCTGACAAAAGGCGTATCTGCTGTTCAATATACTGTTCAAAGAAAAGGCATTGCACATTTATATGTTCAATGATGTGGCAGCATAAATTCACCAGTCTGACTTTCTGGAACTTTTATCTAATAATTTTCCTCCCTAATTCGTACAACAATTCAAGCTTCATTTCCTTATGAAGAGTAAAGAGCAGAGGAAAAATGGAAACGCCTGCAAACTAGCAGGAGGTATGCTGCTCTTTCCACATTTTTCTCAGGACACAAAAGCCACTCCTGACTCCCTTCAGTGCTTTCTTCCCCAAGACACTGAGTCTTTCACAACTTTTGGGAACTCTCAGCAATTCTGAACAAAGAAGTAAAAAGTCTGGTGACTTTTTACTATCTGTATTTTTATTGCAAATATTCATCTTAGTGGGACTTTAGATTTAATGCAAGCTTCTTTTTCTACCATGGTAAAATGGCTTGAGGTAATCCAGTGTGGTTTAGAGCAGTTTGGCTTACAGTATCTATCTAGGTGCTCACAGTTAGTCTTTAATAAACACTAAGTAACATAGCCTAAATGAGTTCTCAGTAAAAGAGGATTACGCTAAATCATGTAACCTTGCATTTTCTGCAGTTCAATAAGTTACTGCGTTACCGTAACTCAGCTGATTCACAGGAACTCACTGAAACTCATTCTCATATCTCAGCTCTTCATTTGACCTGTAAACTTTATCACCCAGTTTGCAGTAACCATTTTAAGATTGAACTGATGTACATAAGTCACTAAAAGAAGCAGCCCAACAAAACTGAAGGTACGCAGATAGGTTTGCCATTTTTGTCCAAAGGGATTGCTTCTTTCCCCATACATTTTCTCAGCTACATTCCCAAGGTATGTCTCACTAAAGATGTAAGCATGGCAGGAGAGGAAAGGAAAAGCCAGCTTGAACATTTAGCTCATTAAGTGTGCCAGCTGCCCATGTACATGAAGACACCTACTCACCGGAACAAGATTACGCATTGCAGTGTCCTGTAGGAGCATCAGTGTTTTCAAGAGCTGCAGGTCGGTGGTGGCATGGTTTGAGCAGCAGCCCACAGGGTGCTGGGGAGAGACAGCCATGGGTAAAGTCCACGGGCACCAGCTGTGGCGGCAGCAGCAGCAGTGACAGCAGTGACAGCCCTGCGGTCCCCCAGCGCCAGAGGCTTCACCCCCGTAGCGTGACCTGTATTTGCCGCAAAACACGGTATCGAGAGAGGCTGATTTTGTCAGGTGAGCATGGGGTGGAGGAAGCAGTGGTGGCCACCTTGGTTTCCTGGCACAGATGTCAGTTTGGCTGGAGGCTTCAGTAGTCTGCTTCATGCCATGCTTCGAAGCCCCTGAGTCTGACTGTATGCAAGGATCACTCTCACAGAAGTCCACAGGATCTTCCCTAGCAAGGGTCTCACTGCAAGGAGAATTTTGCCCTGTGCATTTCACCCTTGAAGTAAACTCCAGCCTGGAAGGCATCTGAACAGTAACAGATTTCAAAGGAGCAGAAGCCATTTCATCATTTTGCACAGTGTCTCCCTGTTCTGATTTGTTAGTACCTAACATCTCCCCTACGCTACCAGTCTCTTGATCTTCAGGTGAACTTAATCCAGGCCCTTCTGCTAGGCAGGAAGGATGCTTCTGAGACTCTTGTGTAGAACAGCTTGAAGAGGCACTGCTCCCGCTTTGTGGTGCTGAGCCCCACCATGGAGTTTCTGGGAGCTCCATTTTTAGGGAGCATCTTGTATTTTTTAAATTGCCATCTGTTTTGCAAAACTTCTGCCCATTTGTCGTCTCATTCACTGCAAGCAGGGTACTATCTTTGCTGACCACTTCCACACCCCACCATGGTCCTTTAACACATCCCATATGACCTCCTTGGGCACTTTCATGACATGAAAGTCCAACGTCCTTTTCAGTCAAGCACCTCTCACCTTCATCTTTGCTTATGATTTTGATCTCACTGATGACTGCAGGGTCTATATCAATTGGTTCAGTGAAGGTTACATTCACCTTTTTGTGTCCTGTTCTAAAATATAAATTATGATCAAATTTTGAGGAGCTAGGATCTCCTTCACCCTGAGTATCACTCTGAAAACAAGGACTATGCTCTTTCATGCACTCCTCTTTTCCCAGTTGCTTTCTTCTAGTTTTATGCTGTTTTCTGTCTATGTCACATAACATTTCTTGTACAAAAGTCTGTGGTTCAGCGTTAGAGGCCTCATACTCTCCTTTTTCTGCAGTCAACAGCAGATGAGTCTCTTCTCCCTGGTCACTGCCTGCTTTTGTTGATCCAGGTACTGTCAAAACGCTCTCGCAAGCTGTGATGAAGACATCATCTGGCTTTTGTTGAAAATCTTGATTTAACATCAGAAACTCTGTCCTGTGTGACAGAGCTGTTCCTTGATTGTGGATATCAGAAATAAAATTAATCTTTCCTGGCAAAGATGCATTCTGAAGGAAAAAAAAAAAAAAAAAAAAGGGAAAAAAAAAGGGANTATTATACTTGTTCTATCACACTGGTTTGCCCACCACTATTTTCCCCTGGGCACCCTTAGGCCCAAAGGCATCTTTAAATACATCTTTAAACATCTTTAAATACCAAATGAAGCAAAGAAGCAAAGATTCTTGTAACATTTCTTCTCTAATGCCTTGCACAAAGCTTGCATTAGTGTCTTGGAAGAGTTGCACAAAGTTCTAAGAAAGCTTCTCGCCTTCTGAGGTTTTTTAGGAGGATGAATCTGTTTTCATGAAGCTTTCACGACTCCATGTTTGGTTTTTTTTATTGTTACTTGTGCCAGGGTTACAGAGTTTTCATAGACCTACCAACAACTATTGCTCATTTCTTACTTGCAAAACCACAGGTTCTGGTAGCTCCTCCATGAACCCACTGCTGTCTGACTGGCAGCTGCTTGTTCTTGTCACCATCACCTCTACTGGGAAAAACAAAAAGATAAGAAAAATTAGGAAGAAAGGCAGAAAGCAGTACCAGGACAAAATGAATATAGAACTAAACAGGGGCACTTTAAATGTACATTTCTGTAAATATTTTTGATCCTGGCCAGAAATGTGCAATATTGCTACAACAAAAAAAAACAAACAAAATGTGCTCAGGTTAGCCACTGCTGATGTTACTAAGCGTTGACTTATTCACCAGTGTAACCATCACCTGCAGATTTCAGATTTTGATATATTCACGCAACATACTCAATGTAAATAACCTATAAAGCAGCCAGCCACTTGTTTTTCTTTGCTAAAAATATTGACTTTTGATTGTTAGAATTGGCTCAGACCACTTGTTACTCATACCTACACGGTTTTGGTGGCTTCAGCCAGGTGATTCCTGCAGGGAAAGGGGGCTGCCCTAGCCTCTCCCTAGACCAGTTTGTCTCTACTTTGAGGAACCGTGTGTCATCTTTTTTGCTTTTTGGTCTGAGGACAAGAAATCACAGTAACAAGCAGAGATGAAGTAGGGTTGCACGGCAAGACATAAAGGCAAGAGGCAGATATTCTAGCTTTACTCCAGAGAAGGTTTCTAGTCTAGCAACCATGTAATCTGGGTAAATCAATTTTTACTCCAACTTTAGCAATTAAATTATACACTATTAGCTATCTGATGTAATGAATAAAATCCAACCCTCTTTAAAACTACAAATGATGGAGAGTAAACTCTCAGTTGTCCTGTACATCCCGATACCTCTCAGCCCTGGGATAACTTGCACCTTCAGATAACTGTCATCCTTAGATAATACCCTCATTCTCAGATAGCTGGCACCAAAATAGAGGTGGAGTTGGGGGAGCAGGCTGAGGGAAGGAAGCAGGGAGTCTGCTGAGGGAAGGAAGGGATGGAGACTGAGACAATCTGGATGCACTTCCTCTCTTGTTCTTTACATACATAATGGCTTCTGAATCCCGAGACCTTTTGTCTTCTGGTTACATCCATGAAAATGTGACAATTCACCTATAGTTCTGAGATCTGAATTATTAAGTCTCATTTGTGTGAATTGGAAAATGCAAAAAAAAAAAGACTACAAATTATGTTTTCACACATTAACAGACTATGGGCTTCATTAATTGTATCTTGGGCATCAATTAATGAAAATCACACAATCTATTTGTAGGCAGCAGCTGTAAAATCAAAATCAGATATCATTTTATGTTTTTTAAACGAATTACTTGCATTGTCATTTCTGGTATCATCAGCAACACATCAGTCATACACTTTCCTAATTTTGGATGAGAAATATGTGGTTCCCATCTCAGACATTACAAAATCTACAGTGATGTTGCTGAAAATTGCCTGTTTTGTGGGTGGTCTCAAAACTCATCCTTGCAGTTTCCCACAAACGACATCATGGTTCAGCTTCTCCCTGAGGAGAATCTGCTCTACAGATTCTCTAAACTTTTTTTAAAGCTGCTTCAATTACCCTTTGCATCTTTGCCAGCTGTTGCTTCCAGTGTGTCAGTCTGGCCTGTAGTTTTCCATACACAAAAATGAAGAAAGAAAGGCTTAAGAAAATTTTGAAAAGCTGAAATGTTTCAGCTGCTGTAGTTCCAACCAGTTTGAGACTCAAATTGTTTGAGCCTCAAATACTCAATTGTATCCTCCAATCATAACAACTGACCTTCAAGCTTTAAAGTTTGTAGGGTTAGAAGACTACATTACCAGCAGATTACCTAGTGTTTTAAGGTGCCTGTTTTTCTCCTCGGACATGCAGGATACCAAAGTAGCTGGCATGCTACTAGAAATTGCATGTAGGGGAAAAAAACCATAACTTTTAATAGAAAAGTAAGTGCTGTGAGAATTCTGGTCTGGTCAAAGCCAGGTGGCTGTAGCCAGGTTTGACCCATTTATTGTGATAAATGCAATGCATCTGTTCGAACAACACAGTCAATTGTGTTTGTGTATTGCAACCACGCAACCTTCCCACCCACATTTATATTCCTGCACTAGCTAGAGAACTACCCAAAACATACGATGGTGGACTCCAAGCTGATCTTTAGACACAAGGTGAGACATTAAAGACTGGATGAGATGTCTGCAGACCAAACTAATATCACTACAGTTAGTCTACAGAAAGACCTCCATGTATCTCCCTGGACTTACCCTGGAAAGACGTGTTATGCGTGCTCTGCTATCATGGCTCTCATGAATTAAACATGCAAGGTATGTACATAAATCAAGGCTCAAACCACTCTGAAAGGCTGTCTGTGTATGTATTTAAAAAAGGTAAATAGGACCTAATGACCATTCTGAGCATAAATAAAATTTCTACAATTTTTATGTTAGCAAAATAGAAACTTACAAAGTGGAAGAAAAGTATAATAGAAGGAGAATCATGTTCATCGCAGTTCACCTGTTCGTATTACTGTGATTTCCTGTCCTCAGACCAAGAAATCACCTTCATCTGAGACAGGCAGCTGATTTGCACCTACCTACATGTTAGATATGTAATGAACTAATACTCCTAGAGTAAAGGCTAAAATTCCCCATATAGTCAGTGCAAAGTGATGTCTCTGAGGGTCTGAGCTGCAGTTCTTTTCCAACTACATTCAGATGCCTAATTTAATCATTACATCCCACACTGACTTGCAAGATCCTACCCAGTACGCCAGGCCCAGTTGAAGGTAGGCAGGTGAAGATAAAGTGTTTTTAAAATATGAGATGTTTCTCTGCCTCTGTAACACCTTATTCAAAGCCAGTCAAAATTCCCTTGATTTCAGTGGAAGTCTGAAATTAAAAAAAAAGACTCAGTAAAAATGAGTATGGGCCTCCAATTCAAGGTGGGTTAAAAAGCTATGAAGAGATTGCCAAAGCGCCTCCACAAGGACTCCAAGCTGAACAACGCGCTCCCGGGAGAAACGCAGAGCAGGGCTGCATTGGGAAGGCAGGTCACACTGCAGGCTGGGGCTGTGCCGAAGCCAGATTAAACACGATAGCCTTTTCAATTTGAGGCAGCTCACTTTCAACCTATGTAAATATAGTTTGATTTAATGTCTGCATACCAGAGCCAAGTAATGTTTGCATAATGGCGGGCAGCATTTGCATACCGGGGAAACTGTGTTTTGGGTGAGCAGTGGGCCAATCTATCACTTCATTTCCTCTTAGTGTCCCAAATAGCAATTAAGTGAGACTGCAAATTAGACCATGCCTGGTGCTGTCCTGAGGAGGAATAGAGTTTCCCTCTTCATGAAATTTTCAGCAATGTTAATAGCTTGCCAATGATAACAGTCCAGTTTTTCTTGGCAGGTTCTAATACCCAGCGAGGGTACCCATAGCCCGAGTTCCTACTAGGACATTGACTCTTTGCAGGGGTCCAAAGCAGGTCTTTGCTAGGTCTCCTAGGACAAATTCCTCTATCTACCAGGTTTCTGAAAATGTCCAGGCTGGATGATGGTGGTGGTTTGTCTCAGAATGGACTAGCATCTAAAGCCCTTTCAGCAGTGGCCAAAGTCACTGTAGGGACGCCACTTATTCACAGCAACAATTCCTTATGTTTAAGTGAACTGAGTCTTTAAGCAACTGGAAGATTGTCTTTAGGAGGGATACAAGTTGGCCAAAACTTACATAGTTTATTTTGACATTTTTAAAATGCTCTCGCCTATCTCTTTCAAATGTGCTTTTTCTCTTTTCTGAAAGCAACCACATTTTTTAATTTGAAGAAGAAAGATGAAAAAAATGGGTTAAATCGCCTGAACATTAAGGCAAAACATGTTTTCCTTTCGAGTCTACCCAAACCACATTTTTCCCTGATCATTTGGTTCAGCCACTGAACCAAAATATCCATTATTCATATAGATCTACGCAGTTCTCCTAGTGTGTGGAGACACCCAAACCTGTAGAGATTCTGCAAATACATGCAGAGCATCACACCAAGGAAAGGTAAAGTATGTTTGGAGAAGAAGTAGAGACGCAGACCAGTATTCAACTATGAACTAAAAATTACAACTCTGGGCCCTGTGCGGAGAATACATCTGGCTATGCTGGAAAGAGGAAACCTGAGAATCGCCCCTGAAGACCTTGGTGAGGAAAACCTTGGCTCTTCGCCTTTCTGTGCTAATTGAACTGGGAGAGTTTAGCTCCTGCATCCCATTTCTGTTCTGCCTGAATTTTAAATAAAAATAGGTTAGAGGAACTCACTAATCAGGTTTCTGCTTCATTTTGTATCGTATAAGAAAGTACATGCCTTCCAAATCCCAAAGGTCCCACAGCTTTCCAGGCCTTTACTTGATCAATCCAATTTCATTAAGAGACTTTTTCTCTCCCCTTATTTGCATGCAGATACAGTGGCTTCCATTTTCAGCAACCATCAGTGCAGGAACTTTCTGAAACTATCGGGCTCCGAGGTTCACCATTAATGAAAGAATATTCCCTAATTAGTTAAAAAATAAGTACTGGAGTACAGTTCTGCATTCCTCTGAAGACTACAGCTGGTTTTCTGTGGACTTGGCTGCAAATAACACAATCTCTTTCTAGTTTCCAGCCTGGAGAATACTTGCAAACTGCAAAAGATGCCATGAGAGCTACTGCACTGCTTGTAAATAACAGCACATTTTTTTGCATGCCTTTTGAATCACATTAACATTGATGAATGTATGTCAATAGTTGTTTTTCTACATCATTTGAGCACATGGGGAAGCATAGGCATAAAAACTTCAAATGCAAGAGCATTTGTGCAAATTTGAACTTGAAATTCACAAATTAAAAGCTGGACTAGGAAAAAGTAGAATGGCCAATTGCAACCTAGTGGTGCTGTTCAAATTTTAGATATTTTTGTAGCTGTTTAAATGTTGCTGTACATTGATGTGGATAAATATTTATAAAACTATCTGCTACATACACAGGACTAAATAATGCACAGAAACCACAATTTAGTCAGATATTTTGTAAAAGAAAAATAAGCCTAAAGGACTTGGAATAAGTCTTTTCCACTTCACTCTATAAGCAAAGGCATTTTGCAGTCTCTCTCGCAAAAAACTCTCAAGGCATTAACTTTATCACAGCTTAAACACTTGGGCTAAATTCATCAGGGCAACTAGATTCAGGCTTAAATATATGTATAATATTCCCACATGTAGAGTTATGCGGACATACAAATATCTCACTGATTGGGCCTTAAGAAACATACCCATTCGACAATAGTTGAATTCAAGACTAGTCAAATGCAGTAAGAGATGGGGTGAATGAAAATCACACCATGTCCACAGAAGTGCCAGAACTGAATAGATATTTTATTACATTTTGGATGTTTTGTTTTTTTCTTCTCAAACACAGACATCAAATACTAAAAGTGCTTGGCCCACCAATGCTGCTCAGCACTACGACTCTAGCAGCAGCAAGTGGAAGATGTGAAGGCTCTGATTCTCCAACACAAGGCAAAAAAATCCGTAATTTCTATCTTACATGGCAAAAAAGGACTTTCAAAAATACATTTTCAAACAGTACTTTCAAAATAAAAATGAGTTCATTTTTGGTAGTTAACTGAATCCTTCCCATTTAGACATTTCACTCTATCTCCTCCTGCTCTGCAAATTGGCAAATCCCTGTGTTATCCTTAACAACACTGACCTGCCTATGGCATCACACAAAGTGATGTCGCAGGATGAGGTGGCTATGCACTAGAGGAATACATCAGCTGTATGGCACAGTTACAGGTGGTCAACTCCTATGATGAGGGAGCTGCTGCAGCATATTCTCCTCTCCTCCTACTCAGAGGATAAGGCATCACCAATTTTTAAGTATCACACTCCACAATATGGCCAGTAAGCACTAATAAAACTCCGCTGAAAATATGTATTCTGCATAAGCCACAAAGAACCCTTTTTTTTAGTGCTGTTATCCAGAACAGTGGACATTATGAAGTTCACTCAACCTTGGTGAACCAGCAGAAATTATTTTGTAAAACTTTTGGCATTTTGGGAAAAGAAATGTTGTTATTCATATCAGTTCCCATGTGTGTGGAAAAACTTAATCCTATGTAAATGTTCCATAAAATCTGTTCTTTCTCAGCATACTGTACTGTCTTTCCTTAATCTAAGAAGTGGCTCCCCCATAAGCAACTGCACCGACTACTGACTGTTGACTATGAAAGTAAAAATTTCATTTAGTGCCACTGAAATCTCAAAGGAAAAGTGTATTCTTAGTCTTTTTTTTTATATCCCTGCACAACTTCTGTAACACTGCTTCCCTTCACCACACTGCAGAAGTGGTGATGAACAAGCGAGCTGAGGTGAGCAAGACCTAGTTTATATTTATTTTCTAGCCAAATGCAATACACAGTTCTACAACTTTCCCGTAAGAGAGATCAGTCCAGAACTGCTTGTCACTGGAGCAGGGCTGCAGCGCTGACCCCCTTTCTGCACAGCTGCATCTCAGTTTTGTGCTGCATTTCAGGAGAACAATCACCAGATGGCAGCAGCACATAAACCACAAATTGTGTTTCCAACGGCCAGTGGAAACCAGAGTTTTTATTCAGGTCCTTCTGAAAATTTTATTTTTCAATGACATTATAGCAGAAATGAGATAAACCATCTTATTATAATAGTCATATTATTTGAAAGCAAATAATACACCCAAAAATGCACCAGATACGGCAAAAGCTCCTATTCTTATTCAAAACCAAGCACAGCTATGAAATTTGTCTATCCCCTGCTGCCTTTGAATTGAAGAGGAATTTCCTGTCAATCATCTTACACAGTGTGACTGGGTGAAAATATATTTTAAAAACGCTCTACGCAAAGCAATTTCTATTATTGGTTGTGCCCCACCATGCTGGTAGGTGCTGTATGAATTGAACAAAAGAACGGCCCGTGCCCAAAAGAGCTTACAAGGTGGACAAAACCTGGCTCCTCAGATCTATCACCTTCTGCTTGTCAAAACCCAGTTCCCCCAGCTCTCACCCAGTCTGCAACATTCTTCTCCCCATCACTTTGGGTACCACTGGCATGTGGAGGACTTTGGGTATACTTTTCTTTTTGTGGGGGTGAACAAGGAGGAAGAAGCCCTGCAGCCCAATGTCTGCAACAACCTCACGTGGGACATGAGTGCACGTATGCTACACCCTGAGGAGGTGACCCAGGGCCAGGGGGGCCTAAATGTGGCGGGCACATATGTCGTGTGACAGCTACCGATATTTTGCTTCATCTCTATGTTCTGCCTGCAGTTCTTTACGCAGTTATCCATGGGGTCTGGCTGTCACAGCCATTGTTAGCAGGAGACACGTGCATAGCTCCAGGGGCACTGGGAGTGCACACACCGTGCTCCACGTCCTCCTGCGCATCCTCCCGCTCCTTGCCCAGGGCCCGGCTCCCCACAGAGCCCTGGGTGCCCACATCCCCCTGGGAGGACATTGGCCTAGATGCACTCCAGATATCAGCCATAAGCACTTGAAGGAACCAGGTCACGGAGCATTAAAGACACAATGCCCAGAGCATTGCAGAAAGAGCTAGGTAGCAAATCTACATCTATTGTCAGAGCATTCCGCTTCAGTCCTCCTCCAAAACACCCGAGGAAAAAAGCAGTTTTGCACCAAGTTCCAGCCAAGTTTTTTGGCTTAAGATTCAGTGTATAGTACGGTTACGTCTAGCATGCTTGTGGCACAGCGCAGTCGGCAGGCAGAGCACAGCAGCCTGGAGCGCTGCCCAGGTTGCAAAACCTGGCTGAAAAGCAGGGTGAGAGGGTGCACTGTCAGCTCCCAAAGCGGTGGCTAGACAGCCACTGGGACCTGCACTACATGTTGTCATGCTTTAAAGCTGGTGCACATATTTACTGATTTAAAACTAGCTTCGGTACATCTGCTGCGCGCTACAGTCAGCACCGCAACAGCAGGTATAAATATACTCCTTTGTGAAATGCCTGGGGCTGGTGGGTGGGTGGGTTGGCTCTCTCTCTCACTCTCTCGCATTACAGGTTGTCCTGAGCTCGTGAGTAGAAACAAGCTTTGGAGAAGAACTGAATTAGCTGGTAATATTCTGTTAAGTTACTCATTAAAAAAAATGAAACCATTTTGATTTTCTTTTTTTGAATGTTCATTTCCCCTCCTCCCTACCCAAATCAGAGATGAGTATGGGCAAGGGAAGAAGCGTGTTCTCTACCCTGTACATTACTGAAAAGGATGTTATTTCCTGCACTAGTGAACCACCCTGTGCCTCTCTAGAGAGGGTCAGAACTGACGTCTGTAGGCACTGGTGGCAGAGGTTCACCATCCAGACATCTCCACCTTTTCCCCTTTCAGGAATACCCCTGGTACAATTTGGTCCATGACTCTGGAACCCCCCTTTCTATTAAAGGCTGGAGCTACAGAAAGTATTTAAAATAGCTGAGAACAGAGGTCGTGTCAGGTCTGGTAAAAGAGATCAACGTGAATCTCCCACGCTGCTGCTGAGAGCGGCGGACGCACCCTTGCAAACTGCCACGCTTGGGGGCAAGGCGTCTGCCTTCCCATCAGAGCTTCCCATCGTCTCATGCCTGTCCTACACAAGAACACACTGCCCTAGAAATGATAAAAGTATAAACGAGTAACCTAACAGCTGAATTTGACAGGAAAAGAGAGAACACTGTAGGCAGTTCTCTGTGATAAATGATGTTTCTGCAGTCTGGGAGGTTAGGAGTAGTGATGAATCTAGTCAAAACCTGAAATTGCAGTCACTTTGACAATGGTCTTTTATCTTCCCTCAGCTGATGAAACAGCTTCAAACTTTGCCAGGTCCTCCTCCTACTTTTCCTTGAGAGTCAGTATCACTTCCATCTTATTTCAACTGAGCTTCAGCCAACTGTCATTAATTCAGATTCGTGCTGCTGCCAAATGTCGGGAGAGACGGGTGATGGTTGTGTCTGCTTCTGATGAAAATGAGAGGTAGAGCTGAATGTCATCAGCCTACACTGTAGATCACGTTACATCACAACTTCTCCCAGTAGCAGCTGCACAGAGATAATGAATAAAAAATAAGCGATCTCAGGGAGCCTCGTAGGGCTCTCTGCAACTGAGAGCACCTCACAAAAGGGAGGATGGCTTCCAGCAACCTTTACAGAGACCTTTGAGAAAAATGAGTGAAAAGCCCCTATTTTTTTTGCTAGGTTGTGCAACCTCTGTCTGGTCAGCAGTGCCCAAAGCAATTGGGAGGCCAGAGTGGGTATCTGGCTTTTGGGCGTTACTTTGTAGATGTCAACAACCAATTACAATATCTCTATTTCCATGGTAATAGCCATTAAACTGTGTTCAGGGGGTCTAAGAGCGTCAGGCTTAGTAAGCCTGTCTCTCTTTGCTAGTGATATTTTCATGAGGAGAAATGCTAAGTATCAGTCAGTAGTTGACAAGTATGTAGAAGATCTATGGAATAGGAATCATATTTTTCATCCATAAAGAAATCAGAGTTCTCCAGAGCATAAAAACACTCCCAGGTCCCCTTCTCACAGGTGTCGCTGACAGTGAAGGGAATCAACCCTCTCATAGCAGCCATGGCAAAGCAATGTGGTGCTATCAGGAAAAGTTCTCACAAAGCTGCCTTGAAGCCTGAGCTGGACGTGGGGTTGGGATTTTGAATTTTGCAGCAAGTTTCAAACGGTCAGGCTGTCAACTGGAACAATGAGTATAGCAACATGGAGGTCCATGACTGCACAGGCAAAGCTCTGATCCTCCTACGCTCTGTTGAGGGCATGGGAAGAAAAGGCAGAGGAGGAAATACTAGAAAAAAAATTTCAAGATCTCAGCACAACTTTAGCACAACTAGATTTCATTTCAGAAATTTTCTTAGTTTAAAAGGCTGTCACTGTTAATTTAAACCAATGTCTCTTAAGTATTTTGTTGTCAAAGTATTTGGTTGTCCTCCCAGATACCTAAGGTATTTTATGATTTCTTTCCCCCTAAGATTTAAACAACAACAGGTTTTATAACTTTCACTGGGCCATCTGCCTTAAGTATGTTGTGTGTGCATATCCTTTCCCACTAGGATGAATCAGCCTGCTGCAGTAGGACCTAAAATATGACACATACGTGCAACAAAACGTTATAAATGTGCAATGACTTTTAGGAATGTACTCACTAAAAATCATACAACCCCCCCAAAGCTCCTGGGATGGTTGCCTAGACCTGAGGACTGCAGACAGGTTGTCCTGACACCACTGATGGGTGGCACAACCTCCCAGAAGCCATTTCAAAAATCTGCCAGTCTTCCTTTCTTTGCTGCCCATCTAGTTTCTGTACTGGTGAATGTGGTGTCACCACCTCCTGAGTCTCCAGCTTTATATCCATTGCTGAACTTAGACATAAACATGTGTGTGAGATACATCAAGGAGGACTGTGGCAAGACGAAGCAGCCAGGGCATTCTCAAGAGCTGCAGAAGTAAATTGCCTTTCTAGGAGGACTTCTCTGAGGGAACCAGACAACCCAGGATGCTTCTGGACAGGGAGAAGATGCAGGAAGGTTTGAAGACTCATCATTTCACAACTTTGCTTTTCACTTTGCTTTTTTTTCTCTCTCTGCTTCTTGGCAGTTTCTGCTTCTTTCTGGGTAGGACTTTCCCCCCAGACTTCTTCAGACTACAAAATGCATTAAAATGATACAGATTCCTCTTATTCTCACTTACAGGTCCCTTATGTAAGTAGCTGGAAAGAGTAAGAAGGCCTTTACATGGATCATGTGCAGAAGATGGGAAAAATATGGGCTGAGGCGTCATGAAACCAATGGAGGCAGCCCAAAGCAGCTAAAGAAGGCAGATGTCTCCTTTGTGCAGGTCACTTGCAGAAGAAAAAACTGTTGCAAAGAGGGGTCTATCTATTATGGATCTATTATTCACCATGTTTTATGAAGAGAGAACTCCTATTTGGAGACTGTATGTGATCATTATCCAATGTCAAATTTTAACATAAACGTTGGGCAGTATTAACACAAGAGTAGGTATACGACATTTTTAAGTTCAGCTCCTGATTTTGATTGCAAGTTTAGTAATTCTTCCCTTTGGCTGTCTCTTTGCCTTTCCCTTTCCTTTAAGCTGAATGTAAAACTTAAAGTCATTGTGTTATACGTGAAGAAAAACAGTGTGATGTAGGCACTACAGCAAATAAGAAATGCTAAATAGCTGTTCTCTTCTTTATACTGAAAATAGAGAAAGTTACCCAGAAAATCCTGGAGTTTTTGAAGCATACATGTTTTCTTCTTGCAGTTTTGAAGACATTGCTCCTTCAGTTGGAGGCAGACATTACAATGGATAATGGATAATAAACAGGATTCACGTTCTTGGCACTCAGTCAATTAAAAGAAATACCAATTGCATTCTGCGAATATTCCCATGGTGCCAAACCACCAGAGGAGTTGGTGAGTAGGAGGAGTGAAGGTGTGATAATTGAAAGAATTGCTACTTGAAAAGTCACAGGAGCTAATGTGTTAGCTCAGCATGTGGGGAAGCTAGGACGTTCCCAGCTGCCGCAAAAACTGGGTGTATGCGATCCCTGGCACCACTCATTGGGACAAGATGAATCACAAGCGCTTCGGTAGCGAGCTACCATGTCACAGGGAGCCAGATGGAGGTGGTTACTTCCCTGATTGATTGCCTCTTGGGCTACCAAGGGCTTTTCCAGCAGGCTAATGCCTTTCTGTTGGCACTCGAGTGCCCGGGAGCAGCGTGTCCGCTTGGGTCAGCACCATGCCGGAATTCCTGCCTTTCGGGTGCATGGCCACCCCGCAGAGGGAGAGGGAAGTAAATAAGGAGCAAGGGGGAGCGAGTGACTACAATGCGCACCAACTTCCGATGCCTCCCTAATAGATGTGTCTGCTAATGAATTTTCAGGCACGTGCTGAGTTAACGGGGGTGAGCAACATTGAAACATCCTTTAGTTAAACCCAGTGCTTTACAAAGGCTAATTGAAAAAGGAAGGAGCAGCGGGGGCGGGGGGAACAAGGCTGAAGAAGGGGTGGAAGGGGGGAGAACAGCTCTATTTTTCAAATGCTGAATATGAAATCCCTGCAACAGATGAGTTTACATGCAAGCCTGCACCTCATCAGGGCAAAGATACAGTGAGTGGAGTCAAGTAATTTTCCTCTGCACACAGCATCCCCAGCCCCTTACCCTGCCCAGCCAGCTTTCTCAACTGTGAGCTTTAGAATATAAACAGCCAATAAGTAAGGACAATAACTGTAGTTCCTGCTGAGAGCTAACTCTGCCTGTCATGCATTTGCTGGGTCCTAATACAGGACAGTGAATAAAGCTTCATTACAGAACAATGGAGTTAGCTGCCAGAGCCTACAGATTTGAATAAACAACAAATAAGCAACATCTGCTCCAGCATATGTGTATGGTAAAAAAAAAGTCACAAAATAAAAGAATTTGTAAATGCCAAAAGCAACACTAAACTGCCAGTGCTACTGTAGAGTGAATTTTTAATTGCACATGCATACAGGCAGGCTGTGGGTATTAGTCTCACATATGTCTGGTTGCTGCCAACCTGGGAGTATAGATGAATTTAATTAAATAAGGATTATCCCTTCTCCCCAGTACAATTACTTATTTATAACAATGATAAAATTGCCTAATAAAAAAGATTGTAATATTTTTTAAAACAGAGCTAGAAAACACTCTGCTTTCCCTGTAAGTCATTCAGGGATGTTTGGGGGGTTTGAGCGTCTTTTAAAATTAAGTCTCAGCATTCTGCCAAGAGAGAGGGAAAAAAAGCCTTATCATAAAGCCTACTGCAGTTAAACAGCCAGAATCTACATTATGGAGAAATATAAAGAAGACACACAGCAGCCAGGGAATTGGCTTTCATGGGGAGTGTAGAAAATTAAGCAATTGGACTAAAATTGAGGCCAGACTACAGAGCCAAGGGACAATACCACTGGGAAAAGTACTTCCATAAGTCACCCGTCTCTAATATGCTCCATGTAGGCAAAGTAGTCTGTTCCTATCTATCTCTATTTCTTCTCACAGTGGCCACCTCGCACTTTCCTGCTCAGGTGAGCTCCTCTTTCAGCAGGGACATGTCAGGCTCTCACATCTTTGTCATCACTCACACCCTTTCCAACAGAGCCCACAACCAAATGAGAGTGGACCTTTATGGTATCAGGCACTGCATGAGCCTTGAAAAATAGGCAGCCTGTGCCCCAGGGAATTTGGAGGCCAAATCTAAATTCAGGCGTGCTCTCCTGGGAGCTGAGGTTTTCCTTGTGTAGGCTCCTGATAGACTCAATTTCCCACCCACTCCTACTTTGAGGACCCCTGCTTATGGGTCTGAGCCACGTTCTGCTGAATTCGGTAGGAACCTTCTTAAGAGCTAGGTATTATTCACTGCTAACAATATTACGTTCATAACTGGCAATTTTTAGACTGTTTCCATGATGCACAGCAAGTTAAAGTCACAATAAAACTCCCATGGGTATGGAGGGGTACGCCATTTAAGAGCAGTGGGAAACAGAGAAAGAATATGAAAGAAGCCTGTAAAAAAAGCTGGAAATCTCCACTTTAAACTTAGGCCAAGCATTACTGACACTAAAACAACAGAGAAAAAAAGAGAGAGAGATATTCCAGTGTTTAGACAAAACTCTAAAATAGTATTATGCTGCTGCAAAGGCATAAATCTTACATAAGTGCAGTTTACTTATATGATTTTGATTGATCACTTAACTAGATGACACTCTTACCAGAATTAAAACCAAATAATTACTTTCTGCATTTGCTGTCATTAAATTACTGCTAAATAAATGCTTATTCCTATGTCTTAAAAGATTATTCAGGGCATACAGTTATTTTTTTCCCCTTACATTGTGATTGATATACCTATACACTCTGCTAAATCCTTTAGCTAATGCCCTTCATCATTAAATAGCGCAGTCATTCTTTAGAGGTGGACAAAGAAAGGAAAAAAGCATTTGTGGGTATGTTATTATGTTTTGAATTTTTTCCTCACGGGGCTATGTCCACATTCTCTTTTTCTAATTTCTCGCTGAATGTTTGTCCAAATGGTGTTTTTCACTGCACCAATCCTGGAGAATTGCTATTCTTTGTATAGATACTGCTATGAGCAAGACGACTGGTACGGGGGCTCGTCTTTGTTCATGAAGATCAAGACATCCGTCAGAAAACAAAATCAACAAGACCTCATGTAACTCAGAGGACAAATCATACAGTCTGAATAGCAACAAGGACCTGACATGAGGCCCCAAAAGTCAGTGGAGTCACGCTGGACACAGACAGACTGGACACATACAACCCTGCCAGAAGATGTGGCAACAGCAGTTGAATGCCATAGGTATGCAATCTATTACACACTTAAAAACACCCCAGCAAAATAGCAAAGGTATGCTTACAGATAATTTGAAAACAAAAATAAATCCTCCAAGATTGAGGAATTCATCCTATACTCCATTGCCTTTACTCATGTCTAGCATTTACCAAGAAAAACCCAGACACTTTGATGAAAACGCTGGCCTCACTGAAGCCATTGGTACTTATGTCACTGCCTTCAACAGGCTCATGATTTCACTCCTGCAAATCCAGCTGTCCTCAAAGGGTGAGGGCTCACCAAACTTTCACCTTTGCCTCTTGCTATCTGTGCTTCTTGCTACTTATTAGTTCTTTCACATTGAATTTCTGTCCCATTTAAAAAAAACAAAACAAACAAACAAAAACAAACAACTGCCAGTCCTGCTCTAAGCACTGGTTGGAAAGGGTCACTAGAGAGCAAGGCCAAGCGCTCCCTGCTCTGAAGGCTGAACAGCCGTTTCTCCAATACCACCACCTCTGCCAGCAAATGCTTCTCAGGATCCAAACTCAGATTGCCCCAAATGACAGCATAACATCTGGTCTAACAGCTTTGCTTTTAATCCTTTCATAGACTCCTCAAATAATTTATTTTCTAACACATGATTCAATGCTATCTCAGCCCATGTGATGACAGCCTACATGATATAGGAGACTCAGATGATGGGGTAGAGGCCATGCTGCCACCAGAATGTTCTGGTTGCACGGTCCTGGTTGAGTTGTGTACAGAGTGCCTGCAGAGTCACTATTTCCTAGCTGACTGCTCTCTTAGGGATCTGGGAGTTGGCGGATAAGGGGTTGTCTGAATTTGGCAAATAATTCATCGAGCAGGAGCGAAGCTTTGGTGTTGCTTGGAAGAGTGGAGAGGTCTACTCAAAACATCAGGCAGGGACCCCATGCACTCAAAGCTGTGCTGTGAGGTACCCTCTTCATGTGCACTCGTATGTCCCTGACAAGCTGAGTATATTTTACCGCCCTATGATTTGTCGAGTCATATAATCTAGACTGCCATGTCTAGAATAACGCATCCAAATGCCAGAGGTGATGGAAGCAGAGAGGGAAAACATATTGTTCAGATAAGCTTTAGAAGCAGCTACATGGGAACAGTGTTTTAAAAACTGGCAAATTGTCTGTTTCTTAACACTCACCTAAAGTGGTGTCAGGAGCATTTCCACATGGAGTTTCATCCTCAAAACTCTGAATCTGAAAAGAAAAGGAAGAGAGGAGGAAAATTTATTATTGATGGTAATGATTATGAATGTATGCCTTATTATAGGGGAGGGAGGTAGGAACAAAAACCAAAAGAATTCTGGACATTGCAAAGTGAAAACATGAAATCTTTCAGATGGTTCCTTTTTGGTTGTCTGCTTTTAAAAATATTTGTTCTTGTAATAAACTAGGCTCTAGTCTCAGAACCTTTCCAAGCCTTGCTCTAAGTAATCAATACATAAAGCTTCCCAACACATACTACACTAACAATCTTGTTTGAACAGCCTCAGAGAAATGTCCCTAGAAAAAAATATGACTTAGTAGAAGACACTCAAGGAAATATAACCATATGGAGGCAAATTCTTGCCAAAGAGTGTATGTAAGGTCAGAATTTTTTTCCTCCAGGAATGAAGACCCGTTTGACTTTTTCATAGTATCAAGGGGAACATTGCGTCATGATGCTGCATAAGCTCCTTCAGAAAAAGACTTTATAGAAAAGGGGATCTATTAGATACATGAACAAATGAACATGAACACTAACTAACTAACATGAACACTAACACATGAACATACACGTTAGGTGTGTCCTCCATGCAGTCTGTAGCTCAAGAGATCTCTAAGCCCTTCGTTGTCAAAGGCTAGAAGAATACAAGAGGATTGTTCTATATGTGTCTGTTATTCTGTTCCTCATACACCTGCTACTGGCCATTGCCAGACTAATGATTTAGGTGGCCTTATGGTTTCAGCCAGTACATATTTTTTACAACCTTAATTTAATGATGTGGTAGAGAATACTCAGAAGTTAAACAGTATGTACCCTGTCTAATTTGAACATACAGCATTGACCAAACTGTCTTAGACATCAAACTGGGGAGTTTACAGTCATCTACATTTACTGTTCTGTCAATATCTTAATTTTTGTGTGAGCCTGTAGTCACAGAGCTGCAAGTCCAGCATACTAAGTGCTTGACAAAGACATATGGACTGCATTGGGACTATAAATTTCCTGTGCTGGAGATCTCTGAAAGACGCCCTCTCCCCCACTGGGGCTGATAATCAGGCCCATGCTCTGATTCTTGAGTCAGGTCTGCCGACACGAAGGCTGCAGCAAACCTTTCACAGAAAAATACACCTTTGGAAGGACTTCAAAAGATAAATATCCTTTCCTCAAAAATAATACCACCACCTTAACTGGACTGTCTCCAATGCTTTAGAAACTGGAAACATTTTTAAGCCTCCCACCTTTTCCAGCCATTCGCTGCTCCCTTCTTTCCTTCTCTTCCTTCCCTTGTTCCTTCCCTCCCTCCCTCGTATGCTCCATATGTTTTCAGGGCACCGCCAGTCATTCCATTTGTCCTCCTTTCTTTGATTTTTACAGTAGAGCCTAATCTTTAGACTCCTTCCTTTTCCTCATTCTTGAAGGATGGCTGGAAAGGGAAGAGTATTCCTATTGGCATCCCAGTGGAGTCTGTATGATTGGAGAGTATCCTACCATTGCCATTTTTCTGCAGTAGTATGGCCAGAAAAAATGCTGCTCACACAACAACTCTAGATGTAAAAAAGGTTCCTGGTCTCTGCTACTTCATGTTGAACCCCTGCTGACAACCCTCTGCTTCTAAAACATACAGATAGCTGAGTATCACGGACTTTGCAAACTGGATATGAGAACAAGCTGCTGTTCTGAGTTATTCTGGTTTTAGGATGCTCAGCTTAGAGTGATAAAATATTTCAAACACTGCTATAAAACCAAGGCTAATTTTGTGATGCAACTTTCTGAAAGACAACACCAGAAAATGAGCTTAGGGGGAAAAAAAGATAGAAAAAAACCTCCAACCCTGGTTAATGACTGGATCTGTAAAAATATCTTTTACCATATGTATTACTGTTCCTGCAACTTCCTTCTATAAAAATCCCAAAACCTAGCACTACATAAAACACTTTGGCATCTTACACTATCATACTGGTTGAATGAATCCTACCTCAGTAACTTCAGTGCCAAGTTCTTTGACAGTATCCCAACAAAAAGACAATTTAAAATAATAAAAACCCCAATGAGTAGTGTAAATCCTACTGGTTTTCACCACAATGCTGCTGCATGGTGTTTGTTGAAGTAATTTACTCTAGCTTCCATCCTGACAAAAAGAGTCCACACTTATACCATAAATATGGGTAGAGATACATTGCTAGCACAACACACAAAAATCCACCTCACCTCTTCCATTTCAAATGACTCTGGCAGCTTGCAGTTTAGGTTGGCCACTTTTTTAAGCATGTGGGCGACAAGCGAAGGTGGATCCTTTCTTGACCTGTCTTTTGCAGGGACCTCACATGCAGGAGAAAGGTGGGGCTGTTTTGCAACTGGGTGCGATGAAGCCCAGGCTTTCCCCAGTGGAGTCGGTGGACACTGGGATGCGGCATATGCTGAGGCACTTTTGCCTCTTGGGGTTTGCTGCTGGGTCAGACAGCCCAAGGTAACGCATGCAGAAAAGCCCGCCTGGACTGTGACCCTCTCAGCAATATCTGCACGAGAACAGGGTTGCTCTTTCCTGCTGGGCAAGTTGGCTTCCCCAGGTGCCAGCAAGCCCTGTTTCAGCAGCGTTGTCTGCCAAGAAGCTCTTTTCAGGAGCTGACTGATTCTTTTCCACTTCGCTCCTGTGACCGCAGGTCTGCTCTTCACAGCATCCAAGACACCAGTCTCATCCCTGCCGGCGTCCTGTGCTTTGATCTGTTGGGTGTTGACATCAGTCAGCAAAGACGAGAGGGCACTGGTTACATGGTCAAGTACTTCCAGCTGTCGAAAACGTTCTTAAGTTTGGCAGAATGGAAGGCAACATGGTTATTAAAAATTATAATTTGAAATAATAAGGTACAATGATTATTCAAACTTGTCATTGCCAAGAAACATACTAAGTACCGCATTCAAAAGTGGCTAAATTTTTCCATTTGCTTCCAGAAGATACATTCAGGCGACATACAGACGTCATTGCATAGTTCTTTATATTAGACAAACACTTACGCAATGTTGAATTCGTTGGGTCAAGTGCAGTTGAATGCTGCTCTGTGTGATTAAATGTTACAGAATCCAGCCTGAAATTCTCTGGTTGGCTGGGCCAGACTTGGCTGCCATTTTTGAGGATTTATTAAAATTCATGTGAATAAAGTTATTAAAATGTGATCTCAAATGCTTACAGCTGGCAGCTGTCCAGGATAACTGCAAAATGCATATAGCCATTAACTGATAAAAATTGATCATGGAAGCTATATTCTCATTTTCATAGCAGCACAAAACAAAACACTTATCCCCCAGAAACTCACAGCTGATGTTGTATAAAGCTTCCCAGATTTTTCTCATTGTACTAACCTCCCGTAATTTCTGGGTCATTTTATCCATGGCATAACATCTACAGAGAAGCGGATAACATTTTCTCTAAGGGATCCTAAAGATTTCCATCACTACAACACTATGAAGTTATTTATACAAAGAAACACAACACATTTGCTTGCACGTTGTGTCTGTACCTATCCTGAGGCAATGAATATGTCACCAGGACTCCTCCTTCCTTGAGAGGTTCATTGAGGACAGTAGACAGCAAAATGCTAACTTTCTTGGCTGCCATATGCCTTAAAGAGCAGCCAAATTTACTGCATGCAGCCTGCATGTCGCTTCATTGACAATTAGACAACAGGGGGATATTTAACATGGATCTGAGTTGGTCCTTTGCATTGAGGACCAGACCGTGACATATAATTCCTGATAGTTACTATATCTCAAGAGCATTCCTTTTCTTCTTTGCCCCAGACATTGCCTGATTTTAACACTGGAGGAGAATGTTGCCATTGCTGCCGTGTTTTAAGACATGGTCAAAGGTTTCACCTGATGTTTAAAGGAGTTATTTGATCTATCAGTACACATATTACAGTGTTGTATAGTTTCCATTTGCATAAGTTTGGGATGTAAGAGTAAATAATTTTTGGTTTTGTACATCCACTGTGCTACCACGTCCTCTCCACGTAAAGCACATTTTACCCTCAGTATTTCATCTGGCTCGCACTACATCAGGCCATAAAAATGACAAGTGTTAATGTCCTTTGACTGACAGCACAGCAGTCCAGTCCTTCTTTTGATTCGAACCAGAACCAAACTTACTGCAATTTGAAATAGTTTTTACACGCTTCTTAGCTTTTGTAAATTATTTCAAAGAGCTTAGGGCACCTAAAGAACAAATCAAATAACAAGAGAAATGATAAACATAACATAACAACATAAAAAATCCCCTTACTCATGTGCAATGTAATAAATACATAGGTCATAAAGAAATTACGTCAGGGACAGCCTTGCTTCATGGACTATTTCTCTCCAGGCAAGCAGTCCCTTCAGTTTCTAGGGGTGCTCCCCCAGGATCACGCCTCAAATAGGCAAGAGGCTGATAAGATCTCTTTAGTCCCTGCAGCCTGCTGAAAAACAGTCTAAATCTGTAGCACAGATGAGATATTAAAGGACATAAACAGGTATTCATTTTCACTAAAAACTTCAGCTGAAACAGCAAATGGCTGTACTGTACACAAGATCAAGGAGTCTTCAATAGAATCTGTATCTTTTACAGGGCTTCTAATGACTTCATGATCAATCATTTTATGATTTAGGAGGGGAAGCCTACAGTTTTGTTTCTCCTTCCTTACATCTGGTATTACATAGGCTGACATACTTATCTACATGAAAGATTTGGGAAGTCTTCAGCAGGCCCACAGCAGAATGAAGGAACACAGAACATTTCCAGAGCCAGCAAGAAATTTTCAATCAACAACTTTTTTTCACAGCAAATGGCAGAATTTGGAAAAAAATCAAAAATTTCAGTGGGAAAATCGAGACATCTGAAATTGCTCAGTCTTTCTCAGGAAAAGTAAAAATGAAATTTCACCATTGTCTACTGTGTCATATATTAAAATATTTTCCTTTTTTTAGATTGTTTCATCGTGAGTCTTGGCAATGCTGCCTTGTCTTGAATTGAAGCTGTACTTCAGAGAAGGTATTTAGCAATTTACATTTTATTTCTCTTCCAGGGGTGGATTTACTGGGTGATATATATCTCCAAGGATGTGTGCACCTCTGTCCTAGCTGACCTGTGGTGGTCACAGGACAACCACGTATCATGTGAAACGGTGTCTACCTAATACACTCATCTCACAGAGGAGAGGGAGATGTGAACTACAGCTCCAGTGCAGGGGCTTGCAGCAGCTAAGACAGACAGAAATGAGAGTGAAAAATCCCCAGGAACAAAACCACAGACCCCAAGAAAGTTTAGATATGGCAGTACGGATAGGTGGTACTGAAACAAGGTGGTGTTTTTTCATTATTATTAAGCACCAGATTGAAACATTTCAATTTTTCTGAAATAAGATGTTCAGAAACTTGAAGTTTTCAAAGAATTTTGGGATCAACATATTCAGAAATAGAATTACTTTTCACTTAACATAATTTCTGATTTTCAAGTGACTTCATTTCTTTAGTTAGAAAGTCAAATATCGCTTCTAATGAGGTCAGGAAAATTTTCACCACGGGCAAGTGATAGGGGTAAGCTTCTATTTTGGATCCATCTGAGAAACTGAAAGGGTGACCAACATTTTTGAAAAGACACCTTATTTTTATGAACGGAATCTTTTGAAAACTCCCTCTGACAATACTGCGGAAACAGCACCAAGTGAGGGGACAATTAATAACTAACTCTATAACAATCCACATGTAATGTAAAAGGTCTAATCAGCAGTGAAGGAGGCCTAGAAAACTGTATTTGTCACAATCAGGGAAGAGCCAGATAGAAGTAGAAAAGGTCGGCGCTAGGAAATGAATGAAATATGAAAGTGGAGAGGCATCACTCTGCTACGGAAGTCCTTGGTCTCTCTCACTTCCCTCTCCTTTTTTTCTCCAGGTTTCTTGTCTTCCATACTGCACCTATAATCTTTCTCCGTATGTCTCACTTTCTTGGGGTAACACATGTCATACTAAATCAATTAACTTTCTCTGCTGATTCAGGGAACAGGAGAAAGTAAACTGACAATGAGATAACCTCTCAGGCATTCTCTGACTCAGATTAAACAATTTCTTCCTTTTCCATGGCTAGAGACAAATGAGAAGGATTCAGACTGTATTTGCATTGAAATGATTCAGTGATAATAAACCAACCAGGGTGAGAATAACTGAATTCATCCAGCAGGTTTCTGGGAACAGTGATTCAATACAGTCTTGAAATCTCTAGAGGTGGCACGTGGTCTGCCTGCCTTTGGCACTTTCATTTCAATGCCCTGGTGAAACAGTCCTCCAACAGTAAGGAGTCTGGAGTTCCCTAAATTGTTCATGGAGAGGTAAATGCTGTGGAACATCTCTAGACGTGGACCTTCTACTTAATTTACAGAGAAGAGTCTTTTTCTGGGTCTTCTTCTGGAGGCCTTCAAAAGCACCTATTCTCCTCACTGCCATTACAGGGAACGTAGGCTTCTGCTTTAAAAGAGCTGACTCATTAGATGCCTGAAAATTTATGTGCAGTATTGGTACTGAAGGCAGATAGATTAGCTCCTGCTCCAGAGATGCAATCCATTTTAAGATCTAATAAACATGAATTTACCATTCCACCTTCTTGCTATACCTCACTGCAAAATCATTAGACAACCTAAGAACAGCAAGATTGGAAAGAAACAGTTTGCAAACAAATGCTATTTGAGGATATTCCTCAGGCATTTGTATGCTAAACACAATACAACCCTTTTTAACTGTAAGTCCTCTCCTGGAACACCAGCTGTAGGAAGGTACTTGTGCAAGATTACCCACACGGTCACTGAGACAGACTGGCTTCTTCTGAGAGGTGCTTTAAGTGGTGGCTGGATGATCACCCGCAGGAGTTGCCTGACTCTCTCCACTTGCGATGGAGATAAGAAGACTCTACAGTGATTAAACTCCTTGAGGCTGTGCTTCAGCTAAATGCCTATAATTTGGTGCAATGAACCAGGCTGAGGTTAATCATTGCTTATATGGAAACACGTAGTCAGTGAAAAGAGAAGAGGTAAGTATCTCTGAAGGATGAATCCCACCTCTCTCGATTAAACATTCCCAGCCCTGGCACATACTTAGGAGGTCTAAGCAGATGGTGTGAAAACCCCCTCCCAAACTGTCAAAAGCAAGATAATATGTTTTGATGGACATCACACCCACCAAAACAGAAATTCAAATCTTATCTTACTTCACAGCAACTCCCCCGTACAGATAAGCCATTAACATGTACTAAGAGTGCTCCCATTGAGGATGACTGCAGGACGAGTCATTAAATTCACACCTTGGTTTACCACTGCCTGCCTTCCCTGTGCAATCTCCTTCCCTCAGAGGCTCTTTCTCTTCTCTCACTCCCTTCTGGTTCTCTACCTTCTTCCATGAGGTCTCCATCCACCATCCACTCGTACTGATTATCTCCGATCCCTCTCTCCCTCTCAGAAGAGTTACAGAGAGAGAAAGAAAGTGAGAGCTGAGAAACCTGTTTGATGTGTCAGTTTGCTGTAAATATTGAAATGTGTGCACGGGGCTTGCTATAAAAAAAGAGAGAGAGAGAAAAACACATTTTTCACAATGCTCTGACATTTCTGTTTCAATTCTCATTCCATCCATACTGCTTCCTTGGTGTAATTCTAAATGGGAATACATGGACTATGTGAAAGATCCTGCTTCGCTGAGCATCTTAAGTAAACAGAAGATTTCAAGAGCCATCTGGCTATCCTGTGCAGCAAACATGAGGGGAAATGATGTCCAAATTGGACTTTTCAGTTGGGTGATATACCAGCGAATTAACAATGCTATTTTAATGCAGATATATCTTTAGGGTAAGGACCTTGTATGCATTTCTCAACTGCAAAATACACAACATGAGAACTAAAACCATCTAAAGGAATAAAAATCAAGACTGTGTGCCTTAAATGGTGTGATTTTATTGTACTTAAAATACAATCCTCATCTACATCCTAGGGCATATTTGAACCACAAAACTGTTAGGCTTTATTTAGGGATTTTTGGGTCTGATGCACTAGCTCTGGCAGCTCTAGTCATGGGAAGTTAAGACCTTATCGTCTGCTTGCCACATTTCCCTGTGAAAGGGGTCCTGCTTTCACAAAGGGAAAAAGGGAACGTGAGCCCACTTCTGACCTGGTTGAATTCAAAATCCTGTTTATTGGCTTACACCACCAATGATGGTGGGTATGTAGTGTCGGTGAAGTAGCTGGGGCAATGGACCCATGTTCAATTATGCAGACTCTGCAACACCAATGACAATCTCTGGTGGCGGGGTAGGTCTTACAGTGAGGGGGTGGGCAGTTATGTTTTAAAATGCCATAAGCTGGTAGCTCCAGCACATAAATCAGAGTCCACAGATGAGGACTGTATTTCAGTCACATTAGGAAGTATCATTGCCACAAAGGTGTACATGAGGATCTTCAATGTCTCCTGAATATATGTCCCTTTTTCATGAATTTTGTTTCGTAAGCCTCTTTTTCCCTATCTTCTCAGTCTCCTCTGCTATTTATTTTACTTCCTGGCTAAAATTCGTCCTCTTCTCAAAATGTCTCTCCTTACCATATAAGTTTGGTCTCTCAGTGTCCATCCGCTGCTTCTGAGCTTCCAAAAACACTCGGATGTTGATCCCTTTTGCTACGGAACCACCACTGAGGAACCGAGGAGGGATTTTAGTGCAGACATCAGGTTCTTCTGTACCAAACCCCAAATCAAGAAGTATCTCCACTGGATCCTTTTCCCAGAGTGCCAGCCATTCAGTGATGCTGTGATGAAAACATCAGGATTATTTACACCACTGTCTTGGTGGTGTAAATACTTGATATGATACTTACTTGCAGTAAGTATCATATGGTCTTGTTTTTGTTAAATAATTCTCTTCCTTTCTTCTCCCTGCTTGTGGAGACTACTGCTTAAGTGAAAGTAGTCATTATTGGTCACATGGCTAAGAGATTAACACACATTCCTCCCGCAAGAGGAATTTGGTGGCATGGGATCTAGATAGCTTAGCAAAAGGAACATTAATAAAAGGTGTAGGTTCACAGCTCTGCAGGCTCACTTCTCTTTAGACACAATACAGACAAGGCATGCTGCAGCTGCCATGAGATCTCGCAGCCTTTTACCTTCCAGTGGATTCAAAGCCCACTGCAGTTTCAGGTAGGTTTCTTTTCTTACTGGTACAAAATGCAGTTGAGATCAGACATTTGTTATTAAAATGGTCACTTTGATCTTGTGAGGATAATAAATATAAATAAATATAAAATAAAATAAATGCGGAGATGCCTTTTACAAACTAAAACCTTCAACTGCTTTTTCAAAGTTTTACTCACGTTTGTTGATCTCTAAATGGGCTAATTCCTTGTATTCCTAGCTGGAAATACATGGAAATAACTAACCTCTGGGGTGCACCAGCGAGCGAGTGGGAAGAGCTGAGACTGTTGCATCTTGACATAACCGGACTTTCTGAAAATTCTTGCAGGGACCTGGTTGGAAAAAAGCAACAATGAAATGTGTTTACTCATGTGGTCCTCTGGGATGTCATTATGATTTTTTCTTAGAGTAAACATTTGCGTTTTGTCTTGGTTTATAATCATATATAATAGCAATGCCTTAGAAGAAGAGTCAGCATAAGAGTGTGGCAATACGCTTATTCTCAAGAACAGTATGTTACAGTAGGTGTGAGAACGTAGGTGTGAGGTACCAGTAAATGCTAATTATAAAGGTGGCAGAATGGCTCACTTTTGACAGATGGTGAATCTTTGGGGAACCTTTAGGGAGCATGGTTTCTCTAGCCACCTACTTCAAAAGATATAATTGCTCTTAACAAAGTTTTGGAGAGACAAGGCACAATGAGTTGCAGCAGCAGGAGTGGCACCTGAGAACAATTCTGATTCGCTTCTTGTTATGTTTGTACCCACTAATCTGCAGAGAAATAACTGCTTTTCAGAGCCTGCTCACTGCAAAAGGAATGTCCTGTGGCATGGTAGTCTTTATCAATAGGCATGACGTGCTTTTTGTTACACCCAAGATTAACTTTACCTACACATACCTATTAAGATCAGTAGCAAATGTTTATATACAGTGGAAGCATTGCCTTGATAATTTTATTTTTATCATTGCAGGTTATCCACCAGCTCACATCTTAAACAGGCCTTGAGGGATAGGTAGATTTTTGAACTAATACAAAAGCCTAAAATCCCTCCTTCTGTCATAAAGAAAAGGAAGAAAAAAGAATTTATACCAGATCTCTATGGTGTCTAACACCTACCTCCTGTAGGTTTGCACAGTCTTTTGTACCATTTCTGGTACTGACAAGGAAACTGCAAACAAGAAGAAATAAAAATAATTTGTTTTCTTACCTTTTTTCCCCTCAGAACAGAAATGTGTCACACTAGAAAAAAGGCCAAAAGACTGACTGCATGATATAAAGAAATGTTTTAGCTTCAGTGTCAAACTTGCAGAACAATACCATTGTGGAAAGCTCAACTCACAGTATATGTTAGTAATAAATAACTTCAATACATGTCAAAAAGAAAGGGAAAATGAGTGCCTTCATATTTCATAAACCAGTAGTTGTACACTCTAAACCCCTGCTATTTAAAAGTAAGCACTATGAATTGGGTTCCACCATCTGCTGCAGAGCCGATGGAGATATACATACAGCAAATATTATGAAAGTAACTTTCAGTCTCTGCCTTTTTAGTAAAAAAATACAATTAAAATATATTATTTTAAATTTTCATTCCAGCACATGCTGGCACAACTTTTTTGTGTATAACAGTTTTTCAGGTGTAAGTAACTGGGATGTTGAAAGTATTTTACTATTGATTTCTCTGGGCTTTGCATTATGCTCTAAAAGTGTTTGAGAGGATGGAGACAGTTGCAGAACAACCGCAACAGTTTCTGGAGGAGAAAATATTCGGTCAAGAACTGCTAACATTGATCACTAGACTCCAAGTGTGCTATAACTATGAGCTGTAAGGTGCACATTTCATTGTTTCATGATGATGACATGGGAGTAAGTCAGATGCAAATACACAGTGCCTGTAGTTGTCACTTCCCCTCCTTACACTGAAATAACACATTTGGTCTTCTGAAAGCTGGGGTAGCATTTGCCTAAAAGCACAGTAGATATCCTTCTGCATTCCGCAAGAATAATATTTTTTGTCTAGCTTTTAAAGTTTTCTTTTCTATTTAACAAAATTGTGTCAATAAAGAAGGAGAAAACATCCTTTCACATTCTCTACTGGATTATTCTTCCGCTCATAAATTCTAACACAAGCTCCTTCTGGCTTACTCAGTGCAAGGATATCCATCCAAATCGAGAACATAAAGGTTACTGACATCCTGTAATTTGCTGCAGTAACATAAACCAGACTTTCTAGCAGCAAACGGAGCATAATTTGAATAAGAATCAGCAACTTGTTGTATACCATTTCCTACTCACGTGCCAACAGAAGCTGTAGATTCACTATAAAAATGCTTGTGAATGTAAAAAAAAAAGATCTGAAAGTGAGAGTTAATACAATTTTTCCCTAGCAGCACGTAGGAACTCCTCTCTACAACAAAACATTATACCACAAACTGGCTGCTGCTGTGATTTCCTCAATAGTTCATATTGCTGGGACCAAACGAACACAAGCGCTGCCAAATTAAAAACCTAGCACTGAGAAAAACTGGGCAGGGTGTTAAGTAAATAATTGATGGGAAACTTGGTGTTTGTAGGAGATGTAAGAACTAGTAAGTCACCAAAAAATCAACGGCTGAGACTTATCATCAAATGGGCAGAACATGATAGGTTACTGCAAGTTGGGTGAGAGGCAGTAGCTGGTGTGGCTGTACTCTCAAACCAGATAAACCTTAACTATCTTTTGCTGTAGGTTAAAGGAAGTTGAATTATCCTGTGTTGCTGTGGGTCAAGAACATGCTAACATACTGTTACCAAAGCTAAGTACCAAGTGACAGTAAGCTGCTCAGGAGCCCGTGTCCACCTGGTGACTTAGACAAACTTTCCATTTCACTCACGGTTAGAGTCTTCAATTCTTTCTCTAATGAGAAGACTGTCATGAGAAGTTCCTCATTAGAGGGCTTGACATTTTATTAGAGATTGTTTTCTCTGTATTTAAGAGGTCACAGATACAGTAATGGGGAGGGTGCGGTATTTACATTTCCTGATCTGTGTAAGTATTTTGTTCCTGACACAAGAAACACTGAATCTCATTACCAAACTGGAAGATACTTTGGGGGAAATAATGCCCTTTAGAAATCTGTCAGAAAACCGTATGAAAACAAACAAACAAAAAATACTTTGTAAACCAACTGTGGTGCTAATTGGTGCTCTGTTTACTGCACATCTAAGTATATCTTTGCTTATGAATAATATATTTTGCTAAGCAAAATGTGGCCTCTGATACTTGAGGGAAGATAAGGCATTTTAGCCTCAGTAATCTCTGATTAACAGGAGACAAGATTAAATCACATATTGTTGAACTGCATCTCTTACTTATGAGCCCAATAAATGAAAAGTGTAGATATGGAAACAATGAAAAATAATATTTTGGGCTTCCAAAAGCAGGAAAAAGGTGGACATTTTCAGGAATATGTGAGGAGCTGTGAGGTGATTTGGGCTTCTAGCTCCTTTCCTTAAAAAAAGGTAAATATCTCTGAATTCACTACATTCAGCAGATAGGAAAAGGAGGTGAGAACAAGCAAGAAGTTCTGCATTCAGGTCAGGCAAAATTCCAGTCACCTGAAACTCTTGTACCATAACTTCCAGATCACTGTGAAAATCCATCCTAGAAACCTCCACTCCTTCAACAGAAGAAAATAAAATTATGCCAATAGAAAAGGTTGAACCTAAGACTTTTCTGTTGAAGACCTCATGTGAGAATCTTCTCATTATGGCTCCAAACAGAGGGAAAAATACACATCTTATCCATGAATATCAGCTTTTCCCAATAGCCCCCACCCTCACAGGTCTGTGGTGCTTGATATTTTGTAGTGAAGGAGTCCTTATTAGAAATGACAAATTATGTTCTCTCTTACCTGCCCACTCTTGGCCTTGGGGTTTATCTCCACTTATAGATAGACTGTAAGATTAAAAAAAACATGAAAAAAGACAAAGAAATGAAACACCCCCAAAGAACAACTGCTCTTTCCTGAGAAGACATGAAATCAGAGAGGCAGGTGGATGGACAGGCACAGCACAGGGCACTCAGGGCATGGACGAGCTGAGAGGGGATGGCTGGTAGAAAAACAGAGCCATAGGCTGCCTGTGAACATCACCTACTTTCTCCTCAATGTACATCGCCTCTGTTAAGCGTTGAGATTCAAATCTTGTATTTGCGCTTAAGGCAAAGACCGTGAAATTTTAGCATTCTGCATGAGTAAAGTCTGTCACTTCTGAACTTAAATTTTACTAAGAATCTAATTAAATCAGCTTATCCGGGGCAGGAGTGAAAGGAATGGAAGCAAAAGCTGTTTCCGTGCACCACATAAGAGGCAGCTGTGTGATAGCTCTCAGCTGATCTGTGTCTGCATGGTGAAATGGTAATTGTTAATGACACCAGTAATAATTGCCAGCCCTGCAATGCATGAGTTTGGCTGACTTGGCCTTACCCTGCCACTGGAAAATGCTGCTATGACTGTTACATAAGATTACTGTGATTTTTCTCCTCCTCACCATACCTCCAAACATCATTCCTAAGGCTGTGTCTTTTTTTTGTTTGTTTCTCTGGCACAACCCTGCCTTCAACCAAATGAGCTTCAGCTGCATTGGCTTAAGCAGTGAATGCATGAAGTCATACTGAAGAGTTCATGGGAAATACCACTTTTTCAGACTTTATTTTTATCCCAAAGAAGGACAAAAAGTTAAAAAAATCAGAATTTCGGTGAACAAAATATATTCAAGTTTAAGTAAGGTCAAGGTTAAACTGTATTTCCCTATGATAGCACATTACCTCACGGAGTTGTAGGTACATGTAACCATAGTTTGTGCCATAAATCATGGCCGTGCAGCAGGCTACATCTCCCTTGGGACACCCAGCACTGTGAAATTCCCATGATGTAGCAGACAGCTTGATCGGAAAGCTATCCAGACACATGATAGGAAACGCTGTCCTTAAAGAATACTGTGGAACTGAACAGAGCACTGAGATACATTTTTCATGAGGCACTAGGTCATAAGCAAGACACGTCAGTTCAGACTGAAGAGTTGTGAAAGAGTATTTTGATGCAGTTCAACAAAATAAAAAGCTCATTCTTTGGTTGAAATCAGAAAATGCAGAACAGTTTGTTCTGAATTTTCAGGGGTCACAGTTTTCCTACAGGAAACTTCAATATTGCAAACATTGTATGTCCTATTGGAGAAACCATGCAATGAATAATTAAGTAATAATGTGAGCCAAACTCACAAAACATAAGAATTCAACCAGTCATGAATATTTTCTTCTATAGTCTTCTAAAAATGAAAAGTAGAGCCCTTAGGTAACATATTGCCAGATCAGTTTATAGCTATAAAGCACCTCGTTGTACAGCTTCATTTTTGGCAAATCCTGGAATACATGAGAAATATCGGGAGAAGGGTCTAGTAATTTCCATTAGTAAATCTGAGAGCTTTTTTTAACCAAATTTGGAAAGCAAAGTAAAATCCTGAATTATTCATTTGTTTCTATTATCTGCCAGTCACCCATATTCTGCAAGTATCTAACAGTCCTAATGAAAATGGAAAACTAGCTTTTCTGATTCTGCATGAATGCATCCCGACGCACCGTTCCTGCATGGCTTGGAACGGGAGAGAAAGTCCACTCTTGTGCAGAGGGAGGATTATTGCATCCTGTTTACCAAATAGGTAAGCACAGCACAAGCCATCAACCTTGTCTGCCCAAGGCCACGCAGGAAGCCTCCAGCAGAGCCAGGTACAGATCCCAGCTCTCCTGCCTTTCCATTCAGTTCTTCGACCTGAAGGTAAGCAAAGATGGCTCAGAAGTAATCAATTCATTGCTGAAAAATGCTACGGGCAGGCTTCTTTTCTTTCAGGTTCAACTGAAGCCACTGAGACCATCAGTTTAAGGAACCGCCTTGCTCTCTGTGACAGAGAATGGAGGGAAGTTCTGATCTGCAAGATGGCTCAGTCAGACATAAGATAAAGCAGGAGGCATTTTCGTTGGATTATCAAGATTCAATGGTGCAACTCTCATTAACACAGTGAAAAGACGTGGAAAGACTGCAACAATCAGAAGTCTTTACACTCAGGTCTTTAGAGATGTAATGCAGATGTGTAGAATACAGTACATATGGATTTGCAATGTTACTCTGTTTTTTGTTACATTATAGAGCAACAGAGTTGTTTTAAGACTATCAATCTCTGCCTAGCTGTAACTCTGAAAGCTGATTACCAGTGCACTGAAGATAAAGTAAACCAGCATGTTTTCTCTAAAGCAGTCTTTTAGGTTCCCTTTACGATCAATGCAAAGAGTAAGGCACTTCCACAGCAGTTCACCTGCATTAGGAGGAAGAGACAAGGAGCTCTTTGGAGTTTGGAGGTGCTTTTCTTCACTGACCGAAGAAGGAGCCCAGCCTTGGACTAAACACAGAGCTCTGGGACGGCAAGTGATACGATCCTAGGAGTTAGGTGACATACCCTGACAAGTGGCATATTTACCCAGGCAGAAGTGAGAACAGTAGAACAAAGGTGAAGTTTTGATGAAAAAGATTATATTTTGCAACACATGGTGATTTTTTCCCCATCCAACAAAGAGAAAGGAGGCAAATCACAACCACAAGTGTTACATTGAGTATCGATTAAGTTACCTGACACTTATAAATTGGCCTGGGGAAACAATGGATTTGTGCAAATTTAACATTTCAATAGGAAATACAAACAGGTGCACAGATTCCACCAGAACCTCTGTGGGCAAGAACAAAAGATCGAGAATAAAAATGAAGATGGAGTTAGTGGCTAAGAGCAAAGCATGAATGCTCGTCACCAGTATGAGCACACTAGTACACAAAATAACCCTTGACATTGCCCTCAGTCACCATGGGATGCTGAGAATCTGCAGAATCCTTTTTTCCGGTTTAACCAAGCAGTGATGGTTTACCACTTTTGACAGTGGAGAGTCTTCATCTAGGTGCATCCACAATGCTCTGCTGCACAACAGAATCCCGTCCTTGTCCATCTCAAAGCTATGGCTGATCCATTGGCCTGGAGTTCATGCCATCTCACAAAGCAAGTCTGAGAACTCAAGAAAAAGATCACCTGCCCTTACTTATTGTAAAGCATGAGCAGCAGTTTTAGAGCCTATGAGCCGATAGAGATCTCTATTGTCCCTCATATAATGGGATCCTTTTTTTTGAGGCTAAATTCCTTGGGCTGGTACTATGGAAACATGGGTTTTTTCTTGGGTGGGCAAATCTCCTCTTTCTTTTGTGCATCAGTTTCCTGTGCCTAATGCAAATATAAAAATATTGTCTCTTTCCAGTGATATTCATTTGAACTGTAAGATTTTGGGCTGGCAGGAACTTGTACATTGATCAGTGTAATAATGTGCTCTTTTTCTTCTTTTCAGTGCCATTATAACAGAAAATCTAAAGTCCTCTGACATGACTAGCATTGGGTTGTCTTGTTCCCTATCAATTCGCGTATCTTTCAGAAATTGACTTTTTCCCACTTTTTCAGATGCATTTGCAATCAAAAATGAGCTTGGTATGATGCCCCTGACATAGCTGTCCAGGTGGTGCCCCTCAGACTGTGAAAACTGCTCCAGCAAACCAGTAAGGCAATGTTCTCACAGCCGTCAATGCAATTATTAATCACATCAAGGTGGGTTTGTTCCTGAGGTGATGAGAAGGGGTGAGGAGAAGTGGGTGCATGCAATGACAGATAGAAGCCAGGCTATGTCAAAGACATTCAGAGAGAAAAATGGATTAAGCCCCACAAAAGCATCTTTTAAGCAGTTCAGTATTTGAGAGGCTTTTTGGCTGACCCTGAGAGGGTTGGTTCAAGGGAGGCATGGCTCAGCAGCCACTGAAGAGACGTCCCCACTTAGCTATGCTGAGACATTTGATCTTCATCGCATAGGACACTGCCACCACTTCCTGAGTAAAAAGCCCATCCGCGAAGGCGAACCACAGCTAAAAGAAGTGCTTTTACGACTCTCCTGCCTTGAAAACCCAAGGGATTGATGTCTAGGTCTGCTATAGTCACATACAACAGCCAAGATGGGACACCACAGACAAAAGATTTTACAAAGCCAACTACCAATGATTGGGGCAGGAAAAAATTGCTTTCCTGTTTCTTTTGTGAATGTTCTTGGGACAAATAAACCAGGATATTTGACATTCTTTGAAATAACTTACATTTTTAGTTCTAGTTAGTCATTTGTCATTGGGTTGGTACACTCACTGATTTTTTTTTTCTATTATTACCTTTTAGGAATCCTTGAGACTAATAAAAAGCCATGAGTAAAAGCCTAAAGGAACAAGCTAGCAATCTCCTTTGTGCAGACGATGGGATATACAGCATGACCTGTATTTCTGAATCTTTTGGCAGAGGGAGTCCAGACTCTCATCTACTTGCTGTGGCCTCTCAAAGTCCTGTCAGTCAGAGCATTGCAGTTACACACGAAGGGTGAAAAAATACCTGTCACTGCATTTGGTCAAAGAAAAAAACTGCAAGGAAATGGAGCCTCCCATCTGTACAGAGAAGGTGCCAGGAGAAGTGCCTGGGCAGCAGAAGGATGTCAAAGAAAGGACAGTAGTGTTTTTGGGGAGTAAAGGGGGTGAGTGAGGCAGAAGGACCATTTTTTCATGTTAGGATGACTCACAGCAGAGGAGACACAGTGACACACCTTCTCAGGGTTAAGAGTCAAAGTTTAGAGCTAGTTTAATTGAAATTAGCTCATTTCCCAGCTGAGTAATCCACCGGCCTGATTCTCCATTGCCTGACGACTTGCACAGCCATTTACAGCAGGGCACAACGAGGGTAAGATGCTACAATGGGACTGAACTGTAAATGACACGACATGAAGGGCAATAAAGAGTTTGGCCCCAGATGTGGGAAGTACAGAGGTAACTTCCATTACATTTAATTAGTGCTATCACCATTAATTTCCTGTGCATAGACAGCAGAAGACATCCTTTTGATTTCAAATTAATTAACACATAATGATTAATCTGATAGGGTACATCTTTTCAGACAAGAGTGTCCTCTTGATCACAGTTTGGGTGCCAGCACCACTCATCATCTGTGTGTTTTAATTTCTAACTGCTCTCCAGAAGCAAATTTAGCTCTGCAAATCTGTCGATGGAATGAATGACTGGCTGGTTTCCATGTTCTGTGTGTTTTGTTCATTTGATAACACACTGAGAACATCTTGGAAATATCTTTTTTTTTTCCCTCTCCCCCTCCCCTCCACGGAGGTTTCAAGGTAGAAATTGAGGACTTTGCATCAGCGAGAAATTTATACAAGCTCTTTACTACAGAATGCAAGAAACGAAAAGTTTCTAAAAATTGAAAAACACGTAAACAGTTTATGGCAGGTTCCCAGACAGATTTGTCTCACTTCGGTTGCCAGCATTTAACAGAACCATTCTCCTTGCCACCAACTACAGTAAAGTGTGTTTGTTTCACTGAAACAGGATCTTGAACTTCATCAGCTTCGCACCATATTCCTCACACTGTATGATACCTACTGGATAGCGCTGTTAATATTAGTCTTCCCTTTCCATTTGTCAAGTGATTACCCAGTCACACTTGGTTAATATTTATCCACTTTCTTTAGACGTTTATGAATGCAAACATCTCCATATCCAGGTGCAACAATAGTTGAGTAGGCAGCGCACGGTTAACTTTAATACTGAGAAATATGCAACTAAACTTGTAGTTATATGGATATGAATTAGGAGGCAGCATCAAATCTCAGATACTTTGACTTAAAATGGCTGTTAAATTCCCAAGACATTCCATTTCCATACGGAAAATTTTTTAAGCATATTTATGGTGACCAGGCTGTTTTACAAAACACTAAGTATGTTTTCATGGTACAGAATGGAGAAAAAAATAAATGTTCTTTTCAGATCCCGTAACTAGGATGAGATGTTTTTCTATTATCAACAATATGAATTCATGTATATATAATTTCTGAATCAATTTCTTCATTTAGGTAACCACTAGAAAAAGAAAAGAATGGGAGGAAAACAACAAGAAGATTTTTCATACTGTTCTGCAGAGTCATTTATGTGATACGGTTGTGTTTTGCATTCTGGCTTAGCTATACTTTTATGGCAACTCCATCAAGAAGAAAGCTCGTTGTATCTATCTACCCATGTCTGTTCCAGTAAGCAAGAAGAAAGATGCAGCTAGCACAGTGCCTTCAAGCAGGAACAATCATAATTTATTGTCTATAGTGTTCGCTCTTTTCAGTTGCCATTTACCGAGCCAAACCACTTCTTGAAGACTTGGGACTTTTGTTTCCTCTCTGTCTTACTAGAAGCAAAAGGAGCTGACAAAAACCTTTTCAGTCTACAACTTTAGTCCCTGACTTTGGGCAGCTAAATGAAGGTCCCCTTTCCCTGCCCATCAACCTGTGAGTGGTTAAGCACACCGAAATCCTAGCTACAGTAGGAAGATACTGATTTATTTTGTCTCTTCAGCTTGCTTGCCATTTGCATTTAAAGAAATGAAGGACACTTGGTTTGATATTCAAAGCACCCCTGGAACATCCATGTGAAAACTCACAACTGAAGTGACTCCAGGGAACGAAGTTTTTCTAGAAGCGTGCCAGGTAGTGAAAGCTTGTAATAACACTTCGAGCCTTCTCATATGTTGGTAAATATAAATTTGGGTAGGTTTCTGTCTGTGTGAAGCCCTTCGTAAAATCCCTGCTTGGAGGCCACAATATCAACTTGTTCTGCTCTTTTCAAAGTGTAAGTCCCAGGGCTGGTTGAGACAATCAGTGTTGCCCACTGTGAATAACCGAATTGGAAGCTGATGGTATCATCATGCCACATTTTAATCACAATGCCAGCTCACTCTTAATTGAGAAGAAACATAACAGATAACACTAAATAAGAATAGCTAAAGATGTTTCCATTTGAAACAGCATAAGACTGTGCTGAAGAGGGAGAGAGAGAGTTGTATTTTAAGCCTCCCAGATACATAAGGGAAAGTGCATAAATTCAGTGCACAGGTTGTCACAAGCATAGAAACAAAACAACAACAGTGAAAATAGTAACAGCAGCAATAATTTTGTGGTACACTCAGTTTGAGTCTGGTCCTTTTGCTAAAAACCATACCCTGGCTGGACAAAAGAGACAGCCTATGAAGCTATGAAAAAATCAAAGCTCCTTGAATCTGGAATTAAGCTCTTTTAACTGGAATTAAAACCAGAAAAAAAAATATTTCCCACACCATAGCCAACAAATCAGAAGAGAAAAAAAAAAAAAAAGGCTTTCTAAAATTTTTAACCACTACAAAGAAAAAAAATGATAAGCTCCAACCTGTATGGCTTGATCCAGTTGTTACCCTAATGGAATAGTTTCAGGCTGGTACATCTGTGCCTCTGCTCTACCACAGACCCAAAGACTCAAAAACTGGAGGACAAGAACTGGTGTTCTTGGTGTGGCTTTCCACCCCCATTTTTTTTTTTTTTCAAAGATAACAGGAAGGGCAAGGAAAGGCTGTTTGCCAAGAAGTTGTGTTTAAGTTGACAGTTTGGACGGATGGCTGTTTGCTTAGCCTCTGGGTAAAGGGAAAGCAGAAATCAGGACTAGTTTAGTTTTTAACAATGGGAACTCTAGAAAAAGGATGGGAGTGATAGGGTGGAGGAGTGAGGGTAGTGATAACTGAAACAGGAAAAGAAAAAAAAAAGAAAGCCAGAAGTGGCTTTGTTTTTTTCCGTTTCCAAGAAATATATTGCTGTCCCTTTAACTCTGTACGCCTCTTTGGCACATGTACCAGGGGAAGGATTACACTTTACTAAGGAAGTAATGCAAACTTGTCTTCATTTGGTTACCATGGATATGGCACTATGTGAGACAAAGCCTCCCATTTGCATTGCAAACAACCAGGAGCAGTGAAGGACACCCAACTTGGTATTCTGGCCACAGAGTGTCCCAGGTTCTTCCTCCTGACTGATCACAAGTAAAACAGCCACCAGCTTTGGGTCTGCACGTGGTACCAAGAGAACAAGGGTAAGGGACGTTGTATTTCAGATGAAGAAGGAAGAGGCAGAATCACACACACCTGCAGCACAAATTCCATTTCTTGTGCTACCTAGTGTGAAATAGCTAACGGATGGGTATGGTGATCATTTAGCTTTGCAGCTTTTTCCCCCTGGGGTAGTAGAACTGAATCAATATGTTGGTAATCCGGAATACGTGATTTCCACAAACACTGGAATGGCATAGGAAGTGGCTAAGTTTTACAATTGGTGGGTGTTTATGTAACAGTTTTTATCTAGCTGAGTGTCCTCTTCATTCTGCATAAGTACTATATAAAGTACCTTAATTTTATACAAAATCCAGTTAAATGAGCAAGATGAACAGTCCCCTAAGCAGACCTAGTGGGAACCAGCACAGTACAGTTAATAGTGAAGAGGGAAATTGTCTTGTTTCCTTAAAACAAATTGCAGATGATTGTTTGTCTATTAGATTGCTAGATTGTCAGTAATTCTTTTTTATTGCTTTAAGCTCCACCAGATACATAGTCACACATCATTTTTATTCCAACTGACGTGGAAGACAAATATTATGACCCTGCTTCTATGGATAGAAATGGCCAAATTGCCATCAGTTTGAGTGAAAAAAGAATTGGATCCCAAAAAGGTAGTCCGCATGAATGAATTGAGGGTTTTCTTTCCAAAGGATCTTAGGCATGGATCAACTGGAACAGTAGATCAGACATTTGGCAAAGACATTGTTTCCTCCCTTAACACTGGACTAGGCCCATCCCTGAACTACATAATTCCAGGATAGTCTTCTTTGGTTCCTCACTTCAGGAGAGTGGCCCACAGCTGGTGACAGGGCAGCAGCGCCATCTAGGTAGCTTTCCTTTCATAAGGAAAGTGCATCCAGATCTCCCTCTGTCTTTACACCACCATTCTCCGTAGGTATGGGGGAAAAATTAGGACCACCAACCTTTCCGTTGCCCACCAAAGAGTACACAAAGTAGTAGCTTTGCACTAGCATAACCCCACTTACATCAGTGGATTTGTTTCCTGCTGGTGTCTGCGAGCGAGAGAAGCGTCAGCCCCAGATGTGTTTGCAGCTGGTCCCATGCCTGCCCCTGTATGCATTTTTTAACACTGTGCTCATGGGGACCTCAAGCCCACTGCCATCTTGCCCCTGAGCAAACACTGTCAGCAAAGAACAGGGAGCTTTGCAAAAGGGTTAAGTTACCTCTTTGCTCTGCTGTCCCACCTCAGCACCCTTCTTGAACTCCCACTCAGATGCTGGAATGGTGCAGAAATAAGCGCCCTTGAGACCGGTTTTAGAGGCGCACAGTAACATCACCAAACCAAGACTTCCACGTACCCTGAGGATTATTTCAGGTGTTTCCAGCAGCCCTAATGCTAAGTTAACTACTGACAGGACAGAATCTGCCAGGTCCTTCACTGAATGTGCTGCTGAGGAGAGTGACAGGGAACGGGGCAAGTGTTAAACACAGAAATACTGCCCCAGCCCCGTGGTGCCTTTGTAAGCACCACCGGACTTTATACGCACACACTTCATTTTCCTCCCTTTTTGGAGCATCCGGCAATTAAATAAATCCCTGGGTCTACTCTTTCATCCTCCATTTCTGCACCAGCCCACGAAGCAGGTCAAGAAGGGAGAGGGAGGAGGGTGAGACTCGAAACGGGAGCAAATACCTGGACCAGTGGCTCTCTCCGCATGCCTCTGACAGCTCTCCAGGGATTCCCAGTCCTCAGCCTCCCCTTGCAGTGGTGCAGAACGGGGACGCGTTGCCCATGGGCTGCTCTTAGTGCTCTTCCAGATGCACCCCGCAGCAGCAACAGGAAAGCATAGAAAACACCGGTGCCAGCCTGTCTTGTCAGGCCAAAGCAAATGCAAACCCTGACCGTACGTAGGTCTCCTTGAAAACAGAGCTTAGCATTTCATTTACTTTTAGTCCAAGCCTCCTGCTCTGTAGGACCCTTTCCTTCCTCTGCAACAAAATTGATTAGGAAACAGTTTTCTTGGCATTTCTTTAAACATTAGCGCACCGGCCAGTAAAGATGTAGTGAGGCAGGAAGGATGGTAAGTCTCGTGAATGACAAAATGACTTGGAATGAATAATCTATGAAAAGCACTATTTTCTTTAATGTCTGAAAATAAGTTTAGGCTCCTTCCTCCAATCAATAGGTCAGTTCCCTCTGCGTGTTCAGTCCTCTGTTTGTTTTAGTAAAAAACTTTTTGTTGCTTTAACTCTATTAATCCTGCAGAACCACAATAGGGATGGGAAAAGCAGCATTCCCTTCCTCCTCACATCAGCACGACCGCAAGTTCTATATGGTAACGCTGAATCTATAAATGGTAGATATCCTGCTATTTCCACTGGTTTCAAGGGAGTTACAGACAGATATCCCAGAAGAGGTAAATGGCCTGCTATTTTTATTTTCAGCATTGTCAGAGCCAGGAATAACTCACCCTGACTCTTATGGACAAGGCTAAATTTGCAGAACTGAAATTTAGAACATTTCATTTCTTCTTGATAAAACTATGATCTCTAAGTCATAAAGGATATAGCAATAGTTAAGTGAATTGGCCCTTGTCATTCTTACAGGGCTCTTTTCAAAGTACAGCATCAGTGCAAACTATTTTTTACATCCGTTGCTATTTATAACAATACAGTTCAAGTGGAATCTGGTTCTCACCAACCTTCATATCCCTACTCCACCCTCACATACGAGCTCAGACTTCTTATTTGATGATAACAGTTCAAAAAGCCAGTATTGTCTATGGGATGGGTAAACATTTCACTACGTCTCCTGTAACGTCCTAATGTGAAGAAGCAGACACTGATTCTGCTTGCTTGCAGCTAGTCACACCCGATTTTGCCATGATTTTGGAACAGATTGGGATAGCTTTAGGTTTAGTTCACAAGCAGCCTGGCTGACTTCAGTCAGAAGCTGGTGTGCTTGGTATGCGTCAGCATATAAGGAAAGAGCTGACCTTATCTTAAAGGTCTTTTCCAACCTAAATGATTCTGTGATTCCTATCTCATTCCTAGAGATACTACAAGTTCACGAGAATTGCTCCGACAAGAGTTTAACTAATCCCCTCTTTCTCTCTTCAGTGCAAAGTTTCAACTGATTTTTCTTTCATATGGAAGTAGACAGGTTTTGCCCAAAATTACTCTTGATTTAACTGACAGTCACTTCAGGTCTAGTTCTGAGACCACAAAAGTCAGTTGAAAATTACCTACTGAGAATTTGATTCAGGCTTCATCCACACTAGACTCTGCTAGCCATCACAAACATTAATTTCCCCCATCTGTGACCTGGCACAGGAAACCCTGAGGGCAAACATTTTACTTTTCTGTGTTGATAAGAGCATGCTTTGCATACCGGGGGCGGGTGGGGGGGGACTGTAAGTATATGTAATCTTTTGTGCTGTAGACCAGATTTTATGTCCTTTAGTCAAACAGAGATGTCATTTAAACAATTGCTAATCCTATCACTATGTCTGAGAAAACAAAGAGTATAGTCGATAAGTCAATAACTTAATCTGACTTTATACGGACCAGTAAAACTACATGGCTCAATATCTTAGATAGCGGTATCATTAGACACTGGATATTTAACTACTCAGTGACATAAGCTTCAAGCTTTAGCTGCTGGAAATGGCATTGTCCCTTGCACATGAAGTGATATAGTATGAGACACAGTCCTGCTGCATTAGAAACACCTTCCCTCTCTATTAGATGCATTTGCACGCAGTGGAACACCAGAAAAGGAATTTTTCCTCCAAAGTTACTTCTCTTGGCACCACTCTTCTGGCAGTAGTGCTTGTCTGGCATAGGCTTACAACACAAATGCAGCTTTGATAAAGAATAAGGGAAAGTAAACAGCCTTACCTAGGCCAGCACGGGTACCACAGAGCATGCCGTAATGTTCCTTCAGAAGCCAGAGGATGGATGGGTGAGACTCTCCAACAGATCTACCATCTCAGCTCAACAGCTCTGAAAATCTCTTGCAGCTTTCCCATTCCTAAAGGAGAGAGGACAAACATTTGCCTAACCTTGGCTGACATTTTCATAATCGCCACCCATTCACGCCAAAAAGAAACCCGTTTTTCAAATGTGCTTTGTCTACTCTGTGTCACGTAAGCGTTTCCAAGAATAGACGTGTTCAGGAAGTTTTGTATTGTTGAGCTTTTTCTTAAAGTGGTGTGGGAAGTTGACGTAGCGCACATTTTAGGGCCAGCAAGACCTGTTGTGAGGGCTGCTGCCCTGTTGATGCCACAAGCCAACCTGTCTGTGCACAGGGTCGTACGTGAATGCAAAACACTCCAGGCAATCCTGCGGGCAGACACAGGCTTGGAAGAGGTCCCAGCAACATCAAAACCTGGACTGCCTTAATGTGGTCAGTCCACGCCACCTTCTACAGGTGTGAAGGTCCAGATGTCTGCAAGAAACCAGCCTGCCCATATTGTCAGTCAGGTGCCTGGGGATGGTGGCGACCGCAGAGTTCATCAGAGCAATAAAAATTCCTGGTGCCTTCACTACTCATGGAAATGGCACAAAGCACTCTCAAACATCAATCCCAAGAACAAACAAGACTTTTAAAACAAACAGGCGAGCTAACAAAAACAAACTCAGCACTTGAAAACTAATGAAAATAACAACACAGCCAAAGCCTGCAAAGCTGCTCTCATCAGACTTGAAAAAAAACAAATAAACAGCCTGACAAACAACAAATCCAACCTTGCAAAGCTACTCTCGGCAGCACAATATTCCCACAAACATGTAACTGCTGCAGGATGTCCCATTTCAGCTGGGGGCACAGGCACTTTCAATAGCCCCAGTACACCACAGATATTGAGCAGACCAGCTAGCATGGATATCACCTGGCGCAAATCTCATATCCTCATCTTGGCTCAGCCACTGACTTCCACCAGCTATTCCGGGCAAATAATTTGACTGCTCTGTCTCTACACCGCACCCCTTGTAAAGTAAAGATTCTAGCAACCTTTCACATGTATATTAAGGTATGCGTAGCACTTTACACATTAATATTATATATTCCCTATAGCCATCTAAAGTCAGTCCTCACCAGGGATGAAACATCTCCTCTGCAAGCACATGATACAAACTTGGAAAGCAACACTCGTGAGGGAAAGGATGCCCTCGAGCAGCCCTTTGTCCAGGAATTCTCACCAGAAAAGTCTTTATAATGTCTCCCTTCAAGTGTATTGAAAGCTCAGAGTTCATACTGAATGGGATTCATAAAATAGCCAGATCACGAAACTGTAGTCAAGTAGGTTAACTAAACCAATACTGAGATTGGAAAAAGAAAGATCAAGGAAAAGCCTAGGAATCCAATCAGAATAAGTTATCATGTGTGAATACATGTAAAAAACACATGATTTCATTAAGTGTAATTTATCCTCCCCCTTTCTTTCTCCCAGTCTTCTCCTACACTTTTTGGCTTCCCACCTCATCAGTGAGGAAGTCCAAAACGCAAACCACTGGTTTCACGTCTAACTTCAGTCCATTCACTATCTCTCGTTGCTCACACGTGAGGATAGATGTACAAAACTGAAAATAATATAAGCACATCAGAGCTGCACTGAGCTCCATCAAACTCCTGGCATACAGCGCTAGCTAGTTTGCACTCTTGCATGGCATTTTACCAGAGATAAACAAGTTTAACAGCACTCGTTGATATTGCTGAAAGATGCAGCAAGATGCCTGGCAAAGCCTGGCAGGGACGTCTCTAAACACAAAGGTGTGTTGCATGGTGTTCACATAGCAAACTCACACTCCCAAAATTTATTTTCCCTAATGAAACCCTCTTTAAGTGGAAAAATGTCACCCAGCCTGGATTAGCAATTTATGTCCACTTGTCCTCCCTATTTCAGAGCATTCAGTGGACCATTGTACCAAAGAGGTGAAGTGAGAAAAATCAAGTTAAAGAGGCCGACAGAAATAAACCGGCTTCTTTTCCACAGCTTTCTAACCAAGTCAGACACTGTATTCCAGTGTCTTTGTGACAGCCGATATGATGCAATTTATCATTACCTTACCCAGAACACAATTTATTGAACATACAAAAAATTCCTTTCATGATGATTTTCATCAGGACCCAGAAACTGTGTTGCAAAGACAACATCTCACCCTCCAGTATGTAACTGTTGGGTCAAATGGTATTCTCAGTTTTCTCTCTAAACTTTCCCCATATACAAAATCCTTTGATTTAATTTAGATTTCTGATCTTTCCATCATTCTTATGTAATATTTTCCCCTTTTTTCCCAGAAAGTACCAACTGAAATTTTACAAACTCTTTCAAACCCATTAAATGCTTCTACTTTAGTAACATCAAACCAACTAATTTTACTGTTATCACTTAATTTGAAAATATGTATTTTCATGAACTCCATTTCTATGTAAAAAAACCCTTTCAGACTGGAAAGAAAAGAAGTCTTGTGACGAAAATGCTGTAAGGTACATTTTGAACAAGTCCAGAAGAAAGGCCATCCTAAACAGTTTCAGGTCAAGAGCTGGTCAAAATGAACTATTTTTATAAAATGTTCTCGTTCTGGCAGACCAATATTTTTAATAAGGAAAATGTCAAAAAATGTTCTAACCATCTTTATCTCCAATTCCTTTCCCTGCTCCTCCCTCAATCTCAAATTACTTTGAGGAGAGTCATGTCCTGTTAAAAGACACATTTGTCTTTCAGGAACAAATTTTATACGTTTCTGAGAGACGCAACATGATGAATATGATTGCCAAGCGGCAGTAAGCTGCTCCTCTGTTTTGCAGGCAAACGTTCTGCATTTGGTGGGAAATCACAGCGCATTCACATCCTTGTCTCCATGTAGTCTTTCGCTTTCTATAAAGAAAGCCTTGGCTGGGCCTTCAGAGTGGATATACTTTGCTGTGGCCCTCGACAGAGGATGAAAGGCATATACTTGTCACCTCAGCTCCATATGAGCCACAGGAGGGGACTATCCCAAAGACCTGGTATTAAAGTGTTCCTCATTCATTACTGGGGGGATTTGCCCACTGCAAAGGATGTGCGATTGCACTGACAAATCTGAGGTTATATTTTTGGTAGACAGAGTGGATTTGCACAAACACCCCAATGGCCAAATTTCCCTCCTTATCTGAGTGTGACCCACTGAATATACAGCAACTGGCTCAAGTTTAGGCTCAGAAGCAGCACAGTGTGTGCTTAGAATTAAGGACAGCTTCCACTGGTTTGCTGACTTATGCTTGAAATTAAGCAAGCTGGACTCAGCCCTTCAGTGGTAGATTTTCCATCAACTTTTCTGCAATAGTATTTTAAATTTTCCTTCCCCATCGCCTGTAAAAAAAAAAAAAAAAATCAAATAGCTCAGCTTCTTCCTCAGAGATTTAAAGCCACAGATGACTTCTGTACAAATAAAATCTAAAAGTTTGGTTGATGACCTCTGACACTGAAGTGAAACTATTCCTCTTAGAGCTATTTCTAGAATACTAGACAAAAAAAAAAAAAAGAGAACATTTTTCAACAGGACAGTCATTAATAAGGAGCTATTTGCATGTGTGCATGTGTCTGCTTTTTTATCGGTGCGTATGAGGAGTGTACAAAAGTAGAAGAAAGTGCTGAAAGTATATTTTTCCAGCATTCTCTGTGAAGTTAGCCAGAAACATGACGAAGAACAAATCTGGATGGGGAAAAAACTAATATGTGCTCTTTTGCAACCCAAAGCACAAAGAGCTCATTCTGGGCTCTTTTTGTCACACGGGAGACTCCAAGTCAGAGTGCTAAAGGCAATTTAGGAACACAGCATATAAATGACAGTGCCTGCCCTGCCCTGTGACTGCACACTCCCTAGAGACATCTGGTTGGAAAATTTCCGAAAAACTTTCTTTCCCCAGTGAAAAATAGGTTTATGTTGAAATTGAGATTCTTATGAGAATGAAGCTTTCACAAGCTGGGATTTTGTTTTTTTAATGTGGTTTTTTTCTAAAGTTGTCTTTAAACAAGCACGTTTAGAAAGACACTTCAGTGTTTTCACATCCCATTTTCCCACTCTGCTACTGTGTTACAACTGGCAAACATTGCTCAGCAACTACAAAAAGTGGGTACCCCCCCACTTTTTTCTTCATTACATTCAGATCTTTGTCAATAACAAAAGTGTGCAGACATTGGCATAGAAAAGAGTAAGCTGGTGTCTAGAAAAAGGTACTGTGACTTTAGGGAATGTTTTCAAAACTGCCATAATCTAGAAAATTTATATGGCCATAGTTTTCTATTTCTCCATGCTTGCATACAGATTAATACACTGTCTATGCAAAGTTTGTTGATTGTTATCATTCACTGAGTGTCCTTTATGGGAGGCGCTAGAAAAGGAGATAGAAAATTACATATTATATAAACATGATTCAGATCATAAACCTTTCGGATCCTATAGAAAGTTCAGAAAGACAGACTCTATTAGTAAGTGCAGAATGACAATCTTCCAAATCAAATCCATCTTCCATACAGAAAGGAGTAAAATGATTCTACAATCACTTATGTGATCTAATTTTATACTTGCTAGGATTCTGTTCATTATTTTTAAGGAGAGGATGCTGTAGGAATGGCTGCCACAGTCAAAATGCTCTATATAAGAACAAATATTTTGGGGTCACTCTGTCTTTTCTTTAGTATTTCAGCATTTGTGACATCCTCCCTAATATCCCTTGGGCCTATATCTTTTTGGTACTGAAGATAGCTGACAATCTCCTACCATACAGAATCTCTGAAATATTCCAGTTCCCCTTAGAAGATCGCTGCAATAAAATACACTGAGAGAGTAGAGCAACAGCATTTGGACACAAATGTTTATGAAAAGACCTGGATAGTATGTGATTAATTGAACAGACGTGCAAATTCCCACCAGCAGAGGTCATTTTCACCCTAGAATGAATTAAGAAGCTCATAAAAAGCTCTGTCTTTTTATCTAAGGAAATGTCTTAAAAACAGTCCCAATGCCCTGGGTATTCTTCAGCAAAGCAAGTAATCTGGGGTGGGATAGAAAGAATGTTAAAAAGCTTAAGCAAATGCTCTTAATTTGATCAAACAAGTTCAGTCTGTGCTGTGAAATATCAGCAAACCCGCTGCTTTCACATTTCTTGTGCATATGGGATTGGTCAGTTTAAGCAACCCTGATGGTCTGAATATTTTTCCCCAGCAATTATATTTGTCTGCCTATGCCTAAAAACTTGCCTATGCAACACTAAAACTTCAGAGAAGATTCAGTAAATATGCAGCGGGCAAATGGGAGCCATCTGTTTTCTCCCTTTTCTTCCTCGTGTCTACCAGCATCATCTGTGACTCCCCAGAAGGCCAAATACCTCCCTCACATAGAATCATAGAATTGTTGAGGTTGGAAGGGACTTTTAAGA
>RSEF01000002.1:57553818-57567202 GCA_003993805.1 Himantopus leucocephalus
TGGCCTTCTTGGCCACCTGGGCACACTGCTGGCTTATATTCAGGCAGTTGTCCACCAACACCCCCAGGTCTTTTGCTGCTGGGCAGCTTTCGAGCCACTCCGCCCCAAGCTTGTAGCGTACTGTAACATACTCAGCCCCAGTGGCACGGCTGTCATTGAGGGGCATCTTTGACAAATTGGCTGTGTACACAAGGATGTACACATGCATGCCATTCACCCGAAGATCAAACTATGAACTAATACATACCAACATTTGAGTTTCAGGAGGGGGTGCATTTTAAGTTTTTAGCTTTAGCAAAGGTAAGAGATGTTATTTAGAAAAGAAACCTGGAAATAAATAAATACATAAAAATTAAAAGTTGATAAATACCTGTCAGACACAGCAATGGCAGGAACATGAGAAAGCATTAAACTGTTGTATTGTAACAAATTAAAAATAGAAACAAAGGGAAACAGGAAATTTGATTATATGTGCAATTGTCCAAAATGGGCATTGTAAGTAACACAATGATTCAGAAAATGAGTAGGCGTGTGTGAGAGGACAGTTGGTAGTAACTAACTACCATACAATCATACTAGGAAACACACCTATGCTGGACATTAGGGAGTTTTGATTTTTGGGTTGTCTTGCCAGATGCTTAGAAAAACATTTCCTTTTACATTGTCTCACTGCCATTAAAAACACCTGCACTCACTGGCCAAATACCTCTCTACCATATAATTTTGTACTTTGTTGAAACTACAAGTTTCCACCATGGATATATTGTGCTATCTGCTGAAGAAACACAGTACAAAAGCAGTACAGTTTAACATTTCCACAGATTTTATCAACTGTAACATGGCACAATTTTTTCCCCACCCCAACAGGGGCCAGGACCCCACTGCACTAGATGCTGCGTAAATGCTATAAGCACGTACTATCTTCTAATTATGTAGAAATAATTTCTAAATTGTTGCAATGCAAGGAACATCATTTTATAGTTCATTTGGACTTCTAGAACATTTTTATAGCAAGATACATGAATTTCTTGAACTGACAGATCAACTGTCCTTGTCTTTCACACTCAGCATTTTGGTGAACTTTCTACCCCAAAACCTACTGTGGGACTAGATTATGCATGTGAAACTGTTGAGATGATGTTATTTTGTCTGTCTGGTGTTTTGAGAAGACCAATATACGTTGACTTGTTATAAAGCCAGGACAGAAAGTAAGTTCCAAACTGGACTGTGGCCAGGCTGGTGTCTTGCACAGTAACACACTCAGCAAATCTGGGCTTGAGTTTGATCCAAACTGCCTGAAAGACAATGGGAAAACTTTGAATTAGGCCCAGTGACAAAGATAGAAAGGGACAGGTTTTGTTTATAAATGCCATGAAGACTGTTATTGGGGGCAACAGGAAAGAGGGAGGAAAGGATGTGAAATATCCCTTTTAAGTCTGACAACACTGCTCGACAATCACTATACAGGAATTAACGCTTGGCAAAGCAATAATATTCCTATTTCTCCTTGGTTTACACCAAGGACCGAAAGGGGAGTTGAAGGAGATTAATTACTTTGCCTGCTAATCAATGCAAAGACATATTTTTCTGCTCCTCCATCTCATAATTTTTATTTCATCTAGTTTGGGTTTTTTTAGGGTTGCCAGATGTCCCAGTTTCACTGGGACAATCCTGGTTTTTGAAGGTACATCCCATCTGCTCTTGAAAATATTTCTGTTCACTGCTCTCTTGTTGATTGTATGCTTTTAGAGCAGCCAGCCAGCAAAGGACTGCAGGAGAGAGGCTGATAAATTATTATCAAACTATAAAAAGCTGCCCATATTTCCCCAATGCTAAAAAATTAATTCTGTAGGGAGACTTTTTTGCAAAATGTAAATGGTCACCATGGCACACAAAAAATTATGACTACAAGTCCCACCGCTGCTCGGACATCACCCCTTAATGTGCATACATTTCAAACTGGAATCACAGAATCACGGAATGGTCAGGGAAGTGGTACTTCTGCATTTCCTGGGCTGCCTGAGCTCCCATCATAGAGGAAGCTCTGGACTTTTTGATTGTGAAGCCAAGCAAACAGATCATCTAAAACCAGGGTGGGGGAGGACATTGCAGAAAAAACTCACACGAAGAGCTGGACTTGGAGGCTGCAGCAGCGTATGTGACCATCACGGAGACTATGCTGCATCCCTGACCCAGATATGTCCCTCAAGGAAGTAATAAGAGAAGAAGTCTACAGCTTGATTAGCCCAAAGTGTCTAGAGAAAGTGAAGGCTTACTTCTATGCTTTCAGTCAGGTCCAGATCCCTATCCCAGCTGCTAGCTCTCACAAATATATTATGATTATAATGACTGTATGATGATATGATTCCTAAAGCTCCAGCTACTGGAGTCATGTGAATGTTTAAGAATCAAAGCTATTCATTAAGAACAGAAAGTGAATTTGTGGCCCTCATTACAAAAAAAGCTTGCCAAATCAACTGTGAAAGCACAAACGAAAAGCATGCCAAGTCAGTTATTTTCCATTCCTTTTCATGGTGTCCTTCTGAGGCTTGACTCATGGTTTCTGAATGCTTGGGGAGTACAGGAGAAGATCAAGAATAAGAGAAAGCAATGATACCTCAAATAGGAGGTCATCTTCTGCCAATCTGGTGCCACGTTTGCAAACAAATCCTATCACAGTATCTCCCGTGCATTTCCTCAGACTTACCAACATTCAGACAACTACCTCACTTTGTTCAAGCAAACGTCTCATTAAAAACTGCTTTTGTCACAAAGACAGCAAGGGACTTGACAACATCTACACTGCAGGTTGTGCTGAAAGTAGAGGCATAAAAATTCCAGAAGGTAAGAAGCATAACAGCTTCCCTTTTCTCCGCCAAAGTATGGGGAATTAGAATGGAAAAAAAGATCTATAGTTTTCACTCATCTGTCAATACAAACAAATATTTGAGCTCTTTAAGAATTAGAAATAGGGTAAATATATTTCAGCTAGTACATCTAAAGTGCTGTTAGTATATTTATAAACTAAATCAGTACAAACCTTTTCTTGCAAATAACAGCATACTGGAGAACCAAGTTTGTGGTGGGAGAGAGGGCTTACCAATTGGTAGAGTTCAAAAAGGGGAAGCGTAGAATACCAAAAATAAACAACTTCAGTCTTGCTTACGTGAAATCTAAAAAGAAAATTACATCCATGAAACTCAGGCATCTAGAATGGGATTTATTTGTCCAAATGACTGACTGTAAAGGGAGCCAGGCTCCCTAGCTCAGGCACAGGAATTTGCACTCCAGACAGCTGGAGTGAGATGGGATGCTGGAGTGAGATGGGGTGCATCCCACTCCTAACGCTCTCATACAGATAGAGGAACAACTGTTTTTAAACAGTTTGGAAAGCCACCATAGCTGTCCAATACTTACTGAACATAACAAAGCCAGATATTAACAACATATTTACCTTAGAGCACATCGGAATCATAAGGTGCTAATACTGTCTAGAACCAGTAACTTCACCTGAAATATTTAATCAGCACAGAAACAATTTTGAAGGACCAATGTACAGCAATGACAGTATGATTCTCTTGTTTTCTTCTGGGATAAAATTTTAGTGGGAGAACAACTTTATTTTTTCCCCTCTGCATTTCTAATTGATGGGAGGAAACTCTTGAAATCCTCATCCTGCCTTTCCAGCTCTGCCTGCAACAGTCAGCTGTCTCACCAGCCAACACAGTCCTTCTGCTTCCTCTTCCTCAGGATAAACGTCTTGCCTCCAAACAAAAGCTCACTGGAGCAGAAAATTTCTTTTTTCTTGCATTTCAAGGTCCAGCTTACACGCAGGTGCTTTGATAACTGTCTTCATCCTGCTGCAAGGCTCTTCTAAGCACAGCTTGTGACACCTCCATATCTCCTATGGCACTGCAGTGGCCCATCCCAGCCAGGTCTGAGCTTGTTCCTGGCTGGAGCATGACCCACACACCCTTCTCTGGCAGAAGGTTTGGGGAAGAAACCTCCCATCTTGTGCTGAATGAGGTACCTGTTACAGCATTGCTGCATCAACGCACGATCCTTGCAGGATGCCGTGCTTCTAGGGCAGCACACAACAGGCTGGTTGCAAGCTCATGGATCACAAACCGCTGAACTTAGATTAAAAAAATGGAGCACATTGGTTGGCAAACATGAGTACCGGCAGTTTTAGACAAGTGAACTCAAACTCTGCAGCTGTGTGCAACTTACCTGAACTTGCTCTCTCGACTCTGATGGCAAAACAAGGACATAGGTTTAACTGGTAGCAGACAGTAAGGAAAGCAATGACTGGTACAGCTCTGAGAGAAGGTTTTGAGATCATGATTCCCTAATACTATGGGAAACATTTCATATTGGCATGCTTTTTGGAACTAAAACCCCACCTGTAAAATGCACATTTTTGCATGCAAGGTGTTATTTGCAGACGTGGAGAGATATACCTCAAAGGTCACAAGACAGGTAATTACTCCTTAATTTACACGGTCTGTGGATTCAGCTGACCACAGTACTCGCTTGTATTGTGTGTATAGTATTAGACATGTATAATCTGCAATATAAGGAAGTTATAAAGTTTATTGCCAAATGCCTGTAGAGGAGTCAAAACATCTCTACCACTTAACAGCAAGCATCTCAATAATTCATATACCAATGCCAGCAATAGCAGTGCCACCATTTACACAAAAGATTTGCAGAAAGTCTTTCTGGCTGCTACATCCTATGTTTTCAGTAAGGATGCCAGTCGTTTTTCATTTGACATTTGTTCTATCTGAGTTAAAAAGATGTTAAATTAAATTTTAAAGCTGCACAGATACAATTCTAGGTGCATGGAGTGGAGCAGTGCAAACAAAGTCTCTTGTCGTTTTTCACTTGTCTCCACATGGTAATTTTGTTGCTTTCATGAAAGATGGGAAAGGCACTTTCACTCAATAAACAATCTCCAGTGTCACCCTTAAGTAGTTAAATTCTCTGCAAACAAAAACCTATACTTGGTGTTTGCATAAAGCTACTTTGGTTTTGGAGTCCCTCAGACCTGTCTTCTCCTGCTGGGTGAAATATAAATTTTTGTCCTAATATATGCCTGGTGAAGAGCAATGAACAAGTATGGGTAAATCTTATAGTCCAGGTACACTGAATCTTTCACTTCCAGGATACATCCAATTCACATGGCTTTTACCACAAAGGCTGTCTGCATACATGTACTGTATCCGCTGTTCTCCAAATAGCTTCCACTTACTGGACAGCACAAGTGCAATTATTTCTGTCCAGGAAACACGTTAGGCTCATTCTTGTTACAAAATACAGTTCCCACATTTTGGTCAGTTTCCTCTATGCCCCACATCAGTTCAGCATTTCACTGCATTGTTCGACGTGGAATTTAAATACCAAAGTAAATGCATTTTTTGTATCAGAACTATTGTCATCACTTAGTTCAACCTGGATACAGGCAGATCAAGCAGAGTGTGAGCACTCATTAATTCCGGAGATGAAAGAGGTTAAACACTAGACCTCGAAACTACAGGCAACTGTTCAAAAAAACAGTGCATCACTAGAGTACTGTATGTTCTATGAGTGGGTTAAAAAGCAATCGAGAAAGATCCAAAGACAATTCTGCCTCTAGGATGAATTAATTCAGAGAAGGGAAAACAATGCTGTTAAATAAGAAATTACACAAACTTTTATTTGAACTTGAAACAAATCAGATCACAGACCTTTGGGGAAGTGTAAAAGATTGTATTTGATTGTTTTCTATTTCTTACCCTTATTTTCTCTAATTGTGATCAAGACAGGAAGGGCCAGTGCTGAAATATAAAAGAAAACGTTATTAAAACTGTTCTCACTGTGACAGGCTAAAGCATCAAAAACATTGTGAAATGCCTTTATTAAATATGTAAAGCTATTGTAAATACACGCTTAAGTGCTTTATTGCGCTTGAAATGCAGTCTTTTATTTCTCAGACAAGATGAAACAGAATAAAGAAAGAGAGAAAGAGGAGGTGCTTTAAGTCCTGCGTTGCACATCTGGTACTACAGAAGCCTTACAGCAAGGGGTTTTGGCAGAGCCAAGTGCCAGGCCTGGCTGCTCATGGTCCCACGTGAAGCAACCCAGCACAGCAGACTAGTGGAAGATAAGGTGACAACCACTCCAGCTTGGAGCTCCTGCTTTCCACACCAAAATAATTCAGGCAGGGAAAAAGGCAAAGCAGGCACTGCTGCAGTGCTTGACTCTATGCCTTTCCTTCCTTGCTCTCTAAAAAATGTTAAAAAAGGTTGTGCTGCTGGTATCATAGAAGTTTCACCCTCAGGGAAGCACAAGAGGCCACAAAAAGGTCTTTCTCACGGGGCCTGCCTTGGGTCAGCCTTTGTCTTTGGGCTCCCATGCTCTCATATGGCCTCGCAAGGCTTGGAGACCCTTCGGACACTGCTGAGCCCCTGCCATTTGTTCCTGCTACGGGAACAAATCACTGGTCAATCACCCATGCCCATTTCGTCTTTTGCAAAACAGTGTCAGTTGTTGGTCCGAGCACAGAACGGTATTTGACAACTGCCCCCAAACGTTTGCTGGGAAGATGCTTATCTAGATCCACCGAGTTGATTTCCCGTTTGGTTAGGCAGTATGCCCCTGTTCTGCAAGGGTAATGCCTACGTGCTGGGAAATTTTGTGCCTCAGCAGAGTGATACTGTATTTTGTCTCACAGATAAGATTACATATGGGATTTCCAAAATTGTTATAGATCGGTATTTTAAGTGATTGCACAGCAGCTCCATGTCTGCTATGTGCCTCACTAGCAGATAGGATACTTCCTAGTCCTAAATGCAAAACAAGTCTCCTGTGTTTTAATTCAAAAAGCCTGGAGAGGCAGCAAAGTCTTAAAGCCTGCAAGCATAGATAGACCCACTGGCACCTGTTTTCTTCAGAAGTTTGACAAGAGATCTTTATCCGAAGCTAGCCTACCTACTTGAAGGGTATGGAGATTATGCATAACCCTTGGCCAGTTGCACTTATTTCTGCAACGGTTTTAATACACATCACCTCCATTATAACAGCTTCTGAGCAGCCCCCAACCTCTAATGGATTTACCTTTATGCACTATATTTTTCTTAGGTGGGTGGACAACTAAGTCTCGGAGAAACTAAATGACCTTCTTCAGTCCACCCAGGAAGTCTAGAGCAGGGCAAGACTTTGAATATCCTCCTTCTTGGGCCCATCATCTTCCCTTCCTTTCTAAAGGACAGAGAGTTGATTTTCAGCAGATTAGAAATAAAACCTATACAAAAACAAATTGCCCAGAGCTGACCATCCCAAATAGGAACATTTGCATGAATACTTTTGTATAACATGTTCCTGTTCTGGCAGGATATCTCACCCCTTCGGTTCCTCTGTGACTCAGGTTCGGAATACTCGGCAGTGCTGAAAATTTGGGCCATTTCTGCCTATAAACTAGGTTTTACGTGTGCACATTACCAGGTGCTACCAACAGTGTGGGAGACCCCTCATCATTGCTATGGACAGATGAGGCTGTGCATGCTTTGGCGGTACACACATAAACCACTTGTTTAGTACAAAGTGGATATATATTCTCCAAGGCAAATAAAACCATTTCAACTTCTGCCTATGACTTCACGGGAGATTTGAAGAATCAAGCAAACTCATTAAGGCAATTAAATGATCTTTAAAATGTGAATCAGCTCAGCTCTGGTTTCCTGGATTTTAAGGGAGGGAGGCAACAACAGAATTCTCTAATCTAATCATGACTTGAAAGTAAATAAAATGAGAGAAACTGAAATAGTTGCTGACTCTCACAGGAAGAAACATAGGAACAGTGGCAGATAAGCACTGTGTCACTTCAGGGACAGAAGGATTATGTTTCTCTGCTTCTACATAATTGTCTCTACCTGGACAGATTTCCAATTGTGTCATCCACACCAAAGGGAGCATTACTAGATTAATTACTGTAGTCTACAAGGTAGTCAGTGACCGTAGTATCTAAGCATATTCAGCACGGAGTATGACATTTAAATCAGGCAGGGAAGAACATGTAAGACTTTGAGGGCTGCAAGTCTCTTCAGATATTTTGGAAGTACAACAGAGTACTAGCTTTTCTACCATCTTCCCCCTGTTATAGCAGACCCTCACATTCTTCCTAATGAACAATCTTTTAAAAATACATACCCCTGTAACAGGGGTAACCAGTGACTAACTTGTTGCAACTGTTTTTATCTAGGAAAAACAAATCTGTGAATATTGTGCATCTAATGGTCAAAAAAGCTTTAGCAAGGTTCCTGAAGTCTGTGGTATAAGGCATTTCAGAACGAAGATGCTCTGGCATTTTCAGTTGAATTTTAAAAATTCAGCCTAAAATATCTAATAGTTCTGCTGCTTACCTAAATTTCTCTAAAGGTTATTTGTGTTTTATAATACAAAAAAATGCTCTCAGTAAAATAATAGTTTTGCAAAACCAAGGCAATTTTAATCTAAAATAAGTTCTTGCGTAACAGCAGGTTTGACTTTCCTTATTTTTCTGTCTTGCTTTTAAGAGTTCAGAAAACTCCAGCCAAACTTACCATTTTCATTCCAGTCAAAAAGCAGTTGCTTATAAAAAGGCATTTTCAAAGAAGATATTTCTGTGACACCCCTCACGCTGATACTAGATCACTGCATTGCACACAGCTCTGCGCCTTGAATTTTCAGCTCATAAAAGATTGTGGCGCTGACAACAGAGGCCAGACCCACTGATGAAGGAAGCACCTTGTGTAGCAGTAACAGGATCTGGGACTAGCCAAGTGCTTCTCGTTTTTTGAGTGTGCTTTTTTGGTAGTGATTAATCCAACCTTTAAAGATATAGCAGAATACACTGACAAAACCCCAGTTCTGTTAGCATAAAATACCATCAGCTACCCTTTTTATAGCTATATGTGCCGTAAATCACTTCTTGCCATGCCTATCCATGGCAGTTACACCTTTGCTAATGAAAATGTGTGGTACAGACCAACAGTGCCCAAGTCATTGACGTTATCAGCCAGTTTTGCCTGACGAGAAATAGCTAGCCAGAGACAGCAGCACTTGGGAAGGTACAAATGATGAAGATTATGCATTACCTGTCTGCCTGCAAGCAGCCATCCCTGAAATAGGTGAGGATGCGAACACGTGCTTCAGAGTTAGCACCCTGTGGGAAAAAAAGGGGCTGTTGCCAATTCAAGTTGCTACATATTTCTAAAGACAAGGGATGAAACGGCCCCAGATAAGACCAATTGCCAGCTGTGGTGATCTAGCTTCAAACGCCACACACCTGCTTGCTCTCAGGGAACCCTCTGGAGGAAAATTCCTCATCAGGCTGCAGCCTGGGCTCAGTGGCCTCACTAGCTACGCCCCACGCACGAACATGAGTGCAACAACAGTGGTCTGGGAAGCCCTTCAGGCTCAATTTAAATTTTTACACAGCCATAAGTTAGAAACATCATTTGCTTCAATCAAAATAATTTCCAGAGTGCAAGTGTGCAGCCAGGGGTGAGTAATGCTGGTGTGAAACACGCAGTGTAGGAGATAGAGAATCCCCCAAAACGCTTCCCTAATGCTAGCCAATGACTTGTGCGCTGCATTTTTCTTTTTGTAAGAATTTTTCTTCCCAGTTTTTGCAACAGTTTTTTATGGTTTCCCAAGAAAGAAGAGGGCCCAAGTCAATGCTTTGAATCATCAAGCCCAGTTTCAGGACTTATATAAATGGGTTGCAGTGACACTAACAGACTTGCATCTGTTTTTACGAGTTCTGAATCTGACAAACAATCTTAAGTTCAAAAGCCATTTCCCCATTCTTCATCTAGCCATAAAGACATTTATATTCTGGAACCAGTTTCCTTTCCTTTTTCCACAGCCATTAATACATTTTTTTTCTTTTTTGTTTCATAGCTGCCAAGTCTTGCACAGCTCCATGTGTGAATTTATGCAAATTTCAGAATGCGCTAATTCACATATTTGCAAATTGGCAAGTGATTGGCAAAGATGTAAATGAGCTCGTTTAGTCATTTTCCTCTTCCCTTAAACTTCAGTTTGGGATCAGTACACCCTTCCCTAAGTTATGGCAATAAGGGGAAGTTAATGCAACTGCCCTGAACCTGACAGGTCTAGTCGGGGTTTGGGCTAGCGTACCCATGTGCCTGGCTGAGTATGGGAAGGATGTCAGAAAACAGCATAGGCTGCTAATGCACTGAAGAGATCTCCAGATGTGGTAGGAACATGTCAGGGGAGTACCCGGCACAGCTGCAGAAGTATCAGCAGTAAGCGGGTGCGGATGTGGTCATGTTTAGCGTGGTGAGGCCAGGGGTGGGAGCTGAGACGCCTGACGGTGTGAAGCAGCGCTGGCTGTGAGGGGAGCTAAAGAGCTGGTTTCACTGCAGAGGACGGTGGCTTGGATCATAGCCAAGTGTCCCTGGATGAGGGAGAGATGGGATGACGGAAGAAGGTTGTGGGATCAGGAGGTATGGTGAATAAAGTTATCTCTTGACTCTTCCGGCAGAGCCTAAGATTTTGCTGTAAAATGGGCAAGATGTGGAGCTGGAATGGAGATATCGCAGCTCCCAGGCTCCCGCTGGCTGGGGTTGCTCTTCCTCCTCCAGGCTATGCAGCCCCACGGGAACCCATCACAAGAGCTCCTGGCAGCAGCTCTTGCCGTACCTGCAAACCGCTGCTTGCAGTGAGGGTATGACACAGCTGCTGCGTAGGGGCGAGCCATGCCAGATGCAGGGCGGTAGGCAGCCCTCTTGTTTTGACTTCTCACCAAGAGCAGCTTGCTGCTTTTGCATGAAGGGCAGTGGCTCACAGAGAAAATAAATATTACTCTTCAGTGTTCCCATTGCTCACAGCCCAGCAAGGTTGGGTACAGGGTATGTCCTGCTGAGCTACATTACACCAACACTTCCAAGGTTTAGGGCAACCTCTGACCTTCTCCCTTTATTTATCTGAGCCAGAACACGGTAGAAGCCCTATCAGACTATTTGCTACATCATGCTTTATGAGTTGAGGATTTTCCAATGTCTGCTTATTCCAGCCAGCACTGATTGTGCTGTTTCTCCTCAAAAGCAAGATGTTTGTAGTAAGCTGTATCACTTCTAGAAACTACAGATACCTTGTAAAGCGCCTGTAGTTTTGGGTGACGAAATTAGCAGAGTAGCCTCAAAAGGTTAAACAAACCAGGGTTGAGAAAATCACATAAACCAAAAGGGGAAAAAAAAAAAAGAAGGGCCAGAGAAAACATACAATTCATCTTCAAGTTATCTAGGGCAGCTTGCCTTAGAATTAGCTTAATTAGCTTCATTACCTTGTTTCATATGGAAATATTGTAGGAACAGTATTCTTTCTGTGGCACTCAGGTAGTTAAATCCACACAATTTGCTTTTTGAAGCTTGGATTCTGCTGACTTTATTTCAAGCAATCAAAAGTATCTAATTTGCATTCACATTCACATTAGTGGTCCATATGTTAGCCCTGTTTAAAAGCTATATGCTGCATTCATTATGAAATACTTGGCTTTCTAGCTTTATCCTTTTACTTTGAAATTATTGTGATAATATTGCAACTCTTCTATTTAGGCTGTTCTCAAATACAAGGGGTTTTGTGTGATTTGATTCTTTTTCAAAGTCTTCCAAGGGTAGGGCTCTTTAATTTTTGTTTACAGTGTTATGGGAACTTGCAAATTGGCGAAATAACTACCATCATTTAATATGACAGTGTATTATTCTTCATACCTAAAGCTTCATTAAAATATCAGGATTTCAGTCTGCCTCTGCATAGGATTTCAGACCACACACAGCGTCACGAAGTACGTGCCCTTCAGAGTTCATCATGTTACTCACCGAACTGACTCAGCCTCTTAAAATGACAAAATTTGGTTATGTTACATTATTGTTCTTCAAGTTTCTTTTTCACTGTGGAGCACATAGTAAGGCATTTCCTTCTTAAAGAGTTCATAATCCAGATGAAACCAGAAATAAATTGACAGAATCAAAATAACTGAGTCACTGTGAGAAAAAATGTCCTGTCCATGGTAACATAAAAGGACTGTGACAGAGCCCAGCATTAAATCAAAGTCTTCCAGGATGTCCTCCTCTGCCTGATACAGAAGACCACCTACCATATACTATTACCTACTTCATCAGGTCATCACTTTGTCAGTACTTGCTATAATGCATTCATTAAACCCATCACCAAAGTATTGCTTCCAGAATTTAATGTTGTCCTGGTTTGAGTTAGAACAGAACCAATTTTCTTTTGAGTATTTATACTTTTCAGCTAAGCATCATCTAACTAACTGAACTCTCTGAAATTAACAGTGTATTTTTCAGACAGGAGTCCGCTTCCAGAGTGATAAGTTTATAATTAATACCAAGGAACAGTATGCAGGGAGACTCTTGCTTAGACTTAGTGCTATAACACCCAAGGCCAGATAATTTGGTTATTTGCCCCGTTGGAGAGTCAAAAGCAGAAAAGCGTAGAGGGGTCGCACCTGCGGGGAGGAGCGGACAGGACAGGTGACCCAAAACTGACCAACAGGGGATTCCATCCCATCTGCCTCATGAGCAGTAGAAAAGCTGAGGGATCAAAGGGTCAGCCCTCTTTCTTCAATGGCCGGTGTCCGAGGAGGACTCTGTCTGTTCGTCTGCCTTTGATCCCAATCCATGTGTTCTTGAATTCAGTTCTGGAATCCAGTTCCCATCCGTTGCTGAGTCCAGTTTGGGACTTTCCCAGTGCCTGACAGTGATGTGATTTGTCATCCTGGGAGCTTGATACTGGTCTTGTGTATGTTGTATGTATTTCATTATTTTCTTATTAATATTATATTTTCTTTTTATTATTTTATTACTAATATTTCATCAAAGTCGTTTAATTTCTTTTAACACATAAGTCTCTCTTTCTCTCATTCTTCTCGCACTTGGGAGAGAAGTTAGAGAGCATCTGTCGTTCATTTTAGTGGCCAGCCCATCCCGAACCACAACAAATGTATATCGCAGTTTGTTATTATTCACCGGCTTGTACATCTAATGTTCATGTTTTGGGAAAAGAATGATATTTCTTCCTAGAGAAAACACTGATAAGTGATTCCCACTTGTAGACTGATTCTTATACCCCTGAAAACTTGAAAGAGAAACTCCTTTCTCACCTGCACGTTCACTGCAGTTTCTTACATCTGGAAAATCCTTTCCCACTTCAGTCTTTGGAAGCTGTCTGGACATCCTAGAAGGCGAAGAATAATGAGGTGTCTGCTATGAAATGAACATCACAAAAGAGTATCTGCTGCATATGAGGTAAATACCCTGAGGTAAACACCTTAAAAAAAAAAAAAAAAAAAAAAAAAAAAAACAACAAAAAAAAA